>CM052540.1:89802370-90010100 GCA_028533065.1 Trachops cirrhosus
TTTGGTCTTGTCGAGCTCCTGTAGTGAGGGACAGGGCCTTAGGAGTTCACCAGGGCTGGGCACCCCAGTCGCCGGGTTGTGACACTGTATGTGGGGGCGGGGTCCCAGAAGGAACTATGGTACTTGCTCTGCTCTCTGTAGGACCCCAGACCCTTCTGCCACTTTCTGCAAGCCAACCGGGCCCCTCTGGCGCCAATTCTGGTGTGGACGGGCCTGGGCACCCCGTGGGACCTTCCTTCTCAGTCAGTGACCCAAAGCTCTATCTCCCGGCGCTGGGACCCTGAGTTGGGTGCAGTGCCTTGCTTCACAATGTCCGCCTCGCTGGGTCTGCTGGTCGCCACCCCCTGGCCAGGGCCCACCAGCCACTGCTGCTTGTGCGCCCAAGGTCTGCCTGCTGCGGGCCTGCGCACCGCCCCGGGTGATCAGCTCTCTGCTCCACGTCCCTCGCCTGTCTGCCCGACTCTACCCCTCCTACCAGTCTGGAGGAAAGTGTCTATTTTTAAATCCTTGGGTGTCCGACTTCCATACACTTCAATTTTCTGTCAGTTCTGGTTGTTATTTTGTTTCTATATTGTTGTTGTCCCTATCTTGGTTGTGCGAGGAGGCACAGTGCGTCCACCTATGCCTCCATCTTGGCCGGAAGTCCCTTACGTTATCTTTTCACTTTAATCAACACGTGCCTGGCACATGAGCTAGATGATGTCTTGCCTTCACATAGAACTTTATGCTTTCCAAAGTTTTTTCATGTTTTTCTCCTTTCATCCTCCTAGCAGTCTTCTGAGGCAGAGATAACAAGGATTATTAACCTCTCTTGAAATGAGGAAGCAGACACAGAAGGGTCAAGTTGTTTGTTCAACAAGCCATTCCAGGAATGGGATGGAACACAGGCCAAAAACCAAAACAAAGTGCCCTGGCCCACATGGAGGTGGCATCCAAGACCAGAGAGCTTTCCTAGCACAGATGCCCCATCTGCAGGGATGTGTCAGTGTGGTTCACAAGGTGATTCTAATGAACACCAACATTTGAGAGCCACAGCTCTGAGCTGCCCTCAGTACCAACTGTCAGAGAGTTTGTCTTGAGATTGGAGAAGAGAGGTCTATTCAGAATAGAGTTTTATTGACCTGTTTTGAGTCCACCTCTAAGTGCTGAATTGATTTCAACTTGGTGGAACACAGTATAAACTCAATTCCAAACCATCCAAGTCTCTTTAGCATATACTTTTAAGGATCTTCCAAGGTTATTCCGCCACATGACTTCTCATCCATTTGAACTGAAACTATCAAGTCCAAAGTCAAACGCAGGTAAATACCTTTGACCATTACTTATACACTATTATGCAAGTGAGTCATCATCAGTCAAGTCCCAGGGGGACAATCACTTTCTAATTCTATGTGAGAGGACATATCTGTTCCAGGGAGTCAGTCTTGGCATCCAGGGAGTCCCATATCTGTCACTGGGCTATTCTCCTCCCACACTTGGACACCTTATCAGCTGTGCCTCAAGTGCGGCTGACAGTACTTCAGAAACAGTGCTCACAGAGCAGGAGCCAGCCCACCAATCCTTGCATGTTCTAGAGCTTATCTCTGAACACTCTTGGACTGGAAAAATGGTCACTGGCCTCTTCGGGCATCATACTGTTTCTTGATCTTAATTACAGAGTAAATACTCACCACTCAGGGTCCCTTTTTCTTTCACTACTTAGATGAGCCTTCAGACAGCTTTGCAGATGCCAATGCCAGAAAGGACCTTAGAAGGGAAATACTTTCAAGAGGCAAGGGTTGCCCACATTTTCCCAGGACCCCTGAGACCTTCTCTCTCATCATTCTGTCAACCTTTATGTCTTCTCCTTCAGACAACAGGATGAAGTTGCAGTGAACAAGGCAGCCACTCTCAGAAGGTTTTTTGGCCTCCTGGCCAAGCTCCTAAAGTCAAGACTAATACCACCAGAACAGCTTGTCCTTGGCTGGACTTGAGCCCAAAAATGATTGATCCAGGGATAGAATACAATGATAAAGGCACCAATCAGAAAGAATCATGTGATTGGGGGTCAAAGGGGACCTCACAGACCAACTAGTTTGATTTTACTGGTGAGAATCCTAAAGCCCTGATAAGTGATTGTCCCAAAGCCACAGAGCTAGTTAAGTTAGTTAGCAGCAGGCTGGTTCTAGAACCCAGCTCAACCACCAACTCCAAGTCCTGTGAGCTTTCCTGGCAACAGGACACTGCCCCCAGAAACAAGAGGGGGTGCATCAGCCTCAGAAGGACAGTGATTTCTTAGTCTACCCTCTCCTCCCTCCCTTTAAAAAGGATTGCTTAAGACTTCAAGATAATTGTTTTTAACCTACAAAGTACAGAGAATTGATAGATCCCTGTCCCACCTCTAGTTTCTGGGAATTCTTGGTTTGGAAGGTACAGAGAGAGAAAGTGCCCACAATCCCACAACCACTGTGTATACTGATGCCCAGGGGATTAATGACTCAGTGAACATCACTTTCAAAAGGCAAATACCTTTGGAAGAAGTGAGACATGAAGCCCTAACCCCTTAGTGAGACTCAGTTATTAAAGGAACAACCTATGGAGCCCCCAGTGTTCCTGGAGATAAGCCTGAACAAACAAAAATCCTTGCAGGAGTCGGCAGACCATACTTCCTATTGAGAGAAGCTGAGTTGGACAGGAGAGGAAAGGAAGGAGAGAGAGCTGCAGGCTAGATTTTCAGATAAACTGAGACTGGTGGCTGGCTTCCTCCCACCTCCCACCCAAAGAAACAGAATTTCCCTGGAATCTGTGAAGATGACCTCTGGGACATTGATGGTTTAACTTTGGGGCACCAGAGAGAGACCCAACTGGGAGCCAAAGAAGTCTGGTTCCTAATGACCCAGTCAAAGTTGGGTTCAGGTCAAAGGTGTCATGGGCTTAGCAGGTTGAGGGAACAATGAGCCCAGGCCCACCTCATTCCAACCCAGGAAAGCTGGAGGAAGTCTGCTTGATTCTCAAGCTTGAAAATGGATCTGACACCTTCCCAGCTGGGCCAGAACATCTCAGGGCTTTCCTTTGCCACCCATCACAGAGCCTAACTGGTCTCTCTGGATGTAGCTGAAAGTTGGGAGAGCTGGGACCTACTTGTTTACTGTCTTACTAACTAGCAATATGACCTTGAGTTGCTCTTCATTCTGCCTATATTCAACTTCACTGACACACAGAAAATGCAGATAATAGCACCTACTTTGTCATTCCCTTTGGAGTACTTTAAACAGCAAGTGATGTTTTAAAGCATTCTACAATTGTCAGGTATTATAATAATTTCCTAGAAGAGCAAAGATGCCAGGCCAAATCCCACAGTCACTGAGTGGGCCAAAACAAAAACAGCTTTGAACAGAAGCTGAGCTGGCTCACCTTCTCTCTACTCCTTTGACCCTCTGTTTCTGGGGGGTCAGTTAGTAAGCCAAGAGAGGTCTTTCTACCTGGGGCTGTCTCCCCTTCTCCCAGCCAAAAGCAGCTCAGACAAGGAGCTGTAGGCACCATGGGGGTAGCCCTATTCTCTGCATGAGGTTCCAGCTGGCCTGGGACAGGAATGAATCTTAGCTGTCAACACTCCCAGGCCCAGATCTTGTTCTGCTGAGCCCCAAGTTAACTCCCGCAGTCACTGACTCCTGATTTCAGCCAGCCCTTACTCATGCAGAAACTTCTAAGGCCTCACATAGTTTCCCCTCTCCCCTCTACCTCCCCTAGACCTCTTTCATCTGGCTACTGAAGCAAGGTGACCCTGCACTTCACCCGAATGCAGATGCACACTCAGGGGGTCATCTAAACACACCCACTCATCAAGGCATGTCTGAGAGAATGGATGAGAAACCCTGGCTGGAGGCAGAGTGACTGAGGGCCCTTCACAACTCTCAGAAGTGGCAACACAACCAGAGAGAGGCCACTTGCAGTGCCAGCATGGCTTCATGTCCTTATGATAAGTGAGCACAGGGTGCAGAACTGACTTGGGCCTCAAGAATAGAGCTTTGACTGCACCACAGAGATGGAGTGAGAGTGGCTCTAGCTCCCATTCAAACAGAGCTATGCTTGTCCTGCTCAGCTGAAATCAGGCCTAATGTCTTCATGGCTTTGAAAGGCCTAACACATAGGCCTGCACAGCCACAGGCACCTCTTCACCCCACTTAGCAGCACCAAGCCTCCCCCATACCCTCTCAGCGGTTTGATGTCCTTAGCAAATCTCATGCCCAACTGCCCAAAAGACCAGAGATGCCACCCATCCCCAAGTCTTCTCAGAGAAGGTCAAGTCAAGGGCAGAAGCTGGGGCAACAAGAGCAAATATTCCACCCTATGTGCTCCTATCCATAAACCCTTCCAGAAAAACTGCTATCCAAGCACCAAGACACCCAGTCTTCCTACCTTCTCTCACACAGGTCTTCACCAAATTTGCAACAGATGGGTTCTGCTTCTGGGTCCAGACATTCTGACCCCAAACCTCATTTTGTTATTTAGTCCTATAGTTATTTTTTTGGTAGAGACTTCTAGAACTGGAAGAAAACCTTAAAAACCAACTAGCTCAATCTTTCATTTCACAAATGAGATCAAGGCCCAAAGAGGGAAAAGAACCTGCTAGAAGCCACCTAGCAAGTTGAGGTCAAACACAGACGAAAACACAAGGTCTCCAGATCCCTCACCCTGGTCTGTTTTGCAGGGTTCCAAACAGCCATGACTTCCTTCTCTCCCTGACATTTCTAATCCTTTATGTCCACATCTCGCCTTATCCCTGGAACCCAGCATTCCTGGAATTACCCATCCATTCCCCCAGTTGTTCCTATGAAGAATGTTCCTATAAAGAATGCCCACTGAGGGCCCTGATGTCAGGCTGGGTCCCTGAAGAGAGCTCTGTACAGAGATTTGAGGGAAGACCAGGGTGGGGTTTAACTACCCAGAGGTCACCTTCATCAGGCTTGATTTTGCCTGATATTGCACACATTCGCTGTTAGTGTGCAATACTCCTGGTATCACCAGAAGAATGAAAGGAGAGGTTCACTGTCTCCATAACCAGGAGACAAAGGACAGTTGGTTCCCAAGCACTTAGCTATCTGAAGTGAGGATGGCAGAGGCCACAAGAAGACTGGACCAGAGGAGCCTTCCAGACCCCGGGTCATGACAAAAAGGAAAGAAGACTGCCTCCCTGTCTGCTGCTCAGTAAATGAGACACATTCTCAAAGCCTGCCAACAAATCCATCCATTACACTCAGTTATGACTCCAGGACTTTGAAAATGCCACAGGCAAAGATGTCTAGAATACCCAAGCTACTCTATAGTGGAACATTCTGGAAATCCCATATCTCCCTTAGGAGTAGACTTGCTCCCAGTTTGTATTTCCAAGTGGTCTAAACCCTTGAACCGCAGGCATGTGATCAGCTCTTTCCCGGGTAAGCGGTGGGGCCTATCCCTTCCAAGGGCTACCTCTCAGACATCCCCTCCCCAAGGGAGAATCATTACAGGCAATTAAACTGAGAGTAGCGTCCTTCTCAGGTGGATTTAGTGCTACCTCGGGCCTGGGTTCTCTCCCTCATCTCCTCAATACTGGAACTAGATGAGGATGTCAATACCAGGAGCTTTCTTTTCCTTTGGCAGCCTGGTGGCCACACAGAAGGCCAGGGCAGGCATCTACTCCTTGGTTCCCATGGTGCTCCCCTGGGAAGAGGAAGGTTAGGGTCAAGGGCAGGGCAGAGGGTGGGGCCAAAGCAGGTGTACATTCTGCACTCGCTGACCCCAGGGTGACCCTCCCTGGTCAGTGTCAAGGGCTCTATGAGGCCACTGCCAGGTTGCATCTGAGGTGCTCCAGCAGCCCACATGCCCAAAGGGTCCCTAACCCCCAAGCCGGACAAGAGCCCCGAATCCCTGTGCAAAAGCCTGAGCCTGGCCATGTATTAGTTTCCTGTGGCTGCTGTAACAAAGCACCACAATTGGTGACTTAAAGCAATAAAAATATTTTCTCTCACAGTTCTGAGTGCCACAAATCCAAAATCAAGGTGTCAGCAGAGCTGAGTTCCCCCCAAAGGCTCTAGGGAAGATGCCCTCCTGCCTCTCCCAGTTTGGGGTCATCCTTAGCAATCCTTGGCTTGTCGATGTATGTTTCCTCCAATCTCTGCCTCCATCATGCATGGCCTTCTCCCTATGCTTCTAATCTATGTCTCCTCTCCTTTTCTTATAAGAACACCAGCAGATTAATTCACTATATCTGTGATGACCCTATTTCCAATAAGGTCACATTCAGAGGTTCTGGAGGTTAGGACTTCAACATATCTTTTAGAGAGACACAATCCTACCCACAATAGGTCTTCTGATGGCCCACACTACCCCCTGCGTTATGCCCTCCTGCTTCTCCAGCCTTACCTGTCCCCTCTCCCTTTTATGATGCCTTCTGATTCTTACCCCTCTAGGTCACACGGATCCCTTTGCTGACCTCAACTGACTCAGTGTCTGTAACCACCCACACTGAGCCAAATGACGCAGCCCCTGCCTTGTGTGGCTGTGACCTTCAGGAGGTGTGCTTGTGTCCTAGCTTCCTTTCTAGGCTGTCATTCCTCTGGGACTAGAGATTGAACCAATGCCTCTTTATGTCCCCACAGAGCCCGAAAAATTGCTGAGCATCAAGATTCACATGACAACCACCTACAGAACTCTTTAAGAAATCCTTTTAGCCCTTGCCAGGTGGCTTAGTTGGTTAAACATCATCCCATGCACCAAAAGGTTGCAGCTTTGATACCCAGTCAGGGCACGTACCTAGGTTGTGGGTTTGGTGCCCCGTCAGGGCATGTGCATGAGGCAACTGATTGATGTTTCTCTCTCTCTCTCTCTCTCTCTCTCTCTCTCTCTCTCTCTCTCTCTCTTTCTCCCTTCCTTTCCCTCTCTCCAGGATCAATAAGTACATCCTCAAGTGAGGAAAAAGGAAGGAAGGGAGGAAGGAAAGGAAGGAGGGAGGGAGGGAGGGAGTGAGGGAGGGAGGGAGGTCCTTTAGTTGTATGGATTTCTAATCAGCCTCCTTGAGTGCCAACACCACTCTGTTGTTCTTTCCCCCACATCCTTGGCCTGGCTGATTCTGGCTCATACTTCAGATCTCAGCTTTCAGGCCCATTGCCTGTGAGGTCTCCCCTGATCCCTCAGTTCTGAGGTGCTTCTGCTCTGTGTTCCCACAGCACCTGTCACCCTGTATGATAGCCTTTATTTTAACCTGTATCCCCATGAATAATAAAGCCCCTGAGGCTAGCATCTCTGGCTTGTCCCCAGTGGGATAGCTGGTGTCCAGCATGGGCCTAGTAAATATCCCTGTAAATATCCCTATACAGGAAATATCTGCTGGATGCCCTGAGAGCACCTGCAGTAATGAGCCTCCTGCCCTGGGTCATCTCTTCTCACGGTATGGCTCAAGGCATAGCTCAAGGCCATTTGCAGAAAGATTGCAGAGGAGCTTAGTTTAAAATGTTCTGTCACGGCCCTAGTTGGTTTGGCTCAGTTGGATGGAGCATCATCCCATAAACCAAAAAGTCATGAGTTCAGTTCCTGGTTGGGGTACATGCCTGGGTTGTGGGTTTGGTCCCCCTGTCAGGGCAGATGTAGGAGGCAACTGATGGATGTTTCTCTTGCATTGATATTTCTCTCCCCCATCCCTTCCCCTCTCTCTAAAATCAATAAGCATGTTTTGGGGTGAGGATAAAAAATAATAATGATGAAGTAAAATACATAAAATGTTCTGCCCTGGCCAGGTAGCTCAGTTGGTTAGAGCATCATCCAGATATGCCAAGGCTATGGGTTTGATCTTTAGTCAGGGCACATTCAAGAAGAAACCAATTAATGCATAAGTAAATGGACAAGTTGATATTTCTCTCTCTCCCTCTCTCATATTAATAAAAAATGAAATTTAAAATGTTCCATTCCTGGGTCCCTCCACAAACCCTCATAATCATACTCAGGGTGAGTGGTGCCTTAGGAATCTGCCCTTTTAACAAGCACTCAAGTGATTTTCAAACATGCTAATATCTGAGAAACACTGTCCTTGGGCCTTGACTATGGAATAAAACCATACCCATCCCCAGAGATCTACTGGTTGCAAAGGGTGGTACCCACCTATAGGAAGCTGTTCCAGGCCTGCCCCAGCCTGCCACCCCCGCCAGCCCAGGCTATGGTCCATCTCCAAAGCCACAGGTGGCCAACAGGGGCTGATACCCATCAGCTCTAAGGACGTCACAGGTCTAGTGTCTAATTGGCCTTGCTACCCTGCAAGGGGATACTCCAGAAGGAGAGTATAAATAGGCAGGAATGGACAGCTCTCTGCAGTGGAGGCCCTCACAGACACTGCCCATGGGACAAAACCCTGGTGGTCAGGAAGGGCTGCCCAGTGGAGCAGCGTGGGGAGCTGCTCTGGGGACCTGTAACTCTGGGAAAGGAAGAGAAGAACAGAGTAAGAAGTCTGAGTTCATTCCCCTAACCAGTAGTGGGACCCTGAGAGAGTATTTTAGCTTTTCTGTGCCTGTTTCATCAGTAATAAAACAGAAAAGAGAAACACCCTCCCTGCCCACCTCCAGGTACATTGTACCTTCATCCCATTGCTATTGATGGGAGTACCTACTACGTGCTAGATAGTGGGAGGGTCAGATGTCATGTGATGGAATTCTGAAAGCTGTACAATACTAAAATAGTATAGGGTATTTCTAATGTTAAGATAAAATCTCCCCAAAATATATCTCCTCATAAGAACATGTACACTGAAATTCACAGCAGCACCACTCACACAGCCAAAGATGGAAACAATGTGAGTATCCATGAAGGGATGAAGGGATAAACAAAATATGGTATATACATACAATGGAATATTATTCACCCATAAAAAGGAATGAAGTACTGACATGTATTACAACATGGATGAATCTTGAAGACATTACACTAAGTGGAAGAAGCCAGTCACCAAAGGCCACCTACTGATGATTCCATTTGTATGAAATGTCCAGAATAGGCAAACTGATAGAAATTAGTGGTGGCCAGGGGCTAGGAGGTAGAAGTGGGGGTGGGGAATGGCGAGTGACTGCTGAGTGGGTACAGGGCTTTTTGAGATGATGAAAATGTTCTAAAATTGCCCTGACCGGTGTGGCTCAGTGGGTTGGGTGTCATCCTGCAAACCAAAAGATCACCAGGTCAATTCCCAGTCTGGACACATGTCTGGGTTGCGGGCCAGGTCCCCAGTTGGGAGCATGTGAAACCAATTGATGTCTCTCACACACATCACTGTTCCTTTCATTCTTTCTCCCTCCCTTCACCTCTCTCTAAAAATAAATAAATAAAATCTTAAAAAAAAAGAAAATGTTCTAAAATTGACTTTGCTGATGGTTGCATATATTTCTGAATACAACAAAAATTATTGAATTGTACAATATTAAATATTATAAATATTATTGAATTTAAAAGGATGAATAATATGGCATGTGAATTATATCTCCATGAAGCTGTTTTTTTAAAAAGTGTCTTTAATTCTTGTTTTTCTCCAAAACATTCTCTGCCAGTCCTTCTCTGGTCACCTGGTGATACTGTCTTCTAAGCAGCCTCACCCATCTCCCGTTCCTAGTCTCTTTTTCTCCACAAATACTTAATAAATTATACAACTTACTTATTATACAACTTACTTACTTATTTCCTGTCTATCAGGGATTTTGTATCTAAGCATCCAGAACAACTACTGGAGATAGTTGAATGGATGATGATGGCAAAATACGAGGCCATCTCTCAAATTAGTGGCAGGGAGTTCCTTCCAGGAGTAAGGAGATTCAAGACCAGGATTCAGAACCAGAGAAGTACCCATGGGCCAAGTCACTTAACCCGCTTGGGTTTATTTCTTTGTGATGTGATCAAAGGGTTAGAAGTTACTGCTTCACCAGCTCAGAAGGTTGCTGTGATAACCATGAACTGGATTCCCTCATTAAAGATCCTCCTTTTAGCCCTGACAGGTGTGGCTCAGTTGGTTGGAGCCTCTTTCCATAACTGAAAGGCTGTGGGTTTGATTCCCAGTCAGGGCACATACCTAGGTTGGGGGTTTGATCCTCAGTCTGGGCACATAACAGAGGCAACAGATTAGTGCTTCTCTCACACATCAATGTTTTTCTTTCTCCCTTCCTCTCTCTCTAAAAGAGCAATGAAAAAATGTCCTCTGGTGAGGTTAAAAAAGAAATCTTCCCTTTAAAGACATTGACATTTCATTGGAGGGGAGGTGGACAGCAGAAAGAGTACTCCTGGCTCTGCCAGCAGCAGAGAGCAGAGCCTCAACTCTGCATAGAGATGTGGACCCAGGGTCCCATCATAGAAGCTCCTGGTGGGAAGGGGGTAGGACATTTGGGGTCAATGGCTGTAGGAGCCAAGCCAAGTATGTGCAGGAAACACTAGTCAGGAGGGTGGTACATGCTGGACAGAGGAGAGTGGTACATCAGACTAAAGAGTGCACACTGGATTCACTGATGAGCATTTCTGGAAAGGCTAGAAGCCCCTGGACATCTGTCCCCTCACCCCTGTTCTTCAGAACTTAGACAAACCACAGAGAGTGCAACAGAGCTGTAGCCACCAGCTTCCACCGATGCGTCAACACCCAGGCTCCAGGTTGGGGACCCCCAATTCTGCCATGAGGAGATCCAGATACCTGCCATTCCATTCGGTGGCTCCTGCTGCTGGATAGAGAGCACAGAAAGGCAACAGTGCCAAGATTCGAACCTCTCATGGATGCAGCAGAAGATTCATTTGGAGTTCTTTTTCCAAGTGGCTTCTGCAGAGCATTAGGAGGTACCTGTGTACTGCTGACCCTCCTACTGTGTGCTGTGCCTGGGGCAGGGGACTGTTAGGGGCTGGGTATGGGATACACATGGAAGAGTTTCTGGGTTCTCAGTCCACTGCTCTCTCCATCACACAACCAGCCAGGAACCAAACACCCCTGCCCTCAGGACGTACCAATTCCAACCCAGTCTGTACCTGAGCACACCCAAAAAGGAGCTGAAAAATTCTCCCCACTGTCCTCCCCAGCATCACCACTAAGCTAGGAGGCTGCTCCTGGAATTCCCTGCCCCCAGCCAGCTGTCCGCCCATTCATTCAACACACTTGCCCTGGGTGTATCAGCAGAGCTCCAAATTAGGTGCTGGGGCAACTGCGTGGACCATGGGGCAAGAGATGACCAAGGAAACAGGTGCCATCTGTGCCCAGTAGAAGACTACCACCCAGTAGAGAGACAAGAACTAAATATTCAGAGCCAGCAACTGCTCAACAGTCTGGGTCCAAGGCTAAGGACTGTCATCAATGAATGGTTTCCCCAAAAATTCATGGACACCCAGAACCTCAGAATATGACCTTATTTGGAAATTGGGTCTGTGCTGATGTAATTAGTTAAGATGACATCATACTGAATTAGGATGGGTCCTAAGTCCAATGACTGGTGTCCTTATAAAAAGGGGAGAGGACACAAAGACACACAGAGAAAAGGCCGCATGAGGACAGAGATTATAGAGACACAGCGGCAAGCCAAGGACTGCTGGGATCTACCAGAAGCTGGAAACGGAAAGAAGTATCCTCCCCTGGAGCCTTCAGAGGGAGTGCGACCCTTCCAACACCGTTTCAGACTTCCAGCCTCCCAACCGTGAGGGAATAAATTTCTGTCGTTTTAAGTCCCCTGGCTTCTGGTGATTTGTTATGGTAGCCCCAAGAAAATAATGTAGGAACTAACACCTAAGCCTGGTCCTACAAAATCTTCCAGACCCGCCTCACACTAAGCAGGTGGTGCTTTCACCAGCCTGAGGCCCCATCCTGCCCCACCTGCTCCCCGTTTCTCTGCACTCTTAGGCTACTTATTTTTAGCCCCTGATTACACCTGCCTTATATGGTTCCCTCCTCATAGCGTGAGCAGGGCCTGTCTCTCCTCCTGGTTTATAAGCTCCTTGAGGACAGAGAATCCTGAGGATTTAACAGGCCTGAGAAGAAGCAGTTATGTAGGTGGATTTCCCCAGCTGTTCGTATTTCATGATACTTGAGGAAACCTGTAGCAGATCTTAAGCCACAGCAACAGTGACGATAGTGATAGCCTATACTTACAGTCATAGGCCTTTTAACCTTAAAAAGTATCTGATATCAAAAAATATCTTAAGCATCCCATAGCCATTTGCTTATCTTAGCCACATAAGAACAGGAATAGGCATGACAGGTGTGGCTCAGTTGGTTGGAGCCTCTTTCCATAACTGAAAGGCTGTGGGTTTGATTCCCAGTCAGGGAACATACCTAGGTTGGGGGTTTGATCCTTGGGGCTACCATAACAAATCACCAGCAGTACACAGGTACCTCCTAATGCTCCTAATGCCCCACACTGTGAATAGGGCAAAGTATTATTATCCTGCTTTACAGGCGAACAAGCAGGTGCAAAGATGGTAAGGGGTTTGGTGGCAAATGTGTGACAAAGCCAGCACTTGTTCTGTTCCTGGGTCCCGGTATGCCCGCCACACCCCACCTCTGGCTGGTTGCTCTGCTCCTGTGTGGGCAGCCTCGGGTGAGGGGGACTGAGTGGAGAGGCCTCCAGCCTAACCCCCAATTCAGTAAGGAAACTGAGGGAGGAAAAGACAGGAGAAAAAGGTAGATTCACCACCTGTCACAGCTTGTATCTAAGCTCACTCTGCTGGGCACCCAAAGCCAGGATGGGCTCCCCCAGGCCACAGTGAGCACTGTGACCCTTTCCTAATTTTTCCAGAAGCCTTCCCAGGTCCCAGAGAGCACTCCTGGTGTCCTGACCTCCTGGGATAAACTAGAGAAATAAGTGACATTATACTATCTCACACTTGGAATAGAGGGTAGGAGGAAATGCTAGGAAAAACAAAACAAGTAACCACCAAAGTGGCCAGCAGCCTCTCTGCTAGATACAGTTGCCCAGGGAAGGCAGCCGTGGTATCAGATCCTATCAGACAGTTTTCAAGGCAACAGTTTCACCAAGTCTTTACCTATTGCCATCTTGGGAAAATTCTATGGGAGACAACAGAGCTGGCTGAGGTCCTAACAGAATGGCCACTTGGAGGAGGACCAGGGGCTGCAGTTTTGGCAGCAACCAAGTGGCAGCGGGGAGGGGGGCTCCCAAACCCCAGGGCTCTCCCCTGGCCTGGTTCTGGGCTGAGCTCCCAGCACAATCCACTTCCTGCAGGCCCAGAACTCCAGGCCAGACTTTGTCTGCACCTGTTTCAGCTCAGAATATAGTCCCTGCTCTAGAAGTATCCAAAAATATCTGGGAGGGAGGAGAAGGGGGAGGGACTAGCCACAAGGGGAACAGGCTAGGTATGCTGAGGTCCTAGGGAGTCACTTGGCTCAGCATTGAAGGAGCTTTGCAAAGGGCCCCAACCCATCAGGGTAGATTGATAGCCCCCAAACAGGAGCCCCACATTCTAGCCAGAGCTGGTCTCACCCTGTCCCTTCCAGTGCAATACTCTGAGCTTCCTTACTCCTGGCTTCGATCACCATTTCAGATGTTCTTACAGCTCTGCCTGCACAAATCATCTACTCATTCATCTACATGGTTGAGAGCCTTCAATGAGTCAAGTGTATGCTAAGTGTTGGTGATGCAGTGGTGAGTAAATAAAACAAACACACAGCTTCTGTCCTCTTGGAGCTGACAGTCCAGTGACCATCCCCTTCGACCCAGGCCAGTGGGAACCCTGCTCCTCAGAGAGGCCGACCTTCCAGCCCTCCTCTGAACTCTAACCAGAGCTGCCGGTGTTAGTTACATTTTTTTTTCAGCGCATGTCATCTCCCCATATAGGTCAGCTTCTGGGGGCAGAAGTGTTGGCCGTCCCTGCCTGCACAGAGTGGCTGGCCAGGACCTCATGAGTGGCATAGCGTGGCCTCAGGCTGAAGAGCTGGGCCTTTCAGAGAGGGACCCTCATCTCCTCACCTTTCCTGCCTCTCTTTCAAGCACCCACTTTGTATGATTAATCAACCCTACTCTTCTCCCTCTAAGGTCCTGCAGCTACCCAATCTGTGTTGCCTCCTGCTGATCATAGACTGCCCCTTACCCCAAGCATGATTCCATCCTGGTTCCTCAACCCAGGGTGGGCTCCCAAGAGACAGCTACATCTCCCACTTCCCCAGGACTCTGCGCTGAGCCCTCCTTCCAGCCCACACTCGTTCTGTCAGTCTTAGCTGTCAGAGGACTAGAGGACTAGTGCTTTCAAGATTGTGAAGGACAAAGACCTTAGCAAGGTGGGCAGGTGGTTGGTATCCACCCGAGTCAGAAGAGAAATCCTCTTGTCATCCCTTCACACCCTTGCAATGAGCCTAGGGAGCCTGCCCCAGCTGGGCCAACATCCTACCTGAAATCATTCTGGGCCCCAGGATTTGGAACTGAATGAAGCCATGGAGACTCTGATTTCCTGTGGTCTCAATGACATGATCCCAGGGGAACAGGCTTCTGGGATGGCCAGGCAGGAGCTGACACCAGCACCAGAGTCTCATGGTCTTCTTCAGAATCAGGCCTCTGGGCACACCCACCAACTGGGCAGCGTGTGGCAGCCTCCCCTTTACACCAGCTAAGGAAGAGCTGGAGGCTGGGGGAGAGGAGGCTGCTGTAGGCCCCATAAAGGCTGACTTCCCCATGAATGGCTGACTTCCAATAGCTTGGGAAATTTAAAAGGCAGGAGCTGATTCTGTCACCCAAGCTCCCCTTCCTGAGGCTAGGCAGCTCAGGAAAGGCTGCTCCTGCTCCGAAGCCCTCTGTGAGAGAACACCAGGAAGTGACAAGGACAGGCAGGGGTGCCTGGGACCTTGATTCTGAGCAAAAACCCACCTTTGGGGCTAGAGGGGTATGAAACTGAAACCAATAATGGGACAAGACTTCCTGATCCCAGAGAGAGATGACAGCATAGGCAACACACACCAGGAAAATGTCTCCAAAAATTCAGCTAAATGTGACCCATCCCATTTGTCAAATTATGCTGCCCCCTTTGCCTCCTGCTGAGGACACCAGGGCTGGGAGTGAGCAGAGCACTGGCCAAGTCCAGTTTGGCAGGCTTACAGCTGTGTCCACCATGGCTCCAGTTCATTCATTCACTCACTCTTTCAGGACAGGTAGAGAAAGCCCCACTCCATAGTTCAGCCCCTCTGTGGTCAGGTGGAGTGAACTATATATTACCTCAATGCTGTGATTAGGGACTTTGGGTAAGACCTCGCCCACCAAAGCAATGGGAAATTCCTTGTTAGATGTGCATTCCTTGAGCTAAAATCTTCTGACTCCTTTAAAACAAAAAGTAATTTGGGAAAGTGATGGTCTAAGTGTTGAGCCATTGGCACTCATTAGAATGAGTTTCAGGACCTTGCCAACGGCATGTGTTAGGAGGGGGGACAGTGCAGGGCCAGTGTAGGGCCAGTGTGGGAGGAGGGAAGGGAACCACCAAGAGAAAGAAAAGGACCCCACATGGCTGATTCAGGAGTCCAAAGATAGACTTCTAGCTGTCAAGTCTCAGAAGGCCCTTGAGAACCATGTGAGCAGTCTTCAAGGGGCCTGAAGCCCCAGAGCAGGTGGTGAGAGAACACAAGCCAGTCCATTGACTCAACTCGCTCCTCTCACTCAGTCCTCTCATCCCAAAATGAGCCATTCGATGGGCCATGGGGGTGGGAGGAAGTAGAGGCCTCCCTGCCAGGAAAAGACCTAGGAGGGAACCTGAGCCCGGGCAGTTTCCATTCCATAAGGAAGACAGGAACCTCAGGCCACATGCCTCTGCACCAACCTCCACTGAAACCACTAATCCCGACAGAGTGCAAACCCAGTACTTTACCCATTGTAGACCCAATGGACATCTGCTGAATGATTGCCTTAGGCGGTGGAGCCTGGATTTTGTCATCTTCTCTACAGCACCTGGCTTGAGGGGCGGGCTCACCAAGAGCAAAACTAACATTCACTGAGACTGAACTGCTGACTCACTGACTTCATCTCTGGGCCTTGGGTCTCTCAGGCTCTGCTCTCCAGTACTGGGAACCAGGCTCTGATCTTGGCCCTGAGTCCAATACCTGCAACTCATAGCAACCAGCTCCCTTTCTACCCCACAGGGTTCTTGGGAAGATCGGTCTAGTTCCCTCCCTTCTGTGGCCCTCCAGATCCTCTGTAGCAATCCCCAGTGCAGACCAGGATTCCTACTATTTCAGCTCCCTGGCTGATAGCAGGGCTACACAGGAACCCCTCTGAGGGCTCTACAGTGCTGTGGCATGCGTCCCTTAAGATCTACCTCACACCACATCCACCTTCCTCAAGCATCTGGCATTTCAGTCACTTCCTCACCCCCTCCTCACTGGCCCACAAACACACTTAGTCTTCTCTAGTATGAGAAAGAAAATTCTCAACCACCCCCCACTCACTCTTATTGTCCTCTATCCGTCCCAAACTCAAAAGGTTAAAAGTCTCACCTTCTGAACATGCTGCCTCCTCCATGTCCTCACTAAATACACATGGCCCCTCATAATCTGTCAGTGACCTCTTCTTCCTCAGCATCTCTGGTATCAAATCCTGTTGGCCACCCCGTCTAGGAAACATCATTTCCCTTGGCTTCCAGGTCACTGTCTCTTCCTGGAGTCCATTTATCTTCTTTCTCTTCCCCCTCCCCAAATCTGCAGCTCCCTCAGCAATCTCACAGCCTCACCCTCATCTTTACCCAAACGAATCTCACTTCCAGATCCCTGGGCATGATTTCCCTCCTCAGCTCCAATCCCACTTTTCTGACTATATATCTCCAACTAGCACACAAAATTCAAAAACTACCCAAGTTGAACTTTTAAAAGATCTGTTCTTTTCTTTTATGTTCCTGGTTTCCTTTTCTGGCAAGATCATGTAATCTGCACCAAACCCACAAGGGCTCCTTCCCAGCCAGCTCCCAAATTGAGGAGTGATTCTGCCCCAGCTCTGTTAGGTCTGCACTCCTCTCCATTCCCGCTCCCTCACCCAAGCTCACACATGCATTTCTGACGTGGCCATCTAATCTATCTTCCCTTGTTCTATTCCTCCCTACAAACAACTGCCAGATGGATTCTTCTGAAGCCCTCAGTGATTACCCGCTACCCACAGAGCAAAGCCCTTGTCCTCAGTCCGGTGCTCAAGGCCCTTGACACGTTGGTCCCAACCTAGCCCTCCAGAGAGATTCCCCATGACCCTGTCTTCTCTCTGCCTGCCCTTACCCCAGGTGGAACAACGTGTCCTTTCCTGTTCTCCCCAGGGCTCCACTCTTTCCTGACTCCAGGAGTTTGCTCACTCTCTCCTCTTACATGGAATTCTCTTCCTTCTATCTTTTTAAGTCTGAATCTACTTTCTTCAGGATCCAGCTCAAACATTCCCTCATCTATAAAACATTTCCTGATCCACTCAGTTAAAAATAACCTCCCCACTCACCTGCATCCCACCTCAATCACCTGTTCCTCCCTATGACACCTCCATATGTCTGATTTTTTTAAGATTTCATTTATTTATTTTCAGAGAGGAAAGGAGGGAGGGAGAAAGAGGGAGAGAAACATTAATGCGTGGTTGCCCATCACGTGCCCCCAACTGGGGACCTGGCCTGCAACCCAGGCATGTGCCCTGACAGGGAATCAAACCAGCAACCCCTTGCTTTACAGGCCGGCATTCAATCCACTGAGCCACACCAGTCAGGCCCATATGTCTGATTTTCACATGTACAGCCCTAAAGCAGAAGACATCCTGTTTCTACTGCTGAACTGTAAGCTCACCAAGGACAAGATGTCTCTTTGAATTCCCCTAGTACGACACCTAAGAAATAGTAAGCGCGTAATAAATCTGTAATAAATGAGTAAATGGTGAAATGTGGCACAGTGTTTGAATGAAAGGGTTTCACATATTCCAGCCAATACTTAAATGAAGGGTTTTGCAATAAGTGGGTCTGGATTTGGATTTGGAGCAAGGGAGGTGCCCAAGAGAAAGGGTTAAACCCCGCATCCTACAGTGGCAGACCCCTAGGTGCCCCACCTCGTCTCACGCCCCTAGGAACCATCCTCATTCCAGGCCAGGAGGCACAGTACCTAGGCCCTCTCCTCAGCCCCTCAGATCGGGTCAGAGGAAGAAGAGCTGTCTTCCTGTGTCCATAGGGACTAGGCTCCGTCCCAGCCCACCACACCTAAGTAAGCACCAAACTGCCAGCTCAATGCAACTAGCCTCATGGGGACCTCCTTCTGAGGGTGTAAGTAGCTTTTAAAAGCACTGGATGAAAAGTGAGGAAACCTGAATTCCAGCTCTGGTCACACCAGGAACTAGCTGTGTGACCTTTACTGTCACACCCAGACATGGAGCAAAATCAGCATTTCCAAAATGCCATTTCACAGGCCACCGAACAAGGCATCCACATCTGGGAGGGAGCGTCCATTATTAGCAAATCCCAGACGGGCACTTCACAGGCTTAGTGAGGGAAGTGGTGAACTAGATGCTCCCTACAGACTCATAGGGCTAGGAATCGGGAGCCTGCTACACTGGGCTAGGAATCAGGAACCTGCTGGAGACACAGCTTACAGGGGCTGGAAAGTCTTTGGGATCTGCTCTTTCCTCAGGACCCATGCGTTCATGCCTTTTTCCCAGCAGCCTTCCCCGTGGGTGATCGCAGCTGCTGCTGCACAGCCCTGTTGAGGAAATGTAAATGGGCCTCTTTCCAGAAACAACAAGCCTGAGGTGGGTGAGGAGGGGATCTCAGGAGGGCACACTTCCTGGCGGTCACTATGCACCCTCATCTCTCATGGAAGGGTGGGTCAGCCTCCGCATGCACTAACCTCTCACCATTTGGATTCTTTGGGTGGGGGCCAAAGCAGACTTGCACATCTGCAACTAAGACTGGGCTGGAGGACAGGGGACATACAGACTCACAACAAACACCCCAGTCTCTCTTTGCATCCAGCAGACAACAGGGAGCAAAGATGTCCCAAATTCAGCCAATGGCTTAAACCCAAAGAGAAGTTTTTTCCTAACCCCCACCCCTGCCCTCCAAGTAGTCAAAGAACCAATGGCATCATTCTTGTCCTGCATCCTAAGGGAAGAAGCTACCCTCGAGCAGCCTCTCTACCATCCTTCACATGCCCCGACAGGCAGAGTAGCTCAGGGAGGCCAAGGAAGGACAGGCACTCCCAGGTAGGGTGAGAGTAGCCCTAGGCTGGGTATGCCTGTGACTAACTAGTAGTCTAATCTTGAACACATCTCTTCATTCCTCTGGCTTTTGTTCCTTTACCTTGACAATGAGGAGACAGAGTAAACCGACTCAAGGTTGCTTTACCCTGTACTTGAGGAGGCTTGTTCCCAGGCCAGGTCCACAGGACAAAGAGGAGGACCGCAGTGGTTACAAAGAACTGGGGTCAGAAGGTTGGGAGGTGTCTGGTGGCTCCATCTGTGTCCTGGCATAAGGAGGGGGCACTTGGTCCCTCACTTGGGGATGAGAAGAGGAGGCTGTGGAGTCCACCAACCCTGCCCAGAGTGCCATGGGAGCAACATGAGGACAAAAGAAGGAAGTACAACTCTGTATGGTACCCCTATCCCCAGGAAGCAGGAATGAAAGGCAAGCTACATGGGCATGGAAATGAGGACCCAGTGGTGAGGTGGAAGTCCAGGAGCAAAGCTGCTGCCTATGGGCAGGGTGGCAGTTATCAGGTGGCACAATTCTGAGAGAATATCAACCAGTAGGAAAGACTGTCATTATAGGGGTGGAGGGAAACCACCCTTATGGTTGGAACCTCCCAGTGGGTGTAGGAGGAAGCCATCTTTTGGGGTATACAACCTACAACTGAGTAGTAATCAGATCCACATGGGTAAGAACCCACAGCCCAAGTGTGAGCAGGGTGAGGAGGAAGGGAACCTTGCCCACTGGTGGACACCCCCTCCCTGGAAGCCAGGCCAGGGTACAGCTCAGGGTCCAGGAAGGAAAGAGCATGCAGAGAAAGAATCTTTGCACAAAGCACCAGACTCCCTCCTTTCCCCATCGTAAGAGTCCTCCAGCAAGGCCTGAGGAGCTTTCCATGCGTCCAGTTCCTCTTGTTAGAAGGAAAGATAAAGGATGTCCCTAAAAGGCTAAAAGTTCTTGGGCCTGTCCTGTGGAAGCAGAGAGAGGTGGCAGCTGGGGCTGGGCAGAGGAGGGGAGGGGCTGTGAAGGGGAGAGGGTAGCAGTGGATCGGGGCTCAGGATCCAATTACATGGCTGTTTCCATACTTAGCCACCTGACAGCCGCTTGGAATCCTCTACACTCCAGCCACTGCAGCCCCATGGAGCCCAAATTAACTCAAGGGCAGACAAGGGCAGGGCCCAGAAGCATATTCAAAGCTGGAGCCCCCCATCTTGGTCTCTAACTCCTGAGATAATGGTTTCTGCTGCCCCCGCCACCTGCTCTCCTGGCTGGGACTAGGACCTCAAAAACAGAACCTCAAAGATCAGAAAGGCTAGGGCTCTGGCCCCCATGGTCCCCTGGAGAGATAAAGACTGCAGAGTCATAGGAAGACAAGGCAGAGACCCAGATTCCTGCGGGGGTCCCCAGAGCACCCTGCACTGAAGCATCCCCAAGGGGAACCCGCCCCAGGAATCTTGGGAACAGAGAGGTGGCAAAATGCTCTGGTATTCCCTCCACACCTATAAATAACCCCCATGTTGTAACCAGAGCTGCTTCTGCCACACAGTGCTGAGATGTCAGAGGAAAACCATGGCACACAGGCCCCCAGCCACTTCTGACAAAGCCCCGAACAAGCCCAGAACAGTCCTGTTCCTCTTATGAACACTGCCCAATTCAGTTTCCGAGCTAATCCTCGACTCTATCCTCAATCCCATCCCAAACTGATCCCCACTCTGTCCCACTGCTCCCCAGACGACCCCCACTCTGTCCCGTCCTCAATCATGCAAAGCCAGGCCCCCCGCCAGGTTTCCACCAGGGGAGAGGGTCAACTCAGTGACTTCCAGGGGCCTCTCCAGCTCCAAGACTGGATCTTTTGTCTGGCTAGGAGGCTGCTCTAGTCTTCACTTCTGGGGTCTTCTTCCCCATGATCTACTGGCCAGACCTTCTCTCTGGCTCCTGGCTCAGAAGTCACCCCTTCCTGTTCCTCAGTTCACTGTTTCTGCTTCCTCTGGCCTCCCCGAGAGCCCCCTGAATGCTCTCAGGTTCTCTCCACACTCAGTTCTTTCTTCTGGGCCCCAGGGAAGAAGAGAATGGGAATGACATGAGATCGGCCATCAACCCCAGGAATCACGGAGGCCCCATTCTCCCACTACCACTCGAGCCCACCACACCACAGACAGGAGCAAAGTCTGGCCTGGCCCACAGGGGTGGGGTCATACCTGCTTGTCCTGGGAGCAGGAACGACGCCACAAAGCAGCAGAGCAGAACCAGCGCCCTCATGGTGACTGCCAAGAGAGCCCAGCTGCTCCTTGCCTCTATTTATAGGGCTGGTGGCAGCACGGGCGGGGGAGAAGGGTCACACAGTCACTAGGGCAACTGGGCGAGCGTGATGGGGAAGCAGCACCAGCCCGCTCTGGAAGGCAAGGCCCTGGCTGGTGTCTCTCCTACAGCAGCCCTGAAGTCACATGATGTGGGTCACAGGATAAAGGAAGCAGGGGGGAAAAGTGGGACGTCCCTTGAGTTAGGTCTGGGACCTGAGTCTTCCCAGTATTCACACTAACTTAATCCAGAGTCTGCAGCAAGTCAACGACCTTGACTTGTCTCAGTTTTCTGAAGGAGGGAGCATGTAGGGCCAAGCAACAAGGACCCTATTTGAGAACCACAGACATATGTTTCAGCCCCTCTCCGAAGGTCAGGAGGGTAAAGTCATAATGGTTAGTTAAGGAAAAGCCTCAATGTCTGATCTTTGAGATCAATGGCTAGAAGTTAACCTTCCCAGACCTCTGGAAGAGACAGAACGCTGATGGGCCAGGCTGTGGGGAGGAGCTAAGAGACACAAGTGATGCTGTAAGTCAGAGGGTGGAAGGACAGAGATCCATTTCCAGTGGCGCAGGGGTTCCAGAACCTTCTGTCACCTCCTTGATGTGCTATTTGATGCGATTTTCCTAAGGGCATGTGATGGCCCCTGAGAGCCAGTTCTATAAAGGAGGGAAAGCAGACACTGGCTTGTCTGGCTTGGGGAAGGTGTCATCGTGAGGGTAACAGTCAGCACCCCTGAAAAGGAACAAGAATCAATTACGTATCTTGTGTGTGCTTTACCTCTAAAACAGCTTTATTGACATCTAATCGGATACAGTCAAAAAACAAGATTCCTCACTCCCAAATTCTCCTTTTGTCCCTTCACAGTCCCTCCCTTTACCCCTTCCCAGGCAACCGCTGATCTGCAGTTGCTACACATTAGTCTGCATTTCCTAGATTTTTATACAAATGGAATCATGTCTGTATGATTCCTTTTTATCTGGCTTCTTTTAGTCAGCACGACTGTTTTTAGCATTATTCATGCTGTAGCATGTACCAATAATTCATTCCTTTTTATTCTGAGTAGTATCCCATTGTGTGAATATACAGCAGGTCCTTGAATGAATGTCCTTTCATTCAACATTGTTTCCTGATAACATTGATGAGATGCCACAGTAGCTTAACTCTTATTTATATCAATTAGCCTATAGTACTCTAATTCAATAGATACCTGTGGTAGAAGATGTTCTGAATGGGAACTTTGGCGCTACCATATCACAAGCAGGGTCTCAGCAGGGGAAAGACATTATATATGTCAAACCAGAGGGGGTTTTCCTTCAATACCCCAGTTCGAATCAGGTCCCAAGTCTGAGAGAAAATGCTGCCCCCAATTTCCAGCTGGCTCCCCACCATGGCCAGGGATTCTCATTAATCTCTTAGGATAGTAAAATATCCAGTCAGTGTTGACAAAAAAAAGTTAGCCTATGGTAAAACTGGTTTCATTACATTGTTTTCACTTAAAGTCACAGAACCTACTGATGACATTAAGTGAAGACTTACTGTACCACAATTTGTTATCATTTCACTGCTGAGAGACATTAGTTTCCGAGTTTGGGCCTTTACCAATCAGCTGCTATAAACATTCATATACAAATAAATATATGGCTATATGCCTTCATTCCTCTTGGGTAAATACCTAGGAGTCAAATGGTTGGGTCACATTATAGGTGTCTAACTTTTTTCTAAGATTGTACCATTTTATGTTCCCCGCCACCAGTTCCTCCACATCCTTGCCAACACTTGGTATGGTCAGTCTTTTAAATTTTAGTCATTCTTATAAGTGTGCAGTGATATCTCACTGTAGTTCTAATTTGCATCTTCCTATTGACTAATGTTTCCATGTTCATGTTTGTGGTCTGCAACTTTAGTGCTGTTTGTTGAAAGCTTTTGTCCATTTGTTCTGGGTTTTCTTTTATTGAGTTTTGAGAGTTCTTTATATATGCTGGATACAACCCATTTTTCAGCTGTGTCTTTGTAAGTACTTTCTCCCAGTCTGTGGTTTGTCTTTTCATTCACTTAAGTGTCTTTCAAAGAGCAAAAATTCTTAATTTTCATCACATCTTTTATGTTCTTTTTTGAATTATGCTTCCAATGTCATACCTAAGAATACTTTTCCTAGCCCAAGGTCACAAGATGTCTCCCTGCTTTCTTCTGAAAGTGTAATAGTTGTAGGTTTACATTTAAATGTGCAATCCATTTTGTGCTATTTTTTAAAATATGTTGCAAAATGTGGAAAAATTGAGATGTTTGCATATGGACACCCAATTGTTTCAGCAGCATTTGTTGAAAAGACTATCCTTTCTCCACTGAATTGCCTTTGCACCTTTTTTTTGAAAATCAATTGACTGATGTGTGTGAATCCATTTCTAGATCACATTCTGTTCCACTGATCTGTGTGTCTGTCCTTTCAGTGATACTGTACTCTCTTCATCAGCATGAGTTCTCAGTAAGTCTTGAAATCAGCTAGTGTGAACCCTTCAACTTTGACCTTTTTCAAAGTTGTTCTGACTATTCTAATTACTTTGCCCTACCATGTGACCTTTGGAATCATCCTGCCAATTGTTTTTCTTAAAGCCTCCTTGGATTTTAACTAGAGTTACAATGGAACTACAGATCAACTTGAAGAGAACCGACAAGTCACCAGTTGCAATGGTTAATTTTCTGGCAGCCTGACTAGGCTGTGGTGCCCCACTGTTTGGCCAAACATTAGTCTGGATGTTGCTGTGAAGGCATTTTTAGATGTGATTAGCATTTAAAACAGTTGACTTTAAGTAAAACAGATCACCCTCCATTGGACTGGTGGGCTTCATCCAATCAGTTGAAAAGACTGAAGTTCCATGAGGAGAAAAAAACTGCCTCAGATTGTCTTCCGACCACCACATTGACTCTTGCTGAAATTTCCAGTCTGTCGACTTCCCCTGTGGATTTCAGACTTTCCAGGCCCCACAGCCTCTCTCCATAAATACACATCTTATCGGTTCTGCTTCTCAGGAGAATCCTGACTAACAAACCAATACTGAGTCTTCCAGTCCATGTCCATGGCTGGGAAGAGGGGCCAACGTGAGAGGAAAATGTAGCACCTGGTCATGGAGAGGATAGGAAGTAAATGATGTGTCCACTCTGTGCCGGGTACTTCACATGTGACAAGAGGTGGGCACACATTACCATTTCATAAGAAGACAACTGACGTTCAGAGAGCTGAAGTGACCTGTTTTAACATCACCGACAAAGAATGGAGTTGCTGCATTGGAACCTGGATTGTGTGACTCACAAACTCATGACTTTTCACGTAAGTCCGAGCAAGTGCCATCAGGGGAGGAGAAGAGTCAGATGTGGAGGGCTGTGTGGCGGGCACGGGGACAGAGAACGGGCACAGGCTGAAGCGTCAGAGAAAACCACAGAACCCCAACCCGGGCAGGAAGGGAAAGGGTGAGCCTAGTTCTGTTTAAAGGGTTATCTGCATTTGCTGTAAAGATACCTTATTTGATTCCCTGTGAGGTCCGGTGACCCATGGTGGCATGCTGTACTTCCACATCAGAAAGACAGAGAAGAAGTGCTTTAAAGAGGAGATTCCAGACAAGGCCATAGTTATAGGAAAGTACTAGATGCAGCTGTATGACAAGCAGCAGAAGTACCAGCCAGCCACCCCCAGGCTTGGCATGTTCATGGAGGTGAAGGACTGAGAAGACAAGGTCACTCTGGCCTGTCAGTATGGCTCTGAAGGCAGGTTCACTTTCACGTCCTATACCCCTGGCCACCATCAGATCTATCTTTACTTTAATTCCACCAAGTTCTCCCTTTTTTCTGGAGGCATGTTGAGAGTTCATCTAAACATTCAGGTGGGTGAACACGCCAATGACTGCAGAAATTGTTGCCAAAAACAAGTTGAGTGAGTTGCAGCTACGAGTATGTCAACTGGTGGAGCAAGTGCAGCAGATCTAGAACTACCAGCGGTACTGACAGGAGCGCTTCCGGCAGACTAGTGAAAGCATCAACCAGCAGGTCATTTCTGCAGACCCTCATCCTCATAGCCATCAGCGTCTGGCAGATGTGACATTTCAAGAGCTTCTTTGAAGCTGAAAAGCTGGTGTAGCCTTCCTTCCTCCCAGGCTGGGGGAAAAGGAGCCTCCTGGAACTGATTTCTCACTGACAGCACTGGTTCCCAGTATGGATGTTCTAGAGGGAAGAGGACTCACATGCACCCCAGGCACAAACTGAGGGGAGCAGCTCAGCTAGCTAACAAGAGAGCAGGTAGTGGGGTAAATGCCTTTCCCCTCCCCTGGGCTCTGGGCCTTTTGCAGTAATCTCCTTGGGGGTGTTGAAGCCACGGGGAGCCCCACTGGCACCTCGGAATCACAGTGTTGCTGATCAGGGATATGACGATATCGTCTGGGGCGGCTGGGGGAAGGACAGTGGGTGGGCAAGCCAGTTTTCCTTTTGTCTTCCTTTGCTAACTTGGGATTTTGAGCAGGTTGGCTGTACCTGTGATTTCCTGCAACCCTGAGAAACTTCTGTTCCCTCCTTGGGCCTAAACCCAGCCTGCTGATCCAGAGGGTGTGTGTCAATTGAGGGTGGACGAAGGGGGCTGTAATTGTGGAATGTAGCCCGAGTTGACCCTGGGTTCTTCACATGGTTGTCCTTTTTGGGGCAGGAGGAACTGGGGTCAGGGTAAGCACAGTTATTGGTGCTGGCTGGTGGTGGGGCCTTCAGAGTCTTAGTTACCGATTTCATGTTCAATAAGCCTAGGTTTGTTACATTGGTTCTCCAATGGGAAAAAAACGGATTCCTAAAATAACTAACGAAATAAAGATACTTTGTTTGGGCTCAAACAGATCCTTGTATACCCATGGTCAATGCAGCATTACTCACAATACCTAAAAGGTGGAAACAACCCAAGTGTCCGTCTGCAAATGAATGGATAAACTGAATGTGGTCTACCCATTCAGCCACTTAAAAAAAATTCTAATACATGCTACAACATGGATGAATATTGAAAATGCTACCCTAAGTAAAAAAAAAAGCCAGTTAAAAAAAGACTAAGGTATCAGCCAGCTCAAGATGCCATAACAAAATACCACAGACTGGAGGGTTTAAACAACAGAAATTTATTTTGTCACAATTCTGAAGGCTGGAAGTCCAAGATCAAGGTGTGGGTAGGTTTGTTTTTTTCTGAGGCTGCTCTCCTTGGCTTGCAAAAGGCCACCTTCTCACTATGTCCTGACACGTTCATCCCTCAGTCTGTTATGTGTCCTAACCTCCTTTTCTTATTGGACACCAGTAATATCAGGTTAGGACCCATCTTCTATGACCTCATTTCACCTCAGTCACCTCTGTGAGGACCCTATCTCCAAACACAGTCACATTCTGAGGTAGTGGAGGCTAGAACTTTAACATATGAATTTGAAGAGAGACACAATTCAGGCTATAATATACAAATATTGTAGGAGTCGATCCATATGAGGTACCTAGAACTTGACAAATTCATAGAGACAGAAAGTAGAATAATGGGTGTCAGGGGCTGGGGGGAAAGGGGAACAGGAGTTATTGTTTAATGAGTACAGAGTTTCTACTTAGAACGAAAAAGTTCTGAAGTAAGTGTGATGGTTGCACAACACTATGAATATACTTAATGCTGCTGAGTTGTATATTAAAACTGGTTAAGATGGCAACTTTTATGTTACACACACACAGCAAATTCATGCCATATATATGTTTGGCCCACACCAGTCAACGCTAGACACTTCAGTTTCTCCCTGTAGCCACTGGTGCCATTCAAACTGTTACCTCGTGCTGAAGTTCAGAGATAGTGAGTCTGAGTAAGTCTGTGTGTGGGTTCTTTAAGAGTAACTGCTTGGGACTCCAGAAGTTTCTTCCACCAACTGAATCCCCACTGGTTTTTGCAGCCAGAAATTATGGGGGCTTATCTTCCTGGCAATGGAACCCTGGGCTGGGGGTCTTCGTGTGGGGCTGAGACTCCTCCCTCCCAAGATACCTCTCCCAAATTTTTATCCACCACCCGTGGATATGGGACCAGCCTGTTCCACAACTCTGCCCCTCCTACCAGTCTGGATGGATGTGGTTTCTTTAATTCTGTAGTTGTCAGACTTCCATTCAACTTGATTTCTGATGGTTCTGAGTGATAGTTGTGCTATATTTTAGTTGTACTTTTGATGTGGTTGTAGGAGGAGATGAGCCGTGTTTACCTATGCTGCCAAATATACCGGAAGTCACAAATTCTTAAACAGACCTCACTTAGCCTATTAAATCTCCCCACTGGTTTCATCCCACATCACCCACCACCACTATGCCACCTTTCCAGGGCAAGGACCTCCCCCTTCTCCTAGCTCAGTCATGAACAGAGAAGCTGCCATACTTACCTGGCAGGGGAGATACCATGATCATGAAGGTGGTTTTCCCAGGGCGAGGCTTATCAATTACACTCCAGATGTGCTGACCCCTGGGATTTCCCCAAATGTGGGAAACTCAACCGCACAGTTTGTGGTAGTAGGGGACTGAATTCACAAACAAAGAGAAGCTGCCAGAGTCCACAGCCTAAGGGTCCTTACCCTCAGATACTTTCTATATTTTGATCCCTCTTTTGGCAACTGACTTGCTAGATTAATCCATGCCTGAAACAGCTCCTCAGGAGCTGGGGAAACCAAGTGGAACCCTGACAATGCAGGCCACTGTCTGGATCTGCTCCACACTCAACACCAATGCAGTATAACAAGTACCCCTCATGGGGAGTATTTTCTCATTTATCTAAGTAATTATATGTCATCTACCTGTGGAGGACCCAAATTCCCAACCACAGCAGGAATCTCCTCCATGGTAACTCCAACAGATACGTATCCAGCCTCTCTGCTTGAATATCTTCAGCGACAGGGAATTCACTACCAGAGAGCAGCAACTCCACTGTTTTGAATATGATATGAACTCTAGAATAAGCCATAGTGCTCTAGGTCTCCTCCCCACCTGCCACCTCAGCTTTCCACCCACAGCCAGAGACACACACCATGAAGATCCTGTAGGGAATGGAGACGATCTCACCCTTAATCTCAGATAAGCAGCCCTTCAACTCCCAAGGCCCGGCCAGACAGACTGACATTTCCATCTACTTACAAGGGAACAAGAGATTTTCATCAATTCTCTTTGCAACCAGAATTTTCAGAGCATCCTCTGTATCTCTCACAAGGCAAGAGGCAATGTGAGAGAGACAAGTATCAACAAACTAATCTCTGGTACATGTGTAGTATCTGCAGCCTTCTCAAAGCACTTTCCTGTTTCCTCTCTAATTTGATTCTGAGGCTGTCCACCTAGACAGGCTGTACTGAAGGACCATCCCTGTGACTTGGGCCCCCTAAGAGAAGAAACTCTGTAGCTGTAACTCTTAGCTTCTTTTCAACACCAGGGGTGTGGAGGCAACAGAGGGTGTGGGAGCTCATTCCTTTCTACAGCTATGAGATTTAGGGCTGGGCCTACCCTGCAGCCCCTAGTCCTATCCCCTACTCTAGGTCAGCACGTGCTCTTGTCAATCAACAGAAGAAACTTGCAACTCAGAAGGGCAGGAGAAGAGAGGGAACCAGGGCAGGGGATGGTGCTAACCCCACCCCAGTCCAGGACTTGTAGGGCACAGGAGGGCATGCAGAACTGAAGAGAGTGAAAAAGACAAATACCACAGGGACAACAGCATACAGGAAAGCACAGGGGGGCAGCTGGATAAAGAAGGGACAGTGGGATAGACTTGGGTGGGACAGGGTGGAGCCAAAGTCAACAAAAATATGAGGCTAAGGAATGCATGGACAGCCAGCTCCAAGGGGCAGCTGGAGGATTTGCATGTGCTTTACCTACTGGTCTGAGCCAGTTAATCAACCACTGAAGCAGGCCAAGGTCACAGGAAGTCCCCCGTTTCACCAAATGGCCCTTCAAACATTTCAGAGCTGGGGTGACTAGTCTGCTGCCAAAGATGCCCTACATCATGATACAAGGAACATTTATTTATATGTTTTCGAAACTCTCTCATTTTAATTAATTAATTTAAATTCTCACCCAAGGACACGTTCACTGATTTCTAGAGATGGGGGAGGGTGGCAGGGGTGTAGAGAGAGGAGAGAGAGAGAGAGAGACACACACACACACACATCAATTAGCTTCTTCTCATACACGCCCCGACTGGGGATTGAACCCACAACCTAGGCATGTGCCCTGACCAGGAATCAAACCTGTGACCTTTTGGTACACAGGACAACGCTCCAACCAACTGAGCCACATCAGCCTAAGTGGGAGTTTATTTATTATAACCTACTCCCATGCCACACAAGCATATAGGTGACTTTCAAGTACTCATAACATACAGCAAGACAGCAAGAACTGGAAGTAAAAGTAGAAGAAAACTACACAAAAGCAAGCACACAAAATGGAGTCATTCACAAAAGGCTGATACAAAAGCAAACAGCACTACATACTTAAGTCCCTCACATGTGTGTAACTTGATCACTTGCCAATTCACACTGTCCTTAAAATAAGAACAAGCCAGCTGCTTGGGAGAAGTGAATAAGTTCTGCTACTGAGACTCAGGAATTTCTTCTGATGCTCTGTTTTTTTGGTTTTTGTTTTTTTTTTAGAGAGGGGAAGAGAGAGAGAGAAACATTCATGTGTGGTTGCCTCTCAAGTGCCCCCTACTGGGGACCTGGCCTGCAACCCAGGCATGTGTCCTGACTGGGAATTGAACCAGCAACCCTTTGGTTCACAGTCTGGTCCTCAATCCACTGAGCCACACCAGCCAGGGCCTGAGGCTCTTGTTAAAGAGGACACAGTGGAATGTAACCATTCTTGAGAATGTGGGAGAAGACAGCCCTGGTCAGTGTGGCTCAATAGGCTGGGTGCTGTCCCGTAAAGCAAAAGGTTGCAGATTCGATTCCTGGTCAAGGCACATGCCTGTGTTTTGGGTTGGGTCCCCAGTCAAGGCACATACAGGAGACAACCAATCGATGTTTCTCTCTCACATCAATATTTCTCTCTCTCTTTCTCCCTCCCTTCCCTTCTCTCTAAAAATAAATAAATAAATTCTTTAAAAATTTTTTAAAAAGTGGGAGAAGACAGACATTTCTCATGAGTTTTATCCCTAACAGAGACCCTTGAAATATGACAGGGAGGCCAGCAGGTATCAAGAATGCCCAGCCCCCTCCCAAAGAAACCACCACCAAAGACAGTCAAAGACAGTCAATGGCACATGTTTAGGGTGTATCTTATCCTCCACCACCACATTACCACCTCACTTTGGTGAAAGAGAGAGAGGAAATTGCCACAACTGATTTGGGGGATAGTGTCCACTAAAATATATTCACAGTAGCCATAAGTTAGAAACAACCTAATATCCATCACTACGTGAATGGCTAAACAAATTGTGGCATATTCACACAGTGGAATACACTTAGCAATAAAAATAAACCAACTACTGATATACACAAAAAACGTAAGTGGTCCTGACTCATGTGGCTCAGTGGACTGAGCACCAGCCTGCGAACAAAAAGGTCGCCGATTTGATTCCCAGCCAGGGCACATTCCTGGGTTGCAAGCCAGGTCCCCTGTTGGGGGTGTGCAAGAGGCAACCTATCGATGTTTCTCTCTCACATGGATAGACGTTTCTCTCCCTCTCTTTGTCCCTCCCTTCCCCGCTCTCTAAAAATAAATAAATAAAATCTTACCAAAAAAAATAAATAAATGAACCTCAGAAACATTATGTTAGGCAAAATAAGTCAGACAAAAAGAGTATGTGGAGTTGACCCTTGAACAACATAGGTTTGAACTGCGCAGGTCCACTTACATGAGGGTTTTTTTCAATGAATATGCCATCAGCCCTCCATATCCGTGGGATTCGTATCTTTGGATTCAACCAACCACAGATCAAAAAACAGTATTCAACCCAGTGTTAGAAATCAATAGATACAGCAGGCCATCTGTACATACCATCCTACACCAGTTCATATAAGGGCCTTGAGTATCCTCAGTTTTGGTATCCACAGAAGGGGGAGTGTTCTGGAATCAATTCCCCACGGACACCAAGCGATGACTATAATTAAGTTTTGGGGGAGTCAGAAGTTGTACACAGATTTTGACTGTGTGGAGGGTCAGGGTCACTAATTCCCCCATGTAGTTCAAGAGTCAACTACATACCGCATGATTTGTATAAACATCTAAAATAGAGCCCTGGCTGGTGTGGCTCAGTGGACTGAGCACCAACCTGCAAACTGAAAGGTCACCGGTTCGATTCCCAGTCAGGGCACATGCCTGGGTTGTGGGCCAGGTTCCCCGCAGGGGGCATGCCAGAAGCAACCACACATGATGTTTCTCTTCCTCTCTTTCTCCCTCCCTTCCCCTCTCTCTAAAAATGGTAAGTGAAATCTTAAAAAAAAAAGTTTTCTAAGACAAACCACTTGAGGGCTTGGTGGGGTGCTGGCTACACGGTTGTGTATTATTTGTGAAAATTCACAGAACACAAGCTAACTCCCTCTTCTGAGTGTACTTTATACCATAAGTATTTCTGAAACATGTTCTCAAAACAGGTTTTGTTAAATGTTTGGTTAATCGTCTCTCCCCTAGACCCACTCCCTTTCACAAAAAATAAAGAGCCAAGCTTCTTAGTATGACTTGGAAGTCCGCTATGATCCCGTTCCTGTTAGGACAGGGGTCTTAAGGTTTAGACAGTTCTAAATGTTATTTCTTACTAAATGTTAAAATACAACACAGTATTTTGTAGCTGCAGTTGTAAACTGGATGAGGTGACAGGAAATCAAGGAATGAAAGTAACCAACTATAAAGAAGTCAACATGTAACTGACCAAATAAAGTGTACAAACCATGGCTAAATCTCCCTTGGAGAAGGCAGAGATTTGACTATGAATCTCCCATCTCCTTTACTTGCCACGAGTAAATAAAACTACTTTACTTTCGTTTCTGTTTTGACTGGAGCACCCCAAGCAGCCACCCCTGGAGTGTGGTAACAGTCCCACATCTTCCCCAATTCTTCCTCCTCCCAGGCCACCTTCTGCATACTGCAACACACTTTCTAACCACCTGGTCTGGCTCACCTGTGCTCCCAGAGCTAGACTGCACACACGAAGCGTGGCCGAGGACCCGACCAGGCTCCTTGACCCCGCACCCATTTCCAAGACTCGGCAAGAAGTATTTCGTGTGTTGTATCTTACATTCCTAATTTGTGCTGAAACGACAATATTTCAGATACTGTGGGTTAAAAGTATTCGTGTTATTCATATCGCAGCCTTCACACGGTCGTAAGTCGCGTCTGCGCGACACGCCGGACTTCCGCCCAACATCGCCAGATCCACCGCGCGGTACCACCGAACGCGTCTTCTAGGCGTGCTGGCAGCTCCAGAAGGAAGAAGGCGAGCGCCTCCGCGCGGAAGACACGCGGAAGCGTCACGTTTGCTGCATCTGATCGCAGAGCGTGCGCGCGCGCGCGCGCCGCCTGGAGCAAGATCCGGAGCCGAAGCGAGGCCTGAAGAAAGCGTGCCAGGCGTGCCAGAGGGCATGCGCCCTGGGTGTGGGGCGAGGCAAGTCCGGGAAAAGGCGGGGCCAGGGGCGGTGCCTCTGACTTCCGCTGCTGTTGGTGAGACTGTCTACAGCTTCAGGGTGCGCCACTGCTGGGCTGGGGATGGGGGAATTTCCTTGGCTCCACTCCAAGCCCGGCCTCTGGCCTCTAGGAACTGAGGAGTCCGGCGGCCACCGAAAGAAGGTGAGGCCTCCACCCTGGACCAGGTGTACTGAAACCGCGGCACTCTCTGTTGATCCTCTTGGAAACTGCACTGAAGTTTCTGGCGCGCACCTTGCGCCTGGCCAAAAGGGGTTGCTGGACTGGACTTGGGAAGGGGTGTCCCCGCCCACATCCTAGCTAAGCCCCTCCCCTCAAGCACGTATTCAAGACCTAAATTAGCTAGATACACCCAAAAAGAGAAAATTAGTTTCAATGCTAAGTAAGAGAAACCAGATTCAAAAAGCCAAATATTAAAAAGAAAAAAATGAAATAAAATTACTCATAACTGCCCTGGCTGGTGTGGCTCAGTGGATTGAGTGCCGGCCTGTGAACCCAAGAGTCACCGGTTTGATTCCCTGTTGGGGCACTGGGTTGGGGCGGGCCAAGACCCGGTTGGGGGCGTGGGAGAGGCAGCCGCACATTGATGTTTCTCTCCCTCTTTCTCCCTTCCCTTCTAAAAATAAATAAAAATCTTTTTTAAAAAATTACTCATAATTTCATCACTCGGAACTAAATATATTTTTTAAAGCCAAATATTGTGTGATTCCACTTATAACATTTTGGAAAGGGCAAACCTGTAGAAATAGATCAGTGGTTACCAGGAGCTGGGTGGACCACAAAGGGACATGGTGGGACACTGGGGATGAGAGAACTAATCTGGGGTTTGTGACGGTGATTGTACAACTGTATGTATTTGTCAAAACTCACAACTCACACAACCAAAAACTAAAAGGTATGAATTTACCTAATGTAAATTAGTTTTAATTTTTACAAATACTAAAAAAAGCAGATTGGTGGTTGCCAGGGCTGAGAGGAAAGAGAAATGGGGAGAGTGATTAATGAGTTAAGTGGCTCGGTTTGGAGTGATGAAAATGTTTTACAACTGGATAGAGATGATAGTTGCACAACCCTGTGAATGGACAAACTGCCACTAAATCATTCCCTTTAAAATGGTTGACTTTTGGGGAATTTTACCTTTAAAATATACATAAAACTTTTTAAAATGCAGGCTCCTGTCTGCCTTTCTACTCACCAAGTTCATATCTGAAGGCATTCTTTGTAGGCTGAGAAGTGAACTGGTAATTCCACTCTAGCCTCAGTCCCCATGCATCTGCTTAAAAAGACCCCTCCCTTCCCCATAAGATGCATTGCCCTTGTGCAATTATTGTCTCCAATTTGTGTGTTTGTTTTTAATTCCTAACTTTTTAAAATCCTCACTCAAGGATATCTTTATTGATTTTAGAGGGGAAGTGGAGAAACATCAGTGTGAGAAACATAATCAGTTGCCTCCCATATGCACCCCAACCACGGATGGAACCTGCAACCTAGGTATGTGCCCTGATCTGGAAATGAACCTGCAACCTTTTGGCATATGGGACAATGCTCCAACCAACTGAGCTAACCCAGCCAAGGCTGTTCTCAAGTTTCAAAAAAGGAAACTGAGGCTCAAATATAAGTGGCTTTCGCAACTGACCACTGCAGACCAGCTTCAGGACCTGCGTTTTTCTTTTTAAATTTTTTTAAAATTTATTGATTTTGGAGAAACATTAATTTCTTGTTCTACTTACATATATAGTCATTGGTAGCTTCTTGTATGTGCCCTGACCTGAGATCAAACACACACCCTTGGCCTATCAGGATGACGCTCTAACCAACGGAGCTACCTGGCCAGGACCAAGATCTGAGTTAAATACCACACCATTAGGGAGTGCTCCCTCCTCTTCTATAGATGAGGAGACTGAGATTTAGGGAGGTCACACAAGCTAAAAAAGTGGCAAAGCCTAGAGATCACCCAGGAGCCCTGAACATCCTATGTCCTTTCTTTAAGAGGTAGGAACCTATGACTTGGTTGTTCATTCTCACCTTGCCTTCCAACCAAGGACTTGGGAGCCACTCCTCATACCCACCCCCCAACACCATCTCCCACCTTTGCAGAATACCCAGAGTAATCCCAGAGTATCTGAGGACCCCGATTTCTCGTTGCAATACCACACAAACTGGGGGAGTCATCATGAACTGACCCAGATGAGGCCCCCTCTAGTCCCCAAAGAGCATCCCACACTCTGTAATGCAGGAAGCCCTCCCCAGCAACGCAGGACAGTGTGCACCCAGGAGACACAACCTAAAAAACAAAGTACAAACTTTATTTTGTTTCTTTATAAAGGCATGGTGGCCTCTTGGTTCCCCGCCCCCCCACTTTCTTTAACAAAATATAATAGCTCTCCTTGAACACAAAGACCTCAAAATTGTAAAAAAAAAAAAAACAAAAAAAATTCCAAAAACAGACAAAAACCAAAAACCAAAAAAAAAAAAAAAAAAAAAAACAACCAACAAACAAAACAAAAAGAGAGACAAAGACATTTTTGAGGGTCCAAGATAGGAAACCTGGAGGGAGAGGTGGGGGCCAGCTGGTGGTGGAAAGTGGCAAACCCTAGTGCTGAGGTGGAGCAGGGAAGGGAAGGCAGGGCAAAAGGGCAGCAGCAAACCCCAGTGAAGAAGCAACTTCCACCCTGGAACCCCGGAGTCCTGACCCAGCCAGCCCCCCAACCCATGTAAGTGCTTAGAGAAAGAGGAAAACCAAAAAGTGGAGGGAAGGGCGAATTAAAAACTGACAGTCCTAGGGCTAGCTCTAGGGAGGGCAGAAATCCGCTGGGGTTTTATTTGATTTTCCCTGTTTTTAAAAACATGTTTAAATGAAAAAAAAAATGTTTTGGCAGAGAGAGGCCAGGCACCTCAAGTGTCAGCTCCCCCAGCCTCCCTGTGAGGCCCAGCCCCAGGTGTCCAGGTGCCCCCACACACTCGCTCCCACCGCCCCAGCCCCCAGGACCTCAGGTTGGGTGGCCTTTGCTCAAAGGTCGATTTACAGTATTGAAAAAGAGGTCATAAAAGAGACCCAAATGACGTTGTAATTTTGTAAAAATTCCTCACTCGCTGGCCCGCATGTATTCCCTGTTGCTGCCCCGGCCCCCTCAAGCCCCCAGAAGGGAGAGGAGGGCTGGGGGGGTGGTCAGGGAAGCCCCCCAGTCCCAGCCAGCTCCTCTCGGCTCTGGTCCATGGCGTCGCTGTCCGAGGCCTCCGAATCGGAGGCAGTGTCAGAGGCCTGGGCCTCAGGGCAGCTTCGGACTGGCTTCACAATTACGGCTCGCCGCTGCTCCTCTTCCTGCTCCTGCCTTTCTTGGGTGCCCTCGATGTGCTGGATTGCCTGGGAAGACAGGCTGTGGTGAGGATGGCTGCAGGCATGCAGACAGCCACCATCTACACACACACACACACACACACACACTCCAGAAAGGTTCAGAAGTAAGCCCAGCAAAGCAGCAGGGGGCCTGCTAAAGTTGGAGGTAGCAAAATCCTCTCCTTAGCTAAAAAATCTCTTGGAGATGACAGGGCAGGGCTGCTTGGAAGTCACCAGCATTTAGTTTATTTTAATACTTTAAAGTTGGTCTGTGTACTAATAAAAGGTTTTTGTAATTAATTTATTATTCAATTTGCTGGAATGACGTGCAACTAAAGGTCCAGGGCCTTTGGTTGATGGGCCTTTTTTGATTTACATTTCTTTCTTTCTTTCTTTGTGATGTCCTCAGCTCCCCAGGGGTCTCTGCCCCAGGATGGGTACAGCAGTGGATGATGGGTACAACAGTGACTTCAGGCCTGACCTACAGAGCTATCATCTTCTTTCTTCCTCCTCTGTAGAAGGCTTAACTGTCACCCTCCCAGCCACTGCCACCTCCATCCCCATCCCTGGTCCTAGGAGATGAAGGTGAGAGGAAATTGTAGACCAAACCAAGAGCTGCATATAGGAACTTGGAAGCTGGGAACTCTGGAAGCAAAGGACCCTCTCGACAAACCCCACATGGAGAGAAAACAAGATTTTCCAGGCCATCCATCCCCCATCTCTACCCCTCACTGTCCCCACAGAGCTCCCCTGCAAACCCCTGCAGAGAGAGAGAGAGACTCAGGGATAGAAACAGAGACACACATACCCAGCTCCCCCCACACTCAAGCCGTATCTCACTTCCCTTCAGTCCCTGCTTTCTTGTCTTTTCCCAGAGGACAACCCCCATGGATGGCCCACTCCCTGAGCACAGGTACCTGCACAATGGTGTCCAGATTTTGCCGGGACGTGGAAACTGAGTTGATGACCGAGGAGGGGCCCATGGTGACGACATTGATGTGGTGAGGAGTGGGTGGCGGTGCAGGCACGATCACCGTGGGATGGTGGGTGGGGGCCGGAGGGGGCAGGAGCTGTGAGACAGAGGCCCTCAGTCTTTCTCCAAAGGTTCAGGGAGCTTCCCCTTCCCTTCTGGCAGTCACAGGGGGTATAGAATGTCCTCCAAAACCATCTCCCTCTGCCCACTGCCTCGAGACAGTCTCTGCCAACCACTCACGGAAGGCCAGGCAGTTTGGGGCCTCTTACTCCCTTATCTTAAGCAACAAAGGAAAGACAGCCTAGAGAGGGGCTTCCAGCCATCCAAGAACCCATGGCCCCTTCACTGTTCAGTGCCAAGCAAGCACCCCAACATCTAGTGCAGTGGTGGTCAGGAGCTTAGATTCTGGATTTAGACAGCCAGGGTTCAAATCCCTGCCCCAATCACTGAGGATCTTGGGTGTTATAATTTAGCCTTTCTGGGCTTCAGTTTCCTGATCAGTAAAACAACCCTGAAGGGTTGCTACAAGGATTCATGTAGTAACGTGTGTAAGATACCTGGAAACCAGGAATGTCTTTATTATTACTCTTTAGGCCCTGAGTCTGCCCTGCAGGGCCCTGAGGCACCAATGCTAAGTCTGAGAGCTCCAGTCTCCGCCCACACAGCCCCTCCCAAGCGCCTCCCACTCACCTGGGTCCGAAGGTGCTGCTGTTCCCGCTCCAGCTTCTCCTGGTGCAACAGTCGCACCTGCTCCTGCTGCTGCTGCAGCTGCACCTGCTGTGCGATCACCTTGAGCTTTTCCGGGTACATGTGAGCCTCCAGCGAGCGAACCTGAGGACAGAGAGGCAGGCTCACGGGCAGGGCCCAAACCACACTCTGGCTACTCCTTCAGTGTGGGGCCCTCAGGGCTGCTGAGGTCAGCCTCCTCATGTTCTACCCTTTGAAAAGCAGGCCATTTGCTCCTGCTGCAAACCCGAGCAGGAGCCTGCCACCCTCAGGAAAAGACCTGGGGTAGGGACCAAAGTCCCTATGGCCTGCCAAGCCCTCTCTGACTCATCTCCTCTCCTACCATGACCTCCCTCATGCCATGCTCCCTCAGTCCTTCCATCCCTCTCTTCAGCCTCAGGGCCTCTGCCCATGCGGTTGCCTCTTTCTTGGAGTACCCTCCTCTCTCTGCCTGGTTAACTCTGAGAATTGACCCCCTGGCCCACTTCCCAACATCAGCTCAAGTCACTCTGACAGAGAAGCCATGGAGCAGCCCCTCCAGAATCAGCCCAAATCCCCCTCCCAATGCCCATGCTTCCTGCAGGACCCTTATCACAGCTGCATTTCTACAGTGTAAAATCCCCTCACTAAACCTTCTACCCAACACAGATGGTGACCCAAGGGCAGAAGACACCTGTTTGATTCGCTTCCCACCAGACCCCCCTCCATTCCTAGACCTGGCACAAAGCAGATGCTCCTGTAAGTAACTGCTCAAGGGAAGCAGGGACAGGAGAAAAGGAAGAGAGAGGGACTGGAATTCCCCCACCACAACCACCTGCTTGCCTGCCTCACCTGCTCCTCCAGCATCATGCGCACTGAACGCTCTTTGTCCAGCTGCTGCCGTAGCTCAATCATCTCCCGCCTCAGGTCTTCTGCCTTCTCATCCTCCCAGATGTCTGGGGAGCCGATGCCCTCATCCTTGTCCTCTGCCCGCCGCCGTTTGGGGGACGAGCCACTCAGCTCCTGGGGACCCCAAGGGGTTGGTGAGTGTGCCTCGACACCCTCGTACCACCACCACCAATGGGGAGGTTGGAGGGCTCCATCACAGCCCCCAAAGCTGTCAACCCAGCTGCTCTGGCACTGGGAGCCCCATTCTGCAAAGCCAACAATGACCAAGGGCCAGAAACGGAGGCAGAATGGACCTGCTTGCCCAAAACCATCTAGTTCTTTCCAGAGTCGCTCTACTGCACTTTATGGATGGGTTAACTGAGGCTTGGGCAGGAAGACAAGTGCCTGAAGTAGGTGTGTCAGTGGGGAAGGTGAGACCTGCAGCCTCATGAGAGTCCCAGGCAGTGTTTGAGCCCAGACATGCCCATGCCAGGAGCAAGCCAGGAGGAGGACAGGTATTGAGGTGACGGGAGGCCTCTGCAGGTGCTACCTGGATGAAGCGCTTGAGCTGTGTGTTCTGCTGCAGGAGCCTGGTCTTCTCCTGCTCCAAGGAGAAGATGTACTCTGCCGTCTGCTGGAGAATGGCTGCCTGAGGGCGAGAGGGACAAGTCAGGGGTCCCAGCTGGCAGCATCTACTGAAGCTCACTTCCTTCTCCCTGCTTGAGCCCACCTACTCCAGGAAGCCCTCCCAGCCTTCACCTACCTTGCTGAGCTTCTCTCCATCTGTGTGGGGGATGAGGGTCTTGAGGGACTGGAAGCCCGCATTGATGCTCTGCATGCGCCTCCGCTCGTTGCTGTTGGCTATCTCCCTCCGAATCCGCCGCTCCTGGTCCCGCTGAGTCTCAGGGGTCAGTGGAATGTTGGCAAGACTGCCAGGGAGGGCAGGGACACACTCAGGCTAGGTGTCCTCCATGCCCTGTCCCCAGTGGGCCCCTATCTTTACAGTTCCTCTCCAGAGGGCCCCAGGTGTAACTTTCATTTCTGCCCCTGCAAAAGATGCCAGACCTGTCTGATGCCTACACCCCAGCAGATCAGGAGGATGATAGAGCAGGATGCTTTGTGATGCCTGGGTATCAAAGTCACCATGCACACCCCAGGTCCCAGCCCCAGTGTCTGGCCAGCCTGTCTGAGTGGTGCCCAAAACCTGCATGGCCTAGCAAGAATCCCTGTGACTCTGATACAGGCGGGCCCAGGTGACAATAGGAGACACCTGCTCCTGGGACTCCTCTGAGCTCCCTGTTATGTACCTGAAGGACTATCTCCTTCAGAGTCACAGTCTAGAGCCCTAAAGAAGACATCCCTACTCCCTTTGCATCCCCACAGCCATGTCTCCAGCCATAGTGCCCCCAGCGCAGCCCCAGCCACCCTGTGCTAAGACTTCAAACACAAGACAGATACCACTCGCTCCAGGGAGGGGATGTCAAGATAATCACCTATAGGGACAGTTCTCTCCCATGCCCACCTACTCCAAGAGGCAGACCACCCTGTGCCAGAGAAACAGGGGTTCCAGCATGCAGTGGGCAATGTTATTACATATTGTGGCTGCATCTTGCAGGAGCAGCAGCCTGTGGGGTGAGAGAGAAGACAGCCAAGGGAAGGGGGTGAAGCTGCAGGCTGAGAGGCATTGGCGGGAGGCAGAGATGGCAACAGGGCCTGTGGGCTCAAAGCCACTGCTCCCAATGGGTGGGCCTCTTTGTGGCCTCAAGAAGGCATATCCCCCTTCCCAGCCCTCTCTGCAACACCCCCCACCCCTGACCTGATGGCTTCCAGATGCTGGGCTCCTGTAAGAGGCCACTAGCCCCACCCAAAGCCACAACCCTGGCTTCTTCCTGAGCCCCCTCACCCGCCCTGGGGTGACTGGTTCAGGCCTGGCTCACACCCTTGTGTCTGGGGTAATGGAGAAAGGACTCTGGGCAGCGCTGTTTCCACAGATGAGGGAGCCTGAGCTTAAAAAAGGGCCTGGTCCTACTCCCCTGCTATGCCAAGCCCCCATGCCCGGCCCCAGAGAGAAAGGAAAGGAGTATGCATGGGAACCAGGAAGGGAACACATCTGCAGCAGCAAGAGACAGCCGAGGCCTTTCCTGGCCGCCCAGCCCACCGTATCTGTCCCACCTCAGCTCCCTATGGGACACTGCACTTGTCCTTGCCCTTCCTGCACCTCAGCCCCCTCCCCCAGCCAAGGGTAGTCAGCTGGGGATGGGCCAGGAGTGGAATCTACATCAGCTGCTGCTGGGGGTCCAGAGACAAGACTGCTCCTCTGCCAGTCCCTGCAGGGCCTCCCCGGGCCCCTCCCACAGGGTGCAGGTCCCTTGCAGGCCTCGTAAAGTCAGAACTATAAAGGGAGTTCATGAGCTCCACTTTACAGATGGGGCTTAGGGCTCACAGAAAGAAGGACATAGTTTTAAGGTCAGACAGTCAGGTGTTTGGCTCTACCACTCCTCCCAGTTTCCCTGACCCTACAGTGGAAGTGACGGGTGGCTGAAGACGCAGGTCAGAGATCTGATATGAAGAGGTGTGCCTGCCCTTCAGGAAAGGGGGGATTAGAATGGGGCCCAGCCTCCTGGGCCCAGCAGTCCCTCCAGAAGCTCTATGGTGGGTGGATTAAAGTCAGGAGTCTTTGGGACAAGAGAAGATGGGGAGAGACGTCCATAGGAAGCCAAGCTACCAGTGACCATCTGGCAGCATCACCCTCGTCAAGAGAGATATAGGGAGAGAACCCCACCACCTAGCCCCTGGATCCCTCCTGGTGATGCCCAAAGGCCAGAGCAGACCAGAGTAGTGAAAAGGAGCCCATACCCACCCTTGGGCCACCCTGAGTGCTAGCCCTTACAAAGGACCAACCCGGAGGGCCTAGCAACAGAGTAATACGTTTTTGGGGGTTTTGTTTTGTTTTGTTTAGTTTCTGGGGGGTCTTTTTGGAAGTCTTTTTAAAGTTCTTACTATAATGTGCTAAGGACTTGCTTTGTTGGAATTTTCTCATTGAATTGTCACAATCTTCCTCTGAGTTATGTGACCTTATGATTCCTGTATGTGATAAGGACACAAAGGCTTAGAAAGAGAATAGCTCAGCAAGTGGTAGGGCTGGGACTTGAACCTGGATCCCAAGGCCCTTCCTCTTACCCCTGAGAGGTCCCGCCACAGAGCAGAGTGGGCTCTGCACTGTCCCAGAGCAGCACATCCCAAAAGACAGGTGATGGTTACCCCTGTAGAGTGGACAAGCATGGCTATGCCCGGCCATCACATTAACTCCTACTAACATCACAGAACTCTTTTACATGCTTCCCTGTTTGACTCTCATGAAAATCCAGCAAGGTGGCTGCATCATTATACTGCAATATGGAACCCAAGGTCCTGTGAAGGGAAGTGACAGGCCCAAGGTCAGGAAGCCATATCAGGGAGCAGCAGGCACCTGCAGGTGCCAAAGCTCACACTCTCCTTCCCACCAGCTGATGGCACCCTCTACTGAAGACCCACACACAGCCCAATGTTTATCAGAGCCCTATATGTGGCTGCAAGAGGCAGCACCCCAAATCCCTGACTCTTGCCCCTCAAGCCCATTCATCTGCCCATGAAATCTCAGCTGCAGGGAGCACATCCCCTGCCTCTCCCTCATTCCCAGGATGCCCACGAATTGAGGAGACCAAAGACTGCAGACCCCAGGCCTGAAAGCCTCCGACGAAGTTTCCAGAGGGCAGGGGTCGGGGGTGATATGCAGTGGCCTATGTTGTCTCCTGCTCATCTGAAGCTGCCAAATGTTCCATTCTGTCTTCTTCAACACCAAATTCATAAGCCCAGCCTCCTGGCTCAGGAACCAGCTGCAGTTAACCTGGTGCATACTTAAATCCCAGAAAAGACTTTTCCCCAAAGCTACAGTTCCTCATGGGGACCTGGGCTGCCACCAAGACTTTCCACTCTCACTCACCAAAACAGCCCTGGAAGTACCAGCTGACAGTTTAATAGATGCAACTAAGCAGGAGTTTGGATCGCTGGATTCGTGGCTAACCAGGGGTTCTGATTGGTGGAACACTGCCTAACCAGGGGTTCTAACTGGTGAAGTGCTGGCCAACCAGGGACTCCTATGAAGGATAGCTAGTTGGAATTTCCAGCTAATACTGCAAATACCTTTAAGTATTTTTGCATTTCTTTCTTGAGTTTTGCAGAAGTAAACATGATTTACAGTCATTGTAAAAGTCCTATGCCCGCCCCCTTCTCACCTTCCACATCAACTTCAGACCCCTCAGGTGAGCAACAAAGGTGGCCCAGGTCCACTGACACCAAGTATCTCTTGCTTCTCACCCTCCCGACTGTCCTCCAACAGTCTCGTGGCGCTGGCCAGCGACTGCTACCTGAGCACCTCCAGACAGCCCCTGGGGAACAACACCAGCATCCCAACCAGAGGCTCAGGGCTGGGAGCATGCTCTTTAGTTCTAGATCCTGACCGTAGCTGTCCCTCACCCCCAACCCAAGGAGAGTGCATATCCCCCAACCACCTTAGACACCCCTGCCGAGTTCTAGCATCAAATTAGCCACTGACAACTCTCATCTCACACTGTCCCAAAGTCACTCACACACATGCCACTCAACAGCTACACAGCTGGAGAACCACACAGGATTTCTCCTATATTCCAAAGTACAAGAGGGAGGAAGACAACCCTCACCAAGGATGCCCAAGGTACTCATCCTTCTCTCTGCAGCAGGTACTAAAGCAGCCCAGGGCCCTGGCCCATCCCCACTGCTTCTATCCATAGACCCCACTCCAAACAGCCCACCACCTCTGCCCTCAGTACCTGAATACACCACATCCAGGCTGTACCCATCAGAAACACCTCCTCCCCACAGCTTCTCCAGTGCCTCAGAGAGAGCCCTGCACTCAGTGGGGGTTAAGTGCCAACTCCAGCCCTGCCACTTACTAGCTGTGGAACCCCAGGCTTAGCCACTTCATCTCTCAAAGCCTCAATCTCCCCATCTGTAAAATGGGGGAATGCTGTCTTATTTCACAGGGTCATGGTGAAGTTTAAAGGAGGAGGAGGAGAGCCCCAGATGGTGTAGTTCAGATGGTTAGAGTGCTGTCCCCATAACCAAAGGGTTGTGGGTTCAATTTCCACTCAGGAAACATACCTAGGTTGCAGATCCGATCCCCGGGTTGGGGTGCGTACAGGAGGCAACCAATCAATGTTTCTCTCACATCAATGTTTTTCTCTCTCTCCCTTCCTCTCTCTCTAAAAACAATGAAAAATGTCCTCAGGTGAGGATAAAATATAAAATAAAATAGGAGGAGAAAAGAGAAAGAGAGAGACTGAGGATAACAGGATGCCTTATTCTTCCAGAGTTAGTACCCAAAACTGCAGGATAATCCATGGATCTCCCTTAAAGGGCCGACAAGACCCTTTAGCACCATGAGACTACAAACTCTTAGGGCAGGAGCCTGTTCTGGTTCACTGTGATATCCTCAAACCTGGCACAGAGCAGGAGCCTTGTAAGTACTGGATCAGGGACCCAACACACACTCAAAAGCCCCTAATTGTTTTCAAACTCCTGAGAGCAGCTGGTCTCTTTCTCCGCTGAGGACAGTCCCTAAACTTCTGGTTCTAAGAGTTTGAGAGCCATTTAACAGCTACCAGGCATTTTCATCCGTGTAGCCACACTTCACAGGTGCTCCACTTTACAGAGGCTAAGAGCAGTTAGGGGACAGGTCCAAAACCACAGGCTTGTGAGGACCCTGCTGTGCAGTGTGGCGAAGTCCAGGGCGGCGGGGCGGCCGGGCGGGGGGGGGGGGCACGCTCTGAAGAGGCAGGGAACCCTACTAGTCTGAGAGAGGGGACAAATTCCACCAGCCCAAAAAGTGAGTCCATCTGGCCAGAAGGTCCTGTCCAACCCACAACCTCAATCTTCTACAGGTCTCCAACCTCACCCCACAACCCCTTCTAAAAATGAACAAACCCAGAGGCCCCAACTGCACACCCAGTGCACAAACTGACATTTGTCTCCCAGCAGGACAGGCGGAGTATACCTCCATGCCCTGCCCTGTAGGGGGATCCTGCCACCTTGAGCACTTGGCCCCTGGGGGACAAACGGACTCCTCTAAAGCGGGGCTAGGAACAGGGACAGTGTGAAACCAGGATTCACCGCACCAGACCTGCCCAGGGTCAGCGCCTGCAATGTCCTCTCTAGCATGTGGAGCAGCTCAACCCCTGTTCCCCACTGTCCAGCCCTCCTCTGAGCAACAAGCAGCATTTCCCCTTTCCTTTCTCAGGGGCTAAGAGTAGGGCCCTGGGATCGTCCTTAAAGTCCCAGCCCCACCACTTGCTGTAACTGTTCCCTTTCCAAGCCTGTGTCCTCATCCCACAGAGGAATCATAAAGCCCCTTAACTCAGGAAGACTGACAATTCACTGAGAAAAATCTAGCAAAACAAGTCCCTAGAACATGTTAAGAGCTCCAGAATTTTTGTTTTCTTTTAACATTTTACAGCTGGGTCTCCCAGGTGGCCCTTCAGAAGGGCCCGCACTCAGGGAGACCCTGCTAATTTAAAAACCCACCAACTGGCCCATCCTCCCTGTACTTGAGAGTAGTTGAGGTAGGAGCTAAGTGTGGTGGGGGTTGGGCAATACATGTGCAGCGACTCTCCCCCAACCTGGCTTCTGCATTCTCTGGTGTCCACCAGGCTGGGTCACACCACCTGGGGGCTCCACCTCCCTCAATATCTGAGCGTTGCTTTCCCCAGCGCGAGAGCACGTGGCCTCAACCCTGGGGAGCCATTTCACTCCTAGCGCCATGCCTCAGGAAAGGGACCGCAGGTCCCAACCTTGGGCAGAGGGATAACTGCCCCCCCAGCAACACCCCCCAACGAAGCACTGCCGTCTCGCCGCTGGTGGTCAGTATGTACACGGCCAGGCCCTTCGAGTGATCGGAGTTACAGGCACCGGCATTTTAACAAGTGTCCAGGGTGATTCTGGTGGGAGTACAGAGCGAACTCAACACCCTTTGGTAAAGGGTGGCTCATGAGCAACCCGGGTCAAACTTGTGAAGTGGCTCCTGGGGGGAGCTGCAGACCTCGGACCACCCATCCACCCACCCAGCTGGGAGACCTGAGGCTTTCGGTTTATGACTGGGGGTGGGCCGTGGCATGGGAAAGTTTGCGGTAGAGGCTCAAGTGCCGCGCCTAGTGAGACTTGGCATGGCTTCTGATGCCCACTGCCCCCAGAGCTCCCCCACACGGCCTCACTCGCCTATCCCGCCCGCGGGGGCCAAGCTTTGTGCGGAGAAAGCGTGGCCCGGGCTCGCCTACAGCTCCCACAATGCCGCACCGGAGGGACGCGGAAAACTACAGCTCCCGCGAGGCGGCGCGCGGAGATCCGCCTACTCCAAGAGGGCTGCAGAGTCACGTCCAGGCCTCGCTAGTAAACAGCGCCCGGGCGCGGGCGGTGAGGGAGCAAGCTAGCGGTCGCAACTTGCCCGTCCGCCGGGCTCCCGGCCAGCCGCGCTGGCCCCTAGGGTCCCGCCCACTCCCACACCCCCACGCGAGCACGCCCCCAACCCCGCTGTAGCCCCGCGTCGTGCAAACACGCACATCACCCGGCTCCCCGCCCCCCCCCACGCCCGGAGCTGCGGCGTGGCTGCATTGTAGCCGCCCGCCCGCGGTCCCCAGCGCGCCCCGGGGCCCCCATACCCCTTGCGGGGATCGCCCATAGACAGCGAGGAAGGAGGGAGAGGAAGGAAGCCAACGCGGGAGGGGGAAGAAGGACGCGCGGGGAAAGCCACCAGCACCAAGCATGGCCGGGACTGCTGCAGAACCACGTGGGTCTGTTTGCAATTACAAACGTCGCGACTCGCCCGCCTGCAGCGGACAAAAGTGACCAGGGCCGCTCAGGGCCCCACGTTCCGAGGGAGGAGAGTCCCCGGACGGCGTAAGACCAGAGTGCAGGGCTGCAGCCACCCCGGCAGCTAAGAAAGGCGAAAGGGGTTGGCGGCGCGGGCCATGCGTGCGCACTCGCGCGCCCGCCCGGGCTGCCTGGCCCGGGGCTGCAATTGTAGGAAGGGAATGGGGGGAGAAGGAGTACACACCTACAAAGCCCTCCTATCACTTCTTTCTCTGTTTTCCTGAAATGTTGCAAAGAGGGCACCTTCTGAGTGGGCACCATGAAATACTCCATAGCGATCGGCCCCCCTTCTCTGCACGAGCCGGGTCCCGCGGTCCGCCGGAGAATGCAAGATGGAAATCCGAATAAAAGGGCAGCGCCGGACGGAGGTGCAGAATCGGCCAGTCCCAGATGCTGGCGGCGGCGGCGGCGGCGGCGAGGGGAGGGAGGGGCGGGAGGGAGGTCTCTCCGGCCTGCCTCCCCGGGCGCGTGTATGTGTGTGTGTGTGTGTGTGTGTGTGTGTGTGTGTTTGCAGCTGATCAGATGTCTGTTTCAAGGCGGGAAACAGCTGGTGAAAACTCAGCACTCCCCCGGCCTCCTTCCGCGGAGTAAGGAATTGCATGTAAACAAAGGACTATTTGCAGCGCCCCCGGGGCGGCGCGAGGCCGGGGCAAGAGGGGCTCGGGCCCCCGGGGGCGGGGGTACAGCTGGGGTCTGCAGGCCTCCCCTGGGCGCTGGGAGCCGGAGCAGCGGGCTGACTTGGAGGGCGCTGTGTGAATGGAGCGAACTGCGGCCGAGCTACATGCGCCACTATGGGTGATGAGGTCCATCAGCTGACAGGTTGGCAAGCATTGAAAAAAAAAAAAAAACACAGGCACCGCGAGGGAGCCCAGCCAGTGCGGCCGGGGTCTGGCGCGGACTGCCCAGAGCAGGGTCTTTGCGCTTTGCGGTCCCCGGGAGCCGGGGACGCGCAGCTGGGCCGGGCGAAGGCGGCCTGGGGTGCTGTTCGGGGTTTTTCCTTTTTCACGACTGTAACTGCACAAAGTGGAGCCGCTCTGGCGCGCTCCCTCCGAGCTCAGGGCCCCCTAGAAACTTGCGTCACAGCCACCGCTTCCCATATGCAAGTTGGGGCCGACTTCGGAGGCCGGCCAGCCTTCCGCCTCCTACCCTCCTTCCCTGACCCACCGCTCGGCCCCGGCTCTAAAGCCTGGGAATCCCAGAGCCCGGGAGAGGAATGCAAAGGGGGCGCGCCGATCGCCTCGGATACTTGGGCAGCCCTAGGAAGCTGGGGCCCCGGCCGGGAGGGAAAGGTGGAGCGAGGCCAGGACAGCAGCGGCCCAGGGGCAGGCTGCCGGCCCGGGGCAGGCTGCCAGCCTGGCTGGGAGGTCTGGTGGCTGCTGCTGGGTCCCGTCCTAACCTTCGACACACACACTTTCCCTCTCCGCGGGAATGCAGGACAGCAGGATTCTTGGCCTGGGCGGATGGAAGGCTGCAGCTTCTCATTCATGGCGAAGCCAATGCGAAACTTGCTCCTCCGCCAGAGTGCGCTTTCTAAGAGGGGTGTTGGCCTGGGACAGGGAAGAGAAGGACACTGGCTAACGACGAACTTCCACCACCCTCACCAGGGCCTTACCTACCTTCCTTCCCTAGGCTCTCCTCTGGCTGCTGGAGGATTGAACCCCGACTCAGGAAGCCAACGCCTGCCTTGGAATGACGCGCCTGCTGCCTACCACCTTTCCCAGTCCGGTCTGCCTTTTAAGGTTCTGCCCAAATCGTACCTCCTAACTGAAATACTCCTACTGATAACGAGGATTACTGTTATTATTAGGAAATATTATTGTTATTAGATAGTGAGAGCACCTTGTAGATGTTGAGCAGTTTTGCATGCATGTTTTCCAGTCCCCAAAGCAACTCACTGGATGGTTCCTCTAAGGACAGAGCCCAAGCCACTTAACCCGCAGTCCCTGGACAGCCTCACTGTGAGGACAGGGAATGTGTTCAGGAAACTATGACATCTGGGGACAACAGGATACAGAGCCCCACAACTATGCACTGAACAACATGTATAGTGCCTGGATGAATGAATGAGCGAATGAATAACAGCCAATAGGAGTGTATCTACCCCCATGCCCTTTCTTCTATGGAGCTGCCTTGAGGGAGCCTGGCCCCTATGAACTAAAGCCTGGCCTCTCCATTTCAGCCAAAAGCACCTTCTCACAGAGAGCCTTCAGCTGTCTCAGATGTACAAACCCAAAGTCCTTTGAGCTGGATCAGCAGCTCCTGCCCTAAGGCCAGCAATACCAACACACCCCAGCCCTACTCCAACTCTCTCCCATCACTATGGCAGTAGCAGAGTAAGTCCCCAAAATCCACGCTGTCCCCCATCCCCAGAAGGTTCTGTACATCCCTTAATCTGACCCTGTCTCCCTCTCCTTCCCAACTCTAAACTCAAGTTCACAGTGCCTTCTGGAGCCCTCAGAGTTGTTCAGCAAAACCCATTAGATCCTTAACATCTGACTTCCAGTCACTTTCTTGCTCTAAATTAGGAGTCAGCAAATTTCTGTAAAGGGCATGTAAAAGTTATTTGTATTAATAGTTTCCTACTGCTACTGTAAAAATTACTATAAATTTAGTAGCTTAAGACAACACAAATTTGTTCTCTGGAGGTCAGAAGTCCAAATGGGTTATACATATTTGGATAAAATCAAGGTGTCAGCAGGGCTGTGTTCCTTCTGAAAGTTCTGTGGGGGTGCCTCTATTTCCTTGCTTTTTCCAACTTCTGGAAGTGGCCCAGATTTCTTGTGGCTTCTTCCTCCGTCTTTAAAGTGTGTCATTCCAACTTCTGCTTGTCATCACATCTTCCTTGACCCTCCTGCCTCCCTTTTATGATGACCTTGGGCCAACCCAGATAATCCAGAATAATTTCCCAATCTCAATATCCTTAACTTAGTCACATGTTCAAAGTTCATTTTGTAAAGTAACATCCACAGATTCTGGGGATTAGGATACAAATATCTTGGAGGGGTGCTGTCTACCACACCACTCTCAGTTTGTGAGCCATACAAAGCGAGGCAGCAGTTACATACAATATGCCACAGTAATTCCATTCCTAGGTATGTATGTCCAAAGAATGGAACAGAGACTCAAATAGTTCATTGTGCAGTGGTGTTCAGAGCAGCATTATTCACAACAGCTGAAAGGTGCAAACCATCCACTGCTCATCCACTGAGGAATAGATAAACAAAATGTGGCCTATCCATACAGTGGAATATTATTCAGCCTTAAAAAGGAATGAAGATCTGATACATACAACAACATCGATGAACCCTGAAAACAATGCTAAGTGAAATAAGCCAGTTACAAAAAGTCATATATTGTATGATTGCACTCCTGGGAAATATCTAAAACAGGCAAGTTCATTGATAGAGAAAATACATTAGAGGTTACCAAGGGTTAAGGGATGGGTGAATGGGAAGTTACTGTTTAATGACTATAGTTTCTGTTTGGGGTGATGGACAAATTTTTTTCAAGATTGTATTTACTTATTGAGAGGGGAAGGGAAGGAGAAAGAGAGGGAGAGAAATATCAATGTGTGGTTGCCCCTCACATGTCCCCGACTGAGGACCCAGCCCGAAACCCAGGCATGTGCCCCAACCAGGAATCAAACCAGCAAACCCCTGGTTCACAGGCCCATGCTCAATCCACTGAGCTACACCGGCCAGGGCGAAAAATTTTGGAAGTAGTGGTGATGATTGCACAACATTGTGAATGTAATTAATGCCACTGAATCATACATTTTAGAATGATTAGAATAACAAATTTAATGTTGTATGTATTTTACCACAATAAAAAAAGTCAAACAAGCAAAAAGTCAACAAAGAAAGGTCAGTGGGCTAGCTTTGGCCTGTGGGCAGCAGTTCGCCCGACCCCACTGATCCTCCCAACTTTCCCCCCTTACCCTTGCACTTCCCTCCTTGTCTGGCTTAGAACTCACAGCCCATCAATATAATCATCTTGCATACACTCTCCCTTTCAAGTCTAACCCCACCTGCCCTGCCTCTACCCCCCACCCAAGCGGGACAGGGCTGGAAAATGAAATCCCACAACCTTGCTGACTGATCTTATTTTTATACTTTTTAAATATTTTATTTATTTATTTATTTTTAGAGAGAAGGGAAAGGAGGGAGAAAGAGAGGGAGAGAAACATCAATGTGTGGTTGCCTTTCATGCACTCCCAACTGGGGACCTGGCCTGCAACCTAAGCACATGCCCTGAATGGGAATCAAACCGGCGACCCTTTGGTTCTCAGGCCAGCACCCAATCCACTGAGCCACACCAGCTGGTACATGATCTTATTTTTAAATGCCAGACCAAGTTCTTGGAGTGGGTCCTTGGGTGGCTGGCAATCGCTTCATATTGCCCAGTCCATTCTCTCTCCCGCCTTCTCTCCACAAGACCTCCATCACCTCCTCCAGGTCTTCATGCTCAATTCATGACCTCAAGTCCTGTTTCTCTGAAAATGGGAGCAATTAGGAAAGAAATCCCACACACTCCATCACCACCTCTGCCTCCCTCCTTATACCTGTAATGTGTCTGGATGAATGTCTGTGCAGAGAACCTTCCCATGTGTTACTCAGAGATGTCTCTCCAGCTGCTGTGCCTCTGTGGGATGGTTCCGCCACCATGAACAAGCTGGCCTTATTCCCATTTTAAACAAACAAACAAACAAAAAACCCAGGACCCTACATCCTCTTTCAACTACCACGCTTTTCCCAGTCTCCCTTACCGCAAAACTCCCTGAAGTGGTACTTATGCTCGCTCTTCCCTTCTTTCCTTCCCAATCTACCCATGACTCCATAGAAACTGCTCTTGCTAAAATCACTGGTGACCTCCAAAGAGCTGTTTTCTGTCATCATATCTGACATTCTTGAAATTTTTTCTTCCTGGCATCTGGGACCCTCACCCTCTGGGGCCGCAGTCCTCACACCTCTTCTGTCTACACAAAATCCCTGCTCTTCAAACAATTCCAGAAAGAACTGGAAGCCATGCAGTGAGGTTCAGAATCCAGACTCAGCCTGAACTCCAGCTCCAGGGTGACCCCACCTTAGTTCCTCAACCTTACAGAGTTTCCTCATCTGTAAAACAGGCTGTACCACACCTAGCTTGCAGGCTGTCACAGATAGTGACATGCCTGGCATCAATAAGCAATCAATAAGCGGTATTTGATACATCACTGGTACCAGGATGCCATGGCGGCAGTGCCAGTGGTGTCTGAGCTGGCCCAGGGAGAATGACAGGGTTTGGTGATATGCAGGGAGGGACAGAGAGTCCAAGCTCTCCCCAGCCCCCCTGCTAAAACTCGCTACAGATGAAAGGGAAGAGCGGTGTGTAAAGCTGACATTGAATATGAGGTTCATCTGCTTTACAGTAGAGGGAACTGCACAGAGGATAAAGTGGTGTGAAATCAGACTGCAGACTGTTTGCCCTTTAAAAATGAGGTTTCAGGTCCTGACCAGGTAGCTAAATTGATTAAGAGTATCATCCAGATATGCCAAGGTTGTAGATTCAATCCCGGTAAGGACACATACAAGAATAAACCAATGAATGCGTAGTAGAAGAACAAAAATCAATGGTTTTTCTTTTCTCTCTCTCTAAAAATCTATTTTAAAAAAGCCATCTTTAAAAGAAAAGGACATCTCATAAAGACTGTAATTAATAACTGCCCATGGATGATCCCTGTTAGAAAAGCAGATCATAAAATAGACAGGGAGAGGTTGAGAAGGGTATAGGAAACAGAAAAGTCAAAGAACTTATATGTACAACCCACGGACACGAACTAAGGAAGGGGGAATGCTGGAGGGCTGGGGGGAGCAGGGCAGAGGGAGGATAAAGGAGGAAAAATTGGGAAAACTGTAATAGCATATTCAATAAAATATATTTTAAAAAAAAGAAGTGCAGATCATCTACTGAGCTGGCACCTGGCACCCTTCCCTCCCCTTTGCTCCTCTTCTCACTGCCCCATCCCCAAATCCCAGTTAGGAAGAATGAATGAGAGTCATCAACAGGCTTTAATGTTGAGAGGGTATACAAAACGTGGTCCATCTAGATGATGGAATATTACTCAGTCATAAAAAGGAATGAAGGGGAGGGGTGGGTGGAGGTGGAAGAGGGTATAAGGGAAATAAATAATAATGGAAAAAATACAATAAAAATACATTTTAAAAATAATAAATAAAAATTTAAAATAAAAAGGAACGAAGTACTGACACATGCCACAACATGGATGAGCCTTGAAAATATGATACTCAGTCAGAGAAGCCAGACACAGGTCACACATTGAGTGATTCCATTTATATGAAATGTCAAGAATAAGCAAATCTATAGAGACAGAAAGATTAGTGGTTGCCAGGGAATGAGAGGGAGTTAGAAGGGAATGAGGGGTGACCCCTAATGAGTATGGGGGGTTCTTTTGGGGCAATGAAAATGTTACAAAGTTTATTGTGGTGATGGTTACACAACTCTGAATATACTAAAACTACTCAATTATATACTTTATTGTTTTAAAGATTTTATTTATTTTTAGAGAGGGGAAGGGAGGAAGAAAGAGGGAGAGAATCATCAATGTGTGGTTGCCTCTCGAGTGCCCCCTACTGGGGACCTGGCCCACAACCCAGGCATGTGCCCTGACCGGGAATCAAACTGTGACTGTTTGCTTCGCAGTCCAGCGCTCAGTCCAGTGAGCTACACCAGCCAGGGATCAATTCTACACTTTAGACAGGTGAATTATATCTAATAAAGCTATCATTTTAAAAATGACTTTATTGACCCTAAAGATGGCCAGAAGTCCAGGGATTCCCCCACAGTAAAGGGTTCCAGAGCTCCTTTCTTCAGCCAAAATGGGATCTTGCTGCTCTGATGATGCCATTAGCACAGCCCTTCTCAGAACCTGCCCTCATCCCATGATTTTGGAAGCTCAGGTGGCAGATATAAACCCCAAGAATGAAGGTTTAACTGCAACCAGGAGGGGGGACTGTAAACAGGGCAGCTGCTGCAGGTTTTGACTCTACGTAGCACCCACGGGGGATGGGGTGGGATGTAAATTTTTCTCCTGCATGTGTCTAGAATACTGTTCTGTTGCCATGTAATAAACTCCCACAAATTTATTGGCTTAACACAGCACCTATTTATCATCCCACAGTTCAGGAGGTCAGAAGGCCAGGCATGACATGGCTGGGCTCTCTGCTCAGGGTCTCACCAGCTGAAACAAGGTGTCAGCTGCAGCTTCAATTTCATCTGGGGCTCTGATCCTCTTCTAAGCTCCCTGGATGTCTGCAGAATTAAGTTCTTTTCGGCTGCAGGACTGAGGTCCCATTGGCTTGCTAGCTACCGATTGGGGTGCACTCTCAGGTCCCTGTGCTGTGGCCCCCTCCATCTGATCAAGGGAGCATTTCACACATGAATCCCATGGATCCCTCTCTCCATTCAAATCTCACTAATTTCCTCTTACAGAAGCCACCAGAGAAGACTCTGTACTTTTAAATGGGTCTTGTGATTAGGTCAGGCTAATAGATATTGTTAGCTTGACATTATCTAAACATCAACTGTGCATATATAGCATAACCTAATCACGAGAGTAATACCCTATTATTCATAGGGTATCCACACTCAATGGGAGGGGAGTATACAAGGGTAAAGGTCACTGGAGGACTTAGCAGAATTCTGCTACCACAAATGAGGGTAACATGAAAGAGGTGCAGAGAAAGTTGAGACCTTCCCTAAGGACATACACAGAATTGGAGGTGGAACCTAAACGAGAATCTTGGGGTCCCAACCTAATTTCAGGCTTTTCCTCTAAGTGAATATGCCATGAATTGGGGGATGGGGAGTTGAGTGATGGCCTTTTGGGACCCAGAATGCTCTGATACATGTGGGGAACCCCAACCTGTTTAGGAGATGGGGGTGGTCATGTATACAAACTCTTGGATCAGGAATGGAGGCCCCGTAGAAGCAAATAGCCCCTGCCAGGGAGGGCATCCTGAATACCCCCAGGAAGGCAGAATGGGGGTTAGACATGCAGGGGTTTGGAACAAGCCCCAATATCCCCCAGTGCCCTGGTTCCCTTTTCCAGTCCCAGGACTCACCTGGGACTAGCGGCACAGCCCTGACCAAATAAAGCCAGGTGCAAGAGGAGCCCAGCTGGGTTTACTGAGGAATATGGAGGGAGAAAACACCGTCTACATGAAAGGACAAGGTCAAGTACGCAGTGACAGAGAATCCACGTTTTGTGGTCAACTGTCAGTGTCCAGGAAGTCAAAAGAAGGGGGTGCTAGACAGAGATCTCTCAGCCAACAAGGCCAGGGTTCCCTAGCCACTAGGGGGTGCCTGGCACACATGATGCTTGCTTTCAGGGCAAGCAGAGGGAACTCATTTGGAGAACTCAAGGCAGGGAATGGGTTGGAGCAGCTGACCTCTGGCCTCCTGCACCTCAGAGGCCTTGCAGACCTTAGGGGCAGGGGGCTTGTCTAGGAGCCCCCAAAGGCCCTGACCTCCAAAGCTGCTTCCTTTGTCCAGCCCAATCTGACTCACTTTGCTCATAAGCAAGCCCTTGAAAAGAGGGCTGGAATCCACCTGTGGCATGTTGCCTGTCCCCCTTCTCTGGTTCTGCTCCATTTCCAGGCTCGCTGCTACAGCTCACTAGCGTGGGCTACTACCTTCATCCCTCTTCACTCCCCTCCATGTTCAGCACTCAGCTCCTCTCCTTACACTCCATGGTCAAGTTTCACCTCCCTTTGTGAGGGACTTTCCCCCAGAGAAACATCTGCTTTTCCCCATATGAACAAGGAGGAACTAGGTATTCCCTGCTTCAGTTAGGTGCATTCCCTTTACAAAAACTCAACATATGACCACCCTGGCTGGTGTTTCAGTTTTAAATCAAAACGGCTGGCCACTTCCTCAGCTGATCTCTGTAAGCACACAGTTCAGCTGTGATTTTCCCACCCAGCAGACCAAGGAGGAGCCTGAGGCTGGGCAGAGCTGGAAAGCTGGGATCTGATACCCAGTCTGGTTCCTGCCCATGGGAGAGTGCAGGGGGAAGGGGAGGACAGAGCTTGGGGCCTCTGGTCAAAATAAAAGGAGAGTGAATCAGCCTATGGATCAGGGGGTGTGGTAAGAAGGGTGAAGGATCAGCGAAGGTGCCACAAGAAACCATAAGGGAGCATTTGGAGTTCAGAGGAAAGGATGGAGGGACAGAGGAAGAGGACAGCTGGGGGTGCTGTTGAGCTCTGAAAGGGTGTCCATTGTCCAGTGTCTCTCTGGGCAGCAGGAGCTTCTCAGAGGAATGAAGAGGGGTGAGTGTCCAGGGTGTCCAGTCCCACCTAAGGGTGGAAAAGGAAGGGGCTAGGGCTGGGACTGGAACTGGCCAGGCCAGAGGAGGGACAGAGGTTTGCTCTGATGAAAAAGCAGACCTGGGTGGCTGTGAGGGGCGAGGCAACAAAGAAACAGGAGCAGCTCTCCCTAGGGAGGGCTACTCAAAGCTCCGGTACGTGCAGAGGGGAGGCACATGTGCATGTGGGCACAAGTGCTCAAGTGCCGCTAAATGCCGGCTGCTGCTCTGGCGGCTTTACTTGAATTCCCTGTTTTGTCCTCACTATGGCACTGTTATCATACCCCAGGGGGCTAGCCCAAGATCATCCCAGTTAGTTGGTGCCAAAACCTGGCTCCCTACAGGCTCCTCACAACCCCCTGTGGCCTTAGGACTCACCTGGGACTAGTGGCCCAGCCCTGACCAAATAAAGCCAGGTGCAAGAGGAGGTTCTGGGGAGCCCAGTTGGATTTACTGAAGAATATGAGAGAGAAGACACCATCTACATGAAAGGACAAGGTCAAGTACGCAGCAACACAGAATTCACGTTTTGTGATCAACTGTCAGTGTCCAGGCAGCCAAAAGAAGGAATGACTCCTACGGGGGTCGTTGGGAGGCTTTGGCTTCAACTTTGGGCAGACAGGGAGAAAGGAGACAAGATAAAGCCCAGGAGGGGAGCCAGGCTAGAGCAGAACAACTGGTTTCAGGATGGCTTTCTCCTCCCGCAGCCCCTGTGGACCTTGAGCCCCTGCTGCTACTTCCAATAGTGAGCCACTGCCAGCACATGGCAGCGGAGGGCATGGGGTAACATCTGTCTGGTGCAGTGGCCTCAGCTGCAGCAGCAGCAGCAGCAGCAGCAACACAAGGTGGTACCAGTAACTCAGCAGTTGAAATGTGAGAAGCAGAAGGAGAGGCACAGGGCTGGGAAAGGCTGAGCAGCAGCAGCAGAGAGAGTTTCCCTGGCAGGAGCTGAAGGCTCTGCTCTGGTGGCCAGAAGAGGTCCTCCCGTCCTTGACCCACATCCCTTCTGAATGATTGCCCCTCTAGCCTCAAGCTGTGGGCTGTGGCACCCACTCAAAGTGGTCCATGAGGGAGGCAGCAGGTCTGTGCTGCAGATCTGGGGAAGGGATAGAGGACCAGGCCAAGGCAACCAGAACAGAATGCATCAGGCCCTGCCCAGCTTTGCCAGGAGCACTGGATGGGGAGATGGGCAGAGTGGGGAGGAGAATAGGGAGGTCCCTTGGGTTTCCTACCTCAGAGGCTTGGCCTTGACTTTCTCCTCCTTGGGCAGAACTGAGTCATGGAAGCCCCTCACTGCTGCAGGGGCAGGGAAACACACAAAGTTCCTGCCTCCTCCCCGGCCGCTGCCAGCCTGCCTTTACAGTGAGGACTGACCAGAGATGGGTGGCTTCCCAAGTGTATGTGAGGTGCTATGTATAGAGAGAGCACTTCATCTCCCTTCTCTTAGCTCCACAAATCAGTATATCAATAGGTAGTATTAATATGACCCCCTACTACAGATGAGCAAATACAGGCTCAGTGGGGTTCAGAAACTTGCCTGAAACCACACAGCCACAGTGGCAGAGCTGACCTGAATGAGGGCTTGCCTGACAGCACGACTTATACACCTACCCACCATGCCATGAGGAAAGGGAGATAGAAGAAGCAATGTTCACCAACAGGTACACACAGGTCTGTGTGCCAAATCCAAAGTAAGAGATGAAAGGCAGCCTCGGGACCTCCAGGAAAGCAAGGTGGTACTGACTGAAAATGTATTAAGAGGCAGCAGTTAAATGCCTAGTCCCAGAACCATGGATGAATCTGCAGCAGTAGGGACCTCCTGTAACCCCCTGAGGTTCTTCCCTGGGGTCACAGGATCACCACTGACCAAGTGATTGGCACTTACCTTGACAGAACAGGGAGCACATCTGGGCCCTCCGGTCTGCATGGCCCTTGTTGGAAGAGTCAGCAACACTTACTGTGGGACAGCACTCAGCAAGGCTCTGCTAAAAACAGAAACACCTCAGTAGGCATCACAGGGCCTGGCGGCCAGGAACCAGAGAGTCCCAGTGCTTTCAACTGGACTCACCTCTATGAGCCTCAGTTTCCTCATCTGCACAAGGGGAGGCATGCCAGCACTGACACACAGGGCTGCTGTGAGGATTAAGCAAAGCATTTGTCAAAAAGCACTTATATTAAAGGACTCATAGACATGAACAATGGGGCAGTGATTTCAGGGTTGGGGGAGGGAGTAAAAGGGGGATAAATGGTAATGGAAAAAAGTGCGATTATAAATAAATAAACAAATAAATAAAATTTAAAAAGTAGTTATATTGAACCCTGGCCAGGTGGGTCAGTTGGTTGAAATGTTGTCCCGTACACCAAAAGTTTGCAGGTTCAATCCCTAGTTGGGGCACATACCTAGGCTGCGAGTTCCATTCCAAGTTGGGCTGTGTACAGGAGGCAACAGATCCAGATAGATATTTCTCTCTCACATGAATATTTCTCTCTCTCTCTCCCTTCCTCTCTCTCTAAAATCAATAAACCTATCCTTGGGTAAGGATTAAAAAAATAAGTTAAAAAATTTTTTTAAAAAGTACTTATATTGAAAATCTTCATCTACGCAAAAAAATAAAAACTGCACACACAGCAGCAGCATTATTCACATTATTCAAAAAAAGTTGAAACAACACAAACACTCATCGATAGTTTGAAAAGATACACAAATTCTGATCTATCCACACAATGGAATATTACTTAACCGTTAAAAGGAATGAAGTACTGACAAATGTGACATCAATGGACCTTGAAAACATGATGCTCAGTGAAAGGAGCCAAACAGAAAAGGTCCCATATCCAGAACAGGCAAATCCACAGAGACAGACTGGTGATAGCCAGGGGCTGGGGAAGTGGAGGAATGGGGAGTGAGTGCTAATGGGTTCAGGGTTTCTTTTCTGTTTTGTTTTGTTATTGTTCTTAATCAATTTATTTTTAAGAGCAATTTTAAGTTCACAGCAATGTTGAGCAGAAGGTACAGAGATTTCCCATATGTCCCTTGATCCCACACATACACAGCCTCCTCCATTATCAACAGCACCCCCAACCCCATGGGAGTGGTACATTTTGTTACAAGAACCTACTAGGATTTCTTTTGGGGATGATGAAAATGTTCTGACATTAGATGGTAGTGATGGATGCACAATTCTAATATACTAAAATCCACAGAGTGTATATTTTAAAAGGGTGAATTTTGTGGTATGTTATCTCAAGTTTTATTTTTATTTTTTAATCCTCACCTGAGGATATGCTTACTGCTAGAAAGAGAAGGGAGAGAGGGAGAGGGAGATGGAGATACACATCAATGTGAACAAGAAACTGAAACATCGATCGGTTGCCTCCCGTATGTGCCCTGACCAGGGATCAAAACCCGCAAACTTTAGGTATACAGGACGACACTCCAACTAACTGATGCACCGAGCCACAGTTATATCTCAATTTTTTTTAAACACTAATTTGTTTTTAAAGATTTTATTTATTTATTTTTAGAGAGAAGTAAAGGGAGGAAAAGAGGGAAACATTAATGTGTGGCCGTCTCTCATGTGCCCCCTACTGGGGACCTGGCCTGCAACCTAGGCATGTGCCCTGACTAGGAATTGAACCAGCAACCCTTTGGTTCGCAGGCCAGCGCTCAGTCCACTGAGGCACACGAGCCAGGGCTATAGCTCAATTTTTGAAAAGCACTTAGAGCTTAGAAAATGTAGCTCTCATCACTATATCCCTCAACTTTAAAGAGTCTGTCATAAAATGGAAGACACCATATGAACACATTTTAAAATGCTCAACACCCAGACAAGAGCCAAGCACCATAGTCCTGGCATCCTGGGATGACTGTCACATAGTCATGCTCAGTGCACACAGATGGGAATGGGTGACTAACATGCAGGAACTGCACCTGGCCATGGTGACTGAGAGAGTGTCCCAATTAATCTGCACAGAGGTACTAAACCCATAGCCATGGAGGTGAGAATAACCACAGGTGTACATGGTGGCATCTGGGCTGAGAGTTGGAGGACTTGGATGGTTGGGTGGGGATGAGCTGGCACTCACAGACCTGTGGCAGCTCAGAGGTGTGGCACCAAGCAGGGCTGGCAGGAGGGGAGGACGCTGAGCAGGGGTAGAACACTCATCATTCTAGCACTCCATGGCTCAAAGCAGAGCCTGGTAGGTGCTTTACCTCAGTTGACAAATAGCTGGAAAAAGCTTGTAGCAGGCCAGACCTCGGCCATCCCAGAAGCCCCCAGTTTTTCCGAGGTGTCCAAGAGGTTCAGGCTACTCTGGGCACCAGTTTCTGCTTCTGAGAAGACCCAGGCCTGGGTTCCTCTCTGAGCCACCCCCCCAGGTACCAGGCTTCCAGAGGAGAGAATGTATGATGAGATCAGCAAGCCTGGTTCGGGGCTATCCCCCAATGCCAAATGGCCAGACATGCTTATAGTGTGGCATAGAATGGACAGAGACAGCCATTCCTCAGAGCCTGGGCTCTTCCTCCAGCCCTAAGGGAACAGAGAGGTGACTCTCAGATGTAGGCCTGAGCCTACAGACCTGCAAGTGAGGCTCATACACTTCTCTCTCAACCCTTTCCCTCTCCCTCCTGCCTCTGCCCTCTGTCCTGTGTAATTCCTAATCCTCTGGGAGGAAGCCAAACAAAAGCGAACTCCTTGGAAAAGAGAAAGGCACCTGCTGTGTGTGTATGTGCACACACATGCACATGTGTGCATACACATGCCCACACTGCCACAGAGCACATAACATAATAACTAGATATAGGGAAGAGAAAGGGAACTAAACATGTTAGCATCTTGCCTACTCTGGGCTAGGCAGTTACCAAGGGATTTGCATGCACTGTCTAATTTAATCCTTAAGAGAACCCTATGAGCCCTGACTGGTGTAGCTCAGTAGGCTGGGCATCGGGCATCGTCCCACAGGCCTCAGGCCGAAATGTCCCTCGTCCAATTCTCAGTTGGGGCACATGCCTGGGTTGCGGGGCCATGTCCCTAGTTGGGGGTCTGTGAGAGACAACAGATCGATGTTTCTCTCCCTCTCCAAAAATACATTTTAAAAATCTTAAAAAAAAAAGTCCTATGAGATTTCATAAATGAAGAAAATGAGCTTGCAAGAACTTAAGGAACTTAGCCAATGGGACATCCAGTAGGTAAGAGCCATGAAGCTGAGCACAGTGTCTGGCAAGAACCCCAGAAGCCGTCCTGTGGAGGCAGCTAAGCAGAGCAGGGTTGTGTGCTGTTTCTGCCCACCCCCTGGCATTGGCTCCTCTGGGGAACCCCTTACTCCCACACTTTTCCACGTGACTCTAGGGGTGTCTGCCCTAGGCTGGGGCAAACTCCTGACCTAGACCTGTCCAATCAGCGACGGGGATGAATTGGCACCCAACAAGAGGCAAGCCTGGGATCTTGCTGGAGCCCTGGGAGAGCCAAGCTGAGCAACACAGAGGATACTGCCCCCAGAGATGCAAGCCAGTGTCCCAGCACCATTGCTGAGCACTTGACCAGCCAGGCTCTCAGCCTTTGCAATTATGAATTGTTAAGTAACTAGTCTTTGAACACAGGTCTGACTGCAGAGTTCACGCTATTTCCCTGGAGGCTCTGGTAGCTTAAGGGTTGGGACAGAGCTGGGGATGGGGCCTCACCTCTCTCACAGAATCCTTCGGGGAGGGGGGCTGCTCTTGGCCTCCTCCTAAAGTAGCTCGATCACTCAGTTTAACCTTCAAAGCTGGCATCTGCTTGCAAGAATTTGTGTCTTCTGGGAATTCAGCCTCCAGATGTCAGATCCAAGGCAGCAGCAGTGGCTACACATGGCTCTCCCCAGAGTGAATCAGCCACATTCCAAAGGTGCAAACACAGACACCACGCCCTCCGCAGCCTGGGGCTACAGACTTCCTCCCCAGGCCCGCCCAGCCCCCACTCCTGCTCCCCTCCCCTCTCCCCTCTTCCCAGCCAGACCAGGCTTTGGGCTTCCTTTCCTGAGACATTCTCCTGGAACTGAAACAAGAGAAAATGAAAGCCAATGGAGCCAGGAGACACCCCGATCCACTCTGCTCACTCCCTCCCCTGCAGCAAGCCCAGACCGTGGCCCAGACCTCCCCCAGTTATCAGTATATACAGGATTGGGCAAAAATGGATTTACAGTTGTTCATGTAGAAAATAATACATTGATTAATAAATAACAACATAAGAGTAAACTCTGTGTTTCTTGTACTCACAACCATAAACCTACTTTTTCCCCACCCTGCATGGGTTTATTCACTTAACAGGTATTTGCTGAGCACCTACTGTGAGCAAACCAGATACAGACAAACCTTTGACCTCATGGAGCTCAGCCCAGCAAGAGTCAGACAAAATCATATCCACAGACAGAAAATAATTCCAAGTTTGTGAAGTGCTGAAGAAGAAAGAAAGAAGGAAGGAAGGGCTGAGGCTGATGGGAAGTGACAAAGAGAGGGCTATGAGATGAGGGGCCACTCTCAGAGGTAACACATGCTGAGGCCTAAAGGATGGATCAAAGCCTCCTCTACCCTGAGCCACTTCTCTGCAATCATTTTGTCAGTACTATGGTAATGTAACTGCAAAGAATCCCCCCAGTCACTCAGCAAGTTCTTGAGTCCACTTCCTGATGCCTTCTGTCACCATTAATTCAGGGAAGTCTGGCTAATATTTTTTCAATAAGAGCTCTATTGAGATATAATTCACATACCACACAACTTACCATTTTAAACTATACAATGCAATGTTTTTAGTATATTCACCATGTTGTGCAACCATCACCACAATCAATCTGAGAACATTTTTATTGCTTCCAAAAGAAAACCTGCAGCCATTAACAGTTATTCTCCAATCCCTGTGCCCTCAGCCCCTGGCAGCCAGTATTCCACTCTGCACCTCTATTGACTGCTTATTCTGGACATCTCATATAAATGGAACCATACAGTTATGTGGCCTTTTCTGTCTGGCATCTTCACTCAGCATAATGTTTTCAGGGTTTATCCATGTTGTAGCCTGTGTCAGACCTTCATTCCTGCCTGGCCAGGTAGCTCAAGTGGTTAGTCATCCCGATACTCCATGGTTGCATGTTCAATCCCTGGTCAGGGCACACACAAGAATCAACCAATGAATGCATAAATAAGTGGAACAACAAATAGATGTTTCTTTCTCTCTCTAAAATCAATTTTAAAAAAGAACTTCATTCCTTTTCACGGCTGAATAAATATTCCATTGTATGTCTAGACCACTTTTTATTTACCCATTCATCAGTTCATGAACATTTGGGTTGTTTCCTCCTTTTGGCTATTGTGAATAATGCTGCCATGAACGTCCATGTACAAGTTTTTGCCTGAACACATATTTTCAAATCTTGTGGGTATATACCTAGGAGTGTGAAAGTGCTGGGTGACTCTATGTTGAGGAAACGCCAGACTATTTCAAAACAGCTGCACCACTTGACATTGCCACCAGGAGTGTGAGGGTTCCCACTCCTCCGTATCTTCCCGCTATTTATTACTATCTTTTTTCGTTAGAGTCATCCTGGTGGGTGGAAAGCAGTATTTCAATGTGGTTTTGATTTGTATTCCCTAATAGAGCCTGTCCTCAGCCTGCCCTTGAATGATGGTGCCCATTCCTTCCAAGCCAGCACAGCCATTGCTTCCACCCACTGAAGATTCCAATGCCTTCAAACCCTATAGCAGGTTCTGCTGTGATCCACTTCCTCCTTCACAAGGGTCAAAACCATGTTCAGTCCAATTTAGCCAACACCCACGGCCTGAAGCCACCTGGTACGATAAACAGTAGGGAGGCAAGATAGGGAATCCTCCTCTGTGCCCCAAGGGCAGATAGTGAGGAAGAGGGGTGGTGGGCAAGTACCTATAGGAGTTCCTATACGTCTCTTCCTATCTGTGTCCTGACCAAAATGTGCTCCCTGAAGGCACAGCTTCCTCCATTCATTTACTGCTATATCCTTAGGTAGTAGGCAAGCCATAATATTTGTTGAATAAATGAACAAAAGATAAAGAGAACTCAGAGCAGAGGATGTGGGGGTGAGATGTTTGTGGTTAGTAGCTTAGACTCTGGAGTGAAATAATCTTACTAGAATAATCCTACCTCTGCTACATTATAGCTGTGTGGTGTTGGGTGAATCACCTGGGTTCTCTGAGCCTCTCTCTCATCATCTACAAAATGGACCTGACAGCCACAATCTACCTGATAAGGCAGTTTTGAGGATTAAATGACATAATACAGATCAGGCAGTATTATGTGCCAAGGACCCTTATTGATGAAGTCACATAATGTCAATCTTCACAAGTGCCTTGTGAGACAGGCTATCATCACCAGCTTCAACATTATAGAGGAGGAAACAGGGACTCTTTGAGGACTCAAGGAATCGGTTGGGTCATGAGGCTGGTTAGGGCAAAACCAGGATCTGAACCAAGACCTGTAACCAGGCACGGGCCGTCCGTGTGGCCCAATGCCATGTGGCCCCTAACACAGATGGAGGAGAGCTGGGCAGTCTCTGAGCAGGCAACAAACTAGTCCAAAGCACTGGGTATGCACGCCTGGGCTGTGTCTAGCTCTGTGCAAAGTGAGCAGGCTGCTGGTAAATTTCAAAAACCTCAAACTAGGGACTGAAAGGACTAAGTATGTGTCTAGGCGGTTCAAAGAGATCCTGGGGCCAGAAGCCTCCCAAACCAGAACTGACACCAATGTGGGTGGAGGCTCAGGGGTCAAAAAGATAAGATGGTGGTAACAGTTTTATGAGGGAAAGCAAAAAGAAGCCCGAAGTTTCCAACAGGGAAGCCTGGCTACTAAAAGGGGCTCCCTTAAATACTTCAGGCACTCTTTTCTCTCTCAGGGTGTACAGCTTCAGGAAGAAGCCACCTTGCTGGACCACCCTAAGTGACAGGTGTGGCTGGATTCCCCTCAAATCAAACAGCCTATTTGGAAGAGCTCCAGAAGACTGGCCTAGGGAAGACTTCAAGCTAGCCCCTAACAAAGTGGGCCTGGTGCCCCCTAAGGTTAGGTATAAACATTGGGAACTTTCTTGAGTAGAGATGGGGGTTCCCCTCACTTTTGCTCTTCAACTGAGGACACCTGTCAAGCAAAAGAGGTCCAAAGATGGAAACTTAGGGAACACCTGTTTCAGGGGCCATAGGCAGACCCTGGGGGCTTCAGGACTTAAGCAGAACCTGGTGTGAAGTGCTGTGTGAGGGGAGAGCTCAGGGCAGAGCAAGGAGCTCAGAAGTGAGTTGGTAGTCTAGGGTGGCCTGATCTTTGGGGAAACTTGGCAGGAGAGAGATGGCAGGAGACAGGGCTATTGCTTGAGATTCCATCATTTATTTTAAACAGGGGAGAAGCTCAGCTGATAAGTGCTCCAATAGAGAGTGCGTTTAAATTATTGTGGAAAACCATTAGGCACACTAGTTTCTTATCTGCAAGAATGCTTGGAAGGGGTTCCTCACAGCTGCCTGGCTAGGAAACCTGGGACAGGGGTTTTCCAGGTCTTGTGAGAGGACCACATGCATCACGAGTCTCTTGAGCTAGTCAAGAATACAGATCCCTGGGCCTTGCCCCAAACTTACTGGTCAGCACGTCGAGTTTGAGAATGCATTGAGTTTAAGACTCAAAATATCACCAGGGAGGCAAGAGGTCCAGAGGGAAGGAGGGACCAGATCAACATGAAGCAATGTGCAGAATGATTGCTCACCAGCTTTGGCCCACAGGGGTTGTTTACTTTTTGAAAGACTTTATTATTATTTTTTATAATAGAGATTTTATTTATTTATTTTCAGAGAGGAAAAGAGAAAGAGAGGGAGAGAAACATCAATGTGTGGTTGCCTCTTGCGCACCTCCAACAGGGAATCCAGCCTGCAACCCAGGCATGTGCCCCGACCTGGAATCTAACCAGCAGCCCTTCGCTTTGTGGAATGATGCCCAACCAAGCTTTGGTCCGGGCCCACAGGGGTCATTTGAGGGGATCAGTTCCCATCTCCTTCTGGCATTCTATTCATAAGAGTTTCATGACTCACATGTGCCACCTCAGACCTCTCTCCCTTCATCCTGGCACCCCCACACTCATAGCCACCCAGTCAGCGGCCATAGCTTCACCTGTGCCCTTAGTTCAAGGCCAGGACCTGTGGGTGGTTCTGGGTGCCCAAGTGGAATTATTCACCCCTTGGGCCCAGGGCCCAAGACCAAAGCCCGAGACTTCAGGAAGAGGAAGCCCCTGGCTGAAGAAACTGGCAGGCAGTTGTGAAAGTGCCTCTGGCCCCTCTTACACCAGTCCCATCCTGAGAAGGGACTGACTGATTCTACACAGATGCCAGTGCCTGGGGATGAGGCCCAGGGACTGCATAGCTGAGAATAGAAAGTGTCTCTCTCCCCTTTGGTCACCATCCCCTCCCTATCCCTATGCCCCACAGAGAGTGTGTGTGTGTGTCTGGCGGAAAGTGGGGTGGGAGGGGAGGTCTCCAAGGCACCCAATTTAGCAAACATGTAGCCACATAAAAAGTACATCCCTTCTGCTGGGGTGAATCCACTCCCCGAGGGACAGGACTTGGGCTCTGGACTCCAAAGGTTTGCATTTGGAACTTATCTCTCCTACTTCATAGCTGTGGGCTCTCAGGTGAACCACTGTAACCTCTCTGAGCCTCTCTTGTCTACCAAATGGCCTAACAGTAAGTTCTCCTGTGGTCCTATATCACTAGGATCTCAAACTCACTGGTGTCCTGAGGCTCAAACACAGACGGCCAGGTCCTACTCGTAACCCTCTCAGGGCCATATTTCACATCACAGCCCAAAGGTCAAGACTGGAAGCTGTGACAGGCTGGAAGAGCGGTCTCCATGAGAAATCTACAGGCCTTCAGTGCCTCAGGACCAGATCATAGGCAGATGTTCACAGGAGCATAAAAACATCTCTCTTCCACAACAGAGAGGCGATGGGCACAGTCAGCAGAGCCCTGATCAGCAACTCTGAGGTCCTTTCCACCACATCTGGTCAGTGATCAGAGAACCTGCTTGCCAGCACAGATTTGGGTGGGTTGTGCAGGTCTGCTTCAATCTCTCTAGGTTCACAGGGGTGTTTGGGTGATTCTGCTTGTCCTGAAGTTGCTCCTCATGGGTACACAGAGCCTGCCTGGCTGACAACGTCTTTGTTACTGTTCCAGAGCACTCAGCCATACCAGGCTTTCCCTGTAACCCACTACCAGAAGAAGCCTCTTCCCAGCTCCAGGTCTTCTGCCTTGACCAAACCCACTTGTCTCCTTTCCCAAAGTCACTTGTACCTGCTCCAACACCTGGAGAGGTGACAAGTGTTTCCCAGACAACAAAAGCTTGTCCCAGGAGAACAGAGAGAAGACTTCCGTCCAGGAAAACTCCTGCTACACCCTTGTTCTGTACACTAATTTTAGGGTTTCATGGCCCCAATTGCTAGGTATGCATTACAGCACACTTTTTTAGGCAGACTGTCAGCAAAAAGGGCCCTGACAGGCCACCCTTCCCTCGAAGTCACTCACCACCCCATCTCTAGTACTTTGGGAGGAAACTGAGCAGCAAAGTGGAGAACCTATCTTGGTCAAGGTCACCCCACCCTGGGTCTCTTGGGCGTGTTTCAGGGACTGATGTCAGTCTCCTTAGGCTCCAATGCTGTGTGACCTTGGGCAAGTTATTTTACCTCCCTGAGTCCGATTTCCTCTCAGCTAATAGTAGCTCCCAGGTCCAAGTTGTCCTGATGATTAAAAAAATATCATAAAGCACCTAGCACTTGGCCTGGTTTATTCAATACGTGAGCCATTATCATTATTCTATCCTTTTCATCCCCTCTTCTCCACTCCAGCCACTGGAGCCTCAGTGCCCCCCTGCTCCTCACATCCCCCAATCGCCAGTTGGTTCCCTGGCTTCCTCCAGGTCTTGACCCAAAAGTCACATTCCAGAAAGCCTTCCCCGCTTTTGTCCTCACCCTGACACACTCATTTGACATACTGAACATTCCACTGATGCACCCCTCTGGCCTCCCTCGCCCTGGCCCGTAAGCCCTTTAAGGGCAGGGCTGCTTCTACATTCCCTACCCTGTGCCTGCGCTCGTTGGAGTGAAGGATTCCTATTAAGTCTCCGGGGGCTGCGGGTGCGCCTAGGAGTCTGATTCAGGGTCCGGACGCCCAACCGGGGCAGGAACATGAAGAACAGCGCGCACAGAAGCTGCGAGACCCGGCTGGCTGTAGGACCCGGGTTCCGGTGGGCGGTGCCGAGGACAAAGGACTGCCCTACCTGTGCTGGGGCGCAGGCACCTCCCCGCGGGTGGCTCCGGCGCGCACCCCCGAGGTCACGTCCGGGGCGGGCCCGCCGGAAGGAGGCCCCGCGCGGGGCGGGAGCGGTGGGAGGTTCGCTACCAGGCCACGCCCTGCAACGACGGAGGCGGAGCCTGCCGGGCCCGCCTCACACTTCCGCTCGCTTGGCCGGCTCATTCATATTCATACGAGGGTGGAGGGCGGGACCCGGGACCTCCGCGGCGCCCCGCCCCCGGGCCGCTGGTCCCGCCCCAGGGGAGGCTCCGGCTCCAGTGGGGCGCCCCCGGCTTCCGCCTCGGGGAGGGAGTTTCCACTTGGTCACGACTCAGAAATGTGTCGCTCCCGATCCTCCGCCCCCTCGTCCCTGCCTTGCGTGTGTGTGTGTGGGGGGGGTCTCTTCCCTGGGAAGGCAGGAGGGGCGGCTTCTCCTTCCTGGGGCAGGTCCGTGGGGATCCGGGGCTGACCACTCCCTTCTCCCCTTCCTCCAAGCTAGCGCCTGTTATAATCCTCATTTTTTAAAATAATAGTTCTAATTTATTAAGCGCTTATTCCGTGCCAGTCACTGTGTCCTTTATGTGAACTTTTAACCATCCCAACAGTCCAACTGAGGTAAAGATAAGTAATATTGTCATCCAGAAGCTCAGGAAAGTTGTCGACATATTCATCTGGGGCTTTTCCGGAGGGGCTGGACCCCCCTATCTTTCCCGAAATGGGCTTACCTGGGCACTCCTTGCTGGCTGGGTGTGGCTGAGGGTTGGATCTGAACTCCTCACTGGAGAGAGAAGTTACATACTGGGGGAAACCAAAGCATGAAGGCAGGACAGGCTGTACCATTCATTGGGTGGACCCAGTGCAAAAGGAAAACAGCGGGGCTCTGTGTTAAAAAAAAAATAATAAAGAATTTCAAGATGGTGATGGGAGGAATTGAGCCCCAAAGCTTGAGCCTTCCTAAGTGCCAGGCTTGTGGGATTGCACAGGTGAATATCATGAAACTGACCTTGATGAAAGCACTCAGGGGCTCTTCTGGGGCAGAGAAGCCACAACCCCTTATACAGTGTCACTACCCTCACCCCTCAGCCCAGAGGCTTCACCTCCACACTGACATCCAGGGCTGGCCTCCAGAACTCCAAAAGTGGAGTACTTCAGGACCTCTAGGACCAGTCTTCCTGAGGGTCTGGTGAGTCCCACTGGGAGAGTGTGTCCCAAACCTGAAAGACCCTTGAGGCTGTGCCTCCTGGGCATTCTCAGCCCTGAGCCCTTCAGGCAGGTGGGCACAATCTTAAGGGCCACACCAGGCCCAGAAGGTGCCTCAGTTCTGACTTGAAGCCCTCCTTTCTCACTGGTAAAGGGTGTGAGGAGCAGCCAGGGCTGCTTCCCAGAATAAACACCCCACCCATAGTCTGCCCCAGCCCTGCAGGCACGGCAAGCCAGCAGGCAGGGCAAGCCAGCGCCAAGTGGAGAGACGCTCACCAGGCCGCCAGCTCAAGGTTAATAAGTCATCCTGATCTCACTCCCTCCATCACTCCATCCTTGTGACTGGCTGCATGCACAGTGGGTTGCAGGCTTCCTTAATAATAATAGCTACTATTTGTTGCACTGTTCTTTCTCCCCACAGGCCTCGGTGGAAGTCTTTTGTGTACCCTCTCCACTGAGCCTCACACAGCCCCATAACAGGCATGAGGATCACCATTTCACAGATGGAAAATGGGAAACTAAGGTTCAGAGAGATCCAATGCCTGGGCTAAGTTCAAGAGCCAGAATTCAGGGTCTGCCAGCTATTCATCTTCCTTGGTTCCTGTCATCTCTCCTATGTCTGCAATGTAGATTTGAAGGCTCACTTCTTCATGTTCAGTCTCAGCTCCTTGGACAGAGTAAAGGCTCTGTGCTTATACTGCTGAGTTTCCTGCTGGAACTAGCATTGTGCATGAAACAACTACGTGTGTGAATGAGTGAGCCACTGCCCCTCTGGATACTGACAGGCGGGGGTCCCCACTAGACTGAGACATCTCCTTAAAGACATGGATGGAGTTGCCTAATCCTGGGCACACAGTAGATCCTCAATAAATGTTGAGTAAACACATAATAACAGCTTAATAAGCATCTGTTGAATGAATGGGAACCTAGAAGATGTTCAATAAGTGTTTATTGATGAAAGATTAGGGGACAAGATTCAGTCCCCAAGATATATCTATCAGCAATTGTCTTAGCTCAGGTTGCTGTAACAGAGTACCATAGGCTGTGGGGCTTAACCAACACACATTTACCTATCACAGTTCTGGAAGCTGGGAAATCCAAGATCAAAATGCTGGCAGATTCACTTCCTAGTGAGGGCTCTCTTCCTTGCTTGCAGACAGCCACCTTGCTGTGCCCTCACATGAAAGAGAGACAGAGAAATCCTTTCTTTCTTCCTCTTCTTACAAGGGCACTGATCCTATCATGAGCTCTTCCCACTCTCATGTCCTCATTTAAATCTAATTACCTCTTAAAGGCTCCACATGTAAATACAGCTACATTGGGGATTAGAGCTTCAACTAATGAATTTGAATTCAACCAATGAATTAAACTATGAATTTGGGGAGGACACGAACATTCAGTTCATAACAGTAATATTTATGAAGCATATACTGTATTCCAGATCCTAGGCAGAACTCTGCAGGGGGAGTGACAACGTAGATAGTGCCCTTGTATCCTACTCCTTGGGGAATTTAGAATCTACTAGGGGAGACAGTCCATAACACATGGGAGGGAGCAGGTAGTAAAGAATGGGTGCTCAGAGTAAGGACTCTAAAGAGAGGACATTCATCATGATGGTGGGGAAGGAGGACATCTCTCCTCACTCACCTTTCACTAAGAAGGAGGAAGCCAGGCTTGGGCTGACTGCTGTAGTAGGTGTTGCCTCCTGGAAAAGCAACCCCCCTAAAATCCCGAAGGCTGGTCCTCTTGGATGTCCCACAACCCCACTCTGCCAGGTATCTGGTGCCCCAGGGACAGAGCAGATTATAACACAAGGGTTGGAATCAGACTAACTGAGATTGCAATCTGGACTATGACTCCTCATACTAGCTTCTGAGAACTTGACCAAATTACTTAACCTCTTATGCTTCAATTTCCTCTTCTGTAAAATAGCAATAATAATAGGACCCACTCTCAGGGTTCTTGTGAATATAATGAAAGCAAAGCATCTGGTGCAGAGAAAGACCTGGTCTGGCTGAGAATTAGGGGTTTCTGGTTGGATCACCTCCACCAAGATTATAGCATTCTTCACTCTTGTTGGATTTGCAGGAGCCAATTTAGGGTCTTATTTGGAGCTAAGAGGACACTAGCTGGGTTCTGGAATTGACATGCCTTGGATCAGGCTTGACACCTGGTAGTAATTGCTAATATGTATTGAGAATATAACTTATTTAACCTTCACAACAACCTCAGAAAGATGCTGTTATTCACCATCCGAACGTGGGAATGCCAAGTCAGATTCCTTACAGCAAACAACCTGCTTGTCTGTGAAAACAAGTGCGTGTGGAAAACTATTATAAAGGCCCTCAGGAGTGAAGGTCCCTTATGGTCAAGTCCCCTTTATGGTTCAGAGGTCACTGGATTCAGTTCCTGCTGGACTGTAAGTCCCAGGAGAGCAAGGGCAACTGAGGTTGTCACTATGTTGCACTGTCGCACAGTGCCTGGAATCCTGCAAACACAGGGCAAGTACTTTTAACGGATATAAAATTAGCACGTTGGGTACCTTTTTCATACACCTGGATTTCCCTGGGGCTGGAAGAAATTGGACTTTGAGACGTCGCAGGTTGCAGGGCCGCGCTTCAGCTGAATCGGCGCGATCCCGGACGCCGGGAGGGGGCGCTCTGCCTCTCTCAGCCTTGGCCCCACCCCACACACCCGCTGGTCAGTGGACTGGGAGAGTTGGCCCTTAACAGCCCCCTCCTGAAGGCGCTAGATCGCGAAGCTGGCCTTCCCGAGAGGCCCATCTGCCGGCTAATGTTTAACCCGACCTCATTCCACATAATCCACACGAGGGAAACCTGGGTGGGGGTGGGGTCACTTCCAAATCACCACTTTCCGGGCCTACGGCCTTTCCCCTATCACTCAACAGTTTATGAACCCCTGCTCTTTGCCTATTCATGCAGTGTGTCCTCTCATGCAACAGGTCATGATCACCTACTATGTGTCCATTTTCTTAAAAATTGAATGAACATATATTGTGTCCGTCCATTCACGCAAGTCATGAGCACCTACTGTGTCTCCATTTGCCCCAAATATAATGAGTATCGACTGTGTGTCCATGAACAGTTCACGAGCACCTACTATGTGCTAAGTACTATGCCAGGCGCTGGGGATGCTGTGAGCTCGGGCGTGGGCACGCCATCAAATACAGGACTGAAGGTGGAATTACGCCCGGAGGCAGATGCCTCACCTATAGAGGATGCTTTTTGTCTGCTGGACTTTTCAAGGCCAACTGCATAGAGGCAGGGTAGGCTAATAACAGCAGGGCTCTTTTTAAACCAAGGTTTGCCACCGCGCAGCAGAGCAGCAAGAAGGTAATTGGGCGGGGGCTCCAGATTGGCCCAAACAAAACACACTGAAGAAAGCCAGTCGATTTTCAGCATCAGGAGGTAAAAACAACTTAGCGGGTGCAGGTTCGGGCTTTCTCACTCGCGTCTATCCACTCATTCCACTTTGTAAACCGCACTGCGCTGGGCGCTGAGGGGCCAGGCACACAATCAAGGACCCCGCGGCACTCCAACTGAGGACGCAGGCTGCCCCAACGGCGGGGACCCAGACGCCGGCTGAGTGGAAGGTGGAACTCTGAAGGAAACTGAGGCCGAGGAAACGGCGGTGGGGGGAGGGGAACAAGCCGGCGTCGGACAGGAGGGAGGCACTAAGCCCGGCCTCGAACCCCGGGTGTACCGCCCCGAACCCGGAGTTGGGGCCTCTGCCCGCGGGTGCTGCCCGCGCGTTCCTGGAACTGGGTTGGGCGGAGAAATAAGGGCCGGTGGAGAGGCATTCTTGCCGCCCCCTCCCGCCCCCCGTCCCCCCGCCCGGGGTTGCGGGGGGCCTAGCCAAGGTGACCCCGCGGGAGGGAGGCGATGGGCCCCGCCTCCTTCTTCATCTTACCGGTTTTCGGGGCTTTTCCTCTGGGCTGCACACCCTCCCTCGGTCCACTGCGAGCCCACCCCCTCCCCGGGCTTCCCCGAGGGTGGGACGTTCCCCCACCCACCCGCCCCCGCCACCCCAGGCCACCTCCAGGCCGTGTCCTAGCGCTGCCCTCGGGCTGGGGGCGGGGCCGTAGGGGGGGACCTAAGGATGGGGCTGAGGAGGACGCCCGTGGCCCGGCAGCTGCCCCGCACTCCCTCCCTCCCTCCCTCCGGGTGCCGGCTCCCCGCAGACTCGCTGCCCTCCGTCCTCCCCTCCGCTGGCCCAGCGCCCGTGTGCGGCCGCCCCCTCCCCCCCGACGCTCACGCCCCGCCTGGCAGCTGGCGCCCCGGGCCTGGGGCCGCGGTGGCGAGAGGGGTTTGCTGGGAGGGTTGGAGGGAAGCAGCGGGGGAGGGAAAAGGGAGGGCGGATGCCCCCCGCGCCCCTCCTCCTCCCCCTCCTCCTCAGCCCGCCGGCCCCTCCTCTCGCCGCCTCCCTCCGCCCTCCTCCCTCCCTCTGTAAGACATCCCGGCCCGGCCCGGCCGCCGCGGCCACCTTCCCCGCCGGAGCTGCAGATGTGGCGGAGCGGCCGGGTGCCGGGCGGCCGTGCCAGGGGAGCCCGCGCCCAGTGAGCCTCACGCCCCGGCCCCCGCCCGCCCCGGCCCCTCCCCCGCTCACTCCCTGCAGCCCCCAGACCGCCGGAGCCCGCAGTCGGGAGCCTGACCGCCCCCGCCGCCGAGGTAGGAAGCCCCCGGGCGTCGCGTCGTGGGGACTGGGACTGGGCAGGGGGGCTAGTCTGTCGCGCGGGGTCTACGGGGCTCCCGGGTCGCTTACCCCTACCGCGTCCGCGCCTCGCTCCGGGCCATTGTGAGCCCTCGCCGGGCCCCCTGCGCGCTTGCTCCCTCGCTCTCTGGCTTGCGCGCTCCCTCCCTCGTCGGCTCCTCGGCCCTTTCCCTGGTCTCTCAGCCTCTCTCCTCCCCCCTGCCCTTCCTCCGTCCCGAGGCCGGGCCCTGCCGCGGCCAGGCCCGGAGCGGGAGCAAACTTCGGCGGGGAAGTTGGGCTGCTGCAGTGGGGGCACGCTGCGGGGTGAGAGGGGGTCCCTGGAGCCTGGATAAGAAGTTGTCTGGGGCTGCCGGGCAGCTTCCCCCTTCACACGGCTGAGCTGGGGGTCTTTCTAAAACAGGGTTTGAAAGGTGTCTCCTCCCTTGTCTCCGAAGGTCTTCCCCACCCCCTCACCCCCGCCCCTGCTGTCCCTGGATAGAAAAGCTGGGGAGGGAGGCGTCCTGAGGTTCAGGATGGGGGTGCTGCTGCGTTTGGACTGGGAGCTAGAGTCCTGTCCAGCACTTGTTCCTCCCCTGCTGTGTGCAAGCAGAGAGAGAACCTGGCAGAGTGGGGAGGGCAGGGGTACCCAACTCGCCTGAGGAAAGCTCTGGAGGGGGCGATGCAGGTGCATCTGGAGGGAGGGAAATGCCTATGCCTTGCTTCCCCAGCCTGTCCCCCTGGGATGGGGCTGGAATCTAGGCTGGCACCTGGAGACCTTGGCACACTGCCCTACCCAGCCGGGTACTCGGGCCACAGCAGGGCAGCATGCTGCTTGTCCCCTGTCCAGGAGGGCCTGCCTAGCCTGGCCACAGGAGACAGCAATGGTTGCAGGGAGCTACCCGGCCCTGCCCTGGGGCCTGGGAAGTGGGAAGGGATCCTGGGAGGAGCCCTGGGCCCCCAGCCATCTCAGCCCAGTATCTTGGCTCTGAAGGGAATGCTTGACACTGAAGGGGCAGCCAGGCCTGCCCGGGACCTGGCCAAGGCTTGGGCTCCCGTGGTTCTTGGTCTGGGCCAGGGACAGAACAGAGCTGGGGTCGTGGGAGGCAGCCATCCTGAGGGTCCTCCGTGCCTGGTCCTGGCATCCTGGAGGGAGGGATGGTGGGGCTTAACAGGCAGCTAAGGAAGACACTGTAGTTCGCAGTGTCTCCTCCAGGACCTTCCTCAGCCTCCAGGCATAGGGAAGGGGAAACTGGCTCCTTCAGTCTGCCCACTTGCCCAGCCCTCCCCCAGCCTCACACCGGTGCCACAGTGCCACAGCTGTTCCAGCCCAACCCATACATCCCTCCCCATGACCTCGGAGCCTACCCCTTCTCTGCTCCTCCTTCTCCCCTCTGGGCCACAGTTGGGCCTCCCAGCTGGCCCTGGCCAGTATTGGGGGAGGTGCTGCGGCGGGGGGCGGTGACGGGGACTGGGACCCTTCCAGGACACCCCTTTCTGAGCTTCAGCCCAGCCCATTTCACAACCCACCACCAACTCCACTTGGCCCTCTCTGTATTCTACCAAGCAGGAGACAGTTCCAGAGGTTCAGGGGACCGTTTATGAGGGTTGGGTACCCTTTGGAAACAGCTCTATTTTCCTCAGCCCCTTCCCCTCCCCCTCCTTTCCGGAGCTGCCATTAGTATTGACCCTCTGACCCCCCCATGCCTGCCCACCATTCCCTGTCTGTGACCTTTGACCTTTGGTGTTAAATCCCTCCAGCTGGGGATCTTCGGCCCCTGAGTGACCCTGGTGCAGGCCCCCTGGTAGGGGGCCTCTCCCTGCTCCTGGCTCTCTACATAGGAACACCTGCCAGTTCCTCCCTCACTGATGGGGAGGGGGGTGCCCCAGAAATCCAGACAGTGAGTCACCCCACTTCTAGACACCACCGCTTTTGGGGTTACTGGCTTTGGGGGATATACTGGAGTTGGGCTACCACCTGGAGGGTGAGTAGGAAAAGCCCCCACCTAGGAGTCTGATGTCCTGGAATTGAGTCCCAGGTGGCCACCAACTCCCAGGGGTCCTTGGACCAGGCTCCTCCCCTTTCTGGGTCTCAGTTTCTTCATCTGTCAAACCAAGGGGTCAGACAAGGTGAGATTCCTGAGCTTCAGAGTCCATGAGAAGACTTGGTTGGGGTGGGGGTGTTGGGAGGGGGTAAGGCCAACAAAAGCTAACTCTCAATTGTCCATGGGTGGAGCCAGTATGAATAACTGGATGCCACAGACATCCAAAAACCTCATTTTAAACAATCGTGTGAACCACGTCCCCCCCCTCAAAGCTTTTGTTGTTTCTCAAAGCCCAACTGCAAATGGGTAGCCAAGCCATGTCTTCCCCTGCCTGGGCTCCCCTGGCTGCTGCACTGGGAGTGCCCATGGAGGGTGAGAGGGCGAACTGATCCCAAGGAGACAAAGCTCTCCAGGGCCCCTCCTGGGACCTGGTGTAGGGAGGCCTAGATCCCTCTCGGCCCCACCATGGGGCCCCTGCTTTTCTCTCCCCTCCTTTCCTGGCCTGGCCTTGGTCCTAGGCGGTAGGAGTGTCTTTTGCCACCTAATCCTCCCAGGGTCTGAGCTGGGTGTAGAGGGAAGAATGTATTTTCCTGATATTTTCCCACGTGGGTTTCCATCTGCCCCAACTGGCTTGGAATCCAAATTTCCCACTTGGGTGGGGTCCGGGTGCTGGGCGGTTTGGGGCAGTCCCAGGATGAGGGAGGGTGCTGAAGGCTGGGGCCAGGTGATCAGATTTGGGGAGTGTGGTCTAAGAGCTATTGGGCCCTTTGGGCGGTGTTTGGGGTAGGCCCCGGAAGCTGGAGGGGGGCAGGGTGGAGAAGATTGCTGCCTCCCAGCTTCCTGTGTCCCAGGGAAGGCAAGCTGAAGAGGCCCCTTACCCAAGTGGGAAATTTGGAATGTAGTAGAAAGGCCTGAGCTAGGTGGAATGGGAGGGTGGGGTGTGGGGGCTGCCTTTTCTGAGGCTAGGAGAAGTCTTTCTCTATTAAGGGTTATTACTGTCATTGTGTATTTTACACAGATGAGTAAGGCCAGAAGGGTGACCCCTGGAAGTTACTGAGTGATCCTTTCTTCACCCAGACAAGTGCCCTTCTTAGAAGTGGGGAGCATCACTGGCTGGTGAGGGGCTCTTTGGGGCCAACTAGAAAGATGTGGCTTCTTGCCCACCACCCTGCTGGAGTTGCTTTCCCGTCCAGGGCCTGTGAAATGGCCCTAAGAGAGAGGCTGAGGCCCAGATGTGTGTCTGAGGGTTCGCCTCTCTGAGAATACCGGGACACCCAGCCTTGCCCCAGCCTGCTACTAGCCCTGGGTGTGGGGGACCACAGCTCCTTCAAGGCCCTTGGGACACACCTGCCCAGGGTTTCCCAGGTGGATGCCTCAGCCTCACCCTGGAGCATGCTAATTTGGGTATGACCAGGCAGGGACTCCCATTGTCAACTAGGACCGCTAGCGCTTTATTGATCAGCTAGGGCTGGGGCAATTGCTTAGATGCTGGGACATAGAAGGACTTGCTGGGGGAGTGGGAGTCTCATGCAGGGGTATAGCCTGGAGTAGACCCAGTTTTCTCTCCTGGCCCCCACATAGCCCCGTAAGCCTGTGCTGTGTCTAAAATAAAAATGCCATCTTAGGTCCTCACAAAGAGGGCAGGGGGTGAAGCTGGTCAGGGATAGAGCACCAGGGTGGGAACGCCTGGTAACAACTCCCGGCAAAAAAATCAACAATGCCTTCCAATGGCCCCTTGAACTTTGTAGGCATTAACATTTGTCACTTGAAATTATTACCTTAACCTTGTGAGAGAGATCCATAGATCTCTATTAGACAAATGAGGAAATCGAAGCTCAGGATGGAAAAGGGCCTACTGTGGGTAGCATGGTGGTGTTTGATGGCCAGTTTCCCAGCCTGGGATGAGAAGGGACCCTGCTCCTGAGGGGAGCCTGAGTTGGCCTCAGCAGCTGTGCACACTAGGCCCTAAACATCCATCCTTTCCCTGTGCTGAATCTCATCTCCCCCACCCCAGACCTGTCTATGTGGCAGTCAAGGCCCAGGTCTGCAGGGGTCCCTGGCCTTTTTTTTTTTTCTCTTAAAGGGAACCTCTGGGAGCTTCCACACAGCTAGTCCCCAGGGAGTCCCAGAAGTCTGACTGTCCTGCCTGGGATGTCTCTCCAAGCTCCCTCAGGCTGGGCAGCGGAGGCCCTGGATCCGAGCATCTTGATGGGGAGAGCTCTGGCCTTCCTCGGCCCCTCCCAGATGAGATGGATTGTTCTGGTTAACTAGTGGCCAGGCTAGGAGGGGCCTTGGGAAGCCCAGAGATTGGAAGTGATTCTAATGGGAGAGCTTCCTATCTTTTCCAGATGCCCCTGGTGGGAGATGGGAAGGGGCTGAGAATCTTCCAGGCCATGACTGGGGTTGGCTGGTGTCTCCTCAGGCCCTTTGTCTGTACTGCCTAAGAAGCCAGGTAGTACCTGCCACAGGGGGGTGCTGGACGTTCCAGTGTGACTTTTGCACATGTACTCCCGCCTTGGCAGATGGCTGCCTAGGAAGGGGACTCAGACTCAGCCTCGCACCCCCTCCTCCAGTCATGGCCAGGAGAGGGTAGGGAGACTTCAGAGGCCCCAGGGGGTTGCTGAGCTGCCTGAGTCAGCACTGGGCACCTCTGGGAAAACAATCCTGCCGCTGACAGAGGGTCTCCACAATTTGCATAATGCACGCGCTGGCCAGTGCCCCACTGGGACTCTGGGAGTAAGGACGCTGCCTGTGGGCTGTAGTTGGGGGAGACTGAGGGTCAGATTTGAGGGGTTTGCTATTGGGTCACTTAGGGGCAGGGAAGGAGTGGGACTGGAGCCTAGGGCTATCTGATCTTGGCCCCTGAAATGTCAGTTCAGTCCGGGAATCCCACCCAGCTCCACTCCTTCCCACCCTACCCCTGTCCACTGCTGGGGCATGGCACGGGGGACAACTGTGTCTGGAGAAAGCCTCCTTCCTTACCCACATGTGCACCTAGGTCTGGCTGGGAAGTCTTCCGGGCCACTTCCTCCTGCGTCCAGAGCCCCCGAACCCTACCCTTCCGGGCTTACTGACCCCAGCTATGATGTCCTCCTACCCCAAGGCTGTAGGGCCCTCCATTGTTCTGTCTGCCAGCCACACCCTCCTCCAGTCCAAGCCCCCAGCACCACCTCTGGACACCTAGTGGTCACCATGCATGGTCCTATGAACCCTGGGCCCCAAGGGCCTGAAGCAGGCAGGCCTAGCATGGTGTTCCCTTTTGGGTTTGGAGGCTACCCCTGGCTTTTGGACTCGCTTTGCTGCCTGGAGTGGACGAGCAGGGGAGGGTGGGATGGCTGGGAAGAAGGGCATGGGGTGGAGTCCAGAGTTTATGCAGGAGCCCCTGCTGGGCCTGGTCTTGTCCTGCTATTCTGGGGTAGGCTCTGTGCCACTGCTGGATGTAAGTGGCAAGAGATGAAGCTAGGGGAACTGGGTCCTTCTCATCATCCCAACTGACTAGAGCAATTCTGGCTGCCCCACCCTAGTCCTGCTCCTTGGTCCCTTGCCCTAGCCAGGGAGGAGGAAGCCCAGGCCCTGCCTCTCACCTTAACCTTGGGCAAGCCACTTCCTTCTTTGGTCTGTAAGCCCCTCCCTACCAGCCCACCCCACCTGGCTGGTGGCACCACAGATAGATTCGTTCACTTGGTAACATTCACTGAGGTCCCAGTGTCACAGAAAAGTGAAAGGCAGAGGTGCTGTTAGGGGCGTGGTCAGGATGCTTGAGCTCCAGTCCTATTCTAGGCCAACCCCCTCCTTTCTGGGATGGGAAACTGAGGCCCAGAGCTGGCCCACATCACACTGGGGCAGGCCTGGTTTCTGGCTCTGAGCCCCAGCACTTTGCATCACTGCCCAGTTCATGCTGGTGGAAGGAGCGGGCTGTGTGGGGGCTGTGGGAGAGGGGGCAGTGGTCTGCTCCATGAGACCTCCTCCTTTTCAACACCCCCAGAAGGCTCAGGACTGCCTGGGGCACCAGAGACATTCCTGCCTGCCTTTCTTGGAAAGAGGTTCAGAATGTCAGGTGCAGAAAGTGAGTACCTGGGGCAGTGAATATGACACTGTGTCCAGGGCTGGGCACTTAGGGCATGCTCAAGCGCTGGTGACATTGTGGCATTAGTGATATATTAGAGAGGACCTGGACCCAGGGTGTGTGGCCGGCAGCACAGGGCCGTTGCAGGGCTAGGGAGGCTGCCCTTGGCAGTGTGGAGACAGATCCCCTGCTCAGCTCTCAGACACCTGGAAGAACTGCTCATGTACAGCTGCAAGAGGTAAACCAGGGAAGATTTGCTGAAGGAGGGATAGTAGGAGGGAAGCTGCAGCTGGAGGGGACTATGGGGACATGGAAGGTTGTAAAGCAGGAGCTAGCACCTACCTAAGAGGTAAGCTCCAGGCTCACGGGAGCCAGGAAATCTTGAGAAAGGAGGTGCTGCAGGGGAAGTCTAGGCTGGAAAGGATGATGGCACTCTGTGCAGAGCACTCTGTGCCTCCCAGTGCCCCCCAGGTCCTGGCCCAGCCTCCCCCTCGGGCCTCCTCTGCTGGATGACAGATGGTTTAGCTGCAGGCTGGTCGGGGGCCAAACCCCCAGGCCTCTGCAGCATTGGGCCTGGAAAGAGTGTGGGCTTTGACCTGGCGGTGAATCCTGACTGCTACTTAAAGTACAGTCATGGTGACCTTGGCAGGTGACTGATCTGCACTGAACCTCACTGTCCTCATCTGGAAGATAGGGAGAATCACACCTAATTGTCAGGGTGGTGAGGATGAATGGCGACGGTGAGCAGGAGGCAGGCTGGCCAGCGCAGCCTGCAGAACTCACTAGGTCCCAACGCTTTCGCTTCCTCTTGCTTCACCCCATGTCCATATGGCTGACTCAGGTCTGCCCTCCACACTCAAAGGAGCAGCTCACCCCTAAACACTGTTTCTCTGTTGCCAGTGGTTCCCCCACTGAAGTCTGGATGCCCTTCATTCTCACTTATCTGTGGGCCCCCCTAGAACGAAGTGGAGGGCCTGGCGTTGGAGTGCATAACTGAGAAATGGGGTAAATGAGGCTGGGAGGGAAAGGCCAAAGTCTAGAGCCTGCCTTGCCCACCTCCCTTCCCGCTGGGACTTGGCAAATGCTGTTCGTTGGGCCTGGTGCTGGTCCTGTGGTGATGGGAGGGGTGGGCCCCAGGCCTCAGCCTGGCTCCCCACCATAAGCTAAGATGCCTGGGTCCTGGGTCCCCAACTTTGATGCTACTTACCTGCCATGTCCTGTGTGTCCCATGTATGTGCACAGGTGTGACACATATGCATGTGCCTGTATGTCTGGGGGTGCTGTGAGTGCCCGTCCCTGTCCTGTGGGACACTGGCCAATGCCTTTGCTGGCCCCAGAGAGCTCTGGAGGAGTGCCCAGCCCCGCTGCCCACCGAGAGTGGCAGTGCTGCCTGGCAGGTCCTGGGCTGCCTGTGTCTAGGCCTTGCTGGGTGTGTGTCCTGTCTGGCTCCCCAGTGCAGGCCCCTCCCAGGGATTTGGGCAGCCTGGGCCCAGCCCTTCCCTCCCAGCTTGCTGGCCGTTGGGTGGGTAGGTGGGCGGGCTGCCTGGCGTGGGGGCTGCTTGGCGGGTTCCCCTCTGGCTGAGGCCCAGGTGCAGGCAGTGCTCACAGCACCTCCCCCCAAAGCTGGGCAGACAGGAAAATACCAGACATAGTTGTGCAAAGGTGGCTGCAGGCGGGCAGGCAGCAAGGGGTGGGGGCTGCACTAGGCGCCTCGAGCCACCAGGCCTAGGAGAGACTTCTGTGCCAGGCTGGGCCCTGCAGCTGGATGGGCACACACATCTATGTGAGTGTGCATCTGCAGGCTAGGGCCCATGTGTGAGTTGCTGCCCCCAGCCTGGTGGCACCCTGCTGGCGTTGGGGAAGGAAGTACATCTGGGGAGCCCGGGCTGGTGAGGGGTGTGGGGGAAGCCAGCTGCATGCCTTCCACCTTCACCGCTGCCTGAACTACCTGGGTGACTTTGGCAGGGCAAGTTACTGTGGGGGTACCCCCAGCCTGGGGCCAGGCACAAGAATCCTCAGGGCTACCAGTTGCTGGCGCCTCCTGTGTGCCTGGCGATCCGGCATGGTATTGTGGTGCCTGTTACAGTCGAGGAAACTGAGGCTCAGAGGGAGCAACAGGTACCCATCTGAGGCCCCACAGCCAGGGGTGGGGCACAGAGGACTGGAACCAGGTAGCCTGGCTTTGGGTAGCACTCTCTAAACATTCCTGCGCAGTTGCTGCCCAGCTAGGGGCCTTTCTGAGGCCCCCATAGCCCAAGAGCTAAGCCCTGGCTGGGTCACCTGGGGGTATTTGCACTCCAGGGTGAGTCTGCCTTCCCAGAGGACCTGGGAAGGCCCAGGGTGCTGGCGGAGCACCCATCTGTGATAGGGGAGGGGCCAGTCTTCAGAGCAAGAGGTTCCCAGGGAAGGCGAACCCCATGCTCTTCCAGGAAGTGCTGCCTGCCCTGGCCCCTCTCCTGGGACCTGCTGGGCAGAGGCCTCAGGATAAGCCCCTCCCTTTCATCCTGGGAGGAGGTTTGCTCCTTCCAGGACTGCTCAGAGCCTCTCCGAGGCCTCCTGGCGTTCTTTCCTTGATGCAGTCAGACTCTGGAAGGTGACTGTGGTCGGCAGCTCTGGTCATTCCACAGGACGGCAGAGGCCTGAGGCCCTTCAGAGGCACACACTTGTTTAGTTGCCCTAAACTGAAGCCCACATGCTGCCAGACAAGTGTGAAACTAGAGTGTCCGTGGATGCAGCGGGAAGGGCCTGTCCCCCGTTCAGCTGTCCTCACTTTCTAGACTGGCTGAAGGCTGCAGAACTCTGCGAGGGTGACACTTCATTCAAGAACTGTGATTAAGTACCTACTATGCATCCAATACTGTCCTAGGTGCTGAGTATTACATATCAGCGGAAACACTAAGCAATCATTGGATGTGCACGGTTACATTGATTTCTCCCAGGAACCCAATGGGAGTAACTTATTACTGTTATTATCATCCCATTTTAGAGATGAGGACCCTGAGGTGACTTGCCTTAAGTCTCATGGGCAGAAAGTGGCAGAGCCACGTTGGAGACTCAGGTATTCTACCCCATACTTACAGCCCTAAGTTTGCTCTGCTGCCGTATCAGGAAGGGGGGCCAGGAGAGGATGAGGCCTGCCCCTGCCCCTCTAGCCCCTGCTGCTTGGCTGCCTGGAGGGTGGAGCTCTTAGGCAGGGCCGAGCCACAGTGGTTCCCAGGAATGCAGGACTGTGGGGCCCTACCTTTGGCAGCATAACTGCCTGCAGTTCACCAAGCTTCCTGTGGCTGCCACCCTAGTCGGCCTCTCCAGCACCCACCCACTGCCTGTGCCCCTTTTAGGCTCTGCAGCTAGCTCCAGTAAACCCCTGGGCAGGGAGAGGAGCCCTTTTCCTTGTCCCTCCCCACATCCACTGGCACAGGAGGGGCTAATGATGGACACAGCTTCTGGACCCACCTGGGCTTGAAACCCAGCTCTGCCACAGAGAAGCTGTGTGAGCCTGGACAGTTCACTTAATCTCCCCAAGCCTTCGTTTTTTGCATCTGAAAAATGGGGAGGAAGGAGCACTGGCCTTAACAGGTGCTAGCCTGCTCCTCGATTATCAACAACGGGCTGTTGGTACTGTTATTCTGTAACATTCACCCATGGTTTCCAGTTCCGAGCTTGCTACCCACTGTGCAACCTGGGGCAGTGGTCTCTCTCTCCGTGCCAGTTTCCCTGTGGTAAGAGCAGCGTGTTGACAGTCTCCAGACACCGGGGCACCCATGGAGCACAGGGGAGGCCAGGGACTTGCTTCCCCTTTCCAGTCTGTGTCAAGCAAGTCACATGGGCTTTTGAGAGTTGCATCTTGGTCCTAAGATGGATGAGCCACGGCTGATCAAAGGGTAGTTTTGGGGCTACTCTGGGAATAAAGGGTGCCCCTCATGTTGCCCTTGACAACACCCTAAGGTGGTGGTCAGGCACCTGACTCTGTGCTTCTGTGGGTTAGGCTGGGAGAGTCCCCATTTTACAGAGCCTCCACCCTCCACCCCCCTACCCCTGCCCAGGAGACCCTGAGTGCTTCTCAGGGTGGGTGTGCAGAGCCCCTCTCCACCCCCACAGGATTGCTGCAGGCTTAGGGTTAGCTCACTGTAGGGAGGGAGAGGTTTTATCCAGAGCAGATTCTGGCCTGCTCCTATTAGCCTGGTGATCTGTTCAGTTTCCCTACCTGCACAGCAGGGGGAATGACTGTTGTCTACCCACATCAGGGTTTTAGAGGGTTCAGAGAATTCATGGACAGTGTATAAAAGGTAGGTGTTTAATGAAGGTCGACTCATTCCCCACCCCGCTTTCTATATGCCAGCCACGCCAGCCACCCCAGCCACAGGGTCCTGGCAGAGACTGTGCCTTTTGGGGGCTTCAGTTTCTCCACGTGTAGGCCACCTGGTGCTCTGCTGCCTGGAGGGCAGGGTGGGAGTAGGGAGGAGCCGCCAGGTAGGGCAGGCCATTGTGGGGGTGGGGGGCCCTGCAGCAGGGGGCCCTTGCTCGCCCACAGGCAGCACACAATAGCAGCCATTATCTAAGGCCCAGCCCCCAGGGAGGGGGCGGGGGTGGGGGTGGCCTGAGGGCCAGCATGGCCCACCCCCAGGGTGACCCCCGCCTGGCCCCGCCACCTCGGTGGTCCCCGCAGGGCCCTCGCTCCCTCCATTCTAATTAGTTCCTTTCGCCGCTGGAGCACGATCACCTTGGCGTTGCCTGCCCACCCACCCAAAGCCCCACAACTATCACATCTGAGCCAGCCAGCGGGAAACTGAGCCTCGGATTCCACAGCTGAGATCCCGGGGGAAGGGACTCCACGCTGCACCCGGGATACCGGGATACAGAACCGGGAGACTCCGCGGTTCCCGCCTATTGTGGGCATTACCTCTGGTTAAGAAACTTGTTTGCACCCTCATAGCACATGACAGCCGTCCTTCCGAGCGTCTCCGCCCTCCCCACCTTCCTGGTTGTCCTGAGCCGTAAATCGGGTGCTGGCCTCCAATGGTTATCAGAGCGTCAGACCCCGGGGTTCCAGGCCGGCTGTCCCCTCAGCCTCTGGAGAGCTCAGCTCTGGCTCTCACCCGCCCCTCTTCACCCAGCCCAGGAACAAAGAGCAGAGCCGGAGCCCAGAATGGCCGCTGGCTGGGGGGAGGGGGCGGGGCGGGTGAAAGAGGACACTGAGGTTGGCCAAGGAGTGGGGTCACCATGGGAAGGGAAATCAGGGTGAGGCCAGCCTGGGGGTGGGGATGCGGGAGCTGTTGGCTTTGGAGGTAGCTCCTTCCTCCTTCCCCAGAGGTTGCTAGCTGGGCCTCTAGGCTGGTTTCCATCAGAATGAACCACCACCACCACCACCCCCCCCACCCGGGGAAAATCCAAGGGCAGGAAGTGAGGGGTGGTCTCTAGGGGATGGGATGCTGGAGTCCCCCCTCTCCTCGGGGACCCTGTGCTCAGCCCCACCGTGGGAGGCAGGTTTCCATTGGAGCCCTGGGTGCTTCTGGACTGAAGCAGTATGTCCTTCAGGTCTTCAGAACAAGGTGACCCAGGACTCCTCCCTGGTCCCCCTCTGGCCTGGAGGCAGGTGCCAAAATTATGTTGCTTGGTCAGTGACATCAATGACAATCAGTGTCACTTTGAATTCTCAGTTTCAAACTGTTCTGCCCTCATGGTCCCATTCTCTGGAAGTTTGGGGGGGCGGTGTGTGGAAGCTCCGGGGAGGCCTGTGGCCCTAGGCCAGCCAAGGACCAGGCCACCAGCCCTTCCTGGCTCCTGAATTCTTAATCAGCATAAATATTTACTTCCTTCCTCTCCTTCCAGGCTCCTACCACAGAGGAGCTTCAGGGAGGTTGGAAGGGGCCTGTGTCTAAAAATAAACAGGTGGAGGGACAGGCAGACACACAGACAGACAGACATAACTGGGGGTGGGTCAGGCAGGGGGCAGCTCCTCCCCCAGCCAGAAGGAGAGTGGAGGGGGCCCACATCTATCCATCACTGTCCCTCACGCACCTGCCTGCCTGGATCTGGAGCTCCTGGACAGGGTAGCGGTCTGGTCGCAGCCCCCTGGCATCACTGGGAGCTCCTGGCCCGTGCATGGCCTGTGGGGCAAACCCAACAGATCTGCAGGTACTCACCTGATGGAGTTTAACAGAGACAAGTCAAATAACGAACCTGGGTCCCGTGGCCCAGTGCAGCCAGCTGTGCTGTGATAATGCACTTCTCCCTAGGCTCAGAGACTGATGCAGTTATGTGTTAATAGAGTCTTGGGATGTGCCCCAGAAGCCGAGGGACCTAAGGGAAGGAGGGGACTGCCTTGTTTCCTGTGTGCTTGGAGGGTTCTTGGCAGAAGTGGAGCTTGTCTGGGGAGACAGATGAGCCACGGCTTGGAACTGGGTGAAGATTATTTAAAGCCCCAGAGGGGCCTGACCTGGAGAAAACCTGAGTGGGGACACGGGGCTGTCCTCCCCGGTTCTGTTCTGTGGAGAGAGCTCCAGGTAGCTCTAAGTGCATCTGGGCAAAACCCGCCCCCAGGGAAACAAGTGAAATATGCAAAGTCTTTTACCACCTAATGGTTAAGGAAAATTCTGAGTTGAACTATGAAAACCTGGATTCCATGAAAGACGGAGTATCTCGGTGTTGACTTGTTTAGCAGGTAGATTTTCAGGGTGTAATCATCTCATTTAACAAATGCAGGGACATGCACTGACTTTTTCCCCACATATAAAAAGATTGCTGCTGTAAGAAAACTTTGAAGTTGGAATGAATTGTTGACCTTGCTCTTGGGTCATTGTTATGTGAAGAAATTGCACCATTGAGACATTTAAGAAAATGGTGAAAATGCTAGCATGAGAACTCACAATAAGAGAATATCATCACCTATAAAAATGATACATGCATTTATTTTACTAACCATCAGAGCTGGTCCACTTCCCTCCAACCCCACCTGCCCCTGGCTGGCCTGGCTGGGCCACAGCCCCCAGCTGCCCCCTGGTGGTAGCCCAGAGCCCTCTGGCTCCTGGTTCCTATAGGCACCTCTCCTGACCTCACCTGGGAGGCAAGGCCACCTGTCTGCACCTCCATCCTTTGGGGTCAGGTTTTGCTCAGCTTTGCCCTACAGGCTCTCGGCCTCATTCCCTCAGAGGTGACCTCAGATCCCTATGGGGCTCGCTCGGCACAAGGAGTGTTCAGCAGCCAGTAGCTTAGGACCACTCGTGGCCACCTTGGAGAACACACTGCTCCTCTGGCCTGGTTTTGGGTCTTAAAGCTCAAACTAGGCATGTGTCCCAGGCATGACTTGCCACTCAGTCAGAAATGACCTTTGGGACTTGCCTGGTTATTTCCAGGGAGATCTGGCCTTAAATCTGGTAGCTCTACCACTTCCTAGCTCTGTGACCTGAGGCAGGATCTAAAACTCATTTCATGGCAAAATGTACTCTTTAGGCTTTGCCTTCCAGAAAGAAACTTGTGGGAAGTGGTCATGGAAGCTCTTGAGTAGGTGGTTGGCCCTCTTCATGATACCTGTTGGCTAGGCCACTCAGAGGATCTCCCTACCTGGGGAGATAGCCTTCATACTGCTGCACACCCACTGCCTCCCCTTCCTGTGGACTTTAATGAGTGCAGCCTGAGGAGGGCCTGGGGTCACAGTGTCACAACACAGCTCCTGTCCTCCCCAGGTTCTTGCCTGAACACTAGCTTGGGATCTCCCCACTAGCTGCTGCCATCTCCACCCCCACCCCCAGCCCATCACTATGCACTCCTTGGACGAGCCGCTTGACCTGAAGCTGAGCATCACCAAGCTCCGGGCGGCGAGAGAAAAGCGGGAGAGGACACTGAATGTGGTCCAGCACCGAGCTCTACACCGGGAGCTTGGCTTGGTGGACAATAGTCCCACCCAGTGTTCGCCAGGCTCCCCACCCTCAGGTACTGTGCCAGGGCAGGGCAGTGGTCTCTGGGACCTGATGGAGCTGTGGCAATAGAATGTCCAATGTGTGTCCACCTGGACATAGCCACAGCCCCTCACAGCTTCCAGCTTAGAGTGCTCCCCACACTCTGGCCATTCATCCTCCCAGCACTTTATGTTTGGACGTTACATTGTCCCCAGTAGGAGGGAAATGACCTGCCCAGTTTATAGAGCTGGAATGGCAGAGCCAGGATACAAATGAGGCCTCTGGGAGGATTTGAAGTGGCTGATGAGGGGGGGTGCAGGGTTTACATGTAGTAACGAGAGGCCCTGAGAACCAGCTCCTGGGCTTTGAGGCAGTGTGGGCAGCTAGCCAGGTCAGTAGAGACTGGGGACCTGGCCCAGCAAGTGTTTTTCAGGATGCTTAGGGCTCAGGCCCTCTACTCTGCCTCTGGTGCCCTTGGAAATCAGATCTACCACTTCTGAGCTGGAGAGCTCTAGAAGTAGCCCAGCCCAAACCTCTTATTTTACTGAAGGGAGGAGCACTGAGGCAGAAGGGGCATGAGGAAAGTTGAAAAGGTCCCTACCTGCCGATATGATGAGAAACCAGGGGCCCTGGCTTCCATTTCCTAGTCAGTCACTCACCCTGTGTCCCAGATCATTCCATGTGTAAAGTGGGCACTTCCCAGTTTTCATCTCAATCGATGGCTGAGCTCTCACGATGGCAGAGGTCACATTTATAAGTTGTACAGGCTGTTGGCTCAGGTACCTGGGGTCCCAGGGTGGTCAGGGCTGTGGCATCACTGGGATCTGCTTCCAGGGTCATGGCTTAGGATTCAGAGGCAGGAGGGCCTGGCCACCAGGACTCCTGGCTCCAGCAGCCCCGAATTATGCCTCTCTTTTAGGCTTCCTGCTGAACCCCAAGTTCCCTGAGAAGGTGGAGGGACGCTTTTCAGCAGCCCCTCTGGTAGACCTCAGCTTGTCACCGTCATCAGGGCTGGACTCCCCCAATGGCAGCAGCTCACTGTCCCCTGAGCGCCAGAGCAACGGTGACCTGTCTACAGTCCACACCACTCCGGTAAGGAGGGGGTGTGGGTCCTGGATAGAAGGCGTATTAGTTTCCTGGGGCTACTGTAACAAAGGGCCACAAACTGGGTGTCTTAAAACAACAGGAATGTATTATTCTGTTGCCATTCTGGAAGCCAAAGTCTGAAATCAAGGTGTCGACAGGGTTGGTTCCTTCTGAAGGCCCCAGAGAAGAATCTTCCCTTCCCTCTTACAGCTTCTGGCGACTCTAAGCAATCCCTGCATCACAGCTACGTCACTTCAGTCCCTGCCTGATGTCACATGTCTTCCTTTCTTCTTGTGTGTCTCTATGTCCAAATCTTCTTCCTCTTATGAAGACTGGTCACAGGACTTAGGGCTCCCTTGTCTAGACCCCCCTCCGAACTTGCTCACATCTGCAAAGACCTTATTTTCAAATTAGGTCACATGCACAGGTACTGGGTGTTAGGGTTAGGACATATCATTGCAGGGGACACAACTCAGCCTGCTACAGAAGGAACAGAAGGGGTCTAGGCCTGCTGGACCCATGGGACACTGACCGGCTCTGCCCCTCGCCCTCTCCTACCAGGATTTCCGGCCACTGCGCTATCTGGACAATGTCCCCAGCTCCTTCCAGTTTTTCCTGCCTCTGGGTTCTGGAGGCGCCCTGCACCTGCCTGCTTCCTCCTTCCTCACCACTCCCAAGGACAAGTGCCTCTCGCCAGAGCTACCCCTGCCAAAGCAGTTGGTTTGTCGCTGGGCCAAGGTGAGTGGGGGCCAGGAAGAGTGGGGCAGGGCTGGGTCAGGTGGCCTCACATGGGCTTAGAACCTTCCCTGGCCCTGCAGTGTAACCAGCTCTTCGAGCTCCTGCAAGATTTGGTGGATCACGTCAATGACTACCACGTCAAGCCGGAGAAGGATGCGGGGTACTGTTGCCACTGGGAGGGCTGTGCCCGTCACGGCCGAGGTTTCAACGCCAGGTGAGGGAGGGTGAGAGCCGGCAGGCGGGAGGGGGCACGGGGGACCATCGAGCTGAGCTGTCTTCGTGCCCTCCCTGGAGCAGGTACAAGATGCTCATCCATATCCGCACACATACCAACGAGAAGCCGCACCGCTGTCCTACCTGTAGCAAGAGCTTCTCCCGCCTAGAGAACCTGAAGATCCACAACAGGTCACACACAGGTAATGGGGGGCTGGAGCGCGGTAGCTGGGCAGGCTGGCCATCCCCAGGCATCCCAGAGAGGAGGGATGTGTCCCATTGTTGACTGGCCCGTTTCGGGTGCCACTTGCCAGGGGAAGCCTCTCCAGTGGATCAGACCCCTAATACACAGGAGCACAGACAGGCCCCCCAGTAGTACTGGGCATTGTTGTTTGCAAGATTGACTAAGGCCACGTGTGACTGCAGCCAGTGTGTCTGCTTCACTCCTCACCATACCCCAGCACACAGTAGGGTCAGCACTAGCCAACAGAGCCACACACCTGATTTTAAATTTCCCAATTGCCCCATTAAAGTACAAAGAAATAAGTGAAATGAACTGTAATCATGTTTTCTTGAACCCAATACATCCAAAGGGTTGTTGTTTCAAAATTGAAAAGATATCAATGAGACACTGAAATTCTTCACTTCATATGAAGCCTGCAGAATCTGGTGTGCACTTCACACTCCCAGCACATCTCCGTTTGGGCTGGCCACGCTTCAAAGGCCCAGTCTCATGGCTCCATTCTGGTCAGCACAGGGGGAGACGTTTGGTGAATGTGGAGCCGTTTTGCCCAGTAAGGGCTGCACAAAGGGCAGGCGGCGTTCATGCAGTGCTCACTGTGGGCTTGCTCCTAGTAGGGGCTTTATGAAGTCTATAATCAGGTTCATCAGTTCACTCGTTGAAGTGGGTGCTGTCATCTGCAATTTGAAGCATAGCACTAAGGTCCAGGGCACAGTAAGGCCACAGGGGTTCTGGGATTAACCAGGCTGACTTCTCAGTGGCTGTGCTCCACTGCCCCGACCTGGGGTCAGATCTCATGCCAGGCGCTGAAGACACCCCCCACCCCCAAATGGGACAGTCTGTCCTCACGGAGATCGTGGTCTGAGGGCTGCCGAATAGATGGTAGATGGTAGATGGGGGCAGGACCCTGGATTGGGAGACCCCTCACACTGGCCCTGCCCGCAGGTGAGAAGCCCTATGTCTGTCCATATGAGGGCTGCAACAAGCGCTACTCCAACTCAAGTGACCGCTTCAAGCACACTCGAACCCACTACGTGGACAAGCCCTACTACTGCAAGATGCCTGGCTGCCACAAGCGCTACACAGACCCCAGCTCACTACGCAAGCACATCAAGGCCCACGGCCACTTTGTGTCCCATGAGCAGCAGGAACTCCTGCAACTGCGCCCTCCCCCCAAACCACCACTGCCTGCCCCCGATGGCAGCCCCTACGTCAGTGGAGCCCAGATCATCATCCCCAACCCGGCTGCCCTTTTTGGAGGCCCCAGCCTACCTGGCCTGCCGCTGCCCCTGGCCCCTGGCCCCCTTGACCTCAGTGCCCTGGCCTGTGGCAATGGTGGGGGCAGTGGGAGTGGGGCGGGCATGGGCCCTGGGCTGCCAGGCCCCGTCCTGCCCCTCAATCTGGCCAAGAACCCACTGCTGCCCTCACCCTTTGGTGCTGGTGGACTGGGCCTGCCTGTAGTCTCCCTCCTGGCTGGCTCCATAGGTAGCAAGGCTGATGGGGAGAAGGGGTGTGGGGCAGTGCCGGCCAGGGCCTTGGGCCTGGAGGGCCGCAAGACCCCTCTGGAGAGGACTGAGAGTAGTCGTTCCCGGCCTAGCCCTGAAGGACTCTCCTTGCTGCCAGGTACCGTGCTGGACCTGTCCACAGGCGTCAATTCGGTGGCCAGCAGCCCAGAGGCACTGGCCCCTGGCTGGGTGGTCATCCCACCGGGCTCTGTGCTGCTCAAACCAGCCGTGGTGAACTGAACCCAACCCAGGGACAGCTACCCGAAGCTCCTGGCCCTGCCCCGACGAACAGAAACTCTTCTGCGAAATAGCAATAATGTCCTCCTGCTCCCAACGCCTGGTTGGCTGTGTTCCCCTGGCAGCCCCAGCCCCAGACAAGCTGGGCAGCAAGGATGGTGCTAGGTCATTGCTGGTGTCCCAGGCTCCCAGGGGAGGAACTGCCTGCAGGCCAGAGACACCTGAGCTTTTGCTGAGGCCTTGCTCACCTCTGGCCCTCAGTCTTCCTGCCCTGCCCTCCACCCTGGTGCCTCCCTCACCTAGTGGCCAACCTGGGCAGGTCACCCTCCCTCCCTGCCTTGTCTACATCCCAGCAGTGGGAGCAGGTGGGGTGGCATCTGCCTTTCTGCTGGCTCAATGCTCCTGCATTCCTTCATGTGGTGAGCTATGACAAGGAGCCTGGGATTAAGGCCTACCCCACCTGCCTAGCCTCACCAGACCCCTGCTCTGGGGGCTCCTTGGACCCCTTTCCCTCTGGCCCACCCTCCAGAGGGAGAGCAAGACAGATGAAGGCCCCTGCAAAGCCACAGGAAGAGCCACCATATCCTTATGACAAGGTGCCTCCTACTCAGAGAGGGAGGCCTGCTCTGCCCACTGCCCCTCAGCACCCATGTGACGCAGCCAGCACTGCCTGAGGGTCAGCCCCTTCTCCGGGTTGGACAATGCTCTCCAAGGTGAGGGGACAGCTGACCACTCAGCTGTCCCTCTACCACTGGTCTCCCTCTACCTTTTGGGGAGCTATGAAGTATGGGAAAGGGAAATGCCAGGACCTTGGTCCCACCTGGCTCAGGGAACAGGTGGGGTGGGCCTGGCCTGGGGCAGTGTCCCCCCGACACACACACCATGCACTAGGAGCTGTAGAAGCCAGCAGGCTGGTAGGAGGTGGGAGGCTGGCTGGGTACTACCCCAAGTTGGGATGCAACTCTCATTGTAAGGCTGCCAAGTCATGGCCAAAACACAGGTGAGGGAGAGCTATATGCTCACTTGAGGCCCTGGGCTTGGGTGATGGTGAAGCAGTCAAGAACGGCCATGGGAGGCCCAGCCCCTCCACCTGGGTGGGGGATGTTGGTGGAAGGAGCCTAGACTTGTGACATGCTGTTTCCTCTGGCTTTTTTCAGCAGAGCCCCTTGTCCTAGAGAGGCTTTTATTTTTACTCCCAGGGTCCAGAATAAGCCAAGGATGCTGATGTTCCACACACCTACTATCCAACCCTGGGGAGTGGTCTTTCCCACCAGGTCCTGGGGATACATGTGTGCCCCACCTCCACCCCCCTGAGCCCTTGCTGTGCCCTGAGAGGTAGCCTGGTGCAGTCTGGGAGGTACTGACCCAGCCATCAGGAGCTGTGGCTCCTAGGCCTGCCCTGTCCTTGGCCTCAGTGAGCAAGCCTTCCCTTTCCTTGGCAGCGGAACAAGTGAGCTGCAGGACAGTAGTAGGGTCCTTAGCAGCCCTGCATTTCTGGATTCCCCCTGCCCTTCCTCTGAGCAGCTCTGTTGACCCCTGCCCTTTCCTGGACTGCCCTTCTATCCCAGAGGGGTCACCCTGACCTAGCCTGCCCTAACAGGGCCCGGCAGTGCTGGCTCTGCCTCTTGAAGGGGCTGTGAGCAAAGCAGGAGGGAGCTGGTCTCCTTTCTTCGGGCCTCATCCAGGACCCAGGCCTTTAAGTCCCCCACTGTGGGGAAAGGGGTTTGAGATTCAAGCCCAAGGAGCAGAGGAACAGGGCACTGGAAGGTGACATTAGCTCAGCATGTGACTCAGTGATAGACCAGGCTCAAGAGGGCTGGTGTACGTGTTGTTGTTGTTGGTTTCTTGTTGCACATTCCAGGATATCAGTATTTTAACAGGTTCTAAGTGCCTTTCTATCATAGCATATGTTTTTCCTCCTCTTGGCTCCACTGCTGTTAGCATAGAGTTAAAAAAAAAGAGAGATAAGCTAATGACTATAACAATATATTCCTCCATGTGAGAGGAAGTTTATAAAGAAACAATAAAAGTGAGTTGCAAAGATGGTTTCTGCCTTGGACATGCCAGGAGCTGGGCCACCCAACAAGAAACCACATCTGACTGCCCTGTGTCTGGCTTGGGGTCACCCACCCCAGACTGCAGCACCCAGAGTCTCTGTTCTGGGGCTTCCTCCCAACCCTGTGGGTGCCACCACCTCTTAATCTGCTACTGGGAGTGGGAAGGGAAGGGTGGAAGGGAGCAGATGTTGAAACAGGAGTGAAGTTTATAGACATACTCAGGTCCTTGCCCTGTCGGAATGTCCTGCCTGCTGTGACTTTGGTGAGTGGTTTAGCTGTCAGGAAGACCCAGCTCCATGGCCTCGGTGCAATGAGAGGCTTCTCTTCCCCAGCCACACAAGGAGCATTCTGCCCAAATTACTGAGATGCCAGAGACAAACCCAGCTGTGGAGAGGCAGCCTGTGACAGAGCTTGAGGTTCCGGGGCTCTGACCCTCAGCTGGAAGGGAGGGGGTGGACCTGAACATGGTGATGTTATAGGAGGAGCCTGGTGCTGGCACTGTGACAGCAGGAGTGGCTGTGTCCCACACCTGACAGAACGGGGCCATGGGCAGGCAGGGCCAGGCAGGCTGGCTGGCTTCTCGCCAAACTTACCCACCCTGGCCCCCTACCCCGCCCCTCGGCAGACCATGGCTGGCAGGAAGAACAGCCTGCCTTTTGGAATCTGGTTGTGCACTTGAGAAACATGGAAAAGACATTTACTACCAAACTATAAATTAGAGGTGGTGGGCGGAGTGGGGCAGGAGGAGCCAAGTGGTCACGTCTGGGGCCTCTGCTCTTTCTCTCTGTCCTCCTGGGCCTGGATTCGGAGTTCCTCCTCAAGGCGCTCCTTTGCTCGGACCACCTGGGGAAGGAATTACAAACAGCTAGGTAGGGTGGCCTGCAAAAGACAATCCAATTCCAACTGTGTCCTAGACGGCAGTGAGCAGGTCCAGTGCCAGGGTGAGCAGAGTGGCCTGGGGGCTGTCACCTGGGATCTGAGCGGCTTCCAGCAACCCACCAGCCAGGTGGGTTGGGAGCCAGGTGGGTTGGGGCTCAAAGCCATGGCTGTTGGGAGGTCTGCTTTCTAGGTTGACACAGGGCCTAGGCTGACAGAGCCCAACAGCTGAGGCAGTCAGGAGGAGTAAGTTTAGGGGTCTTCCTTGAGGTTGGGCACCAGGGAAAGGCCCACATACCTTTCTACCTACCAAGATCTGAAGTGCCAGGAACATAGCTTACTATCCTCCCAGCAGCAAAAACCACTCACCTTTGACTGCAGGTAGAAGGAGCCGCCCACAGATTTATCATTCACCTTGAATAGGTGTTCATAATTCTGCAGAGGAGGGGAGATGATGAGAGGTGTGCAGTCTCTGAGTTACAGAGGCAGGGGAAGCTAGGATGACAAAGAAGGAAAACGAAAGGGCTCGACCCCTCCACCCTGTGTGCCTGGAGCTCTACACAGGAAGCTGCTGCAACCTCTAAGGGGCAGAGAGGTGGACAGATACCCACGGAGGGAGGGGTTTGGCTGCTATTACAACAGCTCAATGCCTATGCTCCTGCCTGTCTTGCACCTATAAACTAACAAGGGACACTGGTTCCCACAAGTTGGAGTCCCAGCTAGCTGTGGCCAAAGCCTCTACCCCACCCCTTCTGCCAGGCTTCCTTTACTCTTCCCTATACTGCTGACCTGCCCCCCTACTTCTGGTCTGCTTGTCTCAGAGCTAGCCCAGTAGTCTCACCTTCTGGATATCCTTGGGGTTCAGCTTGGAGACATTGAGGATCTGCTGTGCCTCCTGGAGGCTGAGGCCAGAGAGGTTAGAGGCAGCTGCAGACTGGTGTCCGGCACGTCCCCGGGCATCAGCTGCGGCCCGGCTGGCTGTGTGAATGTGCAGGTTAGTGTTCAGCCCCCATCTGCCCAGAGCTCCCCTGGCCTTCCATGTGGGTGGCTCACCCCTGCCATGTGGCATGGGAGAAGAGGCTAGGCAAAAATGTCCAGAGGGTATTTCTCCAGGAATGGTTTGTTTTCAGGGAAGAGGATGGGGGAATAGTGAAGTGAGGACAGATTTGCTACACTGGTGGGCAGGGTCTGATCACCAAACCTGGAGCCCAGTCCGCAGCCTAGACCACAATATTACCCTGTCCCTCTTTTCTTCACTGCCCCCTCATCCAGGCACACAGAAAGTTGGGGATCTTCAGGCTACTAAGGGAAGCAAAGTTGTGGGTAGGGGAAGGCAGCAATAGCTGCCCATGGGTTGCCTGAGCCACCAAAGCAGGCTGCCTTTGGTGATCACTCCCCTTTCAGTGACCCTAGATTCAGAAGTCAGTACACTTTTTCTTAGAGTCAGAGAGTAAAGATTTTAGGCTTTGCAAGCCAATTAGTCTGTGCTGTAATTACTGGACTCTGTCTTAAAAGCAGCCAGCTCCTGCCTGGATGCTCATGTCAACCAGGACTCTCTTCTACAGGAATGTCCCAGAGTCCAGCACCACCCCCACACCATGGGAAGTGCCTCAGGCCACCTAAGCTGTCAGAACCCCAGCCCACAGACAGTTCCAACATTCACAACCTGCGTGGGCTCTGGGCCCATAGCTATGGGAGCTCCCACCCCAAAGGGAAACGGGCGAAGCTTACCTGCAAACTCCTGCCGCAGGGCCCGGGCAAAGGCCCTGCCCACCACCTGTACCCCCATCACAATGATCTGGGCCAGGTACTTGGCCTGTGGGCAAAACAGGCATCTGGTTAGCAGGCTGCAGCCCCTAGAGATGGTACCTGGAAAGGGCTGCAGAGTGGTAAGGCCTCTGGAGAGTTGAGGTAATAAAGCAGAGAGTAGCAGCCACAGGCTCCCTTCTCTCATGAATAGCTTCTGTGGGTGGCTTCAGCTGCTCCTGAGACAGCAGGTAAGTGGGTAAACCTGAATGAGTCCCCCGAGGCAGACAGGAGCCACAGCTAATGGCTGCAGGGCACAGAAGCCACTGGCTTCAGGAATAATACTGTGGCCTGGAGCCAGGACCAGGGGCCAGTCCCAGACTTGCTACTCACTCAGTTTGCCATCAGAGCCAACGAGGGCACTTTCTGTGCTTCTGAGGTCAGCTGGTCCAACCTTCTTTCTACTGTTGAGGAGACTCAGAGCCACTCTAATTCCCCCAACACTATTCAATGCGCTCCATTCAACACAACAAAACAGCAAAACACTTATACCTTCCAGGAACGCCCACAAGGCAGGCACTGCTATAAACACATCAAGGACCAGGCGGTGAGGAAGAGCAGGACATGTTCCGCCACTGGCTCTTGCACTTGCCCACTCCCTGAGAGGCAGCACTCAGACGATCCACCGGCCCCCACCCTTGAGCTCCCACACCCACCAGGCCTCACGGGGAAATCATCCACGCATGGCAGTGCCACACAGCAGTCTCCTACTCCAAGACCACGTGGTTCCATGCATCAGAGAGGCAAGCGGGAAGTCTCATTAAGTGTGCGTGACCAGAGGCATGGAGAGGCGATCGAAGACAGTGGCATTTCTACTGGGATGGGTTTTGAAGGGCAGGTAGAATTATGACAGGAACACTGGGGTTTACTGGGCAGAGGGACCAGAGAGAGCCAAAACTGTCTGGGCGCAGCCAGGACCTGCCTAGGGAACTTGCAGTGGGAGACCAGGAAGGAGGCCGAGATGGGCCAATGTGCAGATCTCACTGTGAAGAGAGATCAGGTACAGCCAGCACATGTGAAAATGACTGTGTGAATGAGACGGTACAAACTCGGGTGTGTAGAGAACGCATGGGGCGCGTCCAAGTGGTTTCCCCTGTTCTTCGTATTTTTCTGTCATTAGATTTCCTATCAGTCAACAAGTATCAACTGAGCCAGGATGCCAGGCACTATGCCAAAAACATTCTATTTATTTATTGTGCCATTTAATCCCAACAACTCAAGACACTGAGGCATAAAAAACAACACAATCAAAGAAGTTAAAAAAAAAAAAAAAGAAAAGAAAAGAAAAAGACACTGAGGCACAGAGGTGTTTAGTGAGCAGCCCAGGACACACAGCTAGCACTCAGGAAAGTGGGCAGGAATCCCAAAGCCAGCGCTGTAAGCCATGGCATCCCCAGGCTGCCCACTTCACACAGGGTGCTGGGGTGTGCAGGGAGGGCGACAAAACGACCTAACAAGGAGCAAGGACCCAACCCTGAGGCCAAACAGGGTCTCTCCAGATTCCAGTGGAATCCACACTGAGAACCGGCTTTGTCTGGCCTCCACCAAACCTGCCCTTCCCTAGTGGGTGGGGCAGGACATGATTCTGGGCTATTGTTGGGAATTTTTGTAATAAATGGAAGTGGGTTTGGACTTCAGAAGTGTAGAGATTTCATAAGTCCAGTATTTCACACCAGAAACCGAAGCTCAGAGAAGGGTCAGGGCTGTCATGCAGGTGTAAAGACAAATGATGGACACACTGCTGACTGGGAAGCCTCACCTGACCCCCCAACCCTGCCTAAAGCCACTCTCAAATGGGACAGGAGGCTTTGGGATAAACTGCAGGTCCTGTGTGAGCGACAGAGGTTTACAGGCCACTAGGTGACTCCAGCGAGTTCCCTTGGCCTGGCACACCCTCAATCCTCAGAACATACCTTCTGCTGCCACACGCCTGAGTGCAACCCCATTGTACTACCTTGTACTTACCAGTTTACCTCTCTGCCCAGCGTGGCAACTGTTACTAAATAATGAACGTTAAGAGCAAGGCTATAACTGGGCATCTCCCCCAACTATCCCCTGCAGGCTTCAAACCAAGTGGCATGGTGGGCCCACGGTTCCTGTTGCCAGAGCTCCATGGCTGCAGGGAAGGCCGGGCTGGCCTGCAAAGTTTCAGAGCCCACCCTGCTGGCCAAGGGAGCTGCCAATTGAGGCTACCAAGGTTCCTGTGAGAGCCATCCCCCAGGGGAGGCAGTATTGTGTAGCAGTTACACAGGCAAGCTTTGGATCACCTGCGTGCAAATCCCAGCTGTGAGCCCTGGACAAGTTCTCAACCTCCCTGAGCCTTGGGTTCCTCACTCACCAACAATGGGGCTGCCCTAAGGATGAAATGAGGTAATGTTTGTAAAGCGCCTGGTATGGAGTCTGATGACACTATAGGCGCTCAATAAATGTTGGTTTTCATCTATTACTATTCTTTGTTTCACAAAACTTGACAGTGACCAGTCACTATGGAGTAACAAATCTCCCAATAAAGCAGCTCATTTGATAGATTTTCTGATTACTGAGGGGAGGAAGCTGCAAAGAACCTGGCCACATTCCCAGGGGTCTCAGAAACAGAGTAAAAGAAAAGTGAGAATGCTACCTTTGAACTGGGCTGACACAACCTGGAATCCCAGCTTTGCTTCTGGTTAGCTGTATAGCCCTGGGCAAATTACTCAACCCCTCTGAATTTCAGTGCTCTGATCTGCAAAGTGGGGAGAACAATATCCTGCTCACAGGAGAGCTGTAAGGTCCTCAGGAGGCAATGCACTTAAGACCAAGAGGACGGACAGTGGCAGGTCCAGAGCAGCCTACAGCTGCCTTTGCTTCCCAACCAGATCCTATTTGGTGTTGAATGGTGTAGCCAAGCCTCTCACTCACCATTTCAGTACCCAGACACCTGCTGAGCACCAGTCGTGCGTCAACTATGCTCAGCACTGAGGATTCGTGGGGAGCAGAGCGCTGCCAGCTGTATCCACCACAGATGATGGAGACAGCCACTGGCTGAGGCCTCTCCCAGAAAGCTCTAAAACATCCCATGGTCCAGAGTGACACTTGGGCCTGAAGATCCTCTGCCAGAGCGACTGGCTGACACAGCATCCAACTTCAGGCCAAAATGACAGTCAAGAAGCAGAGGTCAGAGCCACAGAACTCCAGGCCTGGGACCCACTGTGGACAGCACACATGCTTTCTCATCCGGGGAGTACTGTGGCCTAATGCAGGGCCACAGCTCCACGCTGGTTCAAAGGAGGGCACTAGTGTAGAGGTTGGGGAGCACTCAGGAATGTGGTTTATCCGACATCAATTGCATCAAGAAGGGAGCCTGGCTTTCAGACAAACCGATGTGCAATGCTTCCTTTAAGGCACAGCTCCTGGCCCTCAGGCTGGTGGGCATAAACAGCCACTGAGATTCACCCCCTTCTCTCATATGTGCATGGAGATAGATAGGGGACTTTGCTCATGCCGGACCCCTGCAAACAGCTGCTGGTATCAAAACTAGGCAGAAGAGAGGTCATGACCACAATTGTTGTATCTGTCATGGCATGTGCAGGCCCAGCCTCTGGCTGACACAGCAGGTGCCTGATTCATATTTGAATGAATGTGACACTTACTTAACCAAGTCGCCGTCAGCTCTGCTGTGGCCAAACTGAAGTCTCACAATATCTAAGCACCCAGACAGAACTTCCAAAGGCCTCCTACTCCCTCTTCTGAGGCAGAGTTCTAGCCATCCACCCACACTACTCACAATTCTCCACCACTACAGCCTGAAAACTCAGTCCATTCCCCAGCCCTGTCCAGCTATAAATGGCTTATCTGGTTTCTTCTCTTCTCACCTCTTTCCACTATCTGTCTACTCCTAGATCAGCTTCCCGACTTTTTTTTTTAACGATTTTACTTATTTACTTTCAGAGAGAGGGGAAGGGAGGGAGAAAGAGAGGGTGAGAAACACAGAAACATCTATGTGTGAGAGAAACATCAATCTGTTGCCTCTCGAACACCCTCAGACTGGAGACCTGGCCTGCGACTCAGGCATGTGCCGACTGGGAGTCAAACCAGTGACCTTTCGGTTCACAGGCCGGTGCTCAATCCACTGAGCCACACCAGCCAGGGCTTCCCTACTTCTTTGCCTGAAATGTCTGCAGCTCTGAATTCACACACCATGTAAATCACTCTTCAAAAGTGCACAATTCAGTCCTTTTTAAGTGTATTCACAGGGCTGTTCAACTATCACCACTACTTCCAGAACATTTTCATCAACCCCCCCCCCGCCCCCAAAGAACTCCATACCCCTTAACCTTGAATATCCTCCCTTCTATTCTGATACTGTCAAAACCCAACAGCCTGCCCTGACTGGCGTAGCTCAGTAGATTGAGCGCGGGCTGCAAACGAAAGCATCGCAGGTTTGATTCCCAGTCAGGGCACATGCCTGGGTTGCGGGCCAGGTCCCCAGTGCGGGATGCATGAGAGGCAACCACACACTGATGCTTCTCTCTCTTTCCTTCTCCCTCCCTTCCCCTCTCTAAAAATAAATAAATAAAAAAAATCTTAAAAAAAAAAAAACAAAAAAAACCAACAGCCTTCAAGACTTAGTCATGTCACTCCCATCCCCCAGGGAAACCTTCCCAGGCTCCTCCTATTTCCACCTTTCCTTTCCTAGCAATACATTGTCTTATGGTCTTAATTTAGGGACTGACCTGCCTTCTCCTATAGGATACAAACTCCTCCAGAGCCACATTTTACTCAACCTTGAGGGCAGCTCAGAGTTACATGTGGGAGTGGGTGTGAAGGACCCAGTCAATGAGGGCTCATCATAGGACCTCAACAAATGGCAGCGACTATTACAAGGCAGAAATAATGCGGTGGGAAACGAGGAGTCTCAAGATACAGGAGCTGGACTCCAGATGTCTCTGACACTTGTGACTTTAATGGGGTCAGTGAGAGCATTGACTTCATAAGAATTAAATAAAAGTCTACATAGAGCTTAAGCTCTTATGTTACCCTTATCATCGTCAGTTAAGAAGTGGCTTCTCAAACCACTTGGGGAACTTACATATACAGAACCCCTGGGGGTAGAGCTAAGGGCACTGCATTTTTAAAGGGACCCCAAATGACATGACACAGCCAGTGTGGCCCAGGTCTGTGGACTGACTCTAGGTGTCAATGGTACCGCAGAAACGCTCGGTTTTGAGTGTCGCAGGGCCTGCCAGCCAGTTCTGCTTCTTTACTGGGAAAAGCCTCAGAGCCCGTTTCGCTAGCTTTCAAATGGGGACAACAGGGCGACACCATCAACTAGCTCCGGGACACAGCAGGGGCTCGAGTGCCGGGCTAGACTCGACCTCGGGCAGCTCACACACGGGCTGGCGCACATGGCGATCACATCTGCTAGGCATTTTCCGGCCAGCCAGGCCCGCCCTGCCTTTCAGCCAGTCGGCTCTCCCCGGTTCCGAGGCCGCCAGCGCCCGCCCTCGACCCCGCTTCCCGCCGGGGGGCACGTAAGGGGAACGTGCAGCCCGGCTGGAACTCGCCGCCCCCACCCCGGGCCCGTGATGGCTTCCCCTTCCCCGGGCAGCCCCGGATTCAGGCCTCACCATGGCGGCCGCTCTTCTTCAGGGGAACCGGCTCTGGCTCCGGCTCCGGCTCCGGCTCCCAGGCCCCCGGGCCCGGGCTCAAGGGCGGCGGGCGGGTCAAAGGTCAAGGGAAGCTGCGGAGAGCGCTTGCGTGATGCCGCGCTGGGCATGCGCGTAGCCCCGACCCACAGGGGCGGAGTACCGTTGGTTACGCATAAAATGTGGGCGGAGTTGGGGACGAGGCCTTTCTCTGACTCGGACTCTGAAGATAACCGTGGACAGGCGACTTGCTGTTGCAGGAGCCACGCTGGCCCTCGTGCTTAACCTGGTGTACCAGGTGACGCTGAATAAATCAGTCACGTGTGGGGCAATTTCTTCCCTTGATTTTGCCAAAATGTGTAGAACTAAAATATATGCAATAAACATAACACCTCACGAACAGACGTGTGATAACAAATTCTCACAAATTATTTAAGAAGAACTTCAAAATAGGCTTCATTCCAGGTTTCTACTTTCTATGAAGGAGAGCTCATTCCCTCCTCTTTCAAGTCTTTGCTCAAATGTCCCCTTCTCAATGAGGGCCACCCTGATCCCTGCCAACTTTTTAAAATTATTTTAATGTATTTATTATACTTTTTCTATCACCATTTAGTCCCCTTATACTCTCGTCCCCCTACTTCCCAACGTTTTAATAATGGATTTATTGAGATATAATTCACACACCGTATGATTCATCCTTCTTAAGTGTACAATTCAGTGCTTTTGATAGGAGAACTCAAGAGTTAAATATTTCAGCTTCAGTTATAGTCGATAGGCTTAAGTGAGTAATGCATATGGAAAGCTATTATTCCAGGAACTGGTATGCATGACCTAAGTGACTCCAGGAGGTCAACAAGCAATTCAACCTTTGTGCCCCAGTATCTGAGCCATTGAGTTCTGAGGAGGGAACATCCTTGAAGCAGATAAATGCTAGAAAATCACCTCTGGACTGCTACTCTATCTGATTAACTTTTCCCAAACCCCTTACCAACTCTTTCCTTCTCCCTATGAAAAGGTTGGCTTGGGATGAGATGTTAAGCCAGTTTTTAGGGTACATAACCAGCCATCTTCTCAGATCACTGACATCTGAATAAAGCGCCCTTAAAGATCCAATCATTGTCTCTACTTACTGGTTCTGGTAGTGACAGGCAGCATGAACACTGACTTTTCCAGTTTCACTTTTTAGTATATTCACAGGGTTACTAGCTCCAGAATATTTTTATCACCACCCCACCAAAGAAAAACTCGCTGCCCGATAGTAGTCACCTCCCATTTTCCCCTCATGACCTCGTGACCAAGACTCCATTCTGTCTCTATGGATTTGTCTGTTTTGGAAGTTTCGTGTAAATGAAATAATAACATATGTGGCCTTTTGTGTCTGGATTAAACCTCTACTCTTTAAAAAACTTTTATTGATTTTAGAGAGAAAGATGGGGAAAAAATTGATTTGTTGTTCCACTTATTTATGCATTCATTGGTTGATTCTTGTATGTGCCCTGACCAGGGATAGAACCCAGAACCTTGGAGTATTGGGACAATGCTCTGATCAACTGAGCTACTCAGCCAGGGCTAAACCCCCATTCTTAATCCCCTTTTTCTCCAAAGCTGTTATCATCTTCTACCATGTATCATTTATTTATTTTTATGTTTATTGTTTATAACCTCTTTCCTCCCACTAGAATGTGGATTCCTGGTGGATACTTGTTATCTCTTTTCTTCACTCTTGGAGCTCCGCACCTGAGGAGTGGCTGATACATGAAAGGCAACTACCGAATGCTTGCTGAATGAATGCAAGTTAGGCTGCTTTGTGCTATTAAGGACCACGGCCCTTCTTTCCTTTCCTCTAACTCTCCAAATTCTTTCTTCCCTCAGCACCCAGGACACCCTTCCCTTTGTTTGAAATATTCTCACAGCTCTCTCTGTGGCTTCTAGGCTTTTAGGTTTTAGCTCCCAGCTTAAATGTCACCTTCTCAGACCATGAACACCTTATTCCCCCTGCATCCCAGTCGTTCCCTTCCACATAACTTATCTTCTTTTTTAAAGTTTTCATTTATTTATTTTTAGAGAGAGGGGAAGGGAAGGAGAAAGAGAGGGAGAGAAACATCAATGTGTGTTTCTCAAACACCCTCTACTGGGGACCTGGCCCACAACCCAGGCATGTGCCCTGGCTAGGGATCCAACTGGCGACCCTCTGGTTCGCAGGCCTGCTTTCAATCCACTGAGCTACACCAGCCAGGGCTAAGTTATCTTCTTTACAGTTCTATTTGCTTAGTTGCACAGTCTGGCTCCCCTGCATAATACGACTATAATAAGTACCTTGAGAGGCTCATGTCAACCCCATCTATTTTATAGTATCTACCATCCAGAGCACTGCTGAATGCCTCTGTGTTGGATGAATGAATGAACTCTGAGGAGGATGTAGGTGAGATGGCCTTGGAAGCAAAGTGAGCCTAGGATCAGGGGGAACCCTCAGTATAGACTCCTGTCCCCTCCCCTCCCAGTGAGCCCAAAGACTACAGCAGCACAAGAGGTTGCCAGCATAGAAAAGTTTAATTGTTGAAAATACTCCAGGCATATGTGGACCAGCCCCTGTAGGGCTCACACCCCTTTAATCAGGCCACCAGCCTATGATGCCCCCTTCTCCTGGCTTCAAGCCTGGGGAATAGGGTGACTGTTCACAGACTCCTGACACTGATGCTACTCCAAATGGCCTGGCAGGGAGCCAGCCCCCAAGGCCTTTGGCCAGAGTTGGGATAGCAGGCAAGATGAGGTGGCATGTCATAACTGAAGGTACTGGGTGAAGGCAGCTCAGGTCAAAGTAGGGAGACAGGGAGCCCAGGGCCTGCCCAGGGACATGCTATTAGCCCCCCGCCTCATCCCACCCCCATGCTTCTGGCTCCACATGCTAGCAGGCAGCTGAGGAGAAGTGGGCAATACCAGACAAAGCAGAGGTGCAGATAATCCACGGTGTTTTAGCAGGACCCAGAGAATATGGAAGTGCCCAAGGCCCAAGGAAAGCCAGGGCTTCTGGGATGAGTTTTGCCAGAGCCAAGATGTGCCTTCCAGTTTGAGGGTAAGAAATGAGGTGTGCAGGGGCACTAGGTGGTTCTAGAAGGTGGCAACAGCAGGTGAGGCCAGAGGTGGCTTAGTGGGCAGACTAGTCCTGGGAAGATAAACCAAGAAGTGGGAGGGAGTTGAGAGGGCATGGGGAAGGGAGGTGGCACATGCTGCAGGGGTGAGCAGGGGAGGGATGGGATGCCAGGCCCACTCATTTACTCACCCACTCGTCCTCGTCCACACCTTCGAAGGAGTCCTGGGGGAGCGGGTCCTCCCGATTCCCCAGCTTTGCCACCATGGCGTTCAGAAGCTGGGAGAATAAATACACAGAGGAGGTGGGAAAGGAATAGGACCTCTGACCCCAAGAATGTCAGACCCCACTTTAAACCGCATCAAGGTTGTAAAAGAGCCATTTTCATTAAAGCCCCAACAAAGTTGACAGGTTTCATTGAAAAAGACAGCTCTACAGAGATGGGGAGCCAGAGGCAGACAGATTGTGACACAGCACTGGAGTCACAAGGCAGCTGTCCCTGAACTTTGCCTCAGAGGCTCAAGTGTGCACCAGGGTCCCAAATGCACTTGGGTCCAAAACCTCTGGTTCTGGTTAGGTTGGGGCAGGCCAAAACAGGGCCTTTCTCTGCCCTGACTTCCTGAGTCCCGTGTCTCATGGGGGGCAGCAGTCAACTTCAGGGCTCTGGAAGGTCTCCCCGGCAAGCTCTTCAGCTGAGAGGGGTATGACACTGGCTCCTGTCCCAGTCTGGGTTGGGCTAGAGAACTGAAGAGCAACTGAGGGGACCCTGTGCCCTCCCCATGGCCAGCCCTGTCCCATGCCTACCTCTTCCTTCTTTTGCTGGTCTGACTTCTCTTCCAGGTAGAGTGCTGAGGATGGAGCCCTCCGGGCAGGGGCTTCACGGGGGGCCTGGCTCACTGCAGTGGAGCAAGGACACACATCAGGCATAAAAGTCCCTTTGGTGGGGGTTCTTTGCCCAGCCTTTGGACCCAGCCACCTAGGGGATTCTGTGGCAGAGACTCCCAGAGGTGGCATTAATAGCTACTCAACCCTCTTTTCACAAGGCCTGTCCTAAACACCAGGCTACATGTGTGCGTGAGTGAGTGTGTATTTGGGGTGGGGACTTGTGATGACAACACAGACCCTGAACTCTATCCTCCAGTGGCTTAGAGACTGAGCCTGTAGATGCAGCCACCCCATCCTTAGGAGCCCCAGAAGTTTCTGCATACCAGCAGGGACAGAGGATCCGTCTTCTGCCCCTTTCTTGAGTCCCCACCCGCTTCCTGCTTTCAACCCACCACAGTCCCTCTTCCTACCTGGGGTCATGCCAGGGGGCTGCAGGCTAAGAAGCCGGGGCTGTCTGTTAGCACCTCCCAGCCAGGCTTTGGCATTGAGCGCTGGCTCCCAGCTCACCGCTGTGTCTGGGAACACATCATCCTGGAAGAACTCTTTCTGCAGGGCGGGAGGGAGGGGCTGCCCTGAGGCAATGACCAGAGGCCCAGGGCATGCTGGCATGCGTTGGGAGGTGGGCATGGCAAGACCCCAGTCTGGAATCTCCATGAGTTTCAGAATCTCAGCAAAGAAAGGGAACAGGTGCCCCCCAAAACAGTGAGAGGGCAGTCTTAGGACAGTCAGGCCTCAAAGTCCCTGAGAGAGGCTGGGCCCCCATCCTCACCCTGACTCGGGGCAACCGGAAGGCCACAGGCTCCAGGGAGGTCTGGCGAAGCCGTAGGCATCGGGCAAACTCTACTTCACGCACATCACACTCTGTCTTGGGCAGGAGGACGAAGCCCTGAGGAGGCAGGGGAGTCATGCTGGGGCTGGAGCCCAGACCTCACAGCTGGGCACCTGGCCCCCCAGGGTGCCAGCACCCCTCACATGGGACCTCCAGGCCCAGGGCCCATCTGGACAGTGGTGTACTGGCACATGTTTAACAACTGGCTCTCTGGAGGAAAAACACCTTGATTTGTAATATTTCCCTATTGCTGTGGTTTGAAAACTACTGCCATGGCTGATGTCACTGACTTGTTGCACAGAGATGTGGGCAGGAGTATGCAGTAGCATGCCCCTGTGTACTGGGATGGCCAAAAAGTTCATTTAGTTTTTTATGTAAGATGGCTCCAGCAGCACTCAGCTGTCTTTAACTTCATTCGAAACAATTTTGTTAGACCGTATTGTGAGAGCTGTTATATCAGTGTATGTTAAAAAAAAACTTATCAAAACTGGTGGATTTTTTGTGTAGTCATGTTAATATTAGAGATGGAAGGAGAGATGCAACATTTTTGGCATATTATGCTTTATTATTTCAAGAAAGGTGAAAACACAACTGAAGTGCAAAAAAAAAAGATTTATGCAGAGTATGGAGAAGGTGCTGTGACTGATGAACATGTCAAAAGTGGTTTGTGAAGTTTCTTGGTACTATTGACATTCTGGCAAAAAAAATTCTTTGCAGTGGGGCTGTCTTACGCATTGGAAGATGTTTACAGCACCCCTGGCCTCTACCCACCAGAAGCCAATAGCGAGAGATAGCCAACATACTCCAAATATCCAAACCAATAAAGTTATTGGTGAAAATGAAAAATGTATCTTTTATTTTATGGGACAAACTAAATGGATTTTTGGCCACCCCAATAGTGTTTTCCATTGGACAGATCTGACTGATGTAAATACCTCAATGGGACAAAATAAAATCAGGTAAAATAATTAGAAAATGACAAACTGAGTATTTATGGCCTTCACTTTAAATACAATTTATTTGCAGGTTCACATAACTTAACCTTATATAGTTCAACTTTTAGTAAAGGTTGAGTTTATGGGAGCTGCTGAGCACACCCCACACACCCCTGTACTTCCCCATATGGCCACGAGAGGGCGGGGGAGCCATGTAGTGCCACCTAGGGAAGGAGGATGAGGGGGACAGGACTTGATGGCTCACCTTGTGGGGGTCAGGGGAAGTGAAGCTGTTGCACTCCAGGAAGAAAGGAGCCTCAGGGAGCAGCTCGTATAGGAACACGCGGGTGTCACCCTGGCAGGGTGGGTAAGTGGGAGAGAGGTAGCCAGCTAAAGCTGCCTTCACCTAACCTTGTCTCACTTGCCCACCATGCCCACTTGCGCACCCCAGCCTACCTTGCCTGTGAGTAGCACCAGTCTAGTGTCCGGGTCATAGCTGGGCAACAGGGTGGAAGGAGCCACGTCCAGCCCCAGCACTGCCAAAGGGCCAGCAGCCAGGGCCTTGGCTGAGTACAAGAGTAGCTGGCGCTCACTTTGGCTGCGGAGGGGGTAGGGGGTGTGCAGAAACAGGTCCATATTGCTGGACGGGTGTAGGGCAGGGCAAGGACTCCAGCAAGAACCCCTATCTTGTCGACTTAGGGGCCTGAAGGCCTCAGGGCCAGAGGAGAGGCCTCTGCCCATCTTTCATGATCTAGCCCTCAGAACTTCTATCCTGGCCTAATGCAAGTGTCCTCATCTGCCGTCCCACCTCAACTTCTCCTCCCTAACTACAGCCCCACTCTGACATCCTCCAACCCTTGGCAGCCCGGTCCTGGCCCTGACACCTGTTCTGTGGCCTCTGTGGCCCACTGAATCTGGAATTTTCTCCCTAGGGTCTGTTTTCTGCCCTCTGCTCCAGTCAGACTGGTTAGCTTCCTAACCAGTGGCCTGTCCACCCACAATTGATATCCTCTGGTTACTAGCCCCTTTGTGACCCAGTTCATATGAAACCTCCCCTTACAAGGCTATCTCTGATCCTTCCTTCAAAGTGACAAATGCTCAGTCCTTGGCCCTCTCCAGTAGGCTTGCTTCTGTGTTTCATACATGACATGTGGTCCCCACCAGGCATGGGCTCCTTGCAGTAGGCCCAGCTTTCATGCCTCTGGGCACCCAGCTGACTCCCTCCCTCCCTCCCATCCATCCAACCATCCAATAGTGATGGGTGAAAACAGCTTCTGCATGCCTAACAGGTATATGTGTGTCTGGGAAAGAGGGATACAAGTGGCTCCTGAAGTCTGGGATGGTGGTTCCTGAGTCCTCACCTGTCAAAGCCAGATACCAGCAGACAGTGACCATCACATACCCAGACAATGCGGGCTCCACGGGTCCCCTCTGGCCCTCGGCCTTCCTGTTGGAATACAGCACTTGAGGTCCAGCCAGGCCTGTCACCGGGCCAGAGGACTGCCCCCAGCCCATCTCGCCCATCTTGCTTACCTGTAGGGGCTCAGGGCTACTCCGGGGCTCGTAGACCCTCAAGCGTCCATCCTTGCAGACAGTGGCCAGCTGCTGCCCATTGGGACTCCAGGCCAAGCCAAATATCTGGGGGCAGGTGGGGAGGTGAGAGGTGGCCTCTTGCCCTGTGGCTAGGCACTTGCCCCCAAAGCTATCCTACCTGGTCCTGGTGGCCCAGCAGCCTCAACCGCTCGACTCTAGCCTGAAGGTCCCAGATTCGAATGGTAAGGTCATAGGAAGAGGAGGCCAGCAGGTCAGCTGCCAGGGGGTGGAAGCACAGAGAGTAGATCTTTTCTGTGTGGCCTGGGGATGAGGCATGGGTGAAGCTGTAAGCTTCTCAGGAGCCACTGCTTGCCCCCTCCCCTACCAGGGCCCACCTGACCTGTGAGCACGGCCTCTGGTATAGTGAGCACCTCCTCCAGGCCATCTGGGGGCACCCGCCACAGACGAATTCTGGCATCCTCCCCAGCTGCAGAGAGCAAGGGCTCATCACTGCTGGGCACAAGACACCTGGACTTCCCCTGCTCCCACTCAAGACTCAAGGACCTTCCCCCAAGTTCAGTGCCCAGCCTCCTTACCCACGGCAAGGCGGTGGGGGTCAAAGGGGTCCCAGGCCAGATCGGTCACAGCTGTTCCATTCTGAAGCGTGGGCAGTGCTGTGTCAGGCAGGCGGCCAGGCTTCTGCAGCTGTGGGAGGTGCCCCCACCCCAAGTCCCATTAGTAACAGGCAGAGCTGCAAGGCAAGCAGCATGTCTGCCCCTCTGCCCCCCCATAGCTGACACCCCACTGCTGAGTGGCCCAAGCTCTCTGCCTCAGCCACCTCATGTTCTGAGCCTTAAATGCCAACCACAAGGCCCCAGAAAGTGAAGGGCGTGTTAAGTGTAGAGTGGTGGAAAGAGCTCCGGCTTGGGGCTCAGATGACCTGGGTTCAAACCCCCAGCTCCACCACTTACACAGTTGTGTGATCCTGCTGGTCACTAAACCTCTCTGTGCCTCAATCTCTCATCTGTAATATGGGGATAAGAGTGGTACCCCTACATGGGGCAGCTGGGAGGATTAAAGAGGATGATGGGTGGATGCCTAGCACATGGTTTGTGCTCAAAGAATGTAGACTGGTACTTTGGCTGGTGTGGCTCAGTGGATTGAGCACTGGCCTGCAAACCAAAGAGTCACTGGTTCGATTCCCAGCCATGGCACATGCCTGGGTTTTGGGCCAGGTCCCCAGTAGGAGGCACATAAGAGGCAACCACACATTGATACTTCCCTCCCTTTCTTTTTCCCTCCCATGCCCTCTGTCTAAAAAATAAATAAAATCTTTAAAAAATGGTGTAGGTACCCATTGCCTTTGGTGTCCTGCAGGGGCTTGGGGGAAGCTGCAGTAGGGTGAGGCCCTTACCTCAAGTACAGCCACCTGCCCACCGCTGCTGAGCAGGGGCACGGCCACACGCAGATGGTTGGCACAGAAGCCGTCACTCTCACCGGGCGTGGTGAGGTTGAGCCCCTTGAGGTTGGTGATGTGGCTGTCTCGGTGTAGGACAGTGCCCTGAGCATGGCGGAATTTGGAACTGGGGCCTGGCAGGTGGCAGGGACATAAAGCCTTGTGAGGACGCCCTGCCTGACCACCCTCCACCTGCGCTGTCCTGCAGGAGGACCCCAGGCCAGCCCTGTATCCTGGCTGTCTGCTCCCCTCAATACAGGGTCATGCAGGGCACATGCCCAGGCCCAGACCTCTGCTGGTCCAGTCGACACAACTTGCCCAGAATGATGCCTGGGAATGAAACTTGAGGTATCTTAATGGAAGTGGAGGGCTCCAGGGAATGTCCAGGCTGCCCTCTTCCAGATGAGATTGACTTTATACCACAGAACATGTGACTCCATCAGGAGGGGAGACAGGGCTGGGGTACAGAGGATGGGCAGGGGGTGAAAGGGTTAGCTCCCCCTCTTACCACCTACTTACCCAGAAGGCTCTGCAGTGACCTCTGGCTGGGGCTGGTGCCGATGCCACTGGTGCTGGAGAGCGAGGGCCCCAGGCTGGATGGCGTGGAGGGTGAGATCAGAGAGCTGGGAGGGGAGGAGAAGCCCTCCTGGGGGCAAACACCCGGGGTCAGCTGCAGGCCCCTGGGTGTATTGGCCAAAGAGAGAGGATGCTGGGATCACAACTCTGGGCCCCTCCTCCTAGGCCCTGGGAAACTGAGCTGGGCATCGAGCCCCAAAGTGGGGAAGGGGCATGATTGCAGATGCTGACAGGGGCTGGGGTAATGTGGGGGTGAAGTGATTGTCAGACTGTGGGGACAGCAGATGGCAACTGCTGGCTCCCAGCATTTGTGGGGCAGGTGGGCCAAGGGTGGTTAAGATCTGCCATTATTTCAAGAAAAGCCAGACATCTAGATTTTATGTGACAGTCTCACTTTCTACTAAACATTTGTTCAATTTAGACAACACTGTGAGGTTCTTTCTGTCTTTTATGCCTGACAGCTAGAAAAGGTTCAAAAGACTATCAGGGCTCCCACTGTGGTATTGAGAAACAGGTAGCCCTGCCACTCACACTGGGGTCCTTGTCGCCTGTGGGCGGCTCCGCAGGCTGGGCTGCATAAGGGGAGGGCTCTGCAGGGGGCACCAGGCTGGAAGTGAAGCTGGGGTGGGGTTGCTGAGTTGGGTTGAGGCTGACCCTCTGCACCTGTGGGAAGAGGCAGCTGTTAAGGTGTGGGAAGGTATGGGGGACACAGGACAGCTGGGTTAGTGCACAGCTGGGCTGTGGGACCACATATGGGGCTGCTGTCAGGGGGGCTTCCATAGGCTACTGGAGACCAAGAGTGGCCAGCCAGGCCTTGGCCCTACCTGCCCGTTGCTCCCAGCCCACCAGTGGTGGGGTTCAGAGGCTGGCACACAGCCTGCAGTGTCAGGGAACAGGTCCTCGTAGAACTCCACAGCCTGGTGACAGATAGGCAGGTGGCCAGTAAGGCACGAATCCCCCAGGCCTTCCCAGCCCCTCACCCAGGCCCTCCCTCACCTTGCGAGGTACATGGTAGCTGATGGGCATGATGGCTGTGTCACTCAGATGAAGGACTCGGAGCACCTCACAGCCCATGACAGCCAGGGCCCTCCGGGGCACAAGGGCGGCTCCCCGAAGTACACTCTCCAGGAGGCACTGGGTCACTGTTGGCGACACCAGGGGAGGAGAGTCAGGGTGGTCAGGGGATGGGAGGGGAGGAAACAGGAGGAAAGGGAAGAAGAACAGGAGAGGAGAAAATCCCCCCAAAACAAAACAAAACACAGAAGGAGAGGGAAGGAAGAGCTTACCTGGGTTCAGTGCCAACTGCTGGGGGGCCACCTCGTAGCAGTGCAGCTGACTCCCGCCCTGAAAGGAGCCCAGCCTGAGCACCTTCGCTGGCCAAACCCTGGTGGCCTGGGGCAGCCCCAGGTCCAGCACCGACTCTCCCTCCCGCTCCTCTCCTGCGCTACAGCAGCACGGCCGGCAGCAACTGGGCACTGGTGCGTGCTAGGCAGCAAGCTGCGCCCTCAGTAGACTTTATTTCACCTGTCTGTCATCAGAGTGTGTGCAGTAAACACCAGGCGTACACATTTAGTATTTACAAAGTGCCTACTGTGTGCTAGCACTGCTCTATTTTTAGCCTGTTCTCATGAAGCTGACATTTATGGATGGAGACTCGGAGGCCCGGACACTGACAGGAGGCCACTCGGCCTGGCACTGGTGGAGCCTGGGCAGCACTGTTCTAGTCCCTGCTTTCTGCAGGCGGTAACATCCTGCACTCCCCACTCTCCCAGCTGTCTGCTTAGGTCAAAGGTCAGGGCCAGGCCTGCCAAGTGAAGGCATCAGCCCCAGGGGGTCTGATGTGGGTGGACATGGGTAGTGGTGGGTGGTTTCAGCTTATTCCTCACCTTTCCTGCCAGAACCAGGAGCCCGGAGTCTGGGTCCAGCAGGGGCATCAGAGGCCTGGGGGAGAGAGAGCTGATCAGCAGGTGAAGCCAACCACCAGTGGGAAAAGGCAGTAAGAGGTCTGTGAGCCTTGCGGCCTCAGATAAGAGATCAGGCTACGCATCACAGTGTTTGGGAGTGGTTGGGAGTGGGCCCTCCAGCTGCATCCACCTGGTCCCCCAGGAACTCCTTTCTTTTTCCAGATCTTCAATTTGCCTACCTGCTTCACTTAGGACCCGCACTGGGCCCTGGGCACGGAGGAGCCATCCCTTCTCTTTGCACTTCAGCCCCAATCTCACCCCAGGCAGACCCCCACACATAGTCTGCCCTTGGTCCCACCTTAGCTAGCTTAGATGTTAGGCCAGTATTACTGGGGCAGGTGAGAAGGTGCTGGATGAGGGGATCCCCTCCATCCCTATCCAGTGCAGTCCAGTGGGTGCTACAGGTCTGCACTAGGGTTTAGGGGCAGGTTTGGGGGCATCTTCTTCTTCTTTTTTAAAAAAATTATTTTTATTTATTTAGAGAGAGGGGAAGGGAAGGAGAAAGAGATGGAGAGAAACATCAATGTATGGTTGCCTCTCACATTCCCCCAACTGGGGACCTGACCTGCAACCCAGGCATGTGTCCTGACTGGGAATCAAACCGGCGACCCTTTGGTTCACAGGCGTGCGCTCAATCTACTGGGCCACACCAGCCAGGGCTGGGGGCCATCTTCTTTTTTTTTTTTTTTAAAGATTTTATTTATTTATTTTTAGAGAGGGGAAGGGAGGGAGAAGGAGAGAGAGAGAAACATCAATGTGTGGTTGCCTCTCATGTGGTCCCCACTGGGGACCTGGCCTGTAACCCAGGCATGTGCCCTGACTGGGAATTGAACCTACGATGCTTTGGTTCGCAGCTCACGCTCGATCCACTGAGCTATGCCAGCCAGGTGGGGGCCATCTTCTTAATCAACCCAGGCTCCTGGGGCCTTGATGATGTCTTGGAGACTCAGTCCCCACCCCCAGCACTGACCTGGGGCCTCTATGCACAAGACTGAGCCATGGGCCAGAGTAGGGTCTCCTTTGCTGCCAAGCTTCCCTGCCCCACTTCCCAAAGAAGGCCTGGGGAGGGGCGGTGGCCAGGAACATGGAGCACAGGCTGGAGGCCCCCAGCACCCCTGCTGCTCTGCACCCATCTGGTCTTGGCCAAGGGCCTGTTGCTGCCGCGAGATTTACGATGCCTTCCCCAGGCCCTGTAGAGGCCCTTTGCAACCTCCAGCCCTGTAAGCGTTGCCTTCCAGCTCACGGTCTCAGGGGAAGGGGGCCCAGGAGAACTCTGGCAGGTGCCTTCATCCATTTGCTTATTTTAAAGAATTTTTAAATTTATTTTTAGAGAGGGGAAGGGAGGGAGAGAGGGAAAGAAATATCAGCGTATGAGAGAAACATTGATTGGTTGCCTCTTGCACACTCCCAAGCAGGAACCCAGCCTGCAATCCAGGCATGTGCCCCAACCAGGAATTGAACCTGAGAACCCTTGGTCTGCAGGATGACGTCCAACCCGCTGGGCCACACCAGTCAGGACCAACCACTTGTTTCTTGCTCTGGTCTTGGTCTCATGTCCCCAGGGACCCACAGGCCTGGGTCACTACCTCGACACTTGCTCCCACACAGAACCCCATCCTCACTGTGGTCCCAGTGGTCAGAGGTCATCCAGCTGTGGCAGCTGCCTCCCTCCCTCACCCAGGCAACAAGGGGCCCAGCCCTCTCCTCACCTGCCTGTCTACTCCTCCCAGCCAGCTTCCCAAAACTTGCCTGTTGCCTACTTCCCCCTACCCTGCTGGGAACTACAGAGTGAGGTGAGAAGTTGGGTGGGGCCATGGGTGCCTCCACAGCTTCCTGGAGGGCCCTGGGTTGGTCACCTGTGAGTAACATAGCCTCTACTTACTTCAGACCAGACACAGTGAGCTGGGCTCAGAACTACCTTGCTTGGCCTGGTCTGACCACTGCCTGCCTTGGGGGAGGGGAAGGGAGGTGAATGTGTGGCCTTGGGTGCCCTCCCCACTGATGCTGGCTCCAGAGGGGCTGGACACAGGTCCCTTCAGCACCTGTAACAGGGCTTTCACTAAATCCATTCATTCCTTAGGCAGGCTGGTCTGTGCCGAGCCCTTGACTCAGCCTACGGGTATGACTGGAGGCGGATGCAAAAGACCCTACCTCTGACCTCAAGGAGCTTCCAACCTGGAGAGGCAGACACAGTTAAACATGTGAAGGAGAAGTTCTCTGAGGACACATGACAGAGGGCAGAGGAGATAGTCCCACGTGCAGGGGAGAGAGTTCCGGGCAGAAAGAGCAGCATGAGCAAAGGGCCTGTGGCAGATGGATACATGGCCTGGGCAATGAGGATGAGGGGCTGAGGCTTGGGACGGGGAGGGTAGAGGCAAGACAGGGTAGGGTCTGGTACATCAGGAAGAGTGTTCTGCCTCATTGAACAAGAAATGAAAAGCTGATGGCATCTTAATTGAACAGGGATAGGAGCAGATGTGCAAAGAGCAGGAATTACCATGTGGAGATGGGTGGGAGGAGTGGAAAGAAAAGGTGATGGGTTCAGGGCAGAATCTGAAAGCAAGTGGGCTGGAGGCTCCTGCTGCCTTGGTGAGAACTGGTGGGACTGTGGGTTCCACCACAGCATCAGTGGCTCACCTGTGCTTTAAGCCACCCTCCTTAAGAGGTTTGACCTGGCCTCCCTGTACCCGCACCGTCAGTCTCAGCTGGCTGGCCTACTGACTCAGGTGCTGCGGGTACGGGGGCAGGAAGTCACAGAGGGCAGGGCTGGCTCCTCTGACAGGTCAAGCCTGTCTTCCTTGCCTCAGGCAGAGCTATCTGGGGAGCTCAGTCAGGCAGGAGCACCTGCCTGCCAAAGCACTGGCACAGGAAATAGGGTCATGGCACCAGCCCCACGGGCTGGCCAACAGCTAGCACAGGCCTGACCCCAGGCCTTCTAAAGAGAGCGAAGCTGGGGTCTTGGTCTGGAATGTAGAACGTGGCCTCAGCTTGGCAGAGGGCCAAAGGTGGTGACAGCTGGTTCAGGCACCTTTCCGGCTGCCATGGCACAGGGGAGGGTTAACATCTGGGCCTGCTGCTGCTAAGGGCTCTGACCCGGGTTCAATCTAGAGCCCAGATGTGGCCCCTAGCTCCAAGCCCAGGTCCCAGAAGATGCAGAATGATGGTGGTGCAGAGTGGATCACATAGGGGAGGGGCCAGCCTCCGATAATTCCATCAGCTCTCCAAATATTCCTGCAATTAGCACGGAAGTACTGGGGCGTGCCTGCTAGGAAAAGGGCAGCTTCAATAGTCCCCTGGTTCTCCCCACCAGCCCACCAATCTAGACATCCAGGCACTGCCACTGGTCCAAATCAGCCCAGGTCCCTTGGATCTGCCTCTGTTACCCAAGCTGGGCAGTGGGGATCCCTTAGACCAAGCTGCACCTCACAATCCTTAGCTCCTGACCTCAAAGAGGCTCCAGGTAACCAGGTTCTAAAGGGAGGTGGTGTCTTGAAACCATATGAGAAAAGGATGGACAAACTGAGGAGCGGTCTGGAAGCTTCCCTTGAACCTCTGGGTGGATGAGAGCATGGCCTGAGTCCAAGGTGCAAGATCAGGGCAGGGGATGGACCATTTAGGCAGGTGGGGGCCGTTCTGTCATGGAAAACTGGCTGCAGTAGTGAGAGACTTCAGAGCCTGTCAGGAAGACCTACTCTTTAGATGAAGTCAGGCCAGTCTTCAGAGCAACCCCTCCCTCCTACAATATCTGAGGACACTCCTGAAGGCATTAGGATCCATGGGCAGAGTTATAGAAACAGTCTGACCACAGCCACATGGTATTGACTGCAAACTCAAATGCTTCAGGAAACTGAGCAAGTAAAGCTGCCTCATGTGAGACAACTGAAGTGGTGGGGACTGGGGTGACCTGTGAGCCTGAGGCTTGCTTGGTCAAAGGGGTACTTGGCTCCAGCTGAGAGTTCCTGTTCAAGGCAGGCTGGGAAGTCCCATTTTAATGTGCAACCACCGGGTTTTTAATGTTTGCAATGGCATCAAAGTTTTAAAAAGTCCCACACAGGCCAAATGAAACACACCTAAGTGCCAGCTATGGACCAGGAGTAGAGGTTTGCTCATCAAGCTGCACATTCACAAATACCAGGATGTGCATGGGGTGCAGGTGTGGGAGAGGCCATGAGGAGGCTAGGAGCTGAGACAGTAAGTCTGGGAGGTAAGCGCTGCACTGAACCCTGCTTAGCTCATTAGCAGCCGGCCATGGAGGCTGTCCTGCCTTCTGGAGGTTATCAAATCCTCCAAAGAACGCCCCCCACACACACACACACACACTGGTGTGGCCTAGCTTCATGGCACAAGCACTTGGGCCCACTGAGGCTCAAGCTGGCCCAGGCAAAGGCCCTGGCTGAGGGCCAGGTTAGAAAAGGAGGCGGGTGTCCTGGGGCCCTCTAAAACTCAGGAGCTGAGCTGGGTCCCAAAGCTCTGAGGCATGCCTTTGACCACAAACATGGAGGGGGAGGAGGGCAGAGCCTTTTCCTGGAATCCTCCAAGGCAGGGGATTTTTGTGGACTAGTCCAGTCCCTGGCACTCGTCCCTCTGGCCCCTTCAAGAGCCACTGTCAGCTGCACCCAGGCCCCACCCACTGACGTTAAGGCCCAACATCCTGCCCCATCCCAGCCCCACCCCCCCACCCCACACACACACGCTCTGGCTTTGGAGCTGTCTGTAACTGTGAAGTCGTCATCGATGTGGGAGAAGTGGTCCAGGGATGCTCACAGCCCTGAAAGCTGTTGGGCTAAAATGAGCCCAGAATCCGGATTTGGCGTTAAGCGTTTTGTACGAGGGAGGCCCTCAGAAAGGCTAGGTAGAGCCTGCCCAGCAGTTTTTGAAATTGGGATTAGCTACCAACAATAGCACATTGAGAGATTTCACCTAAAAAAAAAAAATCTGGATTTCCAGTTTCTCTCGAAAAGTCCAAAGCTCCAGCAGGCTGCGGCAGGTCATGGGGGCCGAATCCTTACATCAGCCCCCACTCTCTTCCTCTCCAGCTTTTCCAGGTCTGTACAAGCTCTGGGGTCTGCTCCGCGAATTTACATCACCTGTCTCTGGTGTGTCACAAGCAACTGGGCTTGAGATCCTGTCTCACTCCAATTTTTGCTTTCTACACGAAAATCAGGGACTTGCTCAGAGTCATAAAGCAAACAAGTGGTAGATCCACCTGGGGCGTCGGGAGGTGTGGGGTGAGGACCAGGACGCCCAGCCAAATGACCCAACAGCCGAGAGGTGAGGCGGCTGTCCCTTCGCCCCGCTCCGCCCTGACCAATAGGGAGCGACCCCGCCCCGCCGGCGGCCGCAGCCCCTCCCCCCTGCCTTAAAGGAACGACCCGCCTCCTGAGAGCTGACTCCGCAGCCCGCGGTGGGGGTAAGCGGACGCGGCTACCTCCGGAGCCAGGAGCCCTCTGGTCTGAACAGTGGGGAAGGACTGACACTGCGGCCCACCCGGCCCGGCTCCCGCCGCCACTGTCCGGTGAGTGTCTGCTGGGTCTGCTGGGCTGGAAGGCTGAGGACTGGAATTGGGGGGCACCACTGAGAAGGGTTATGCACATGCGCCGATCATGCGAGCAGAACGCCCCCCCCCCGCCCCCCGCCGCTCACAAGCACTTAAGAGTAGGCATGCGTCCTCAGCCCCGCACCATCACCTGGGTCGACCCGGGCGCGGACAGTCCCGTGGCCGGGTGTGCACTGGTCTGTGTACATGGCTCACTGGCAGGTCGGCCCGCGGGGCTGCGAGCAGACAAAATAAACACCCACTCCCTCACTTCCTCCTCCCACGGCTGGGCCCTCTGGCATGACCAGTTTTATGAATTAAACCCCTTTGAGGGAATGGCCACGCCATCATAGTCTTGGGTCACTTTTACCTCCTCAAGTGGGAGTAGTCTGGTTCTGGAGGCTCCCACGTCCCTGTACAGATTGGCTCCTTGGGGTCCTAATGGCCCTTGTCACTTAGGACAGAGCTGGGGTAAGGGGTGCATAGGCATGCAGGCCCTGGTGAGGTGTAATCAGGTGGCTGGAAGGTACTAATGCACCATTCCACACCGCCCGCCCCCCCCATCCCCAGTCTCTACTCCTGCCACACTTTAGACAGTGGCTGACTGGGGCCCAGGTATTAGTATGCTTCATCTCTGTCTCTACCAGAAGGGGCTTTGCTTGGGTTATGAACCCAATGGTTGAGCCAGCCTAGTCCTTTGTGTCCCAGAGCTGGCAGCGCTTGGGCCTGAGGGCTGCTGAAGTCCCTCAGTGGTCACTGGCAGATCAGCAGATTGGTGCCAACCATTCCTTAACCATTACCACACCAGGGTCATTGACCACCTCACACCCTGGGGTCTAGGGATGGAGTCTGCAAGGTGGGAAGGACAAAGAGAAGAGACAACAGTCCCAGTGTCCCCCTGCTTACCTTTTGCACCAAGGGCAGGGGAGGCTTTGGAGAGAAATACCTGGGCCCAGTGCCCCTTCCTCAGGCCTAGAGCTTCTGGAGCTGGGGGACAGGACTGAATCTCAAAGGTCCTTTCCCAGGGCATGAAGGGATGGCTGGGCCAGCTTCCACTGAGTAGGGTCCATTCGGGCTGGTCCAGTAAGCAGTGAAGTCCATTTAGGACCCAGCTGTTGGCAAGGCCCAACAGCACTAAGGCAAGCGGGGGTGGGGGGATGGGAGAGCAGTCCCCTGAGTCTGCTGTCTTCTCCCAGGGGAATCAGGCCCCAGAGCTTCTGTAAACAGAGTGTCAGAGGCAGGAAGAGGGCTCTGGTAATGAGCAGCCCAGCTGGATTCTCTCCAGACCATTATTTGGCCTCTCCTGGGCCCAGGGAGGGATGATGCTCGCGCCAGGCTGGGAGCCTGGCATAGCCGTTCCCACCTCCCTAGCTTCAAGTGGCTGCATACTGAAACAGTTACTCTGGAACCTGTGGGTCCAGAGAGTCAGATGGGATCAGTAGGGGCTGGTGTTCCAGGGTGTTTGCTGAGATGGCACTACTCTCTGGACTGGAAATGGGGCGGGGGTCAACACGAGAAGACCCTTAGACATTGTCCAGACATCTGCTTTCACCAGGAAGAACCTTCTGGCAGGCAGCCCCAGGGACAGGGAGATGCCCTGGGCAGGAGATGTGTCCATAGTTTCTGGCTCCTACTCCCCACTAACAGCCCTGGGGGAGCTGGGACAAGTCCCAGGTAAAGAGAGTTGAGTCCTCAAGGGGGTTTATAAGTGAACCCCACCCCTGGAGTAGGCAGCTCCTGGGGACAGGCAAGTGGGGTCCAGCTGTGCCCAGAAAGCAGCTCCCACCTAGCAGGCCTGCCAGTCAGTACCCGCTGGTGGCCAGAGAGAAGGCTGGGTGAGGCTCTGCTCACAGAAGCATCTCTCGGCAAGCCCTGAACTCATGGGAAAGGCAGCAATGCCACCTAAGTGGGTTAGACCCCTTCCAGCGCCCCCCTCAGCTCTCCTTAGAGTCCCTTCCCTGGGCTGGAGAGCCCAAGGCTCTGTCTGCACTGCCAAGAAACCCAGCTCCCCTCACTGCTGTGGAATTTGTGAGAGTTCCTGGAGAAGGGGGAGGGTATGAGTGAGAAGACAGCCCACTGGGCGTGTTTCTGGCGTGGGCGTGTGTCTGTGTGCGCGTGACTGGAGCAGGACTGTGTTTGAGGGCGGGTAGGGGTGCTGCGGGAGTCTGCATGCACCACGGGCGGGCGCGGGCTCAGCCTTCTTCCTTTTATCGGTTTCCACATTCCAGAGCCAGCCGGATTGCTTTCCTTTAGCTGGCTGGGCCGCCTGGCTGGCCAGGCCTGTAGGCCTCCCCCGCTTTTCCTCATTCCACTTTCCTGGGTATGAGGAGGCTGGAGCAGGCTCCCTTAGACCACCTCGGGTTTAGGGGGTGGGGGCAGGAAAGGAGCCAGTTCTTCTCCAAGGTTGGGGAAGGCCCCCTCACCAGTCTCCTCAAGGGAAAAGCAATAAGGCTCTGACATTCCTCTGAGGCTGCCTGAGAGATTTAATTAAGGAGGGAGGAGAGAGCTGGCTAGCATTGAGAAGGGGCTGGGGCTGGGGCAGTCACTGGGGCCTGGCTAGGCAGCAGTGAAAAGTGAGAGGGGAAGGACAGGGGCAGGGTGGTGGTTCCCATGTCAATCCCACCTGTCCACTGATTGGCTCACGGATCCCAGGAAGGGCCACTTCTGCCACAGGGTCACCTAGATCCCTGGGCATGATGAGCATGAGAAGGGCAAGACCTCCTCTGGGGACACTTCCTTCTTAGGCCCTGTGTAGGCCCCAGACAGCCTGGGTCCAACTGACTTGGGGCTGGTGGCCTCCCTTGGTGACTAAGACCTTCTCCTGGCACATTCAGGGTTAATTGCAGGGTTAGGACCTTACTTGATGGGTGCATGGCCCTGGGTGGAAACAGGGCAGTGAGGAGGCCGTGTCTGAGCCCAGCCCCGGTGGCATCACACCTGCGCGTGCCAACAGTGGCATTTGGACTGGCCCATTTCTATTTGGGCCGCAGCTACCACATAGCTCCCGGGGAAGCCAGTGTGTTCTCCCAACAAAGTGGCACCTCTCCCAACTGCAATGGCACATCCCACTGCCCCAGGGGCCAACTTGAGCCGTGCATTGGCCTTAGTCACTGATCTTCCTGCTCTGGGCTGACAGGTCTGGTTGGTGGCTCCCAAGTCACCCACAGTGCCACAGGAGGTCCCCACCTGGGACCTGGCAGACTCTTGCTCATCTCCTACACTGCTCAGGGATATTCCCCTTATTGGGAGAAATAAACTGATGTCCACACTGTCCTCTTCGCAGCCTCCTGTCCAAGGGTCTGAGACCTAGCCGGAGGGGAGACTCACCCAAGGAGCTTCTCTGAAACACAGCTCTGCCAGGCCTCAGGAACTTTGATTCTGATGTGTAGCTGGGGTTGAGAAGCCCCTGGGGATCCAGGTGGGAGATGGAAGCCCCGAAAGGGAAGGGAACTGGATGGGGCCACAAACTGAGTTTCAGGGTCTTATCTGTAGAATGAGCAGAGCCAGGTGGAGTGGTGGATGGAGTGAGGGGGAGATGGGCAGGGGCTTCCACCTTAAACATAGGGCAGGGCTCTCGCCCCCACCTGGAGAGAGAGCCATCTCTGAGGAACTTGAGGCTTTGCCATCTTAGCCCCTTCCATGAGGGCCCAGGAGGGAGACCCCAACCTCTCTGCCCTGCTGGGCCAGGGGCTGCTTTGTCCCAGGGATGGGGAGACGGGCGGACCCGACCTGGGCCCTGAGCCTCCTCAGACACGTCAGCGAAACTGGAGCCAGCTGTCCTGGCTGCCGGCACAGTCCCGCCTGCCTGAGGGGTTGGCAGACTCCTGGGCTGGGCTGCTGCCAGGCCTGGCCGGCAGTGCTCAGCCCGGGCGGGCCAACACCGGGAGCCAGAGGCCCAGGGCCCCAGGGTCAGGCTTTCGGTACCAGACCCCTGCACACTCTGCAGCGTTGGGCACAAGACAGGGGTATGCTGGCTTGTCCTTCCCCAGGAACAGTGAGATACTCCAGCCTCAGATGTGATTCTGTCACCCAAATGCCCAAGTTCCACCCACTTGCTGGCCCCTGCTTGACCCAGGGCTCTTGTGTGCGCGGGTGCCTCTGTGTGTGTCCCACACTTGGGAGTGGGTGGTAGCACTCTGGGTCTCCCTGAGAGCTGAGATGATGGATGTCCTTACTCATAGCCCTCCCTGTGCTCTCTCCCCACCCTGAGGTCATGTGCTGATGGGGGCTGCCCCCTCCAAAACTAAAGGCACCCCCAATCAGGCTGCTCTCCTGTGCCCACACTCAACTGTGCAGGTTGGGGGTCAGTCTCTGTATGGAGGCTTTACCCTCAGCCCAGGGGGCCTTCTGTCGGTGCTTAAAGGGGTGCAAAGCCCCTTGAACACCATGGCGCCCTCCCCTGAGTGTGGGGAAGGCAGTGCTTGGGTTTTAAGGATAACACCCTCCCTCAAGTAGCCAATGTTGACTGACCACTCAGAATGTGCTCCAAGTACAGACTACTGCCCTGAAAACCAGGCACTATTACTAGTCTCCTGTCTTCACAGATGGGGACTGAGATGAAGGCCCATGGCCAGGCTGCCACAAAGCCTGGCTGCAAACACAGGCAGTCAGATGAGCCTAAAGCACCATCCCAGCAACCGTTCCTTGGAGTTTGGCAAGGCCAGCAGCAGAGCTCAGGCCTCTCTGCCTGCTGCCTCTTTCCACCAAACCACAGCAGGGCCAGGCTAAGGTGAGGCTTTGTCGAATGCAGGTGGTGAACAGATGCCCTGGACCCTGTTGCCCTCTTTCTACTACCCCCCTCCCCAAATGTCAGCGCTGCCTCCACAACTCTCCCCACACCCTTTGCAGAGAGAAAGGTCCCACCTCCCTGCCTTGGGTCAGTGGATCAGATATCAAAGCCAGGTTCCTGGTCCTTCAGAGCTGCTGAAATTGTAACTGACTGGGCAAGGGCGACCATGACCCACCCCCTACCATTACCCTAAGACACCCCCATCCCCGATGCAAGCGTGCTCGCGCGCGCACACACACACACACACACACACACACACACACACACACCAGCGTGCACCCAGACAAGCAGAATCACTTCCAGAACTTGTTAGGAGAACTTCCCCATTGAAAACAAACAGAACACTGGGTACTCAGAACAACTCTGGAAGGTGAGGCTGGGCTGCTGAGAAACTGAGGCCCACAGGTAGGAAGGGACTTGGGAAGCTATTTAAGGGCAGAACTTGAGTCCAAATTCAGGCTTCAGTCTCCTACCACCAGATTGCTGTCGCCTGCCCCTCCAGTCAGTCTTGATCCTCTAGGTCCCCTCTGAGGGCTGTCTGATGTCTGATCTGCTCTTGGTGCCAGGCACGCTGTGGAGGAGCTATCAGCCCCCGCTTGTGTTCCAAAGCCCTAGTGCCAACTCTTTCCTGGGTGGTGGATCCAGGCTCAGGCAAGGCACTCACCCCTGCCTCCTCGGGAGTGGGAAACAGATTAGCTGCTGGCTGTTGGCGTCTCCCCAGCCCAGGATGCCAGTCACTTTTCCTGATGCAGCCTCTGCTCCCTGCTCCTCAGTGGGGTTGTCACTCTGGGTCCAGAGAGATCCGTAGCAGTGGCTGCCTCCCTCTCCAGTGATGACTTTGCTGATTAAAGGGAGCAAAGGCCAGAGCCCATGCTGCTCCCCTCCTCAGTGAAGGACAGGGAGTGCCCCACAGCAGCCCCCATGTCTTGGGAGGTGTCTACTCTGAATGCCCTGGGGGACAGATGAAGAAAACCTAGGCTCTGAGAGAGCTGAGAAGAAACTGTTGTCCACACCTTACGGCTCTGAAACCCCTGGCCCAGGGTTGCCTGACTGGAGCACAAGCTCTTAATCGTGATCTTATACAAGTCCTAGGGGAAGCCAACGTCATAGGGGTGGTCAGGCTGGCCACGTGTAGGGTCCCCTCCCACCCCAAGCCTGGCTGCTCCCTTCCTGACCCCAGACTGTTCTACCAGGAGAGCTGATTCAGGGGGAGGTGGCTCACCCCCCACGTGGATAAGGGGGGTGGGGGACGCTCATAGCCCACATCTGGCGGCCAGGCCAAATCTGCTGACTTCTGAGTCAGTAAGGGTGGAGCAAGTCCTTGCAGGGGAGGAGGCTGGGTGGGGTGCATGGACCCCCCTTGAGGTGGCGCTGGCAGGGCCAGGGGTGAATGAGGCAACCAGGAGCCTAGAGAGCAGGGGAGGGGACACTGGTTAGGGGTCAGGGAAGGCCTCCCTGGCTAGCCTTTGAAAGATGGTCATCAGTGTTAACTAGTGAGGGGCAGAGGCCAATGGCCCCCCTTCCCAGGCAGTGGAGACCCTGCCAAAGGGGCAAGGCATAGGTGAGCCCAAACTGGGTGACAAGCCTTTACCTAGAATTGGCTTAAGACCACAGTGGCCTCCCCAGTGACTTGTCTAGTTCATCCCGGGACCACCTGCCCCTTTCCCACCTCATATTCCAGGAGCCGGCTTTCCTGGAGGAGGGTCAGCCCAATGGATGGTAGCGGGAGCAGAAGGCACTCTGCGGAGAGAGACATGTTACCTGCCTTGGCCTGAGAGCTCGCCAGCGTAGGGGAAGGGGATGCTGAGTCCCAGCACAAAAGGCTGTTGTGTGAGCAGAGGTGCCTGGAAGGGAGGGTTGCTAGCCTCTCTGGGACTGTAAGTGCCCTGAGCGTGGAGACTGCTGCTGGGGGTGTCCCCTGGGTTTCCCCTAGAAGCCTGAATGAAGAGGGCCCATGCTGTGGCCCCATCCTGTCTTGGGCAGGCCAGCCTAATAGCTGGCACCTGGAGCAGCTGGGGGAGCCACCCCCACCCTGGTAGGACTGGGCCCCGCATCAGGCAGCAGGCCCAGCCACACCTGGACCTGCTTAAGGATCCGGGCTCTGGGTCAGATTTCGCGGCAGTGCAATGGCAGCAGGTTACTGCACCTCCCGGAGCCCCCCTTTTTCTTTCTTCTGGGAGTGATGAGAATAGTCTCCACCTGGAATGGCTTCTGGGGGGACTATAAGAGGTGGCTGTGAATGCTCAGTGGTGCCGGCATGTGGGAAGGGCTGCGGCTCTGCTTCCGTACCCAGCCCTGTGCAGAACCCAAGAAATGGCAGATGAAGGAATCTGGGGAGTGTTTCCAGGCCTGCACTGCCTCTGGGGACACCATGCAGCCAACGTCTCCAGCTCGAGCCCTAGGTCAGCTGAAGGAGGCTTGGACCCCCTTACCTCTAGTTCCAGTACTGCGCCTGCTGGGGCAAACCATCCCATGGTTCCCTCCCTACTCCTCCCAGGTGTTCCTGCCAATTGCTCCAGCCCCTCTGCTCCTTTCCCTAGGAATTTTGCCACTGGCCACATCCTGGCCAGCCTACGGCTCCTGTCCTGGGCAGGTCTGACTTCACAAGTGGAAAAACACTGATCCCATAGTTTCCATGTGAAGTCTTCCTGCTGCGGTCTCTCCTCACTTGAAGGATGTGGAGCGTGGCGGCAGGGGCTGGTGGCCTGGGGCAGCCAGCTTCTCTGCTTACGCGCTGGGCTCACTGCCCACCAATCTCTCCCAGAAGCTGTGAGGAGGGGCTGCTGATTCGGGAGCCACTGTTCTCTCTGCTTGTCTTCCACCTCAGCAGAGATCTAGGGGTATAGGGTTGGGGCAAGGACACAGAACCTGATGCTTTTGACCATATGTTCTCTCTGGGCCAGAGAGGTGGGAAGGCTGGGGTAAGGTAAAGGTGTCCTTCGTGGCCAGTGAATATTTGGGAGCCAGATCCTGTTCTCATGCATTAACCCACTGAGCCCTGGTGATAGTACAGAAGTATCAACTGAGAGCATAACGAGGTCATACAACTGTTTCGAGTCACATAGCAAGGGAGTGATGGGGCTAGGACAGGAACTGGGCCCATGCACTGGAGACCTGACTCATAACTACAGTGTACCATTGAATTTGGGGGCAGGGAGCGGTAAAGGGGGCTTGGAATTCCCATCTCCATCCTTCCAGGCATGACTGTCTCCTGGGCCCCTGACTCACAGTCTCCTGTCTTTCCTCTTTGCTCCTAGGGACCAAAAGATGTACTCCAAGGTCCCCCTGTTCCTGTTGCTGCTGCTAGCCCTAGGGCTTGGGGTGCAGGGCTGCCCATCTGGCTGCCAGTGCAACCAACCACACACAGTCTTCTGCACTGCCCGCCACGGGACCACGGTGCCCCGAGATGTGCCACCCAACACGGTGGGCCTATATGTCTTTGACAACGGCATCACTACGCTGGACACCGGCACCTTTGCCAGCCTGCCGGGCCTGCAGCTCCTGGACCTGTCACAGAATCAGATCACCAGCCTGCCCAGCGGGGTGTTCCAGCCACTTACCAACCTCAGCAATCTGGACCTCACCTCTAACAGGCTGCGAGAGATCACTAACGAGACCTTCTGTGGCCTGCGGCGCCTGGAGCGCCTGTACCTGGGCAAGAACCGCATCTACCACATCCAGCCCGGTGCCTTTGATGCACTTGACCGCCTCCTGGAGCTCAAACTTCAAGACAACGAGCTTCGGACACTGCCCCCGCTGCACCTGCCGAGCCTGCTGCTGTTGGACCTCAGCTATAACAGCCTCCTAGCCCTGGAGCCTAGTGCTCTGGACACTGTCAATGTGGAGGTGCTACGGCTGGCTGGCCTGGGTCTGCAGCAACTGGACAAGGGGCTCTTTGGCCGCCTGCGCAACCTGCATGACCTGGATGTGTCAGACAACCAGCTGGAGCACGTGCCACCCGCAGTCCGGGGCCTCCAGGGACTGACGCGCCTGCGGCTGGCGGGCAACACCCGCATCGCCCAGCTGCGGCCCGAGGACCTGGCTGGCCTGGCCGCCCTGCAGGAGCTGGACCTGAGCAATTTGAGCCTGCAGGCCTTGCCGCATGAGCTTTCAGGCCTCTTCCCCCGTCTGCGGCTCCTGGCAGCTGCCCGCAACCCTTTCAACTGCGTGTGCTCCCTGAGCTGGTTCAGTCCTTGGGTGCGGGAGAACCGTGTGGCACTGGCTAGCCCGGAAGAGACGCGTTGCCACTTCCCACCCAAGAATGCTGGCCAGATGCTCCTGGACCTTGACTATGCTGACTTCGGCTGCCCAGCCACCACCACTACGGCTACAGTGCCCACCACAAGGTCCTCGGCATGGGAACCCACACCCGCGTCTTCCAGCCCAGCCCCCACCTGGCAAAATCCCACGGAGCCTGCTGCCAAGTCCCCAAGCCTGCCACCTGCCTCCCCACCCACCATGGGGCCTGATCCCCAGACCCAGGACTGCCCGGCATCCATCTGCCTCAACGGGGGTACTTGCCATCTCGGAGCTCGGGGCCACCTAGCCTGCCTGTGCCCTGAAGGCTTCACTGGTCTGTACTGCGAGAGCCTGGTGAGGCAGGGTCCATGGCCCACCCCAGCCCCAGCCACTCTGAGGCCTCCAGGGCCCCTGCCCCTCAGAATCGAGCTAGTAAGCCCTACTTCTCTGAAGGTAGGGCTGCAGCGCTACCTACAGGGCAGCACCGTGCAGCTCAGGAGCCTCCGCCTCACCTACCGCAACCTGTCAGGCCCCGACAAGCGGCCAGTGACACTGCGGCTGCCCGCCTCACTTGCTGAGTACACAGTCACTCAGCTTCGGCCCAATGCCACTTACTCCATCTGTGTCAGGCCACTGGATGCTGGGTGGGTGCCTGAGGGTGAAGAGGCCTGTGGAGAGGCCCGTACACCCCTATCTGTCCGCTCCAACCATGCCCCTGTCACACAGGCCCGAGAGGGCAACCTGCCTCTTCTCATTGCGCCTGCCCTGGCTGTCGTGCTCCTGGCTGTGCTAGCTGTTGTAGGGGCGGCCTACTTCGTGCGGCGGGGGCGGGCCACAGCAGCTGCAGCTCAGGGCAAAGGGCAGGTGGGGCCTGGGCCCCTGGAGCTGGAGGGGGTGAAGGCCCCCTTAGAGCCAGGTCCCAAGGCAAGTGAGGGTGTTGGGGAGGCCCTGCCTGGTGGGCCTGAGTGTGAGGTGCCACTCATGGGCTACCCAGGGCCTGGGCTCCAAGGGTCCCTTCCCACTAAGCCCTACATCTAAGCGGGAAGGATGTACCACTGGGCTGGGTCCTCAGCCCTGCTGAGACTGGCCGGCACCCTCTCGCTGCCAGACCAAGAAGTTCTCAGATCCATATGATGAGGATGACACGTCAGGGCAGGGGCTGTGTGACTATAGCTAAGTCCCTGCCCCTCTCTGGACCTCGGTCTCCTCATCTAAGATGCTGGGACCCAGGTGAAGACCTCTAAGGACCCCCAGGGCCCAAGTGCCTCTGAGGATGGCACAGACCCTGTCCTCTGCAGTGTGCAACCTCTGGGCTGGGACAGGGCAGGCAGGCTCTGCCGTGTGCTGGTAACACAGGCCTAGGGCCGCCAGGCTCCCAGCCCGAGGAGACTCTGGGGGTCAATGAAGGAAGCCCCCAGAAAGACGGCAGAGGGAGAGCAGGGGTAAGGATGGGTGTGTATCCCAGCCCTGGCCCCGGGAGTGAAGCAACAAAAGAAACTGGAAAGAAAGACGCTTTAGGAACAAGCTTTGCTTCCGTTTTTTAAAATATATTTATAAGAGATCCTTTCCCATTTATTCTGGGAAAATGTTTTTCAAACTCAGAGACAAAGACTTTGGTTTTTGTAAGAAAAATGATGATATGAAGGCCTTTTATAGGAAAAATAAAAGATAAAATAAAACGAGTGTTTTTCTGGCAGGGCCCCAGGGCTCTGGGAGGGAGGGGCTTCAGGGCAGGTGTAAAGTGACAGCTGTCTCTGTGGGGAACTGAGGGTCCAGGACCCCACTCTCTCCAGCAGACACCAGGACCTGGACAACATACCCTGGGCTTGGGGGGGCTACTGCTGAGGGCCACGGTGAGAGGGGCGGATTCCCACAAGTCCCGCCCTGGGGCTGTGTCCACCCAGCCTCCTCTGAGAGCGCAGTCCGGGCTCCCAGTGCAGCAACAGGGACAGAAGCTGGCGAGCTTCCAACCTCGTGGAAGAACAGTTTGGACAGCCTTCACCTACCCAGGCTCAGGAACTGCAGTGCTCCTGTAAGCGGCTCATGGCAGATACGTGCCAAGAGGGTCCCCAAGGGTCCATTTTCAGGGATGGGTCTGATAGGCAGTCCACGCCTGCCTTCCTCTGTGGAGGGGGTGCCTCGAGCTATGTCCTGCCAGGCCCTCATGGATGATGCAGGGCTAGGTGGCCCACCTGCCCTGCAGTCTCATTGCCCCTCTGCACGGGCTTTCTGTTCCAACTGCGGAAAAAGAGCCTTAGTTAAGGGCAGCACAGATCCTGAATGTCCAGAGCCCTCTGGTGAGTGGAGAGGCTGTTAGAGATTAGGGGCAGATGGCCCAGGAGCAGGAGCAGAGATCTGAGTTTGGCCTGTGGAGACCTGATAGCCCTGTGATGCGCCTTTACCCTCTGCAGTACAGATGTGTTTGGTTTTCCAAAACTGCAGAAGTGAGAGTGTTTTCCAGGAAGACCACAGGCAGGGATAGGGGGCCAGGAAAGGTGCTGAGAGCTTGGGAACAGTGATGGATACTGAGTACCTTTACCTAGCACCTTTTAGATGGTAGGGGAGGTGGGCCCTGGGGCTGCAGAGGCCGTGCAGATGCTGGAGTGCCTGAAGCCCCGTGCCTGTGCCCCTCTGTGGGTCTCGGCCCTTGGCCCCTTGCCTCACCCTGGCAAAAAGGAGGCAGCCCAGTCAGGCCTGCGGAACAGGCCCTATGGCTTAGGGGCGTTGATGTCAGCGCCAAGTCTGGCCCCACCACACAAGGCTCTGGATTCAATTAGCGGCTGCTGAGTGTTCTGGCATGAGAAGGGAGGAGGCTAGCAGAGGTTTGTGGGGGCAGAAGGTGGTAGCAGTGGGCCTGGGTGGGGCCCCATCTTCCTGAGCCAGCAGCGGTGGCCCAGGTGGATTTCCTGTGGGCCTGGGTCTCATTACTGGAGCAGCCATGCTGAGCCAGCACCCCCCTCCCAACCTCGGCAGCCCAGTCAAAGGGGCCATTGTGGGCTCATGGGCTGCTGCTGAACACGGTGGCTGCTGAATAAATGTTTTCCCTACAAAGCCAAACCTGGCCTCATGGGCCAGCAGAGTGTGGGTGGAACCTAAAGAAAGGAGGCTGGAGTGAGCCCTCCCAGAAAAGGCATTTGGAGTGGGGGTGTCTAGATCAGGAACTGGGGGATGAAGGGAGGGCCAGGGGCTGAATAGGGGATCTAAGCTAAGGTGCAGCCCCCACCCAGGGTGATCCCGTGGCCCCAGGCCAGGGATGGATGTGGAGAAATGCCAGCCCCTTATTTTTGGGTCCTTGCCACCCCAGGCCCTGTGCCACATGGGCTTACACACATTCCCATTTCGTGCCCAACAACCTGTCTACAGGGAGACAGTCTGGGAGAGATGAGACAGAAGCTTGCTCACAGCAGGTGGGGACGGGTCCCAACACCAACTCCCTGGTCCAGGAGCACATTTCGAGCCAGCGGGGAAGGCTTGGGTCTCCAGGAGAGGGCTGGGGCCACTGTCTGCAAAAGCTACTCAGGCAAGGAGGGGGCACCCAATCTCTAAGGAGCATGCTAGGTGTGGGACCTGTGGACAAAAAAGGGGCTACATACTGAACCTGACAAACTCGGAGGAGGCCTGCATGGTGGGCCTTGCAAACTCAGAGACCAAAAGTAACCACATAGGATAGCCTCAACATAAAAATTCCCAGCCAAAAGCCAAGCATGACAGTAACATCCTGTCTTTTTGCATCTTCGATAACATACCTTTGGAAAGTCAGAGTAATCTCCTTTTCCAGATCCCTCAGGGCACACCCATGACACTAGAGCAGAGACCATGGAACCTCTCATTGTTATCTCGTTCCCTGAATACCATCTCTGTGCTGTAAATGTTAACTATCCTGTACCCACTGATGTAAAACAAGTGTGTCTCTCCGTTTTGCTCTTTATCCAATCTCAAGAAATTTCCTGCTTTGCTTTCTCCAGCCACCCTAGTTTACCACCAATTAATTCCATGTAACCCCTTACTTCTCCTTTGATTGTAACGTATAAAATAAGCTGTAAAATTGCCATTCTCCAGGGCATTTTCTCAATCTGTTGAGATGTTGCTTCCTAGCAGTTGCCAGTTTGGCTCAAATAAACTCATAAAAATTCTCTACAAGTTTGAAGGTTTCTTAGCCAACAGACTCCATGCCTCTGGCCAATGGCTGGGCCATGGGTTGGGGGTCTGGCCAGAAGTGGACACCTTGGTGTCAAGAAGCCAACCCAGTCCCAGCTCCACCATGTATAGGCTTGCTGCTACAGTGATCTCGATAGAGGACCAACTTATCTGGCTTCACTGCCTCTTCAGTAACATGGGGAAAAACATCCCTACCTGCCTACGGCTCAGGCAGCTGACCATTCACCTACCCCAGAAGCACCAAAACTGAGACAGGTGGTGTTTCCATGTCTCTTGGACAGAGCACCAGCTGCTCCTCCAGCACCAGGCCCTGCCAGAGCCCCTGCCCGCCTCAACCCACCACCGAGCAGGGAGCCTGGCACCCAGGAAGAGTGAGACAGCTATCCGTGGAACTGCCGCCTGAGTCTGGCTTTGCAGCTAGGACCTCGATGTCCTGCTTTTCCCATCATGACACATCTCCTCTTAGTGAGGTGCATTCCACAAATGACCAGATGACAAAGAGGAAGGCTTAGGTGGGGGCTGAAACAGAGGTCCCCGGGAGGGTGAGGCCCTGGGTTCTCCCTGGGAGAGGAAGGGGAGGGCTGTGTGCTTGACCCTTGGTCCCCTCTAGCTCTTGTAAGAACACACACTGTTCTGCCTAAATTAAGATGGAAAATATGTAAACAGAAGAAATTGAGGGGGTGCAATGGAGGCCCATGGCTATGCCCACTGGTACACTTTTCATCTTTAGTCCAGTTCATTCAGCAGCCCCCACACCCCAGGGGGCCAAGGCAGGGCTCTGGCTTCCAGGGAGCCTGGGGGCAGGGGACCAGCCACCTCTCAGGCCAGCCTGGAGGCTGGCAGGCATCTCTGTCATCCACCAGCTTTGTGGAAGACTGGAGAGTCCCCACTCCTCTGCCAAGAGTGTGGGCCCGGTGTCGAGACAGGGGCCAGGACTGGGGGATGGAAGGGGGAGGACCCTGGCCTGGCTGGCCCATCTGGGAGTGATTTGAGAAATTCCAGGCCTCACTGGCCCTACAAGGCTATTCTTAACTGCTATAATTACAGGGTCAGCCTTGGCCAGTGGCACTGTGGGGTCTGGGCATCAGTTAACTCCTCCAGAAGCCATGCTGGGGCTGGGTGGGTGGGGAATCATCACAGGCCAGGGGCAGAGTCTGAAAGGCAGGAAGTAGTAGGCGGGGAGTATTTGATGGTTAGTGCTGGGTCCCTTTTCCCAGTTGACTGGCTCCTTCTCTCTGCTGGGGGCCCTGTAGGGAAGGGGCTGTCTGGCCTGGGGAGGCATAAAGAACAATATACCAGCACAGCATCTGTGCCTGGGAAGGGTGTGCTGGACATGGAGCCAGAAGGCCAGAGAGCTCCAATTCCTCCAGCGCAGGGGGTTCCTAGTGACTGCCTTGAATTCCCAGGGCCCAGAGTGGGCAGAAGCCTCACACTCAATTGTAGGAAGGCACTGGAGCTCCCTCAGCCTCACCTTCCTCATTTGCAAAATGACCCTTGCCAGCTCCCCAGCCTTTCCCTGAGCTGTGCGAGAGAATGGGAGTGGAGGGTCACTGCCACCCAGTCCGTTACGTCTTCTCTGGGCACTCAGCCAGGGGACACCCTGGCAGTTCTTACGGCACTTAGCTTTCCCCGCCCCCAGGTCTTTGCTGCTCCTGGGACTTGGGAGAGTTCATAGCACTCTCTGTGACTCAGTTTTCCCAGTTGTGAAACAGAAGAGGAAGTGGCTGAAAGGATATCCAAGGACCGAGGCCCTCTCCTCACTCCAGCCTTTGCAGGCCCTTGCCTGGTGGTGGTGAGGGTCCCAGCAAGCCTGCAGAGTCATACCTGAGCAGGGCTAAGGCTCTGTCCCCAGTCCTCCTGTCCCAGCTACACTGGTCCCCCACCCTCCCAAGCCTCTTTCCCTCAGCTGGGACATCAGGTCCGTGTGGACTGAAAGGACGGGTCACTTCTCAGCACTCACTATGTGCTTCCTGGTTCCTGCGTATCAGTGATGTTGGGCCATCTCTGCATAGAGCCGGCCCAGCCCAGAGCCCCATGGGCACTGGCACAAATCCTCCTACACGCTTCCATGTAGGACGGAAAGATGAGAGGCGTTGGCATACCAACACCTGGTGCTGCCTGGGCAACCCCCACCAAGGACAAGCAGGGATGGGCATGTGGCCAGGGCTGAGGAGGCCTCATAGAGCCCATGAGTTCAAGGCCTGCCTGTCTGCTACTTGCGCCTCCAAAACTGCCAGCCCATCTGTCCCCATGTCACCCCACACCCTCCCTGAGTCCACCTTGCTATCACAGCCTCGGGTCTCCTTAGCCCTCAGCCCTCAGCCTCACCAAAACGCCCACAGCAAAATGAAGTGCATTCTCAAGCTGGCCACCCATGAGTCTGCCAGGTCACAGTCACCTCCCCGAATGTCAAAATACACCATGACCAAGTAGCCACATGGGGTGGGTCAGTTGGGCTAATCCACCTATTCCGGGCTGCTTCACACCCCCTACAGCTCCAGGGGGCTCCTCAAGCAGGGCCAGGTCTGCCCAGCTCAGGCGCCCCTGACTGCTCCAGTGATGGCCCACCTCTCCGATGGGACCTGAGCCAGGTGAAGCCCTTCTGGCTGGACCGGGTCCCTCAACTCTGCAGATGGCCCTGCCACGGCGCATCAGGGGCCTTTAGCAGTGATGCCTGTTCGCAGGGCTGGAATTGAGCCGTCGTCTGGGCCCTTGCCCCATCCCACCCCTAGCCCATCCCAACATGCTGGTTTCTCCTACCCAGGTGAGGTGTCGAGGGTGAGGGAGGTGAGGGCGCTGGAGAAATGCCGAGTGTCCCACAGCTTCACTTCATGTTCACGCATCTGTGGGGAGGGGGCAGAAAGAGGCTCAGAGGGGTTGAGAGGGCCCATCTGTCAGCCCCCGGGGCTCCCCAGGAACCTAGTGCCCAAAGACAGAGCCTGGCACAGGGGTGCTTGCCCCAGAACAGAGCCTGGAAAGCAGTGTGGTGGGGAAGCATGCCAGGAAGGGAGAATTTGGGTTTTCATGTCCTGCCCCTTCGAGAACCTTTAGGTGACAAGGGACAAGGGGCGTTTCCCTCCATGGACTCTGATCCCTGGGTGGGAGGGGGGTTGTTGCACTACAGTTCCCAGGGTCAGGCTTAGCTATTTCGAATGGAATCTGCCAGTTTTCAGCAGCAGTTGGTCCCCTGGGGCTCTGAGACCCGGCCGTACCCAGGGCAGCACTCAGGGCCGTATATGGACAGGCCTGGAGCTAGCCTGCGGCCCCCACCTCCCAAAGGGCCTCGTCCCTACTCTTTTGGTATGGGGCCCTGCTCACCTTCAAGGAGCCCTACCTGGTTGAATCCAGTGGACACGAGGTGCTCCTGGGTGCCTGTCCATGCCAGCCGGCCATCCTTGCTGTTCTCGTGGGCCTGTGTACTCTGCAGGAGGTAGAAGACATAGCTGAGCCACCCAGGGCCACTGGCCTGGGGGCTGGCTGGAGACAGGGAGGCCTCATGTCACTACAGGACAGACCTCAGCTGAAGGCAGTGCTGCACCCAGAGGGCTGGCCTAGCCACCCAGCTTGGGCTCCGTCTCCCTCCTTGTCAGGGAACTGTCAGGCTGTCTTGTTCACTACCAAGCCCCCTTGCTACAGCGACTGAGGGTGGTAGCAGGTCTTTACCCTGCAGGTGTCCTGGAGGCAGCACTCAGCAGCTGGTCACCATCCCCAGGCTCTGGGGATCTGTGTGCCCTCACAGAATTTCACTTTTCTCACTTGTGCATGGAGCTCATGTTGCCACGGCTGCCTACTTCCCAGGGCTGTTGAAAGGATCAACTGAGACTGTATGTGAGAGAGATGGGTCTGCTGCAAAGAGCTGTGCAAATCAAGGGATTACTAGAATTACTGCTGCCTCCTGATGCTGCCAGAGGGCCGGGGAGAGGGCCTGGTGCCAAGGTCCGGGAACGTCCTTGGAGAGGGCAGAGCATGCCCCTTTGGCCCTCCCACGGTGCTGGAACTGCCAGCGGGAAGGCTTCCGGGGACCCAGGGAGGAGAGGCGAGTTCATACCACTGGCGACCCTGTCCCCTGGGCCCAGGCAGGGGGGAGTCCAGGAGGCCAGAGGAAATGCAAACAGCTCCCTCCCAGTCACCCTGGCCTCTAGAGCCTGAGACAAAAGACCCTGTTACCAAAAATAGCTCACCCTAAACTGTGGCCAGCTTCCTCCAAGCTTCCCACGATCTCCTTGGGAATGAATGAGGGAGGGAGGGAGGCGGCCCGTGAAGAGCTGGCCCAGCGCCCCCTCCCCAGCCCACAGAGGCAGACCCCAGCGTGGGAGACCATCGGAAACAGCTCAGTGTCGTACAGGGGGCTTTTCTCACTGCTTACTTCCCACCCAGCCACAGCCAGCACAGGAAGTCAGAGCTAGAGCCTGAGAACCAGGAACCAATACCCCTCTCTCCACTCAAGAGGGGCTGTGGGGTCTGGGTGAGGGTCAGCCCCACCCCTGGCACCCCACAATAGGTCAGAAGTGTCGCATGGGCTCTCAACAGTGTGCAAATACCCCTATGTAAGCAGCAAACCAGATGGCTCACAAGGCATCTGAGTAGCGTTCATTCATTCAACAGACATTTGAGGCCTCCCAAGGGCCAGGCATTGTGCTAGGAGCTGATGGTGGGGCCAAACAGATCTCAGGCGGAGGGTCATTCGCTGGGCAAAGCAGGGCAGCTCACTAATTTGTTTTCTCAATACAAGCATTTGAGCTGTATACTCTGCTAGGTGCTGGGGACACAGTGAACAGAAAAGGTCTCCAAACTCATAGACTATACAAGTCAGGAGGCAGATGTGAACCAAATAGAAATAACCGTGTCCCCACATGTTATTACAAATGCCACAGAGGGGTAAAGTGGAGGTTAAGGGCGTGAGCTTTGGAATCAGACTGCCTGGGTGACAACCCTGAAGACCTCGTCTCAGTATGAGATACTCAGCATCTCGGTGCCTCAGTTTCCTAATCTGTAAAAAGAGCACCATAGTGGGACCTACTCTGGAGGGCAGTTTCAAGTAGTGTTAACAGTGGTGAAATGTGTTCAGGGTCTAATGTGCATTTTTTTTAAAGCATGATAACAGAGTACAATAAGAATGTAATTGAGAGAAGTAGATATAAGGTAACATTTGACTTAAGATGTGAAGGATCAGCAGGTGTGAGCCAGGCCAGGAATGCGGGGCGGGGGGTAGGGGGCGCCTGGGAGAGCAAAGGGCCCAGCACAGAGGATGGTGGGGGTGGTTGAGGGAGAAGAGGGAACATCCAGCCTTCAAGGCCTGTGGAGTGGTTTCTGAATTCAGAGGTACAGGTTGGGGCTGGAACATACCTCTGCCTGTATCTCCTACCAGAGGCCCAGAGAGAGGAAGCCATCTGCCCCAAGTCACTCAGCAAGACAGTTGGCTATTTGAGCTTCCTGCCTCCTGTGGGCTGAGCCTATGGTTATTGTTCTCCATCTGTGCAAGAGGAACCTGAGGTGAGGACAGGTAAGGAGACAGAGCCACAGCCAGAAGGCAGCAGAGCCCAGGCCAGAAAGAGCCCAGGGTCCAGCTGCGCCTTGGACACCTCGGGTTTCCAACAAACATCCTTGAAGGAGTTCATGCTGGGGAAACAGGCCCCTGGGCCCAGGCACTGGGGCCGGGTGGGTAGTGTGGGCTGGTGAGTCCTGCTTGCCCCACAGCTTTCTACTTGCACCTTCTGGTCTCCAAACCAAGAAGTAAAGACAGGTAAGAGCTTAGGCTGAGCCCAGTGTACCCACTGTGTGCACACCCAGCTCAGTCTTCCCAGGGCCCAGAGGAAGCCCCTCAAATGGGGAACGGATGCCCACTAACCCCTTCCCCTCTCCTCTATCGCCAGATCAACGGAGTGACTTTCATTTTCAAAAATGGCAAGTTCTTCTTTGCTGACCTCAGTGGGACTCAGGAAAGAGGTGTCCTCTTCTCCAGAACCCCAGATTCTTATTCTTCTGAGGCAGCAGGGAAGCTGCAGCTGAGACCTAAGCATCCTGCCAACCCAAACCAGCCCTGTCAAAGGAAGCCGCTGGTGGTAATCCCAAGCCCAGAGGCCAGGCCTTGGGGGTTTCCCTCTCACAGGAGACAGCCTTTGTCCCAACAGACAGCATGTCCTCCTTGAAGAGAAGCCCTCCAGTACCCTATCTGTCTCCCTAACATCTGATTCCATAAGAGAACAGGAGGGGGTGAGACCAGGCAGTACCTGCCCAACACAGGGCACCAGGAGCAGACATATAGCATTCCAGCTGCAGTGCAACCCAAATCCCCCTCTGTTGCCATAGCAACACTTCCTGTGTGGGGCAGGGCAGCAAGAGGAGCTGACCTGAGCTCCTTCCTCAGATGAGCGGACCTTCTCCAGTGGTAAGATACCCAACCCATCCACCCACGCTCCTCCTCAGCTAAGCTCAGTGCTGGGCTCCAAATGCCCACCCTCACCCCCAGGCCTGTCCAACACATGGGGGTGGCCAGAAGAGACATCCATCTGCCCACACCAGAGGTCAGAGGGCTTATCCCAGGCCCCCTGCTGCCCGACAGGGTACTGAAACCTCACTACTCCTGGACACCCCCTCAGCTGTGGACTGACACTTCCCTGACACACCCACACCCATGGTTTCAGGGCCTCGGACACCCCTACCTGGGATCTGGCACAGGAAGGGGCAGCAGAGGGGCCCAGTGGCTCCCAGACCAAGGCTGCCTCTGCTACTCCTGGGGCAGAAATGATCAAAGGGCAGATTTCATAGGCCAGTCATGAGGATAGAAAGAGGTGTTGTATGCCCAGGGCTTGGAACATAGTAAGTGATATAAATGCAATGTAAAAACAAAGTAGGGGATGTGAATAGGAGGGAGCTGCCCCAGTATCCCCTGCTTCAAGCTCAGGTCACCAGACAGGGTCCAAAAAAGGTGGCAAAGGGAAGACTACCCAAGCCTCCCCACCCGCCTCCAGGCTGTGGGGACAGCCACTGGAGCAGGGAGGGCAGAGGCTGGACGGAAGGCAACGCTTCCTTCCTTGACCCCTGTTCCCTGAACAATGCTCCCCTCAAGGGGGAAGGAGGATCTCAGGAGAAGGTGCTCCCAGAAGGCCTATCACACCAGCCCTCACCGCCAGCAGCGGTTTTCCTAATAGAAGCCAGGTGTGGGCCAGATGCCCAGGGCGGAAGTGGGGGGGCAGGGCCATTCACAGGCAGCATTCCAGGCCCACTGCCCCCACATCAGCACAGGCACTGTCTTAGCAGCAGGGAAGGGGTGGGAGCCACCCACGCTCTTCCCAGGTCTCCTCACCCAGAAACCCCTTTAAGGGGGCTCCCACCAAAACCAGATCTTCTCCCTCCCTCTTCTAGAAACTTGGAGCCCCCTGGATGACAGCCACTGCATCTCCACTTCAGCACCATTACCATCCCCTCTTTGCTGGAGAAGGATGAGGAAGAGACAAAGAGGAAGAGGAGAGGGAGGGAGGGGAAGGGAAAGGAAGAAAACAGCACACGCACGGGACCTGGCAATGCCCAGCTGGGCAGAAATGGGAACACCATGCACTGTGACCCAAGACCTTAAGTAGGAGAGGGCAACCTGACAAAGCTGAGGGAACAGGGCCTCAGTCTCCCTCCTTCGAGTGAGCCTGAGACCCCCTTTCCAGGCAAAGGCTTGGAAATGAGCCACAGAAAGCTACAGTGAGGCTCACTGCTCACACTCGCACTGATCTGAGACTCAGACTTAGCGATCCCCACCAGCCATAGGAAGCACTCGGCCTGGGGGTGGGAAGCGCTAAACCACTTCTGCCCAGCTTGGTTCACCTGTCGGGACTGGCCGAGGCAGAAAGTTGCAATGGGCTATGTGAGGGGGGTTGTGTGCGCACGTGTATGCAGGGGTCGGAAGTGGGGTGGGGCAACAGGGCCCCAATTACTGATGGTTGGGTTTAAGCTGGTGGATGGCCCTTGACTCCAGGTGGCAAAAAAATTCTAGAAATGGAGACGAGGGCATCTGTGATGAAACTGGAATTTTGCTGGGGGGCTCCTCCCCTGAGCTGGCAGCAGGGGCCTAAACTTCACCTTCCTCAGGGAAAAAGGCTCCTCAGCTTCTAGAAAAATCTTTTTTAAAATGTATATCTGCTTGTTTCTGCTTAAAACTCTTCAGTGGCTTCCCACAGCACAGGTGACAGGCCCCTCACAGGGGCCCTGCCTCTCCTCTGTGGCCCTCACTCCTGGAACAAGCTCACCCCACCTCTGCGATCTGTGTGTGTCCCCTTTGCACCCCTCAGGCCTCAGCTCCAAGCCATTCCCTCAGGGAAGTACTGAACTGCTCCAGCAAGAGAAGCCTCCAGCAAGTGCCCCGTGTGTGCCGCGTTCACCACAGAACATTCCATGCCTGGAACCAAGCTGCTGCCAAATGAATAAATGACTCCAAAGTGGCCCAATGCCTAGAGCATGAACCCAGGGCCCAGCCTTCCACTTAGAACTCACAGGGCCACATGCACCCCGTGCACAACCACAGGCAAAACCAAACACGCTCAGTGCCTGTGTCCTGCAGGTCTGGCAGGCCCCCAGCCCAGCCCACAGACCCTGGGCACAGACTAAGGGTCTGCCAGCGGCAAGACAGGAGGGGTGCAAAAGGTGGGACTGTGTCTTTTGGTTCCTCTGTGGCTAGCCTCTGCTGACCATGCCAGGAAGGGTGGGTGGGAATGGGGGTCTCAAAGAAGGAAAGGAAATTGGAATCTCAAATTAACTTCCTAAAGCCACGGGACGCCTCCACTGAAGGCCTGTGGGCAGCCTGGCTGCGCCCCATCCTGTGACCAAAGTGGGACCCTCCCAGGACCCAGAATATGCTTCCCAGGAAGAGCTGCAGCCCACCTGAGGTGACCTCCACAGATCCACTGGGCCTCGGCCAGGGGCACGGGGTGTGGCAGAATCTGTCTGCCAGGAGGCTGAGCCCTCCCTTGTCTGCACCTGTTAGAGGCACTGGAGCCTCACCCGAGCCTGGCTGCCCACACAACTCACCTGCGAGGCCTCAGGCTTTGTTCTAGGGTCAAAGATCCTCAGCTGCTTGTCCTGGAAAAGTAGAGAGGAGGTGGCAGGAGTGAAATTAAAGTGGGCTGGGTGCCTGGGGGCCAGCTCATGTCCCCGACCCCAGGCTCTGATGGTTCCACCCCTCAGTATGCAAGGCTGGTACCCAGCACCAGGAGACCCCGCCCCAGACTGGTTCCTCCTCACCACAGGGGGAAGGCCCCTGTTCTTGCCCTAGTCACTCACAATAGAGAACTTACTGACAAGAGTTCACATTTCCCAAGTAGCTACTATGTATCAAACATGTTATATACAGCGTCTCTTCTCATCTTTCCAGCCACCTTATGAGGCAATTCTATCACCATGACCCCTTCACAGATGGAGAAATTGAAGCCCAGAAATCAAACTCGAGGCTACCAGCTGCTACACGTGTGTTCAACCATGTGTTTGGCCTAGCCCAGAGGGGCTCATGGGGCAACCTCATCTCTATACTTAAAAAACCTGGTGCTGTGCCCTGGCTGGTGTGGCTCAGTGGATTGAGTGTCAGCCTGCAAACCAAAAAGCCACTGGTTCGATTCCCAGTCAAAGCACACGCCTGGGTTGTGGGCCAGGTCCCCAGCTGGGGGTATGTGAGAGGCAGCAGATCAATGTATCTCTCCCACATCAGTGTTTCTCCCCCTCTCTTTCTCCCTCCCTTCCCCTCCCTCTAAAATTAAATAAATAGCCCTGGCTGGTGTGGCTCAGTGGATTGAGTGCCAGACTGTGAAACAAAGGGTAGCCTGTTAAATTTTCAGTTGGTGCACATGCCTGGGTTGCAGGCTGGGTCCTCAATCCAGGGAGCTCAAGAGGCAACCACACGTTGATGTTTCTCTCCCTCTCTTTTCCTCTCTCTAAAACTAAATAAATAAAATCTTTAAAAATATTAAATAAGCCCTGGCTGGTGTAGCTTAGTGGATTAAGTGCGGGCCTGTGAACCAAGAGATCATGGTTCGATTCCCAGCCAGGGCACATGCCTGGGTTGCAGGCCAGTTCCCAGCAGGGAATTCACAGGAAGCAACCATACATTGATATTTCTCTCCCTCTCTCCTTCCCTTCCCCTCTAAAGATAAATAAATAAAGTCTTTAAAAAATAATCTCACACTAAAATTTTTAAAAAATATATATTAAATAAATAAAATATTAAAAATCTTTTATAAAAACCTGGTGTCTAATGAGGATGATGAGTTTACACATCTTAGCCATCACTCAGCACACAGTTCCTGAGATGGCAATGAGGAGAGACAAAGAAAAAAAACATAAAATGCCTATACCTTCATAAGGACTTTATATCTGCAATAATCTGTGTGTGTGTGTACACAAACATATGTGCATGAAGACCTGGGAGAGAGGGAGGACAGAATTTGCTTCCACTGCATACAGGTTTAGCCACAGTAAATTCTTTCTTTCTTTTTTCTCCCTTTCTTCCTATAGTGTTTATCATATTTTTTCCATTACCATTTAGTCCCCTTATTCCCACCCTTGGCCATAATAAATTCTTGAGTGCTAAAAGAAAAATGCAGGACAACATGGCATGGTACAATCCTACTGTGGTAAAAAAAACACAAAAATCCCTATTCGTCTAACCATGTTTTTATAGGTTTTCCAAATTTGCTGAGCAAGGAGAAAGGTGCTGAGCAGCACAAGCCATGAGTTAAAGTCTGGTACCAGGGCTGGGGGAAGTTGGGGTCGACCAGCTTTTCCTTTTCACATCTCAGAATGGCTCTACTTTGTCTCAATCAGCATGGACTCACATCTCCATAACTGGATAAACAATAAACCCGCAATGCACAACTAAAATTCGAAATTAAAAACACAATATCATTTACCACCAAATATTTTTAAATACTCAGCTACCAATCTAACAAAATATGAACAGGATCTGCCTGAGGAATACTACAAAACTGTCATGAAAGAAATCAAAGAGCTAAATAAATGGGGAGAGAGACAGTCCATGCTCAGGGGCGGGAAGACTCAACACCATCAAGCTGCCAGTACTTCCCAACTTCAACTAGATTCAGTGCTTTCCCAGTGAAAAAATCCAGCAAGTTATTTTGTGAATATTGACAAACTGATTCTAAAGTTTATGTTGACAGGCAGAAGATTCCCAGTAGTCAACTCAACATTCAAGGAGAAGAGCAAAGTTAGGGAACTAATGCTACCAGAATTTACCCTAAAACAACAGTCATCAAGACAATGTAGCCCTGGCCGGGTGGCTCAATGGACTGAGTGCTGGCCTCAGAACTGAAAGGTCACCAGTTTAATTCCTGGTCAGGGCATGTGCCTGGGTCTTGGGCCAGGCGCTCGGTTCAGGACATGTGAGAGGCAACCAACTGATGTATCTCTCACACATCAATGCTTCTCTCCCCTCCCTTTCTCCCGCCCTTCTCCTCTCTCTAAAAACAAATAAATAAAATCTTAAAAAAAAAAAAAAAGACAGTGTGGTATTGGCATAAGAATACACAAACAGACCTCCTCATACCATCAACTGATTTTTGACAAAGGAACAAAGGCAATACATGAAGAAAAGAAAGACTTTCCAACAAATGGTACTAGAACAACTGGACATACACATGGAAAAAAATAAATCTAGACATAGACTTTATACCTTTCACAAAAATTAACTTAAAATGGATCACAGACCTAAATGTCAAAGGCAAATCTATAAAAACTCTAGATGATAACATAGGAGGAAATACAGATGACGTTGCATTTGGCAATCACTATTTACTACAACACCAAAAGTATAATCTATGAAAGAAATGTCAGTAAGTTGAATTTGATTAAAATCAAAAACTTGGGTCAAGATGACAGCATAGGCAGACATGGCTCACCTGGCACAACCACACGAAAATTACAACTAAAATATAGAACAACCATCACTCAGAACGATCAAAAATCAAGTTGAATGGAAGTCTGACAATTATGGAATTGAAGAAAACACACCCATCCATGGTAGGAGATGGTAAGAGAGATGGAAACACAGAATGGGCTGGAACCACATCCAAGAGTGGTGGATAACAATTTGGGAGGGATAGCTCAAGAGCAAGGAGTCCCAGCCCCACTCCAGGGCCCCCAGCCCAGGGTTCCAGTGCCAGGAATGTAAGACACCCTATAACTTCTGGTTGCAAAAACCAGCAGAGATTGAATCAGCAGAAGAAACTTCTGGAGCCCCAAGCAGTTCCTCTTAGAGAACCCACACACGGACTTACTCAGACTCATTCCCTCTGAGCTCCAGCACTAGGGTACAGTTTGAAAGGCACCAGTGGCTACAGGAAGAAAGTGAAGTGTCCAGTATCACAGCAAAAGCTAAGCGACAGCCTTCTCCCAGATAGAAAGTGGGGTAGAGGCCATTGTCCCTTTTCTGAACCCTCCCCAGACAGAGCCAAAGATCCCACAGGCTGGTACCATATCTGAGATTCCATCAACCTGGCTAACATTGTTTGTCCTACCCTGGAGAACCCCAGACACTCTATCCCACCCAACTTAAGGGGCCCACCCAAGCTGCTTGTCCACATGAATGGCTGGTGTTGGCTCATGTTTCACAACTTCCTAAATCCTCTCAAACAAACAAAGCTGGCCACAGTGAGCCTCAAGCCTCATATCTCTTATTAAGGAGCCCCAGGCCTGGCACTAGCAGCAACCAGCCTAGATGTACAGCTTGACTTCGCCTGGGAATTTCCAAGCCCAGAACAAGTAGCAGCCATCTCAGATTGCTTTATAGCTCAGGCAGGGTGGCCCCAGGCAAAACACAGGTGGGAGCTGACCTTGGGCTGTACCACTCGAGAAACCCCAGAGCCAGCACACTCAGTGGACAACTATAGACCACGTAAGAGCACCACCACCCTGTCCCTGCACAGCTGAACATCCACAGAGAGCAGAGGTGAGTGGTCAGTGGTCACAACCAGTCCTTGCAGCTGATTGGCCTGGGTAAATCCCTCCCATTGACCTGCCAACAGAAGTCAAGGCTCAACTACAAGAGAAGGGTGTACTCAAACCACACCAAATGCATAACTCGAGTACCCAGCTTGGGTGATAGGAGACCCTACAGGACACACCTACTACCTTAGGCCATGCCACCAAGACAGGTAGTCATAGCAGCTTCTATGTAACACATAGAAACAAACACAGGGAAGCTGACAAAATGAGGAGACAAAGGAACATGGCCCAAATAAAAGAACAGAACAAAACTCCAAAACATAACTAAACAAAATGGAGATATGCAATCTATCAGATTCAGAGCTCAAAACATTGGTTATAAAGATGCTCAAGGAACTTAGTGAGGACCTTAACAGCATAAAAAGACCCAGTCAGAAGCAAAGGGTACACTTATTAAAGAAAAATTTACAGGGAAACAATAGAAGAGTGGATGAAGCCAAGAATCAAATCAGTGATTTGAAGTATAAGAAAACAAAAACAACCAATCAGGACCAGGAGAAAAAAGAATCCAAAAAAATGAGGATAGTGTAAGCAGCCCCTGGGACAACTTCAAGCAAACCAACATTCACATCACAGGAGTGCCAGAAGAAGAGAAAGAGCAAGAAATTGAAAATCTACTTGAAAAAAATAATGAAAGAAAACTTCCCCAATTTGGTGAAGGAAATAGACATGCAAGTCCAGGAAGCACAGAGAGTCCCAAACAAGATGGATGCAAAGAGGCCCCATTCTAAGACACATCATAATTACAATGCCAATGGTTAAAGATAAAGAGAGAATCTTCAAAGCAGCAAGAGAAAAGCAGTTAGTTACCTACAAAGGAATTCCCATAAGACAATCAGCTGATTTCTGAACAGAAACCTTTCAGGCAAGAAGGGGCTGGAAAGAAGTATTCAAAGTCATGAAAGGCAAGGACCTACATCCAAGATTGCTCTATCCAGCAAAGCTTTCATTTAGAATGGAAGGGCAGATCAAGTGCTTCTCAGATAGGGTCAAGTTAAAGGAGTTCATCACCAAACCCCTATTACATGAAATGTTATAGGGATTTATCTAAGAAAAAGAAGATCATCAAAAATATGAACAATAAAATGACAACAAACACAACTATCAACAATTGAACCTAAAAACAAAAACAAAAACAAACTAAGCAAACAACTAGAAGAGGAAGAGAATCACAGAAATGGAGATCACATGGAGGGTTATCAGTGGGGAGGAGAGGGGAAGAATGCAAGTAAAAGGTAAGGGAATAAGAAGCATGAATGATAGGTACAAAATAGACAGGGGAAGGTTAAGAATAGTATAGGAAATGCAGAAGCCAAAGAACTTATATATACAACCCATGGACATGAACTAAAGCAGGGGGGGAATGTGGGTAGGAGGGAGGATACAAGGCAGAGGACAATAAAGGGGAGAAAAAAATAGGACAACTATAATAGCATAATCAATAAAATACATTTAAAAAAAAAAGAAAGTAGAATGGTGGTTGCCAGGGGCTGAGGAAGGGGACAAAAGAAAGTTGTTTAATGGGTATAGAGTTTCAGTTCTACAGATGAAAAAAATTCTGGAAACCTGTTTCACAACAGTGTAAATATACTTAACATTACTGAACTGTATACTTAAAAATAGTTGATAGTAAGTTTTATGATATGTGTTTTTACTACAATTTTAAAAAATAGCTATCAGTCCACAAAAAGACATGGAGGGACAAAAAATGCATAGTATAAATGAAAGAAGCCAATCTGGAAAGGCTATACATTGTATGACTACAGCTACATGGCATTTGGGAAAAGACAAATCTTACAGAGACAGCAAAAAGGTCAGTGGTTGCCAGCGGTTTGGGGACAGGGAAGGAAAGATATATGGGTGAAGCACAGGGGGCTTTTTAGGGTGGCAAAACTATACTATATGATGCTGTAATGAGGACATCACACATTTGTCAAAACCCATAGACTATACATCAAGAATGAACCTTACAGGCTTTAGTTAATAACAATAATGTAGCAATACTGGTTTAATTGCAACAAACATACCACATCAGTGCAAGACGGGAAGGGGGAGAGGGGATACAGGAACTCGCGGTATTATCTACCCAATGTTTCTGAGTGGCCCCCGCCTGGGTCCCTGGGATGCAGAGAGAGAGAGCAAACAGTCCCCACAAAGTGTTGGACACTGAGGCACTGCAGGCTGTCACAGGAAGCTTCGGGGAGGAACTTGGACCTAAGTTGAAGCCCAAAGGAGAAGCAGAGCTTGCACTGGGAAGGGAAAGGCATTTGAGGAGGCAGAAAAGCATGAGCAAAGACGAGGAAACACAAACTTACTGGCATGTGATGTGGAGAAGAAGAGATGGCCATCAAAGGAAAGTGGGTGGCAAGAATAGAGGGACAGTGGGGGAGCACACAGGGATGAGGGAGATGGCCTCGAAAGCCAGACCTCCCTTGGCGGACCCACCCCAGGCTTTCCTGACACACCTCAGTGGGTTCCTGGGGTTCTTGGGTCACTCCTGGAAAAGTCTTCCCTGCTACAGTTTAGTGAGCACTTGCTATGTGTCAGGCAGATACCAGGCACTGTCCAGTGATTAGCTCTGAAGAACCACTCCACTAAACAGCCTCAGGTTCAGGATGCTGTTTTGAGACAGAGGTCAGACAGCCAAGGCAGAGAGAGGCAAAAAGAACAGTGAAAGAGAAAAGGAGAGAGAGGACAGAGACAGAGAAAAACAGAGAGATAGAACGGAGACAGAGAGAGAAAGCAAGGACAAAATCAGAGGAGACAGAGGCACGGAGGGGACAGAGAGGGGACAACTATAGACAGGAAAGACAAGGGACAGAGACAGGGCAGCAAGAGATAGAGGATAGCGAGCAACAAAGAGATGCTGAGCAAGACACACCCACTACTGTTAGCAAGGACATAACTCACATCTGAGCGGCAGAGCCGCAGTGGCGAGCCAATGGCCTGGATTCAAACATCAACTCCGCCACTCAGGCGCTCTGTGACCTGGGCAAACCCACAGCCCTTGGTAGGATGAGGAAGATGGCGGTGCCTCTCACAGGTCTGAATAACAGTCTCAGCATGTGAGCAGTAACTAAAGGCAGCTGGATCATCTAACCAGCGCTCAGATTGGGCACTAGAGGCTGGTCTGGGACTCATGGGGGTCCAAAGGGACCAGACAGAGGAGGGGGGCACAGGCTGTGGCAGGTCCTGCCGGGCCTACAGGAACAGAGTGGGAGCTTAGTGGGAGGCCAGCTATCTGTGAGGTCCGCGCGCCCCCTAGCGGCCGCTTTGAAAAGCTAGGAGAGCAGGAGGTGCCTTTGGGGCGTTGAACCCAGGCCTTGCAGGGGAAACACGAGCCCTGGGGAAAAGAGTTGCTCCAAGGCAGAATGGGAGTCAGGCCAGGCACCTGGGAGGTTTCCCCACCAGCTGGGAAATGGCGCTGAGAGGGGCGAGGCTTTAATGGGAAGCATTTTCCAGTGCACTCCCTCCCTCTCTGCCTTCCTCTATCATTCTGTGCCTGTCTCTGTCACATTGGCCAAGGAAACAGGACAGAGAGGGTTTCTCATTGGAGAGGGGGGTCACAGTCCAAACACAGGACTCTGACAGGTTGGTCCCCCTGCCTAAGATGCCTGTCCCCTCCTCTTCAGCCAGGGCTCATACCTAAGGACAAGACTTGACCTCACCATCCCTCGGAAGTCATGCTCACCAGCCTTTAGTCTGAGCCATGGCCACATGACCACCTTGCCCTCGAACAGCAGCTTCTTGGGGGCCAGCAGCCCAGTCTTATTTACCTCTTGATCCCCAAAGCTCAGGCAAATGTCTGGAACCTACTGTTTAATGAATAAGTAGGAAAAAAAAGTTGATAAAGAGTAGGAAATGGCTAAGTGATGTAAGGCAGTCAGAGAAAGACAAGAACCATATAATTTCACTTATATGTAGAATCTAATGAACAAAATAAATTAACAAACAAAATAGAAACAGATTCAGATACAGAGAATAGACTGAAGCTGTCAGAGGGGAGGGCAAAAAAAAGGTGAAGGGATTAAGCAACAGCATGGTGGCTGCCACAGGGAAGGAGGGGTGGGGGAGGTAGAAGAGGAGAAAGGGGGTATAAATGGTGATAGAAGGAGAAGTGACCTAGGTGGTGAACACACAAAATATACAGCTGATATATTATAGAATTGTACACCTGAAACCTACATAATTTTATTAACCAATGTCACCCAGATAAATTCAATTTTAATTTTTTTTAAAGACCAGGAATGGGGCTTCCTAGAATGTGGAAAAATAAAGAGTTGGAAATAGGATCCCACCAAGTATGCAGATACCATATTTTCTCCTTCAGAGGTGTCCTCACGCCCTCCTGACTTGCTCCTCCCCTCCACTCCCTCCCACAGCCATACCGCCCAGAAGAACCTTTGCAGGCTCTTTTCTTGCCCTCCACCCACTCTTCACATGCAGCTGCAGGCTACAGTGCACCCCGAAAGGCCCTGAAGGTCGCCTACAACCCAAACCCAACAGATGGGTGTCCTTTGCCTCTTCACGTGCTCTTCCCAGTGTTTCCTGCCACCTCCCTGGGGTAGAGAGCCAGCCCTGCCTCGGCTTCCTTCCTTCCACTGGGCAGCTCCTTTTGTCTCCCTTGCAGGTTCTGATCCTTCCTCCCAGTTTACTTTGTCACCTTTTCTCATTTCCTTCTCTCCCACTTGGGAGCACTCCAGTTGCTCTGCAGGTACCACATAAATGCAGACAATGTCCACCCTTCCACCATGCCTGCTGTCCAGAGCCCCAGTCCATGGACTCAAATGATCCTCCCACTTAGATGTCCTAGGTACCTGCAACCCAAAAGGCTTACCGCCATACCAGGGAACACCCCACTGCGGTGGCAGGAATTTCCTCCAGCCTGTGACCAGAAGCCAGCCTCACAAGCCCCCAATCCTCACATCTTGCCCACCACCAACCGGCAGCTATCACCTTCAAGTCTGCTCTTCTCCTCCCCCAGAAGTGCCCCACCTTCATTTTTGGATATGCCCGTCCCCCACCCCCACCCCACCTGTAATGCTGGATTGGGGCAAGACAGCTAAGCAGCTTTCAAAATGCAAATCTGCTCAGTTCCCTCCTGCCACAACCTGCCCCTCCCTGGCTTTAAACACTCCAGTGCTTTCCTTGTGCACTCGGCTCTGCTCTCTGCACCCAGGACTGCCCTGGCCCCTGCACCCAAACCTGCAGCTCCAAGCCTCTCTCTCTCTGCTCCACGCCATTAACCCTTCCTTCAGAGCCCCCACCAGAGGCCACTCACTGCCTGAGGCCAAGCCTCCGCAGCTCCTCTGACCAGCTCAAAGCACTTCAACTCTCTCACAGGACATAATTATTGTTTCAGCTGTATGATTCCCGGATCCACATTGGCCTCGCCTGCCCACAGGACTGGGTGGCATGGGGCCTGGTGTCATCGAGGACCACGTGCTCTGCTGACTGGGTGTGGGGGTTGGCACAGTACCCTGAGTTTGGCTCCTCCTAACAGTTTGGACAACATGCATAGGCAGGGAGGTGAGGCTTCCTGAAGTTGGTGATGGGCGGTACATGGCACAAACCAGGACTCAGCAGGGCCACGTGGGCCTTTACTTGTGCCCTCATCTGAGCGTGCCCTCAGGCTCTAGTACAAAGGAGGGGCTTGCAGATGCAGGTATGAGTCAGAAGGTGGGAAGGGAGATGAGGTGGGGGAAGGCCTGAAGAATGCCCATCCTTGGGGGTCCTCTGCCCCATAAATACCACCAGCCTGACAGGCACAGCCCAGGATGTGTGCTCCGAGGCACCACGGCCCTGAGAAGAGCACGGCGTGCCTCAGGCCCTCCACAGGCACTGACTCGAGCCTCACCACCCACCTGCTTACCTTGCACGTTGTGCTCACCAGCGCTCCATCCCGGCTCCAGACAGCACCCTGCACCAGATCCTCATGGGCTGCCAGCTCTGCAGAGAAGCAGCCAAGGTCAAGAGGTATACTGGGTCCCCACACCCTGCCCTGGGCAATGAGAACACAGGGAAGTGGGTGGGTGTGGTTGGGGGTAACTCCCCTGGGTAGAGGCAGCAGCTGCCAGGGACCCTTCTCCGGTGGGAGGAGCAAGGGGAGCAGCTCCTTCCAGATATGCTGCACTATACCCAGGGCTCCTTTCTTAGCCCTGCCACTGTCAGGCCATGCTCCTACTCTAAAACCTTCCAAGGCTCCCTGCTCCTCACCCCTGTAGAACTGCTGTGGTGTGCTGAGGAGTCATGAAGACCTCAGCACAGTGCTGGGCACTCAATAAGGGCTTGAGATGACAGTTACAGCTGGGGTGACTCCCTAAAGACATCTGCGAGATGACCTTCACCTCTGCTTCAAGGGTTAGGTGGGTCTCCTCGACTGTGCCAGGAGCTCTTTGGGGACAAGTCCTACATCTTCTACTTCCCATCCATGTGGCACAAGATGCGCCTGTGGTGGGCACTGGCTGATGCAGTCAGGAGGGGACCTGGGAGACACCCGAGGCTTGGCCTCAGGCAGTGGCCTCTGATAGGGGCTCTGAAGGAAGGGTTATGCTACTAATGGCCCTTGGCCCCAGTCCCAAAAGAGGGGACATCACCACTGTGGGCTCGGCCTACTCTGGACACTGCACAGCCCTGAGGTGTCAGTCTGTCCTTCAACTCCCTGAGCCTTTTGTCTTTACCCTGAAAAGGGGATGAGCATGTCAAAGATGAGTCTACAAAAAGGACACAATGACACCACCACAGAAAATGCCTGGGCTCAGCGTGGTTCCCACTGCAGGGTCACGACCAGTCACACACTGAGGGGCTGGCCCAGAGGTATCACTGTCCAAGCGTGCTCTGGAAGTCCGTGTCCCCCAGATTTCACATACTGAAACTTAACCCGCACCGTGATGGAATTCGGAGGTGGGGCCTTTGGGAGGCGATCAGCTCATGGGGGGAGCACCCATAAATGGCATTAGTGGTCCCATGAAAGCGGTCCCGGAGAGCTCCCTCGCCTCTTCCCCCATGGGGAAGACAGGGAGAAGATGAGTCAGGAGGTAGGTTCTCGTCAGACACCAAATTGGCTCTTGGTGTCTTGATCTTGGACTTCCAGCCTCCAGAACTGTGAGAAATAAATTTCTATTATTTGTAAGCCACCAGTCTGTGGGATTTTGTTATAGCCACTGAAAAGACTAGGACCATATATACTGGGAAAATAGGAGGAGGATGAGCATGGTGAGGCAGGGATGCAGGGCTATAAGAGAGCAAATCCTCATCTCCTGGGTAGAAGTCAGTAGTTTGTTTTCAAAACTTAAACAACATACAATTCAGGAAATAACAGTATAAGAAGTTATTTAGACGTGTGGAGGAAAAAGCAGAAAAAACACCTAAGTGTGATGAAAACAGGTGCTTTGGGAAATGGAGACAGACAGTGGGGTGTTTATAATTAAGACTTGATTTTATACTATGCACATGTGAGTTTTCGATACTTACTTTACGACTCAGGATATCAAACACGTAACACAGAAATGGAACACTGTCCGGGAGGGGGCTGCCCAGAAAGCGACATGGCTAGTGTGGCCTGTACCTGTTAGGGGCTGCTGCTTGGCCACGTCCCAGACCTTCACGGCCGTGCCTGCCGTGCTCACCAGGACGCCGTCCACGGTGGGGTGGAACTGCAGCACCTCCACCCGGGTGTCCTCAGGGCCCAGCACCAGCCCGGGCCCTGAGGGCGGCTCCTGGCCAGGGGCTGGCAGTCGCCACAGTTTCATCTGTGGGAAACAGCAAGTCTGTGAGCTCAGGACAAGGAGGGGCCTCACTGCATCCAGCCTGCCTTGCCTGCGGCTGCCGCCCCTTATCCCCAGGGGCCGTGCTTGGGCACAAGGCTGTGTGTCCATGTTGGGGAAAGGAGGGGGACCTGGTCAGGATCATAGGGAAATGGGAGTGGAGAAGCCAGGGGCTCTGATCCATCTCTTCCAGGCCCCCCACACCACCCCAGCCCCACTGTCCTTAGGCAGTCAAGCGGCAGGATAGCAGGTCACAAGCAGGGCTTTGGCAAGTGCACAGAACACACGGGAGCTGGTGTGTGCTGAAGAACGAAGAAAGTCTGCACTAGCCCAGCCCTGCAGCTCTGGAGAAGGTGAAGGGGTAGTGGGAGGGGCTGGACTGGGACAAAGCAGAGTCCTAGAGGCTCAGAGGGCTCAGAAGGCCCCAACTAAGAGTGGGTGAGGCATCGAGCAGCTCTTCCAGTGGCTCCACTCACCGTCCCATCGGCTGATCCCGTGGCCAGGAGGAAGTCATCAAAGGGAGAGAAGTCCAAGTCTGTGACCAGGTCTGTGGGAGAGGAACGGCTGACTCAGGCCCAACAAGAACTGGACAGAACGTCCTGCTTCTGGCCCAACATGGCCTTTTCCCAAGGCCAGGAACCAAAGCCCAGGGCTTCAGAGGTGATAACTGCACACACAGCAGCAGGCTCCACGTCCCAGAAGGAGGGCACGCCTGTAAACTATGGGCAAATGCCATAGACCTGCAGTGCATTTCCCTGAGAGCCCAGTGGACCCAGGATGGCCAAGGGCCCGGCACGAAAAGGTCAGCAGGACAATGGGCAGGAAGCTCCTCAGATTACCAGCACCTGTAATCACCCCAAATCCAGAGGCAAGCCAGGGCCTGGCTCAAGAATGTGTGAATGAGCAGAGCTGGCCCCACTCCAGTCACAAACCACCCAGGCCAACTGGACCTCAACACTTCCCAGGAGAGATGCACACATCAGTGCAGGCACAACTAGGGGTGAGCTGTGCATGCAGGGGTGACCCTAAGGTCAGAGGCAGGAAAGGCTTCAATGAGGGGCATGGTGGGCCACGGAGGAGGTAGTGGGGGGACAGGGAGGAAGGTAGTTGTCACACATCTGACCCATCACTCCCCGCTAAGCCAGGGCTGACCAGTCCAAGCGTGAGAGTGCACCTGATCTGTGCCCCCCACAGCCAGATTCTCTTAAGGGAATCAAACCAGGAATGGGAAGGCCTGGTGACAGGGTGCTTTAGGGACTGGCCTGAGTGGAAGGCCGCCAGGTTGAAAGGAGCTGGCAGCTCCCATGCCAGGACCCTGCTATGACCTGTGCATTCAGCGGCTCCTTCGGTTCTGATAGCTCCCCAGGACCCTCCCAATAGACCCCTTTTCGGCTTAAGCAAGCTGAAATTAATTTCTGTTCTTTGCAATCAAAGAACCTGGACTTCCCAGCTCTGGGAGTGCCAGGAGGGGAGGTTGGGGCATACAGTGAGCCAGAGCCCAAAGGGAAAATGAGGCCGGGCAGAGATACAGCCAGGCCTTGGGTGTCGCGGGGGATGTGAGCAGGACAGCCAGGCCTGCAGCACCAGAGCAAGAGCAGAGCAGCCACCCTACTGCCTGCCTCTCCGCAGGGCCAAGCATGACGTTTTCCTCTTGGCCAGACGTAAGGAAGAAAAGGGGGTGTAATAAGAACAGGTACCCCCTAGGACAGCCTCAGCCAGGACTCCCAGCCACAAACCCCTGCTGTTCTACCCTGCAGGCTCCACATTGGACAGGGCAGGGCCAGGGCCCAGAGCAGCAGCCAATGTAGGCAGCCTGGCACACTGAGGAAACGAGAAATAGTAATGTGGCTGATCCGTGCGCCTGGCTATGCCGGAAGCCTGAGTGCTGCGTGTGCATTTGTCTCACCAAATCCTTAGTGACCCACCAGGATGGCACTGGGGCATCATCACCCAAGTGGAGGACAAGCACACGCGGACAAAGAGGTTAAGTAACTTGCCCAGAGATACACAACTAAGAAAAGACGAGGCTGAAGATCAGGCCAGGCAATCCAGCTTCAGAACCTACATCCCCAGCACATCATCACACTGCCTTTCCCAAACTGGAGAGCAGACCCCAGCCTACCCCACAGCCTACATATGTAGCAAGGCCCCCTAATTGCCTCCCTGACCTCTGCTCTACTGGGCAGCTGGGCTGAAGGGCCACGTGGCACTGAGGCAAGACATAGGAGGTGCCCCAAAGGCTGGGCATCATGAACACAGTAGCCAGAGCCCAGTCTACCACAGTCTCCCCACCACCCCAGCCCCTAAGAAGGCAAATAGTGCCTGGTGCCTTGAGGGCAGGTTCTGAAGGAGCTGAAGTTCAGTTACTCCCAGAGTAGCTTCCCAGAAAGGCCACTCCTGCAGGGAGGGGTTCTGAAGAGTTGCAGCCACAGTAAGGCCTCAACCTGCCAACAGGAGCCTGGTCCAGCTTCTATGTGGAGCCCCCAAGTCGTAGGGCACTCACTGCCTCAAAAACATCACTAACTTGGGGTAACCCCCCTGTGAGTAAAAAGCATCTGGAAGCAAGCAGCACAGTTCCCAAGAACACAGGGTCAGGCAGACCTGGGTTCCCATTCTGGCTCTGCTGGCAGCAGTACCAACGTTGGCAAGTTCCTAACCTCTCTGAGCCCCAGTCTTCCTAGCTGAAAAATGGGTTATTTTAAAATACTTCAAAAAGATGGGAGAATAGATGAGAAAGCAGACTTCTTACATACACTACAACCCAGGTGGGTCTCAAAGCATTATGCTGAGTGAAAGAGACCAGATTCAAAAAGACTATGTATGGTATTTCCCATTTATGTCAAATGTTCAGAAAAGACCATTTTAGAACAGAGGCCAGCAAACATTTTCTGGAAAGGGTGAGGGACAAAATATTTCAAGCTTAAAGGACCACACTGTCTCTGCTCAATGCCACAGTTGCCGGGAGAAAGTGGCTACAGACTGATCACCAACGAAAAGACCTGGCAGTGTCCCAATACAACAGGGTACAAAGACAGGCAGCAGGCCAGCTATGGCCACACCAGTAGCCTGCAGACCTCTATGCAGAGGCAGAAAGTACATCAACAGTTACCTGAGGCCACAGTGCCTGAGGTGGAAATGGTTTAAGCTCAGAGTGGCATGAGGGATCTTCTGGAAAATATTCTAAAACTGCAGTGGTGGTGTACGCAAACTTTAACTTTAATAAAAGTCATCAAATTCTTCAATTAAAACAGGTAATATTAATGAATGATATGTAAATGATATCTTGATAAAGTTGTAAAAAGCTTTAAAGAAGGATTAGATGAGAATCAATCTTCGTTATCATTATTTTATTAACTGCCATCATCATCATCAGCATTCCTACACTGAGCTGCACACCCAGAACAGGGACCTAAGATCAGCCCCCTTTTCTCACCCAAGGCCAGCCGACAGACTGCCGGGAATGCAGGTTGGAGGAGCTGAGTCCACAGCTGCCAAAGCTGGACCGAGAAAGAGGAGGCAGCTGGGTGTTGCCCTAGGAGAGCAAACAGTTTCCTGAAAGCTGGTGGGCTGCCAGGCAGGTTGCTGGGAGTCCCCAGAAGTAGATGCGGCAGAAAAAGTTCTCTTTGTACGGGTCCATCTCTGACCCTGCAGCCCAGCCCACCCCCTCCTTGGAGGGCCCTGAGCAGCCAGGCTGGAGAGAAGGCTTGGTGGCAAGGGCTCCAGGACTGGACACAGGGCTTAGAACCACCTAGATTCTCCGCAGTAACAGGGAGCCAGCTTCCGCCTGGAGTCTGGCGTTGTGCTGGTGCACACCCCTCTTCCTCCCAGCCTAACCACCTACAGCACTCGGCTTCCCTCCTCTCCGCACAGGCCCTAATTCTCTTACCAGGACTTAGCCTTCCAATCTGGACCCCACCTGTCAGAAGGCACAGTGAGGACAACAAAAGGGACCTGGCAAGCCACAGGCCTGTGAGACCAGGTGAGTATGAATCCTTAACTCCAGATAAGGAGAGGCAAGTTTGGGATTTCCTAGGTCAAGTCCCCCACTCACCAGAATGGCAGCCCAGGTGGGTCACATGTCTCCTCTCCTCTCCCTGGCCTTCCAGAGGCACGATGCCCAGCACACCTGGTAAATAAACACAGGGACTCTGACTTCTGTCCTAATGGGGATCATCTACCTCCCAGCCTAGGACTCCCAGGGGACACAAGACCCAAAAGCTCAGGCTTAGACCTTTCCAGAGCCTCCACCCATCACAACAGCACACCCCCCTGGAGAGAGATTGGCCCAGGGTTAGGTCCTTCCCTACACAAGAACCTTCCGTGACACTGGAGATAGAGAAGACCCTAGGGAAAGAGGCTCTTTCTAGCACTGTGGGTCGTAAGGGGTAAGGTGCCAGCAGCTGCCATTTTTCCCAGCTTTACCTGAAAAAGAAGTCATTACCCAAGTGCAGCAGAGCTGAGGGACAAGAGAAAAGCTGGGGCCAATGGCAAGTGTGAGCCTCTGGATACAGCTCTGCCTGAAGCCCCTGGACTTATTAGCTATATGAACCAAAGAGGTATCATTTTTGCTGAAGTCAGTTTGAGGTTTGAGTTCTCACTGACAACCAAAAGAGTCCTAACTAATGCAAGGAGCTTTACAAATTTTAGTATTCCTATTAATCTTAGCCACCCTCAGGCCCCCAGACAAGGAGTGAATAGCACGTGGGGACAACTGGAAACAAAGGCAACAGCCCTCTCCCCACCCTCCTGGCCATGTTCTTAAAGACCACAGCAAATGTGGTTTACACAAAATATACACACACATTCTAACCAAAACCGGTATGATCACTGCACAATGACCACTCTGTAGTGGTCTAGGATCCTGCATGGTGCTGACCTCTGAGCCCCCAAGAGGCACCTCCAAACCTCCAGGTGGCAGTGAGTCTGCCCTTCTACCCCACCCTGTTTGGGTAACAATGCCTGAATCTCCACATCCACATCCACCTCCTTACCTGGATGGTCAGAGTTGAAGGCGATCAAGCTGCAGCTGGATTTGATATGGTTCCCACAGGAGGGAGTAGTTCCTGCTCGAATGTCACTGATCCAGGACTGGAAATAAAGAATAAGAACCCTGAAGGCCAGGGCTCTGCTAGTGCCTAAAACACAGGGTAGGGCGTGATTCAGGGAACCCTAAAGCTGCACCATTAGAGATGCATTCCTTTGGATCAAATCCTGTCCCCACTCACACAGTCCCTTAGAAAATGCAAAATGTTCTTGAAATAATCTAAGTCGTAAAGGGACTAGATTTGCTTATTAAATCAGTTCTCCAACAAGGTGGAAAAGGCTGAAAATGGAAGCTGAGGCTGAATGAAGTCAAGGAGCTAACTGGGTAGTGTTCACTTACATGTGTGTTATTTCTGTTAAAAGAGGTAGAGAGAAGCAAAGAACAGAGAAATGAGCACCTAGTCAGAAGACAGACTCAACTTCCTCTACTGTATTGCTGAAGCCCTCCACCTGAGTCCAGAGGTCTCCTCCAAACACCAGGAGAAAACACCCAAGCCCAGAGAAGGGTAAAATCAAGGCCTTTCCACAAAATCCCATAGATAAATGAATGACCTGGAGGGGCAGAGAAGCACTTTTTCTGAAACTAAGATCAGCGAGGTCCACCTGTTTCCTCTGCTGATAACAAAGCATCATTCAACACTCCTTCATGCCACTTAACAATCTAGCACTCTTATTCCCAGCCCACCCACCCAGTGTCCCAGAAGCCACCTCCACCACCCAAGTTTTGTTTTCAATGTTTACCTGCCTCAGATAGAACATTATCATCTTGCATTATTTTCCCCTCCTGATTCACGTTTATGGTACAAATACAGTGATAGAAAACATCTTTAAAAAGAAGAACGGATCACCTGTTCTCCCATTTGCCTAACATAAATTGTTGTGAATTCTCTCTGTAATCCGTGTTTCCATGCCTGTGTGTTTACCTTGCAGGTCTGAGGACCACTGAGGAACAAACCCCAGAGCCCCTCAAGGACACTCCAGACCCCTCCAAGCAGTACTTCATTGAGGGATGGTCTCAATGCAAATCTGAGCACCTCTCCTCCCACCCACACACCATCTCCTTTCTTCCTTCCGCATTGCACTTAGAATAAAAGCTAACTTCCTGTGGTCTTTGGATTCTGCAAGATCACTCTTGACTCATTGGACACCATGCTTCCCCGTCACTACCTTCCATCCACCACGGACCACTTTCCATTCCTGCACGAGGCACTTTCCTACCCCACTTTTCCTCTAGCTGGCTGCTTCTTACCCTTCTGGCCTCAGCTTTAATGTAACTTCCTCCCATCACCTTGATGAAATTAACCCCCACTTCATTGTCCATCTCCATCCCAGCACCCTACCCTTGTTATTCAGGGCATTTATTACAACTTGCAATGTCCATGCATGCCTGTCTGCTTGCTGGCTGTCTCTTTCATGAGGCTGTAGGCACCACAGAGGAAGGAAAGTGCTGTCCTATTGGCTGTTGTGACTCCAGCAGCTGGGACAGCACAAGAGGTTCAGAGAAAATACTGGCCATTGGACGAAAACCGGGCTTCTGGCCCGAGCTTCGTGCTGGTAGCTCTGACGCGCGTTAGCTTCTGACAGTCACTAGATAGGGTCATTTCCTAGGCCCACTTATTGGAAGACAATCCCAGGCCTTCCAAATAACATGCGAAGGGGCTGACCATGGGTGGCATCATCTATGAAGGCCACTCCCCATCAGGCCAGCTGAGCTTCACGGGTCCGAGAAGCCCCCCAGTACTTCCGTACTCCACCTCCTAGGGCTCCCCCAGGCCCCACCCAGCCCCTGGCAGCATCACCCCGAGTAAGGGAACAGAAGTCGCGAAGAGGAAGAAGCGCCGGCGGAAACCCGAGGGAGAGGCGCGCCTCTGATCGAGCGGCTCACCCCCTCGCATTGACAGAGTCGGACTAGCCAAGACCAGGGCAGAAGGGGACATCTCTCCCACACACTAGCCCCAGACAGGGGCGATCGGGGCGGCAGGAAGGAGCCTGAGCTTGCATCTGCCGAGTCGAGGCTCCCCAGCGAGGCAGACCGGAAGCGGGGAAGGCAGGCAGTCTTGCGGGCCTCAGGCCTTGACTCGGCTGGGTGGGCTGAGCGGCCTCGGGGCTCCAGGGGCCAGAGGGGCGTTCCGATCGACTGCGGGGCTCACTGAGCGGCCAGAGAGCCTCTGGGAGCTGCGGACACTGCCTGCCGGGAGGCGATGGGGAGGACGGATGCCAGTCCCAGGCCTGAAGGGGGAGCCTCGAGATAGACTGACTCTGGGATCAGTGCGCAGGGTCCCGGGAGGGAAAGGGGTAGCGGAGCACTAGGGCCAGGCTCACCTCACGTCGGGATAGCCGGGCTTCCGTGTGCCGGAACTTGGACACCTTGAAGCGGCTCATGACGACGGGGGCCTCGGAAACCCAGGACCAAAGCGTTAGCCTTCAGGTGCACCGCCAATATCCGCGACTCCCCCGGCCTCCAGCTCCACCCGCTGCCCACCGCCCTCGGCCACGCCCTAACATACTCCAGCCAATCGCAGCCCGCTCCGGCCAGCTGAGCCCCGCCCCCTTCTCGCGCGCCGACTGCTCCGCTAATCGCTACGGGTTTGCTCGGAAGAACGTGGTGGGGTTGGTGAAGGGGCTTGCAGAACCGGCGGAAAGGTCACGTGTAGTGGTAAATCCGCCTGGTGCCGAACTCTGAGAGTGTAAGAGCTAGGGGCAATAGTTCTGATTTTGTGTGCAGGGATTTGCCCCCAGAGGCTTCCTGGGAGAAGGGGGAAGGGGAGAGGGGCTCAGCCTGCCCTCCCTGGGAAAGGCAGATTTCAGGAATGCACCAGCTCCATCCATTTCAAATATGGGGATTCCGGTGAGGAGCCACTGGTCCTGGTCCCACAGTTAGTGAGTGGCAGCAGGGAACGCGAGCCCAGGTCTGACTCATCTTTGTCCATGGGAGTCTACCCTAAAGCCTCTGCATCACACTCACCCTGCTATGGCCAGGTGGTCTCTGGGAGGAGTGGAGCCTTCAGCATCCCTTTATTAGGGCCTGCCTTGACTGCAGACCTTGGGTGCAGTGAAACAGGACTCCTCTAAGGGAATTAATGTATCCTTACCAGCAAGCTGAAAAGGTGAAATATTCGGGCAATAGAGAATGCATTAAATAGCAAATGTGCCCAAGGACGTTGCTTGCTGAGTCCAGGGGCGACTCAGGAGAAAAAACAGCCTATTTATTTCACCTGGTGCCGTTTATCGCAGAAGAATTTCTCTTTAAAAATTGACTCACAGTGATTCCAGAATATGCTTTTGAAACAGAATAGTAAGAAGCTAGCAACATTCCTTGGCAAGCGGAAACTGAAACAGATAGCCCAACACCATGTCTAAGTGATTTACATTCAGATGTAGATGTTCACCAGGGCAGAAGGTCCGAATGCCTGGGGGGTGGGGTGTGGGGCAAAATTGGGACAACAAGGACCTCATCCCTAGGGTAACCTCTTATCCCACAACCTTTTCTCCCTGGAGATAACATCTAGGCTTCAGTTGTATTTCAGCTCCAGGACCAGAAAAACAGCAAAAGCCAGCTGGATGATACCAGAACCAATTGCAATGAAGACCCTGCCACTGACCAATCAGGGGAGACCATGACCCTGAAAGGGCACATCTGGATAACTGAGGCATATTCTGCTGAAACCTTCCCGCCAGACCTTCCCTAAGATTCCCTCCTGCGAGAGAAAAGTCTCAAGACAAAGGATCAAGCACATGAGCTCTCCTGTGCCATTCCCTTCTTCTTCCCCCACTTCAGTCTTCACAGACATGCATCTCCTAAACTCTACGGCAGTGGGCATCAGTAAGCTTGTCCCTAGCTTATCCCCTGAACCTATCCCTAAGGCCCCTTTTTCTCTGACTTCCCAGTGAGCTAAGGCAGCCCAGACCAGGCTCTCCTGTTGCTCCTTCTATGCTAAGCCCTTCCTTGGTTTATTGTCCCCAGCTTTAATAAATATATCCTCATTATCACCTGGACTTGTGTTGTGAAATTTTTCCTACATGAAGTCAAGAACCCACACACTGCAGATGGCCCTCAGCAGACCCACTCAGGGCCAGGTCCCTTATTAAGAAAAAAAGTTAATATTAATCAACTATACAACTATTGCAAAGTTCATGTAAACCTACCCAATTTGCTTTATGTCACTTCATTGTTATCACTGAATTCATTTTTTTTTAATCTACCGTTATGTCAGATGGACCTAAATGGGCACAGTCAGCAAGTGAGAATGCCTTTAAATCCCAGAGGTAACAGAGGGACATGCCATTGTAACAGGGTGCAGCCAGGGGGCCCTCCAAATAGGGATTTTATCTACACCCAGAACTCAGGGTGTCCAGGAAATAATAATAATATAGGATGTCCTCACCCCCTCACCCCCACAAATCTGAGCTGGGGGATGGGACACAGGAGCAGGGCCATTGAGAGTTGTTCTGCATAGCAACAGTTTTGCGACTAACCTCAGAAATGGTCATTTAACATATCTATAACTTTTAACTGTTTTTGTGGATATGTTAAATATCTGTGGCCATGCTTTGAGCCAGAGTGATGAGAATGATTTCCACCCAGGATGTAACTGGGAAGCAGCTCCCCCTGGTTATAGTGCCTACCTGAGAACTTGGAGATGATTGGCTCCATGCCACAGGGCCACACCTGCCCAGACTTATTATGGCATCCCAGAAAAACTGGAAAAATATGGGAATACTGGCGGGTGTAGCCAATTGTGGAAGGAGTTGGAAATGGGGCTGCAGAGGAAGATTGGCGCTGGTATTTAAACCCAGGCACGGCAGCCATGCTAGGAGGGACGACAAGACTTTGGAGTAAGGGGGTACCCATGAAGCTTTGGTGAGAGAGGGAGAACAACACAGCTTTGGGGCTCCCTTTGCCACGTAGCTTAGGAAGCTGAGAAGCAAGATGTGGCAGCGATGTCGAGCTCTCTCTTAGCAGTTTGGAAGAATGCAAGAGAGATGCTGCAGGAAGGAGAGAGTAAAAGGACTCTTGCTGGTGGGCCATGAGAAGATGCCATGAGGGTTTGGATTAACTGGAGATCGCAGAGGTGACACAGCTGATGATGCTGGGAGCCGAAGGAGGCTTGTCAGCTGAGCACAGATTACTAGGAAGAACCAGGGGCTACCTGTGCCTTCTGGAGTTCTATTTCTTTTCCTGAGATACAGTACCCCAGACTGGGCAGAGCGGGGAAGGAAGGACTGTGTGTGTTTGTGGGTGTTTTAAGAGACTTTGGGATTTTAATGAAGGCATTAAGTCATTACTCTAAGCCTGTATAACTTTTAAAATAAATAATCCCTTTCCTTTTCACCAATCTCTGACATTGAGAGACGTCATTCCTTGGTGGCAGGCAAGGTGAACCTAGTACAGGGGGACTCCGGGAGAAGGAAGGGTCTTTTTGGTAATAGTCTATCGTTCCCACCCACCCCTGGGTCCGTTCTGTAACACCATGGGCTAAATCTGGTCCACAGATATGTTTTAGTTGGTTCACAAAGTGTCTTAAAAATTGGGACGTTTCCTAAAAGTTTGGATTTCAGCCTTCCTTGAAAAACAAAGATTTGGCAATGGTGGGTCCACAGTCCAACATGGCCAAAATGAGTTGGAGCTGAGAAGCACCCACCACCTTTAAAGCATACTTTCATATTTACCTCACCCTCACTGGTCCCTGAGACTTAAAGTAACCAGAAAGGATGATCTAAAATTAACATTAACCAACTATAACCCATTCATGGCCCTGTCCTGGGCTGGTATCTTTTTCTAAAAATGGTCATTCTTTACCTTAACTGAGCCTGTCTGTTGTCTTTTTCCATCTAAGATAATAACCTTTGCAATGTCAAGATAAGTTCCTTTTTCCAGCTCCCTCAGGGCACAATCTCCCACCACTGCAGAGACCTCTAGAGACCCACATTGTTACCGTGTTCTCTAGCACACCATCTCTATGTGCTGTACATGTTTGTTAACTGTGATATACCTGCCAATATAAAAGAAGTATGTGTTTATCATTTTACTTTTTATCCAATCCCAGAGATTTCCCCACTTTACTTTTTCCCACCTCCCTAAGCTGTCACTCGTGGATTTCATGTAACCCCCCTTATGTCTCCTCCTTGGATTGTAATGTATACAATAAATAAAGTGTTAAACTGCCATTCTTCAGAGCATTTTTCAAACTATTGAGATTTTGCTTTCCAGTAATTATTGTCAGTTTGGCTCAAATAAATTCACAAAAATTCTCTATTTGTTTGAATGTTTCTTATATTGACACACTTCACCTCCCTGGCCCTAGCACCAGGGGTCTGTAACCCCTAATCTCTCCTAGGAAAGAGAGAAGCTGTGACCTGGCTGTTTGGGATCATGTGATTGTATTTCTACAAACTGGAGGCTGGTAGGAGCAGAGTTGGAGAGTGCCATCTTTACCACTGCAGCAGTAACCAACCTGAGCTCCACAGCAGGGAAGAAGGAAGGGCCAAAAACATACCAAACAGAAAGTGGGTTCCTGCTGCCCACCACCTGCTAGGCAAAATTCTGGAGGCAGAGGTTTGGTGAAAAATGAAAGGAGTCATTACTCAAAAGCTACACAATTTTGAAATAACAGCTTTCCACGTGCTTTAGTCACTTAAGCCTGTCAATTAAGGCTAAAATCTTTAATTCTTGAGTTCCCCTATCATTCCCCCTGTTCATTTTTAATTATCTTATTTCTATAAGGTTAGTTTACAAACTAAAACAACATAAGATACAAAAGCTGCACAATTTAGGAAGAATTGCAGGCTTCTGCCTCGGAGCCTGTCCCCTCTAGCACACACAGAGAAAAATAACCCTGCCACCCTCTGCCAGGGCAGACCAGTTCTAGGCTGCACTGAGTGTTCCGTCTCCCATTTGAGAGACTGTCCTTTGGGAAGTGTGGGCAGCTACAGCATGATCAACCAGGCATCCTTAAAGAAGAGCAGGAGAGACAGTCTCTGCCTTACTTTTGTTTAAATCTTCTGGCCCATAATTCCCTGAAGCAGTTCAGCTTCTCAGCCAGTCCTGTCCTAGACTGTTTACCATTGCCTCAGGCAACTTCCTCCTAGGGTCCCTCCCTAGTCCTCCCCAGTAATCTGATCAGATCTCTTTGTATCCAAAGGATGTGGAAACTCAGAGAGTGACCATCTCACATGTTCCCAGATCCATCTGCATTGAGAGAATGGTTGTTTCTAGTAGGGAGTTCAGAGCCCTAAAGCTGCTGTAAACTTGAGCAGAATAAATTACTTCATGCATTGCAAAATTGAACTGACATCCTCTAAGTTTCCTTCCAGTCCCATGAGCCTGTGAATTACCAGCTTTGTTCCTTTATGTTTCCAGTAATTTCACTTGATTATCTCTAAGGACCCTGGAAGACACCACTCAGTTGGCAGCCCTGTTGGTGTTGGTTCCCCCATGGTGGATAGCCCAACTCTTCTGGGACTGTTGGGAGCTAGTGCAGCAGAAACTTCAGGACAGCCCTCCGTGGGGACCAGCATTAGTGGTCCAAAGTCCAACTACCTTTATAGAACCAGCAAATGACATTAATGGAAGTGAGATTTCCAGCCTTTTAGACAGTGTCTTTTGGATGCAGCACCTAAAAACAGACATAGCATTGAAGTTAACAGGTGTAGGAGAAGAAATCCTCAGAAGCCTATTGAAGTTAAGAACCACATAGCCCTGGCTTGTGTGGCTCAGTGGATTGAGCACTGGCCTGTGAACCACAGGGTGCCAGTTAGATTCCCAGTCAGGGCACGTGCCTGGGTTGCAGACCAGATTCCCCAGTGCAGGGTGCAGAAGAGGCAACCACACACTGATGTTTCCCTCCCTCTCTTTCTCCCTCCCTTCCCCTCTGTCTAAAAATAAATATATAAAATCTTAAAAAAAAAAAAAAAGAACAACATAGACGTTTGTCCTGAATGTGGTCACCTGAAGGAGAAATATGTCCTTTGTGGATATTGCTATGAGAAGGTGTGCAAGGAGACTGCACAAATAAGAAGACAGGGAAACAAGAAGGGGGCCATTCTAAGGTTCCCAGTGTAGAGACCACAGCGCCGTACACGGGAGAGACACTGACACCATCCGAACAAGGTTGGGACAAGAGGATCATTGAACGAGACAGGAAGCGACCATCCTGGTTGAACCAGAATTGACACCAGAGATGTTTAAACAATATAACAACATAAAACATTTCTCCAGGAAAAGAGAAAGATTCTTTGTTTTTAATGTTTTGTGCCTATTTTAAAATCATCAGCGTAGCTTAAAACATTCTTCATAAGCAGTTAGTTTTGTGTGGATAATTGAAGATATATTAGGAATAAAGTCTGAACATGTTTATGCACAGGCAAAAAAAAAAAAAAGATACCTCTCAAGCCTAAAAAGCAGTCTCTCAAAAGCTGGATGCCAGCAATATGAGGATATCTGGTTAGCTTGGTGCATGGCAGGATAATTTAGATTTCACAGGGCCTGTTTCCAAGAATGATTAATACCAAAAAAATTTTAGGAGGTCACTGTACTGAAGTCCTCATTCTAAAAAATTCAATACACTTTATGTAACTGGAGGAAGAAATATTAGCAAAAAGAAAAAATGACCAGCAAGGAAGGAGGGCAAAAAAAGCATTAAAGAGCCTTAAGTTGTGTTCTTATTTTAAACTGACACCAAAGAAAAGACATTTTTTAATAGAATATTCCCTTAATCTTCTGTAAGTCTGTGGTTTCTATAAATCAGAATTTGCAAGCATGGGATGGATGAAGCCAGCTTCAGTAACAACAAATTCCTTAGATCTAGTTATCTACCCCGGAAATGGCTGTTTATCAAGACGCACATTGAAAACATTTAGATAAGCCCTGCCTTGTTCATTGCAGGAGCTGGACCAGAAAGGCAAGTGCAGTTATCTCTACATAGGAAACGAACAATTATGCAACAAAATACATTTCAAAAATTGGAAAAAAACACTCAGAATTCTCCCTTGCCAGCATGAGAGTGCACTGTACATTATTTTGTTTTTCAAATGGAGGTGTACCCATGTTGTTGGGGCTCTGAAATTTTGATTTTTTTTGCAGTAACTTGCAAAATATTTTAACAGAAACACAAAGTGATAATTCATAACTAAAGGGCAGTTTCATAGAAAAAAACTCCCTTTTCTAAGGCGATGATTTCACACTAGAGTCTACTGATTGCCAGAGGATCCAGAGCTTTATTTTCAGCATCTGTGATTTGTTTTTTCCTTGAAAAGATTCCTTTCATTTTTCAGATTTGCAAAACATTGCTTAAGTTTAAGCTAGTTTAGGCAGAAGAATATTTAGCTTTGAGCTGGAGCCACCCATAGTTTATTTAAAAGGGCTTCTAGGAAATCATTAGCACAGAAAACCCAGACAAGTAAGGGGAGGACATAGTTCATCTTTTTCTTCAGGCAACTGCACACACTGCAGATGTCAGGTCTGGGAACATCTGGGTTACACATTTCATAAGGAAATGCTACAATGAGAGAAACTGTGAGCTAGCTTTTATTACCTCTGAAGAGACTGGCTGAGGGCCTTCTGCCCTCCCTGGAAGGGGTCCTCACATGGGGAAGGGAGCAGCCAACCCCTATCGATTGGCTGTGGACTTGGCCAGTCCCATTGTACCTTGGACTGTCAGTATCTGCAGAATGTTACAGAGTAGAGCATACTTAAAACTTCCTACTAGCTCCCACAGATCTCACTACCTCAGGAGAGCAGGAAGTGTCTAATGGAACATTAAAATGAAAAGTGAAGAGGGGGGAGATGTTTGAGAAACCTGTATGACTTTTGCAAGTAACATTTGTTTCTCAAAGCTCAAGTTTTTGGATTTAGCCTGGAGAAGAGGGTGGGGGAAGGGGAGAGACACACAAAATGTCTTGTCTGGGAGTATGGGTAGGTGTGACCGATGTACTCATTCCAATTTTTTTCCAACAACCTTGGCATGGGTTCATTAGTAGCCGCCATCACCCACTCCATTCCCTTTGGGTTCTCTCCTTCCTAAAAGGAAAGAATAATCAGTCTTCCTGCTATCCCCTAAAACAAGAACACACACCCTCTTTCAATGTGGAGAATTTCTACTGTTAATCTCAGTGGAACTGTACACCTGAAACTAATACAAAATAATATTGAATGTCAACTGTAATTGAAAATATATTTTTGAAAGATTTTATTTCTTTATTTTTAGAGAGAGGGGGAAGGGAGGGAGAGAGGGAGAGAAATATCAATGTGTGGTTGCCTCTCATGCGCCCCCTACTGGGGACCTGGCCTGCAACCCATGCATGGGCCCTCACTGGCAATCGAACCAGTGACCCTTTCATTCACAGGCTGGCACTCAATCCACTGAGCCACACCAGCCAGGGCCGAAAATATTTCTAAAAAATATTTTTAAATAAAATTTTTTAAAAATCACCCTGGGGAAATAGATGAGGGAGGGAGAAACTGAAATACAAAAAAGAGGAAGTTACAAAACTAAAAAGGGATTGCATATTAGCGAGCACTCCTCCAGTTCCTAACTCACTCTGAGGGCGTAAATTCAAGTCCCTTTGCCTCTTGTTCTCAGCTTTTATTCCTGAAAGTTGCACTTCTCATCCAGCGCCCTCCCCCAGTCTTTCTCCCTAGGCTTTGGGCTCCCTGTGGGTGGTAACTGTGAGCTCTGCTTGGTATTCTCAGTGTTCAGCAGTCTGGCACATAGGACTAACATACATTGAGCATTTACTATGGGCCAAGTACTATATGAAGCTTTTGCATAGATTACCTCACTCAGATGATACTCTGAGGTGCTAACTGTTATGTCCCATGTTATTTACTTTTTTTAGTTAAAAAATGTTTTAAATCCTTACCTGAGGGTATGTTTTTTTTAAAAATTGATCTTTTTAGAGAGAGAGGAAGGGAGAGAAAGAGAAACACCAATGTGAGAAAGAAACATCCAGTTAGAGAGTTGAACAAAAAGGAAATGGACTAAAAAAAAAACAAAAAAGAAAGGGAAAAGAAACATCAACCAGTTGCCTCCTGTACATATCCACCAACCTGGGTTCAAACCTGTAACCTAGGTAAGAGCCCTAGGTAATCCCCAATCTTTTGTGTATGGGGTAATGCTCCACCAAACTGAGCCACCCAGCCAGGGCATTACATCCCCATTTTAAAGAATGGAAACTGAGGCAGAGAGGTAAAATAAGTTGCCCACAGACACATGGCTGGTAGAAGTGGCAGAGCTGGGATTCAGTCCCATGAAGGCTGACTCCAAAGCTCATACTCTTAACCACAATGCTAGAAACATTTGAATATTGGTTAAATATATTAAAAGAGCACTTTTCCCCATTTCCAACCCCATGACACCCTTTTCATTTTTTCTCTAAAATGTCCCTTGCTTACATCAGTGCTCTATGTTCCCTAGCCCAAACTCTCAACTATTCCTTGCAATTTACAATATAACCTCATAACTGTTCTTCACTGAGCTAGTGGTTTTTTAAATAAATTTGTTTATTTTTTAAAAAGATTTATATATTTTAAATAAATAAAAAGAATAAATAAAAGATTTATTTATTTATTTTTAGAGAGAGGGGAAGGAAGGGAGAAAGAGAAACAGTGATGTGTGGTTGCCTCTCACTTGCCCCATACTGGGGACCTGGCCTGCAACTGAGGCATGAGCCCTGACTGGGAATCAAACTGGCGATCCTTTGGTTCACAGGCTGGCTCTCAATCCACTGAGCCACACCAGCCAGGGCAGCTAGTGTGTTGTTTTAATTGATTGATTTGAGAGAGAGAAGCATCGATTTGTTGTAGCACTTATTTATGCATTCATTGGTTGACTCTGATATGTGCCCTGACTGGAGATCAAACTCGCAACCTTGGGGTATATGGACACTTCTCTAAGCAACTGAGCTACCAGGGCCTGGGCCAATGGTTTTTAAACCTCTTTGAATCTCAAAACCAGTGGAGAATTATTTTCAGAGAGAGGGCAAGGGAGAAAGAGAGGGAGAAAACATCGATGTGAGAAATATCAGTTGGTTGCCTCTTGAACGCCCTCAGCCAGAGACCTGGTGCAATCCAGGCAAGTGCCCAGACTGGGAATGGAACCGATGACCTTTCAGTTCCCACACTGGTGTTCAATCCACTGAGCCACACCAGTGAGGGCTGCTAATCAACAATTCTTTATCTGCTCCCCTCCCTGGAATACAATGGTCCAGATCTCCATCTGCTCGCTTGTGGACTCCATGGGGCAGAAAGCTAGAATTTCTTGTCAACCTCCTGGAATCAAGTAGGCCATGCATTCCAGTTTCTGGAGTAACAGCCTTCTACATGCATTAATCACATAAGCCTATCAAGTATAGCTAAGGCTAAAATCTTTAACCCTTGAGTTCCCCTATCAATGGGAGGTGTGAAAGTTGAAACTCCTTTGCAAGACTTAACCAGACCAGGTTTACTTTTCTGGCTCCTCACACAGCCGCAGTTTAGGGCTTAAGCAAACAGGGCAAGCACTTTTCATCTCTAAACATCTGCTTTTGAACTTCTTGCTACTTGCGAGTACTTTTCCTCCCCACCCCTACCTGACCCACTTTTCACTACAGGAATGTTACCTCTCAGATGCCTTTCCTGACACCCCAATGAGGAAACCTCTTCACCTGAATGCCTGTAACCTATCACATACCTACTATGACAGCTGTGAATTCGTTATGTTAGTTGCTGAGGTCTCTCTCTCTATCTTCATCGTTCTTGCTGCCTCACAGCAGGTATGGTATGTCACTCATCACTGTATCCCCAGATACTCCCGTTCGTGCGTGGCACGTAGTAGATTCTCACAACGTTTATTAAATTCGTTTTGGGGGAATTTGACTCTTGATCCGCGTCTGGCTAGTTCACCACAAGTTGGGAGGCTAACGTGCTTGGGAGAAATCTGAGCGATCAAAGTCCGCCGCGTGGGACATAAGCCAGAGAAAGTAAGCTTGAGGTCGGACTTTGGGAGTAGAGAAAAGACTCCGGCCCCTTGTGCGGACACTTGGTGAGTAACACGCAAGTTTAAAGGGTCAGGTGGAAGCTGCGCACCTAAGGTTAGAATCTGCGCGACAGACGGCCGCATTGCACGCCGGGATTTGTAGTTCCGCCACTTACCGAGCACCTCAAACCAGTTACATTCAGCTACATTCGACCACGTCCTTACACAGATAAAGTGAGGTCCTAATCTTCCGGCACGCAATGACGAGGTTCTCCAGGGCAATTATACCTGGTAGCAGCCTTCAGAGCAAACCTCACTTCGGGCGTTAGCTACTAGGAAGGGGCATTAGGTACCACCGCGCGTGCGCAACGCTTCGGTTTCGGGTGTGTGTGTGTGTGTGTGTGTGTGTGTGTGTGTGTGCGCGCGCGTGCGCGCAGCGGCCTCCCTGCCACCCGCAATTCCAACCCCACACCCTTTCGGGGTGTGTGTGTGTGTGTGTGTGTGTGTGTGCGCGCGCGCGTGCGCGCAGCGGCCTCCCTCCCACCCGCAATTCCAACCCCACACCCTTTCGGGGGGGGTGGTGGTGTGTGTGTGTGTGTGTGTGTGTGTGTGTGTGCGCGCGCGCGTGCGCGCAGCGGCCTCCCTCCCACCCGCAATTCCAACCCCACACCCTTTCCTTGCGACGGTGCACTCCGCGCAGTTGTCCTCGCGAGGCCTCCTACAGCCGGGTGGCGCACGCGCGGTGTCCCCGGCCCAAGATGGCGGCGCGGTGCTCCACACGCTGGTTGCTGGTGGCTGCGGGGACCCCTCGGCCTCCGGCTGCAGCAGGGAGAGGGGCCCGTCCGCCCAGGGGGGTCGTGGTGGGGGCGTCTCTGGGCCGCAAGCTGAGCGTTACCGCCTTCGCGCCTTCACTGGGAGCTCGCGGCCCTGGGGCACTACTGACATTGAGACCCGGTGTCAGCCTCACAGGTGAGGGCAGGCTCCAGCACCAGAGTCGGGGCTCCAAGGCCTGGAAGGGACTGACCCATCTCGCTCCAGTTACTGGGGTAGCGCGGTGAAAGGTGTTTACTGACGTGTATGCGGAATTGGATAGGGAAACAGGCAAGCAGGAGGCACACAGGCCCTAGTAGCTACTCAGAAAGCTGCATGGAGTCCCTGGTGGCGGGGGTGAAATGCTCCGTAGGCCGTGAACCTTCACCTCTGTGTCAACATTTCTGGAGGCCTCTTTCCGGCCTGCCGCTGCTCCCTATCCCTATTCCTTTCTCTTCCCTGCATCTTCTAACCTGTAGCAGAAGGGAAGAGGTAGCAGCCGTTCGATGAGCATCTGCTCTTGTGCTAGGTACTTTGTGCCTCATCTCCCTTGATGGTAACACCAACCCTGCAAGGTGGGAATTGTCTTCCCTGTTACAGAGAGTGGGAAATTGAGGTTCTAGCAGAGGAACTGATTTGCCCAAGGTTGTTGTAAGGTTACGTTAAGAAGAGTTGTCCCAAACCCAGAGTTGTATTTTCATAGCTTTCACGCTTTCCACCACATGGTGTAAATTGAAGGTTATACTGAACAGTTAGTTTCTTTTAGAAGTTCTTAAATTGGTAGTAGGTGTAATAAAAATACAGACATTTATTGAGCATTTACTATATACCAGGCATGGACATTTCCATGTAGTAGACACTGTTGTTACTCTATTTTGTAAATAAAAAAACAGGCTTAAATGTTAAACAACTTGTAGGATGTCCCAAAGCTAAAAAGTGGTAAAGCCTTTCAAAACCTACTGCTTACTTAATGACCTGGGTGATAATTAATATTTATTAAGCCTTTAGGTGCTTAGCCACAATAGTTTTTCATGTTGTGTGTTCAGTGGCCTCCATCACCTGTGAGAGAAGGAAGGAGGAATCATTATTGAACAACCTAAATTGTGCTAGTTGTTTCTGTCTCCTAGAATTTGTGCAGATGATGATACTTACATTATCTGTAGTCTTACAAAGATGATTAATTAAAGGGCCCTGACAAGGTAATTTCCTGTTGGGTTCCAGTTTTGCAGTATCATTAAAGCATTAGTAATCGTGATTACTTTGTGGACTGAACAGACTCACCTGCACCAGTGCATGTTTGAGTGTGGGTGAATTACCCGTATTTTGCCCACCCACATTTTTGGCCCAGACTTTCAGGACAAAAATCTTTCGTTTTAATATTTTAACTCAACTTTTTTATTTATTTACATTTAGGTACTTGTTTTTTGTATTATAAAGAAATTTTAGCATTTATTTTTGAACATATTATGGTACAAGGCATTTTATGTAACAAATAATTGCAAAACACAAGAACAGATATAAGGTATTTCAGGCATTACCCATGTATAATGTGCATCCTTATTTTCCCTCAAAAATTTGGGCAAAATGTGTGCATTACACACGACAAAATACAGTATTTAGTCCCTTGGAGCACTTAACTGAAATTTTATTCATTTGCAGGTATGTATTGAGGGCCTGCCATAATGCTAGCAGCTGTTCTAGGTACTGGGTGGGGAGCCGAGATTGGCCATGGTGTTAGTCAAGTGATCCCATTTTTAAATTCTGTTTCTGCCGCCTGTATTTCCTCATGGATGGAGCAGTAGTGTGCCCAGGTTTCCTCAGGATTATTTGAAGTCATTCTGTATTTCTCAGTATGAGTAATAGTGGTCATTTTTAGATTTTTGCCTAACATTTTCTAATGTTTAGCTAAATTTGTTCATTTTACATTTGTACAAGTTTGAGGAGCATTTTTTATAATTGTGTGTGTGCATGTGTGTGAGGGAGACACACATGCACAGACAAGCACTAAATACTGACTCTTGTATGCAGCCATTACTAAGGAACTGCAGTCAGCTGTCCTTTTCTCCCAAGAGAGCCCATAGCCCAAGATAGTCATGTTTTATATCAGGTGAGAGGTGGCATCCTTCAGGGTGCACTCTGATATCACATCTAAAGTCATCAGTTTAGCTCTCAAATATTGGTCTGTGATCTCATCTCAAATCAAGTAGTATAATTAGGTGACATAAAAACAACACTTTAAATTCAACTTTTCTCCTAAGCACAGAAAGAAGGCAGTTGTTTGACATTGCTCTGGCCATTCTTGGAGTGACTTGGAGGTTAATCCTATTCTGGATTATTCTAAAAAGGGCAAGACATGTTTTTATTGGTCATATCGGAAAATTTGCCTAGTAAATGAACTCTTTCCAATCATTGCTAGTCATCGAACTTGTCCTCGCTGGTGTGACTCAGTAGATTGAGTGCCAGTCTGTGAACCAAAAGGTCACCTGTTCAATTCCCTGTCAGGGCACATACCTGGGTTGCAGGCCAGGTCCCTGGTTGGGGGTGTGCAAGAAGCAACGGATCAATGTACTTCTTGCACATCTATGTTTCTCTCCTTTTTCTCCCTCCATTCCACTCTCTCTAAGAAATAAGATTTTTTTAAAAAGTCATCAAACTTGTAGTAGTTAAAAGTGAGTTCTCTTTATTCCCATGCAGCTTTATACCATTCTAACCCAAGTTCAAATTCTCTGCTTAAAACATTGGAGCTGCAGCTGCCAGAGCCTTTGCCACTACCATCTTCCTCCTGGATTGGAACGGATGGGAAGGAGACTCTGGAACAGGCCAGGGTAACTGCTCATTCCTGAGTGAAGAGGGAGTTGATTACTAGAGCTTTCCTAGCTCTAGTGTTTTTCTCAAATCTGACCAAAGAAAGACAACAGTGGTCTCTTAGCCCCTGCTGCTTCTACACTGTCTGCTTTTCATATTCCCAGAAGTCTAGGGTGCAGCAACAGAAAACAAGGGATACTGAAAGTATAGATTTTCTTCCTGGTTCTGATTTTAATTGTTCTAATCATTCCTACCCATTCTACTGTCCGATTACTCCTCTTGCCCTTTTCATCCATATGCCTTATACCCTTTTGGCTTTTGTGCTCAGATTAACACTACTTAGTGTTTCAGTCCTCCTTGTTTGTTTTTTTGAGAGCTCTTCCTCATGCAAACCTGATCATTTACCTGTTTAATACTTGCAGTGGCTTCATATTGCCCTCAGGATAAAATCTAGACTCAGCATAGCTCAAAGGCCCTTCTGTTTATTTCTAGGCCCCATTAATCATCAATTTTTAACCACCCCTCTGCCATCACCACAACCACCACATACAGTGTCATGTGCATGCATGCATGCACGTGTCCACATACAAACACAGAGTTGCTAGTTTAGTACCTGCAGTTCCTAAATGCACAGGAATGAACCACTCCCTCTAAACCAAAGGGGATTATGTGATTTAGCCACCAAACAGGGCACTTTTGAAAGTGAAAGGGAATGCTGTTACAATTAACACTAGGACAACTGCTTAAATCTGGATGGATTTAAACCTCTCCCTTAGTCAGGCTAATTTCTGCCATTTAACAGCAGGAGCCCTAGCAGACCTTCCCTGAACTTCTTAGATTGGGTTGCCAGTGGGGTGATTTTTACCCTCCATGGGATGTTAGGTAATGTCTGGAGAGGTTGTCAACTTGTGGGTGGGAGAAGGAGTGTGTAGTGGTACTGGTACTAGTTGGCCATGGGTGCTGCAAAACATCCTACAATACATACTAGATGTATTAGTTTGCTAAGGCTGCCATAATAAGTACCGTAAACTGGGTGGCTTAAACAACAAAAATTTATTTTCTTTTTATTCTTGTTCTGAAGGCTAGAAGTCCAAAGTCAGTATTTTGTCAGGATTGTTTCTAAGATCCTATCACCAAATACATTCACCTTCTGTGGTGCTGGAGGTTAGGGCTTCAACTTAAGAATCTAGAGATGGGGGACACAATTCAGCCCATAACAATAGGACAGCTCCCACCCCCTGCCCTGCAGAAACTGATCCCATCTTCCACTGTGGGGAGGTTGAGAAACCCTGGTTAGGTGACCCTTTAATGTGTATTCTCACTCTGAGTGTCTGTGTACACTAATAAATCTCACACACTGCCTTCCAGACTCCCGTGGGACTGCTGAACTTGAGGGCATTGGCTTTGACTCTTACTCATCTTACATCTTCAGTGCCTAGTACAGTGTTAAGATCTTGAATAAATGTTAAGTTCCAGGAGTTCAGTGCCATTGATTGGTCCACTGTCATATCCCCAGCATGAAGCATAGTGCCTGGTAGGTGTTCAGTGAATATTTGCTGCATGGATAAATGGTGGTAAATATTTGTAAGTACTTGCTGAACGAATGAGTAATGAATAGGGAAGCTTCTCTACAGGCAAGTATTTGACTTAGGAACCTGCAACTGTCTCATGATCCTCATTCTTTTTCTTTTTTTAAAGATTTTATTTATTTTTTTAGAGTGACAAGGAGGGAAGGACAAAGAGAGGGAGAGAAACATTGATCAGTTGCCTCTTGCACACCCCAACCGAGAACCTGGCCCACAATCTGGGTATGTGCCCTGACCTAGAATTCAACCTGTGACCTTTGAGTTTCCTGGACAATGCCCAACCCATTCTTTTTCTTCTGCCTTAACTTGGCCACCTCTCCCCGCAAATTTAGTCCACCCTTTCTCCCAGTGGTCACAGGATGGGTTGGGGGTTAGGAGGCAGCACTTGAGATTGTAGAGCAGCTCCCCCAGCTTCACTTTGTGACTGAGTGAAGTTAGCACTCCACTTCATGCACAAAGGGCAGTTGAGTAGGTGTGTCTGTTGTCCTTTCCTCCTGGCTGCTGATGCAAGAGACCTGAAAGGAGGCAGGGTATGTGGCCACCTGCCATGTGCTTTGATTCCTTTCAGGTTGTCTGATCTGTGGTAAACAGAGGTTCTGGCACAGGGCTTTTTAATCTTGTGTGTCTATATATGTGTATTATTTTTAGGGGAAGGGGATGGTGCTTTTATCAGATATTCTGAGAGATGTGTGACTTCAAAGACCAAGAACCATTTCGTTAACACAGTGGTTCTCAAATGAGCATTGGATGTAATCACTTGGAAGGATTGTCACCTCCAAAGTTTCTGATTTAGGTCTGGGGTGGGGCCTGAAAATTCCCATTCCAACAAGCTGATGCTGCTGGTCCAGGGACCACACTCTGAGCACCATCTTACCCTGTCAGCAGATATCCAAGGTTGCTTGGTAGAGGGAAGGAACCTGGAGAGCATTAAAAGAGACAGAGTTTATGAAAATAGCTGGCATGTGGTGAGTTCTCAGTGTTATGGAAGCTAAGTCTTATTTTATTTTGTTTATTTTTCATTTTAAGAGTATGTTTATTAAAGCTGGGACAGTGAAACAAAGGAAGGGCTTTAAGGTAAAAGAAGCAACAGGAGAGAGCAAGTCAGAGAAAAGGAGGCCTTGGAGGTATGTTCAGAGGGTAAGCCCAGGATGATCTGCTGCTGCCCACTGCTCCCCTGGTTGCAAGTGTAGGAGAAAGATGACAGAGATACAAGGAATGGGCATGCTCTAGGGAGAGAAGAATGTGGGTTCTTTGTTTTGAGGGTTTTTTTTCTTTTCTTTGGCCAGCCAGAATCCTAGGGGAGGGTCTTAACAGACTGTTCATTAGCTTTTTAGGTGTCCTTCAATATGTTGATACAATAAAATGTGCATATAGAGGGGTCAGGGGGATTTTTCTAGTTATTTTTTTGTTTATAGTGTAAGTTTTTATTGCTTTTTTTCCCCATTACCATTTATCTCCCTACACCCTTTTCCACCTCCACCTCACCCCTGGCCACCACAGGGCTAAGTTCCTTTTTATTATTATTATTTTTTTTTTTTAGATTTTATTTATTTTTAGAGAGGGGAAGGGAGGGAGAAAGAGAGGGAGAGAAACATCAATGTGTGGTTGCCCTTCATGCGCCCCCTACTGGGGACCTGGCCTAAACCCAGGCATGTGCTCTGACTGGGAATTGAACTGGAAACCCTTTGGTTTGCAGGCCGGCACACAATCCATTGAACTACACCAGCTAGGGCCCTTTTTATTATTTTTTAAAAAGATTTCATTTATTTATTTTTTAGAGAGAAGGGGAAGGGAAGGAGAAAGGGAGAGAAACATCTATGGGTTGCCTCTTGCCCACACCCTGACTGGAGACTAAACCTGCAACCTAGACATGTGCCCTGCCCAGGAGTTGAAGCAGCAACCTTTCACTTTTCGGGACAACGCCTAACCAACTGAGCCATACTGGTCAGGGTGCTAAGTCCCTTTTTAATCCTCTTCAGGTGCAGCCCTCATTTGGTATAGTGTTTGTTTAGTGGTTTAATGAGGCTACTACAGAGGTAGTGTAACCCAGCAGGATCAGCCCACCCAATTTTATACTGACATTATTTTACATTCTTTTTATATGATGGCTTTAGCCATTTTTGAAGTACAGTGAGTTTGGTCTCCATTGGGCTTGGAGGAGAACAGGCCCTTAATTTGTGACCTATTTGCTCCTTCACAGGTATAACCTGGCTGGTTGTTTATTCACAGTTTCCTATTGTTGAACATACTCCCAGAATGATTTTCTTTTCTTTTTTTCTTTTTTAGGAGTACAAAGTTACCCTTTTGTTTGTACTGCCTCTTTCCACACGAGCACCCCTTTGGCCAAAGAGGATTATTACCAGATATTAGGAGTGCCCCGAAATGCCAGCCAGAAAGAGATCAAGAAAGCCTATTACCAGGTCTGTATGGAAGCCAGATTTTAGAGACAAGATTGTAGAAGGAATACTGTTGATCTAGACTGACTCTGATCAGTGCAGTGCATATGCCTATAACAGGATGCAGGCAGCTGACAGTATGGAATGACATGATGAAGGTGGGCTTTGTTGGACTGTATTTTTCAGTGCATGTTGCTTACCCACTAATGCTTCAGAAAAGAGGAGTCAAAACCAGAGATTAGAAAAACATTTTTCCTCAACTGTTTTTGTACTTAGATTTTTTCTTCACTGTCTGAATTAGTAGGCACGCTGGTTTAAGTTTTAAGTAGTTATTCTTTGCATTCAGATGAAAGTTTATGGACTTAGAATTATTTCTTCAATGAGCTCAGTAAGTGTGAAGTTCCTGTCATCATATCCCAGAACATAGTAGGGCTAGTTACCTAGACCAATGGTTCCCAGATTTTTGCTCTGATCAACAAAATTAAAATTAAAATTAAAAATGGGGGCACCAGTGTAGGATTGCCAGCTTTTGTATTTTGCCTAATACAGGTGTTAAAAATAACAAGTACAATCTATTAATGTCATTTGTAAAAGAAATAGCATCTAAATACCATAAAAATAGGAAAGCCATAATATCAGGATAAAGGAGATATTTAAATTAAGTATGAATTAAATACATTAATTTCCTTTATGAAAAATTTAGTATAAGATTTTTGAATTTAAAAGTAATTTTTTTGTAGATGAGCAAAAACTTTGTCCAAGGCCAATATTTGTGAATCAAGTACTGATCAAAATCAGACCTAACAGCTTATGCCTCAGGCATCTACTCTTTACCTCTTGCTTTTTTCAAAAAGTGTACAGTTCACTGGTTTTTAGTATATTTAGAGTTGTAGAATTATCATCACAATCAATTTCAGAACATTTCAACAACTCGAAAAGACACCCCACACCACGAGCACTTAGACCCCATTCCCTCTTTGCCCTTGCCGTTGTGAACCTGCTTTCTGTCTCCATGGATCTGTCTATTCTAGACACCTCATAGCAATGAAATCACACAACATAGGGCCTTTAGTGACTGTCTTCTTTCACTTGAGCATGTTTTCAGGGTTCATCTGTGTTGTAGAATGTATCACTACTTCATTTCTTTTTTTTTTTTTAAGATTTTATTTATTTATCTTTAGAGGGAAAGGGAAGGAGAGAGGGAGAGAAATATCAATGTATGGTTGCTTCCTGTGCATTCCCTACTGGGAACTGGCCTGCAACCCAGGCATGTGCCTTGACTGGGAATCGAACCGTGATCTCTTGGTTCACAGGCTCGCGCTTAATCCACTAAGCCACACCAGCCAGGGCTACTTCATTTCTTTTAATGGTCATAATTTTGCATTGCATGTATATGCTACATTTTATCCACTCATGAGTTGATGAATATTTGGTTTCCTTGTTCCTACTTTTTTTCTGTTTTAAGTAGAGCTGCTGTGAACATCCATGTTAAGTTTTGTGTAGACCTATGTTTTAATTTCTCTTGGGTACGTACATGCTCATAGGAATAGAATTGTTGGGTCAAATGATAACTCTGTGTTTAACCTCTTGAGGAACTGCTAGACTGTTTTCCAAAGCAGCTGCACCATTTTACATTTCCATAAGCATTGTATGAGGCTTCCAATTTTTCCATATCCTGGCCAACATAGTTATGCCTTTTTGATTCTAGCCACCCCAATGGGTGTGAAGTGGTGTCCCAGTATTTTTTTTTTAAGATTTTATGTATATATTATAGAGAGAGGGGAAGGGAGTGAAAAAGAGAGGGAGAGAAACATTATAATGTGTGGTTGCCTCTTGTGTGCCCCCCACTGGGGCCTTGCCCGCAATGCAGGCATGTACACTGACTGGGAATTGAACCGACAACCCTGTGGTTTGCAGGTTGTCACTCAATCCACTGAGCCATGCCAGCCAGGGCTCCCAGTATGGTTTTTGATTTGCTTTTCTCTGGTGACTAATGGTGTTGAGCATCTTTTCATGTATTTATCAGCCATTTGTTGTAAATGTATTCAGATCCTTTGCCCATTTTTTTTAGTTAATCTTTTTATCACTGGGTTGTAATGGAGTGAGCAAAGGCATGGGGGAAGAAAGCAGAGATCCTGGCTTGAGAAGAGTGAATAGCACGTTCCCTTTGGAAAGGTGGAGGCTCCAGCCAAATTACTGGGGCATTTGAGTTCTTAGCAAGTGATAGAGAATTACAAGGTGTGTCCAGAAGGTATCCAGCCGTGTAATATGAAAAATAGAGACATTTGTTGAAGAAGATACAAGATACAAGAAACATTGTACTTAGCACAGTGATACCCCAGTCCCCTTCAAAGTAGGCACCTTGGGACCTCACACTATTCTCCCATTCGCCATCAGCTGCCCATCATATTTTTGTGAATCTCATCAACAATCTGAAATGTCTTTCCTTTGTGGGAAAAGCCAGAAGTTGCAGGGCACCAAATCTGGGCTGTAGGGGGACTGAGTCACCTGGGTGATTTGGTGTTTCGCCAAAACACGGCACGAGACATGATGCATGAATGGATGTGTTGTAGTGATTAAGCTGCCAATCACCACTTGTCCATAGCTGTGGCCTTCTGAGTCATCCGAATAGTTTCCGAAAAGGAATGTTCAGCTCCGCAAAGGAGCTTAATGCAAAATTTGATGCAGATTTGTTGTTCTACTCCATGGGTGGCAAGCACAAGGCCGTTGGGTCGAATCCAGCCCTCCACCTCATTTTATCTGGCCCAGCACCTTGTTTCTCCCTGGTGGCAGCACCAAGCTCTTGCTTAACTGTTAAGGAGTAGTTACTTTTATACAGTCCTAAAATTACATTCTGCCCTTTGAAGGCAACTGCAAAGCTGCTGTGGCCCTTGGTGAAAATGAGTTTGACACCTCTGCTCTACTCACTCATTCATCTTGAATGTGAGGGCCACACAGTACACAAGCTCATTCACAGCATCTACTACCCTCACTGACTAGTACAGTGAAGTTGTCATTGTTCACATGTGCACATTTCAGTCCACTGTCCTTGGCTGCCAGGTTACATCGATGTTGCACAAACCATTCTTGCTGTATTAACAATGGTTGGACTTTTTCCAGTCAGACCTTGTAATTTAAAAGAAAATAGGGCCCTGGGTGGTGTGGCTCAGTGGATTGAGCGCTGGCCTGCAAATCAAAGGGTCACTGGTTCGATTACCAGTGAGGACCCATGCATGGGTTGCAGGCCAGGTCCCCAGTAGGGGGTGCATGAGAGGCAACCACACATTGATGTTTCTCTCCCTCTCTTTCTCCCTCTCTAAAAGTGAATAAAATATTTTTAAAAAATTAAAGTAGGTCACCAAGCTTTTGGTTATGAAAATAAAAAGATCAAGTAAAGCTGTGCAGTTTAAACTAGAAATTTTTAAAGTTGCCTTAATGGGACAATTATTGGAGTCAGATGTTGATGAAGCTTTGTAATCATATAATTCTTATGGCAAGAGGCTTGGGAAGGTTATGACACACATCCTAAGCTACATAGCTATTTTGTAGCATGTAAGACTAAAATACAGGTTTTTCAGACTATAAAAGGCCTCTCTTCTCCATCTGCTAATCTCATGTTTCAGCATATCTTGTCTTGGAGTTTGGGAGCAGCCAGTAAACAGACATAGCTTGTCTTGGCATTGGAACCAGCCTTGCCTTGTAGCCCACTGTGATCTACTGGCCATGCTTGAGATGACTGCCCCTGCTGCCCCCCCGCCTCTCCCGCCTTCAGGGCTTAGCTCATAGGTTCTGGTGTGAGGACCAGCATCTCCAGAAGTAGATTAAACAGCCAGCTGCTGGCAGTGCCAGAGCCTAAGGGGCCTATCAAGTCACTGGCAGCTTTAGGATTCTGTTTCTGTGCACCTCCTTGCCCTCACATAAAGGACCTGTGGTAACTCACACTAGGAAGGCTCAGGAATTGCAGCAAACAGCAGCGAACTCCTACAGAGCACACAGTACTTCTCAGCACAGCGAGAAGGGAGCCTTTGTTTTAGGGCTGCTCAGCACACCTGTGTGCTCTGGACAGCCAATTGAGATTTAGTTTTGTTTTTAACATTAAAATCTGTTTTGAATGGTAATATATTTCCCTTGTTCAGAATTCAAAAAGTACAAGTTAATTTCACTGCACAAAAAGTACAATGAAAAGTCTTCCTCCTTCCCATTCATTTATATCCCTCCTATAGCAGTCAATGTTACCAGTTTACTGTATGTTCTTCCAAAAATACGTTAAATCTGTCCAGTTATTTTCTTCTTTTTCTACATAGATTAAAGCATACTGGGTACACTATTTTGCATCTTTCACAAAGGTGCCCACGTTCTAAAGAATTACTTGTTATTTTTGGTAGAGATTTGTTGTGGTTGAATAATGTGTATATACCTCACATTTGAAGAGATGGTTTATTTTTAATGTCTTAAATCTTGTTTTAAGAATTTCTATTGTTTGTAAAGTCTTAACTGCTATAAAGGAGTTGAAATTGTGACTGGTATTTGGGGTTCAGTTTTCGTAATCCTTTTGTGTTCATAGTAATTTATCATTTTCTCCCGTAGCTTGCCAAGAAATATCACCCAGACACGAATAAGGATGATCCCAGAGCCAAAGAGAAGTTCTCCCAGCTGGCAGAAGCCTATGAGGTAACATGACCCACTGTCGTGTGCACTCGCTGTCGTTCAGCTGCATGCATGTATCAGAGCATGCTGCACAGGAGACCTGACGTGTCATGAGGTCCAGTACAAAGGCTGTGTTCCCACACCAGATCCCCTTGTTGAAGAAAAAAAAAATTCCCAGGTCTCACACTAGATCTTACTTCTTGGAAACTCAATGAAAAACAGTGTTCAGTCTTTATTAACAGAACTTGGACTTGTAGCCAGGTCTGGGAACACGTTGTTGGCTTAATCCACACCTATCTGATCACCCCCTCCTACTTAGGGCATTGCTGTCTGGTGGGGATGGTGGGTCCCGTACAAGTAGAAGACCAACACTGCCCTGGAGAAAATTAAAATGTAATCAGAGGCAGGGGACATACATGAAACAGCTACTGAATAATTGGACCTTCTTCCCAGACTTTGACTATTCCAAAGGGATTCAGGATATATAGGGTGTCATATATCTGCTCTGTGTGGGTACATTCCCCCAACACCACTTGACAGTGATAGACTTTGTATCTCTTTATTCTTAAGTATTTCTGTATTTCCTAAGAACAAGAACATTCTTTCCCATAGCTATAGTACAATTGTCAAAATCAGAAAATTTAATGTTGATACATTCCCATTATTTATACTTGGTGTCTGTGTCCCTGGGCCTTTGGAGACCCGTGAGCACCTGACTGCTGTGCCTTTTGTGGAAGGTGCTGAGTGATGAAGTGAAGAGGAAGCAATATGACACCTATGGCTCTACTGGTTTTGATCCTGGGGCTGGTGGCTCTGGGCAGAGCTACTGGAAAGGAGGCCCCACTGTTGACCCAGAAGAGCTCTTCAGGAAGATCTTTGGGGAATTCTCATCATCTTCTTTTGGAGATTTCCAGAGTGTATTCAGTCAGCCTCAGGAGGTGAGCTTATTTTGAAGAACCATTCAAATTTTAACTGCTAAACGTGATGCAAACAGATGTTATCAACTTCTGTTTCTCAAAGAAAAAGGCAAAACAGCTTAAATGGAATGATCTGGTGGCAGCCATTTAGGTAAGAAATCATCCCAAAATTTGAAAAATCATATAGGTAATAATGTATATACATCCATTTTGACTTGAGTCTTACAGTTGCTTAACTAGGCAAAACGTAAGACTTTCAGAGTCCATTATTAGGGGGCATTTTATCTAGAGCTGCTACATTATTCCAGGAGAGCTCAATCTAGTAGGGAGACATCCCAATCCTACTTTGTCCATATTTATGTCCTAATAAGATCTTATCAGATTTGAAGAGAGAGGAATAATATTTATGATTTAAGTTTTGATTGTGGATCATTTGAGCTGTTTGTAAGGACTATATACAAGTATTATCTGTGAATAGTTTGTTGAAATATACATTTTTACTTAAATATTACTCTCAAAAGTTCTAAGGAGCAGGGCAGAAACAGTTAAGCAAGTCCCATCTATTCTTGGCAAAGTAGAGGAAAGTAAAGCAGTTAAAAAGTAAAGTGACTAGGGAGGGAGGAGATAAATAGGCAGCAGAGAGGATTTTTTAGGGCAGTCAGAATACTTTGTATGATTTTATGATGATGTATACATGTCATTATGCATTTGTGTAAACTCATAAAACGTGCAATACCAAGAGTGAACCCTAATGTAAACCATGGGCTTTGGGTGATTATGATGTGTCAGTGTAGGTTTATCCTCAATTAAAAAAAATGAGCCAGTCTCGTGAGTGATGATGATAGGAGAGGCTGTACATGGGTGGGGGCAGGAGATAGGTGGGAAATTTCTGTACCTCCCTCTCAATTTTATTGTGAACCAGAACTGCTCTAAAAAATAAAATCTTTAAAGTAACTGCAAACTGCTGGCTAGTCCCTCCCCTACTTTAAGAAAGATAACGGGCCATCCCTTGATTTCTTTAGTACATCATGGATTTGACATTCAATCAAGCTGCCAAGGGTGTCAACAAGGAGTTCACTGTGAACATCACTGATACCTGTGAGCGGTGTGACGGCAGAGGGAATGAGCCTGGCACCAAGGTGCAGCACTGCCACTATTGCGGCGGCTCCGGCATGGTAAGAGCCAGTTACAGCCACCACTCCGCCACCTCCCTTCCTGCTTCCCAGGGGACTCCCACCTTGTGCCCACTCACACTTCCCCCCACCATCTCTTATTTCTGTGCTTCTGTGGATATTTTTTAAGCAGTACCTAGGGCTTTGGGAATTCATAACTAGGTGGGACTATTTTATCTAGAACATTTTGTATTTTTCCAGAAGTTGTCTTGGTCAACAATACAGACAGAGCAAGGAAACTTAGCTGCCTTCTGTAAAAATACTCTTTGGGATATTTTGGTAATTTGAAACCAACTAGAGGTTGTTGGGGGACACTTAGTTTGAAGTGTAATCATTTTTCCTTTTGTTAATGTGTTGAATTAATTCAAAGTTATACAACAGTATAAAGACTCACTCCCTTAGTCCTTTACCCACGTTCATCAATTAACATTTTGTCCTATTTGCTTTGTCATTTAAAAACATTTTTTAATAGTTCATTTTTATTGTATTTTTTCCATTACCATTTATCCCCCCTTATACCCTCTTCTGCTTTGTCATTTTTGGTGTGCTCAGTCTCTCTCCCTTCCCCTCCCTGTGTGTGTGCTCTGCACACACATGCACACACATTTCCCCAACCATTTGAGAGTAAGTTGCAAACATTATATTTCTTTATTCCTTTATACTTCAGTGTGTGTTTTCTAAGAACAAGCGCATTCTTTTACATAACCACAGTACAGTTGTCAAAATCAAGAAATTTAATGTTGATACAATACCATTATCTTTACTTAAATTTTTCAGTTGTCCTTACAATGTTCTTTTTTTCCCTGGTCCAGGATCCAAACTGGGATCCTGTGTAGCATATGCTTATCTTTTGTCTTCTTTAATCTGGAATAGTTCCTCAGTCTTTCTTTTTCTTTATGTCCTTGACATTTTTTTAGGATTAAAAGCTAGCTATTTTGTACAATTCCCTCATTTTGGGTTCACACCTCAAAGGTATAGTGCCCTTTTCAGAGGATCATGTCAAGAGTCATGAAGTGTAAGTTTATCCATTAATGATGACCTTCCATTTGATCACAAGCAGTTAGTTAAGGTAGTGTCTACCTGCATTCCTCCGAGAGAGGGCGCTCTTGGGGAGGATGAGGTTCCTGTAGCTACAGTTCTGTGAGCCCAGTTGCTGTTAGATATTTAGATATCTTTTATTGATTGTTCCCAGTTTCCTCTCACTTCTAAGGTCCTTTCTGCAAGGCCTTGAATTGCTATGAATTTTTTTCTAACATTTCTGAAGTGAACATGAGGTAAGATAGTAAAGCTGAAGTGTAGTTCTCTCAAAATGCAATGTTTTTTTTAAAATATATTTTATTATGCTATTACAGTTGTCCCATTTCCCCCCCTTCACTCCCCTCCACCCTGCACACCACATCCCACCCTCATTCCCCCCCCTTTAGTTTATGTCCACGTGTCTTAAGTTCTTTAGCTTCTCCATTTCCCATACTATTCTTACCCTCCCCCTGTCTATTTTGTACCTACCATTTATGTTTCTTGTTCCCTGTACCTTTTCCCCCCTCTCCCCCTCCCCCTCCCCGCTGATAACCCTCCATGTGATCTCCATTTCTATGGTTCTGTTCCTGTTTCAAAATGCAATGTTTAAGACTAGGAAAGACATTTGGAACTTATTTGCTAAAGGATTAGTATTCCTAATATGTAAAGGGCTCCTTCAGAATAATGAGAAAAAGACCAACAGCTCATGAGAAAAACTAGTCAAGATGAACAGAAGAGGAAATGCAAGTGGCCAGTAAACATTGCTCACTAGCAATCAGGAAAACATTTATATTGTGCACATTGTGGTCCCAAAGCCTTGGCTATCCAAATTTACCTGTGTACTTAGAGTTCCATTTTTTTTCCTTTTTCCTTTTTCCTTTTTATCAGGAAACTATAAATACAGGCCCTTTTGTGATGCGTTCCACGTGTCGGAGATGTGGCGGCCGAGGCACCATCATCACAGCTCCTTGTGTGGTGTGCAGAGGAACAGGACAAGCCAAGCAGAAGAAGAAAGTGGTTATCCCTGTGCCGGCAGGTGGGTTCTGGGCTCCTCCCCACACTGAGGACTAAGCTGAGACATTGTTTCCTTGTGATTTAGCCAAAGCTAATGTTAAGGCCCTGGAGCCCCAGACTGGAGGAGGAACTAGAATCTCCTTGTAGGTTTCTCTTTGCCTAGTTATTCTTAAAATCTGCACTTACATATCACTTTGGAGAGAAGGGACCTGACATGTCCACTCTTTCCTGTGTATGGCGAAGGATAACCTCTGTCCTTAGGTCACAAGGCCAGCATTGTCCCCACTGCCAGCCCAGTCTACACCCTGCCCCCTCCTAGATGCCAGGGAAGCCAGTGACTGCTCTCTCCAACTGGCTCTTGTTCCAAGGGTGCTCTTTCCACAGAGCAGTCTGATCTTATCACTTGCCCTATGAAGACCCAGCAGTGACTCTCAGTGGCCAAGAAAAGTCTTCCCCTCTGGGCTCCTGCTTGCCTCTTCAGCCTCCCCTCTCATTAGCCTTCCCCTTGTTGCCTGCCCTGTAGCCTCATGACTTCCTGTAGCTCCTGAATGGGACAAAAGCCTCCCAGAACAGAGCCTTTTCGTATGCTGTTTCCTGTGTCTGAAACTTGCTTTCTACCATCTCCCTAGCAGTTAACTGTTTTTATGGGCTTCCTCAGGGAAGCCACCTGGAACCTTTTCTGTTCCTTAGATGTACCTTAATCTGGAGTTGTGACTTTTTCCTTCTGAGAACATGACTCTGTAATGACATTATTAGTGTTGTTATTTGATTAATATTTGTCTCTGCTACTGGACTGGACACTCTCTGAGATGCTACTTGGACCTGGCAAGAGGTAGGTGTTCAGCAAACTTGAATTAATAGAAGGTGCTCTTGTTTGGTAATGGTATGGTGCACCTTTGAAAAGTTATACTTGTTGCCATATTGGATAATTGTGTTGTTCCTCATTAATGAGAAACAGGAATGAATAATGATCCAGAGTAGAAAATGCCTTGGGAGATCTCCAAATGATCATTTTCTTTTGAATTTTTATTCTCACTCACAGGAGTTGAGGATGGACAGACTGTGAGGATGCCTGTAGGAAAAAGAGAAATTTTCATCACATTCAGGGTAGGTCCTCTGCTTGCCCAGCCTCTGTTGGGGCCTTGCTCTCTTGGAGAATGTGCAGCCAAGGCTTCTCGTGGAGAGAGAGGGAAGCTTCTTGGGGCACATCCTGCTGTCCACATTTCCAAGGGGAACAATGGCCACGTTGGTGGAATTATTAAATATGTCACCATCAAGCTTTTGTGTTAGGTGTGGAGAGAACAATGTTGCTTCAAGATATTTACAAGTCGGAAACAAAAAACACATAAAAATACAGAAAACATTGCCCTGTGTTTTTATTTACATATTAAATTTTTGGTAGGGATAGTAGGTGCCAACGGTAGAGTTTTACCTAACGTATTCAAGGGGAAACCTGGTTTTCTGAGATAAGGGAAACCTTAAAGGAGATAACAGCTTCTACTGGCAATTCCACTAGATACATACCTGAGAAAAGCCCACACAGGCACAGCAGGCAGAGGCACAAGATGTGTGTGACAGCCTCGTTCATAGTGGCAAGACACTGATAACAACCTGCTTTCCTTGGACAAGAGAATGGCAGGGTGAACTGCACAGTGGTCACAGAGGACCACAGAGCAGTCAGAAGGAAGAAACTGGACCACATGTGTAACGAGACTTGTCAGTTACAAAGAGGAGGGAAAGAAGGGTTGCAAGAGGGATGCAAGGAAGATCATGTATCTAAACTTTTAAATCACATGAGATGACAGTATGTATATTACTTAAGGACATGTAAATATGTAGTAGAAGTTAAAAGATGCTTGTAGGAACGATAAGCACTAGATCCAGGCACATAGTTAACTCTGAGTGGGCGAGGAAGAAGCAAGGAGACTTCACCTGCATTCATAATGTCTTATTGTAGCTTTATGTATTTACTTTGCAGTTTATGTACATGCGAAATATCATAATTTAAAAAAGATAAAAATCTAAGGATGAACCTTTAAACTGAGAAATCAAAGACAAAGATAACAAGCTGGAAGCCAATCGATGAGACTAGTTTGGTAGAGAATTCAGATTCTGTCCCCATCTAATAATAGAGAAGAAAAAACAAATCACTGGAAGACAAAGAATGTCTTTGAGATACAACAAACAGTGCTTATAAAAAAAATAAAAATAATTCTAGTATTATCGACCTGTCTTAGAGGTAGTTTGTGCCAAATGACCATTTGGAAAACCATTTTGCCTTTGTAGATGTGTTAGTGTGTGTTCTAGTAAAGTAAGATTTTTTTAATGTTGAAGATGCCAATTTTACTTTATTTTTGTTCAGAATTGAATGGCTGGATTTGAACCTGGGAAGTCTAGGCACTCTTGCATTGCAGTATAGAACTGAATCTGACATGTAACCTGGCATAATGTTTCAATTTGGTGAAAGTACGCTCTGTCCCTCAGTGCTGTGTTCCAAGCATAGAAGCAGGGTAATGTGTGTCAGGCCCTAAGCTCGGGCTGCTGAGTTGTGGGGCTGATGTCCAGTCTCCAGAAGGACCTCTCTGTGCATAATGCCCATCTCTTATGTTTGGCCCTAGGTGCAGAAAAGCCCTGTGTTCCGGAGGGATGGTGCAGACATCCACTCTGACCTCTTTATTTCTGTAGCTCAGGCTGTTCTCGGGGGGACAGCCAGAGCCCAGGGCCTGTATGAGACAATCAATGTGACGGTAAGAGGGCAAGATTATCTTTGCCACCTTCCTACTTAATTGCTTTTTTTTCCCTGGAATGGAAAATGGCTTATAAGTGGCTAGAACCTGTAAACAGCCAACATGTCGGGGATTCAGGGGAAATGAGATTTAGGTGAGGCAGGAGGAATATCTGACCATTCCTAGGGTTTGATTCACAGGGTATGGGCCTTGAATGTGCCATCATGAGGGACAACAATTCCTGAGTTGCATCCCCTCTTTTCCTGGGCCAGGGAGCAGCCTCAGCAATGCACTCCTGTGCTGGCTTTGCTACTTTTCAGGTCTGGCTCTCCCCACTTTGGCTTACCTCGCCAAACCACCCTGCCCCTAAATCCTCGTTATAGGCTCTACTCAGGGTGAACCGCAGCTTAGCCAGTTTCCATGTGGTTGTTGGCAGGTTCTGTCTAGAAATCTGAAAGGGCAACTGGAGACCAAGGAAAGCTACAGGTTTTCTTTCCTCATAGATCCCCCCTGGGATCCAGACAGACCAGAAGATTCGGATGAGTGGGAAAGGCATTCCCCGGATTAACAGTTATGGCTATGGAGATCACTACATTCATGTCAAGATAAGAGTTCCAAAGTAAGTGCCCACTTAACCATGGCAAGGCCTGCTGGATCCTTTCACACTTTCACCATTGAGCAGGGGCCAGTTGAGGGCTTTTCATCCTGCCTCCTGACCTAAGTGTGGCAGGGTGGTGGTTTAGCACCACCAGACCACCTGGTCCCACTGTGGCTCTGCTGCTGGAAGTGCTGAGGCTCAGTCAGGTTACTCCTTTAAGTCAGTGTGTCCTGCCCAAATTCTCCATCTGCAAAGTGGACATAATGAAAAAAAAGCTGACCTCCTTGAGTTAGAGAATTAAATAATACATAGGGGATGCTTAGCTGTTACTGCAGTTGATTTTATTATTATTGCTCTCAGGGTGCACATAGCCTGGTGGGAGAAGCAGATCTACAACCAGATCATGGCACGGGATGTCTGCGTCCTGTGGGAGAAAGATCTGAGCTGAGTGCTGTGGGCATCCAGAATAGGCATGCTGACTCTGGGAGAACTGGGTCTCCAGTACTCCTCCTAATTCCTGAGCGTGTGCACACGCACACACACTTATAAAAGCTCCCTCTCACCCCCAGTAAACTATTTAGCACAGCCATAGTGGCAGTTGTTTTAAACAACTTAGGGTAGTTTAGGACATTTTCTTTACAGAAGCTTTAAGGGTGTAGCTCTGAGGGTCAGGTTGTGCACTCTGCCTGGGTCAGGGGTCCTGCATTTCCCACACTGACCCAGGCCTTATCATTTAAAGAGCTGCCCAAAGGAAACACTTGACATTGACTGTGCTCACTCCACAGGAGACTGACAAGTCGGCAACACAGCCTGATGCTGAGCTACGCTGAGGATGAGACTGATGTAGAGGGGACGGTGAATGGCGTCACCAATACAAGCACTGGTAAGGTGGCATGGTGGCACATGGGCATCCTCCGTCCCTTGGTAGCATGTTGGGGTTTCCACTTGAGGATCTCCATGGAACCTTCAGAGAGTACAGTAGAAAGAGGGGAGCTGAGGACTCAGAACAGCCAAGTGGAAAGTGTAACTGTGCTCCCGAGCACAGCTGCTTCTCCTTCCTCTGTGTTAGTGCTAGTTTGCTTCCTGCCGGATAGCAGCCCTGTGTGTCAGCAAGCTGCTCTTCTGAGTTCTATCCTTGGTTCTGCCACTTGCTTAGGCACATCATCACATGAGAGTTCCTTGTAACAGCTTAAGAAAATGGATTGGAAGGCTTTATGCATTCCTGACCCAGGACACTTCAGCAAGATTTCAGAGTGTCTTGTAAATAACATCTTTTACAGTAATAAAAAAAACATGGTCACATGACTTCAAATCTGCTTATTCCCAGCAGGTCTAATTTTGAATTCCTCTGGCAATGAGCAGGTGCCTTATTTACCCTGATCTCAAATGTCATGCTCTATCTACTGAGTATAGTTAAATATTAGTAATACTCGATACCAAAATGCTTTCAGGCAGAAGCTTTGGTGGTGGGAACCTCAGCAACAGCCCTCTTCCCATGGGAGGGAGTTGCTCTGCTGTGGAGATGCTGATTCTTTGCTGGACGACTGCCTGGTCAGGACAGGCTGTGTCGAGAGTGAAATTGGCTTCAGCTGCACAACATGTTTCCTCCTTGTTACATCATTTTGTTTTTGTCTGGGTTCTAGTTCTTGTGTTTTCAGAACTTGAATAGTATCAGGTTACTATACGCTCATTCAGAGCAGGTGATGGGAGCAGGAGTGGATTTCCCAGTGAAGTGGAGGGCTTGCTCTTGGATTCTCACACCCCACCCCACCCTGCAGGGAGGGGTGTCGAAAAAGCATCAGCCTTTGCATAGGCTTTTCTGAATTTCTGTTGAGTTTAGGGGACCAAGTCTTTTGTGAAAAAATAGCCATGCCCTGGCCAGGTGGCTCAGTTGGTTGGAGTCTCGTCCTGTGTACCAAAAGATTGTGGGTTCTGTTCCCAGTCAGGGCACATAGCTAGCTTGCAGGTTTGATTCCCAGTTGGGGTATGTGTGTTGTGACTGTTGAAGGCTGGACAGGTTCACAGAATTCGGGCAGATGGAAGAATACTCACAAAGCCTTTGGGATGTCTGACAGCCTTTATTCAAGGGTGGGCGAGTCACACATGCTGCAAGCTGTGTGTCCCCCTGCATGTCCCTGTGTGGCACACTGCATGTCACCTGTCCCCTTACATGTGCGTATGGTAACCAGCGGGGAATCCCTACCTGCTTAGGTACTTTAGACAAGCAAAGCCGGGAAAAAGCCAAAAAATTAAATAACATAGCATGATTCTGTGCATGTGAGCCTACTTCATGTTATGGAAACCATTTGTCAGACTCAGTCTCAAGGCTACAAGAACACTACTTATCAGGCCCATTCAAGGTTATAGGAAAACTGCTTCCTTTAGTTACCCAGACACCTGGGTGAGGAAGCCAGACTGCCTCCATTTACCCTACAGTATGTATGGGAGGCACCAACTGATGTTTCTCTCTTTCTCCCTTTCTCTGTCTAAAATCAATAAACATGTCCTTGGGTGAAGAATTAAAAAAAAAGTAACCACCACAAATCCTGTCGGTAGCCTGACCAAGCATGGATTAGGTCCTTGTATTAAATGGTTTGGTACATGTACTCTTCCTTATTTTCTTGGTATATCCTTGAACAAAAAGGAAGTGGGAATAGTGGGAATAGTTAGTCCATGTAACTAGAATGTTCACTTCTAGCTTCTCCTTCCCGAATCCTAAATGTAGCATGTGAGATTTGTTCTGCAGACAGCTCACAGCTGTCCTCCTCTCCCACCCACCCACAACTTGCGGTTCTTCTCAGCTGAGCCCTGTGCAAGGATGTGGGCCTTGTTCACTATATTAGAATGCTGGGTATTAGTATTCACCAGTTGTTGTTTTTTTTTAACCCCTTTCTGATAGCTTAAATTGAGAGTCAATCATATAGGCAGCTTCTGAGTGTCCTTAGAACCCTCATTATTTTCATGGTGTTTTGTCCTGATAGCTAATTCCCTCTTCCCTTGTTTAGTCAGGTTTCATTGGGAGCTTCCTATGTGCCTGATACTTTTCCAGTTCTTCCTTTAATTGTATTTTCCCTTCCTTCTCATCCCTTACCCTTCCTCCCACAGTGAGAGTGAGAGACAACAGGTACCTCTTTATTGCCTATGCACCGTAAATCTTGATAGTACTAGCTTCCCCTCCAAGATGCCACAAAAAACAGAGCATGCTTGAAACTCTCACTAGGTTACAGATCACAATTACTTCTTAGTGGTTTTCACACTTAAGACAAACACACATTTCAAAATGTGACCTCTGGGCCCCCCTCCCTCACATGCACACATGCACACACACATGCACACACATGCAGTGGCAATGTTGCTCAGCTTGCTGGGCTTAGGTGGTTCATGTCAGGTACTACATCATGAGGAACATGACCGCACAGGTGAGAAGCATCTCACCAATCATACAGTACTTGTTCTGGAAAGTCCGCTTCTCAGTGAGCTGCATCACTATGTTGGACAAGCCCAGGATATTGGCAATGTCAGGGATCCTCTTATGAATCCTCTACAAGGTCATTCTCTGGGCCTTCAGACCCTCCAGAATTCTGTGCTTGCCTCTGATAAGGTAATTTTCTGGGCAGAGGGGAGTTAAACTGCAGTGATTCATCCATTGGTATGGTGGTATTAGAGCTGTTGATGGTGAAGGTACGAGACAGAAGCTCCTCTCGCTGTCTCTTCTGCTGCTCCCTTGTGTATTACCAATGCTGGGAGTTTCTGAGAGCAGTCTGCAGGTGCTGGACATCATACTTTAACTAGTGAACATGAAGTTTGGCATTCTGTCTTTTGTTAGGGGGCTCCTTGCTGCACAAAATCTCCAGATGTTCTCAATGACTGAATATCTGGTCTATACTTGTTTGGATTTCATTTTCTGTTGCTGCACCAAAGAGAAAAAAGAATACTTGAGTGCACAGACTGCTTGTCTGCTGCCTTCAGGACTCCTGTGTGAGACTGGATCTGGTGGACTTGCTTGTGCCTTTGCTGGTACAGCTGTTCCATGTCACCAGCCCAGCTGAATTTTAAAATTTTTGACATAATTTTACTGAGTATAGCTTAACTTTAATATATGCATTTGGTGCGTTTTTGAAAAGTTGTTCATAAAGTGAAATGGGTATGCCAAATTATATATCTTTTTTAAAAAATTATTTATTTATTTTTGGAGAGAGGGGAAGGGGAGAGGGAGAGAAACATCAATGTGTGGTTACCTCTTGCGCGTCCCCTGCTGGGGACCTGGCCTGCAACCCAGACATGTGCGCTGACTGGGAATCAAACCGTGACCCTTTGGTTCGCAGGCCCAAGCTCAATCCACTGAGCTACACTAGCCAAGGCTATATATCTTTTTTATTCCTGTTGTCATTTCAGAATTGTAGTCCAATAGGAAATTTGGCACCCAGACATAATCTATTATTTTATTTTTATTTCATTTTAATATCATTGATTAATTAGAGAGAGAAACATCAGTTTCTTTAAAAATATATTTTACTGATTATACTATTACAGATGTCCCATTTTTTCCTTCACTTTATTCCGCACCAGCATTCCCCTCCCCCTTAGTTCATGTACATGGGTTGTACATATAAGTTCTTTGGCTTCTCCATTTCCTATACTATTCTTAATCTCCCCCTATTTTCTACCCACCATTTATGCTTTTTATTCCCTGTACCTTTTCCCCCATTGTCCCCTTTCCCATTCCCACTGATAACCCCTCCATGTGATGTCCATTTGTGTGATTCTGTTCCTGTTCTAGTTGTTTGCTTAGTTTGTTTTTGTTTTTTAGATTCAGTTGTTGATAGGTGTTAATTTGTTGTCATTTTACTGTTCATATTTTTTATTATCTTCTTTTTCTTAGATAAATCCCTTTAACATTTCATATAATAAGGGCTTGGTGATGATGAACTTCTTTAGCTTTACCTTGTCTGGGAAGCACTTTATCTGCCCTTCCTTTCTAGGGCTTTGCTGGATAGAGTAATCTTGGATGTAGGTCCTGGCCTTTCATGACTTTGAATACTTCTTTCCAGCCCCTTCTTGCCTGCAAGTTTGTTTGTTTGTTTGTTTGTTTTTGAGAAATCAGCTGATAGTCTTATGGGAACTCCTTTGTAGGTGATTGTGTTCTTTTACTGTTTTTAAGATTCTCTCCTTATCTTTAACCTTGGGTAATGTAATTATGATGTGTCTTAGTGTGTGCTTCCTTGGGTCCAACTTCTTTGGGACTTTCTGAGCTTCCTGGACTTTCTGGAAGTCTGTTTCCTTTGCCATATTAGGGGAGTTCTCCTTCATTATGTTTTCAAATAAGTTTTCAATTTCTTGCTCTTCCTCTTCCCCTTCTGGCACCCCTATGATTGGGATGTTGGAATATTTAAAGTTGTCTCGAGGTTCCTAAGCCTCTCCTCATTTTTTTGAATTCTTGTTTCTTCATTCTGTTCTGGTTGACTGTTTATTTTTTCCTTCTGCTGCAAATAATTGATTTGAGTCCCAGTTTCCTTCCCTTCATTGTTGGTTCCCTGTATGTTTTTCTTAATTTCACTTTTCATAACTTTCACTTCTTTCTCTATTTTGCGACCAAACTCAACCATTTCAGTGAGCATCCTGCTTAACCAGTGTTTTGAACTCTGCATCTGATAGGTTGGCTATCTCTTCATCACTTAGTTCTATTTTTGGAACTTCGATCTGTTCTTTCATTTGGGCAGTATTTTTTTTTGTCTCAGCATGCTTATTACATTGTAAGGGGCAGAGCCTTAGGTATTCACCAGGTCGGGGCACCCCACTTCCCTGCCTTGTGCTGCTGTATGTGGGGGAGGGGTCCAAGAAGGAATAATGCTGCTTGCTTAGCTTTGGCCAGCTTTCAGTCACTTCCCCCACTAGTCACAAGCAAATTGGGCTCTTCTGGTGCTGATTCCTGGTTGGGTGGTTTTGTATACATCTAGGACCCTGTGGGTCTCTCCAAACTCTCCTGTGAGGCTGGGAGTTTCTCCCACTGCTGCAAACCCCCACAGGTTTTTCCAGTTAGAGGTTTTGAGGCTTTATTTCCCCACACTGAACCCCTGGGTTGCGTGGTCTGTCTCACTCCCCAGTTGTTCCTCCTGGTTTATCCGCATGCAAATATGGGACTGCCTGGTCCACCAGCTGCTGCCTCGCCCACCCACTCCTCCAGCTGCCACCTTGCCACACATCCTTTCCACCCTGGCTGCCCATCTCCTCCCCTCCTACCAGTCTGAATGGTTGTTTCTTCTTTAACTCCTTGGTTGTTGGACTTCTATACAGTTCGATTTTCTGGCAGTTCTGGTTATTTTCTATTTTAAATTCGTTGTTGTTCTTTTGGTTGTATGAGGAGGCAACGTGTATCTACCTACGCCTGCATTTTGTCCAGAAGTTCAAAACATCAATTTGTTGTTCCACTTATTTATGCAGTTCATTAGTTGATTCTCATACGTGCGTTGACCAAGGATTAAACCTGCAACCTTGGTGTATCAGGACAACACTCCAACCAGCTGAGCTGCCTGGCCAGGGCATTAAGTGACATTTAAGAATCTTAGAATTGGCTTCAAGGAATGCACTGTCTGTTTGCTGCCTTCCATTACACTGTGAAGAGAATTACTTTTGCAGTCCCTATGGGAAAATAATGACAGGACATATAATTCCCATTTCCAGACAACTTTACTAACAATGGGTCCAATTATTTAAGTAGAGCCTCCATCTCTTTTATTTCAAGCATTTAACAAAGCATATTAACTAGCCCTGGTTGGTGTGGCTCAGTGGATTGAGCACTGGCCTGTGAACCAAAAGGTTTCTGATTCAGTTTCCAATCAGGGCACATGCTTGGGTTGCAGGCTAGGTCCCCAGTTGGGGGCATGTGAGAGGCAACTATTTCTCTCTCACATAATGATATTTCTCTCCCTCTCTATCTCCTTCCCTTCCCCTCTCTCCAAAAGTTGATAAATAAAATCTTAAAAACATATTAACTAAAGTCGTACTGGAAGCAGTTGCATTCAGTTATTAGTGATGCTTGGGATAAACTGTACTTTTTTTCAATAGCCTCTCACTACACGTGCATTAGAGAGTCAATAGAGACTCAAGAGAGAGTCATTGTAGATACAGATCAATTTCTGAGTGTCTTTGCTTTTATTATGGAAAGAGTACCTGGAAGGCATTTGGAATAGATACAATTACTTAGTAGGAAATTGACCCCAAGTCTTTGGTGGGTTTAGTATCCTTTATTTATGTTCCCTAATGCAGCTGCTGAAAACCGTAATGACTGATCCTAGCTTCTTTCCCAGCGTGTACCACAAAGACTATAGCGTGCTTAGGGACTCTTAGCACTTCAGCAAAAAGACACAGGGAATTGGGGCAGTCTGAGATTACTGTGTGGCTTTTTGAGTTAGAAACATAGTGTGGCTTATTGTTTGTTTCTGGATCATCATCAATTCTTGTGACAACACATATGTGTACATTTAGCTGTAGCTGTAGAAACCTGTTCCTGAGTTCATTATTTGGGCATTTCACCTGCTGTTTCTCTTCTCTGATACGGCTAATAGTGTTGACTATAGACCCCCTTTATACAGGGAGGAGGCAAGAGGAAGGTGAGGGAAAGACTTGTTAGTAGGAGACCTGTTCTGCTGGCTCATCCTGTGTGTGTGAGATGGCTCAGGGAGTCAGGCTGTGAGTGTAGACCTGCACTTCCACCTGTGGGATGGGTCCCATCCTCAGAAGTCAGATCTTAGAGTACTGTTGGCCTCTCTTTCTTCAAACAGACATTCATTTAGCTTTTACTGTGTGCTAAGAAGTGATACCCAGAGAGAGAGGTTCTTTGCCCTCATCCAACAACAGTGTAATGGGGAAAGACAGGACAAGCATTGAACCCTCAAATAAATGCTAGACCTCTCTTGTAACACTAGGAGTTTGACCCCGAAAGGTAGTACAGATCCATGGAATGAATATTATCTGGTTATTCTTCCCCTGGCATCACCCTGTGAACAGCCATTAGGTAGTTTTGACTTGGAATCCCTGCCTGTAGTGACTACAGTGTTTCTTCTTTGGGTCCCCAGGACCCTGCACAGCACCTGACCTGAGGCTTATTCATGGTAAATGTTGGCTGAGTTGGTTTGAATTTATTTCCCAAACCATCAGCAGGGAAACACTCTCAGGGAGACAGAAAAACGTAATCCTTCTCAGGAAAGCCATGTGGTCTGATAGAGGAGTCCTTTGGCCTCGGGTTTGACCTCTGACTCTGGTGGGCTGAGCAGCCCCACCTTCTGAAAGTGCAGACTAGAAATGCCTATTTGGCTGGGGTGGACTTCCACCATAGGGCGTTTTCTGTTTATTCTAAAATGCAAAGATCGTGTGCCAGCTTTATTGAAAGCAGCTTTGGAAGTATAGCATTTTGTATTTGTATCTTGTGATGAGACCTGAAGGTGCTTGAGTGCCCAGCACATCCTGTAAGGACATGTCGCTCCTCCTACCCCAGGCTAGTCCTCAGGGAAATCAGGACTCTGAGAAAGAGAGAGAAGAGCCGTGTGTTTATAGACTTTGTTATCTGTGTGCAGAGGCTCACAGTTTATTCCTGTTTGGTTTAGAATTTTAAGTTTAGCTTATATTCACTTGATGTCCTGGACAGTAAATATTCCTGAAGGCTCCCATACCCCTTTTAGCCAGATTTAAAAGTAGAAAGAGAGGTAAGACTGTGTTCCTGCTAGTATAAAATGGGAATTTCTGGGTGTGTGTATTTTGCTGGTGTTTTGTTGTTGTTGTGAATTATTCACCAGCTAACAGGGTGCTTGTTCTGGCTCTCCCAGATTGGCCACCGTGGCTCAAAATACCTGCATGACCATGGAACACAGCTACTCTGTACCCTTCTGCGGTGATAAGGACGGCAGAGTTGCAGGGGGAAGTCAGTAGTCACTGAGTATTTTTGTGCCCTGTTGTGACTAGTAGTTAACAGCTTGAGTTCTGATGTCAGAAGATTCACAACCCAGCTCTGCCATTATTAGCAGTGAAGCCTTAGGCAAATTACTTCACCTCTCTGAGCCTCAGTTTCCTCATCTGTAAATTAGGGATAATAGCACCTGCTTCATAGGGATCTATATGATTAAATGAGATTACATGGGTAAAGTATTTGGCATGGCACATGGCACATGTTAAAATCTCCATCAGTGGTAACTCTAGTGTGACATGCAAACTCTCATACACTGACACATACAAACACATGAAGATTTGCCATCTCCTTACCCAGGGCATAACGAAATTCAATACTCTTGCTCTCCCTTGTTCTAGGAGGCCCAGGAGTAATGGGAAATTTCTGGTTTGTGGATCTCTCTGTGTTAGGAGAATCCTTTTTGTTACTGAAGTCTTTATGTAAGAAAAGAGGGCATGAAGGACTGAGGGAGGCACACGTGGCAGTGGGCACCTCTCCCAGGGGCTTGCTCTGCCGATTATGCTGTGCCCAGGTCCTCTGCTGGGGAGCCCTGGGAATCAGGAGTCACTCAGCTGCCTCATCTTTGGTGATTGCTTTAGACCTCTGTCAGCACGTCCTTGTCCAGGGCCACCACTGTCTCTCAGGACATTCCGGATCTGTGAGAGCTGCCAGTCCAGGGGACTGCCTAGGGGGCTAGACCTAGGACAGCCTTGTCCCACTTCTGCTAGGGGCCTGGTTGCCCTGGGCCTGTCATTGAGGAAGGTGTCTTAGTCTGTGATCTTGGGGGCTGTGACCATTTTTTTCTCTGCTCTGTTCTGCGCTTGGCATAGTTCTAACGTGTTGAGTACAGGTCTGTAGTCTAACTAGTAACAAAAGTCTGCCTTCCCTGCCTAGTAGTTGGTAGATCTTTAAAACGATGCATTTGTACTGCAGAGTTGGTCTTGTTAGTCTCAGCCTGGGCCCTAAAGAAACAAGGAGCACCCCCTCTTTTCTGGAGCATTTAGGGTTAGATGCCCCGAGATGGAGAGATCTTGCCCAGTGCCATACAGGGTTCTGGCTGTCGTCACAGATAAGTGCGCATGTTCTGGGATTCCAAGAGGCAGTGAGTCCTTCCCCAAGTATACCAGAGATGTGCACATGTACAGAGCATGGAGCTTGGTGTAGATGTTCACCTTTTAGAGCCAGTGGCATGGTGGTTAAGAGTCCAAGCTTTGGAGTCCAACTGCTTCGGTTTGAACTTAGTTCTCCCTCCCACTTACTTTGTGACCTTGACCAAAACATGGACCGTATTTTTCGGACCATAAGATGCACCTAGGTTTTAGAGGCGGAAAATAGGAAAAAAATTCTGAAGTAAAAAATGTGGTAAAATATTTAATAACATAAATAACATAATATTTCACCAATGTAAATGTAAACAGAATTCAACAGCAGCATTAACAACCATTATTCCTCCCAATTTGGGGGGTGGGGGTGCGTCTTATAGTCTGAAAAATGCGGTAACCTCTCTGTGCCTCCATTTTTTTGTTGTTGTTTTTTTCCTCTGAAATGTACCTGTAAGGTTGTCCTAAGGATTGAGTGAGCTAATGTGGAAGCTCTGTGGCCTGGCCTGGAAGGCATCTGGCAGTGGGCTGTGTTTTTGTTACAGTTGTTAAATGGAGACAACTGGTACTTATCTGGCTCTGTTTCTTATTTCCCTCTCACATAGCTCAGTGACTCGGGGAGCAGTTGGGATACACTGAAGTACTGAGTGACCTCTTGGCTCAGTCATCTGAAAAGGCGAGGCAGCCTTGGCTACCTGGGAGCTGCCACCTCTCCTCTCAGGGTGGTGCTTGGTGGCAGCTCCCGGGTTGGCCAGGTGGTCCCTGAGTATAGAGTCCTTGGGTGGCCAGGTGGGGGTAGGTGTGGCCTGGGATGGGACGCCTGGAGGTGTGCGCCCTTGACCCCAGTTTTTTCTGCTGTTTGTGCCCAGGTGGCAGCACCATGGATAGCTCCACAGGAGGCAAGGCTAGGCCTGAGGCTGGGGAGGACAAGGAGGGATTCCTTTCCAAACTTAAGAAAATGTTTACCTCCTGATACCCAGGTGAGGTAGGAAAACCCTTGAGGTTTCTCCCCTTTGTTTCCTTTTGTGAACTAATCCCCATTTTCCCTTACTTTAACCAATTTCATATTCTGCACCCCCTGGCACTGAAAGGGGCACCAGTCTCAGGCATGGTGTACCTGGCTCCCCTTGGAGCCAAGCCTTTTGGCCCCTGGAGACACCTACATTAGGTAACATGGTAGTCAGTGGCAGTCCAGGGCTGAACCAGACCGCAGGGAGAGGCTGCACTGGAGGCTGCCTCTCAGCCCTCCCTCTACCAGCTCCCAGAGGCACTGTATCCCACAGTGGTGGGAACCAGGTTACCCACAGTCACAGGAGAGCCAGGCGAACTCAGATCTCTCCAACTCACCACCTGTTTTATAGTGCCTGTCCTACCTGGGGTGTAGAGCGGTGTAACCTCCAGGGGGCTGCCAGGAGTTGTACTTGGTCATTGTGAGTTCTTGGGACCGACTTTACTTGTGGGGTTCCTGGTGGCTGGGGCTCCTGGCATAGCTCCTTCCCAGGGATGATAGAAGCTCACCCATTGCAAGGGATGTGCCTTGTAATGCCAGTAAACTGTAACCACTTGTGTCTTGGCTCAGGAAAACGGTCCACTGGAAACTAGGCCGGGAGCTGCAGCCCCTCCTCGTGGCCAGGGCGCCTTGGAGACCAGAGGATTCCAGAACAGCAATATCAAGCCCTGCCTGCAGAGGCCCTCTGGACCACCTTGGCAACAGCAAAATCATGTGACAACACACCTTTCCACAGAATGGTCATGGTGGACAGCTCTTGGGCAGTAAGGTGTGGCACACCTAAGGGCTGGTAGGTTTCTTGTCCATGGGTAGGTAACTTGGCCTCTTCTGGCTCAGAGTAAGACATCTGGACACTTCTTGAAATTAGAGCCAAAACTTTAATTCGGAATGAACTGTGGTGGAAATCTTAGTAAAGAATTAAAGGCCATGCTTACAGCTTAAAAATGAAGCCTGAAACTGCGCCAAGTTGTGAAGTGATTAATTTCCCTCTCACTAAACCTCTGGGAGGTTCTGGAATGAGTCTTTTCTGACATGTTGTCTTTTCCAGGAACTTGGGGCCTGTAAGCCCCACCAGCATCACCCACCCCTCAGTAGCGGCATCCCTTGCTTTTCTTGGAGTTTAATTCTCAAGGGTACCAAGCAGCTGAAACATGGGGGCTGTGATCTTTGTCATTCCTCCCTCCCACCCCACCCGGGTGGCCTCTTGTCCGTGGCTATGGAGCTCTGGTGTTTGAAGCCCGGCCTGGGTGGGACTCTGCCTGTCTACTGGACCACGGGGCTCCGTGGCCACAGCCTGGCCGACAGCCTCCTTGTCCTAGAGCCTTACCCCCACTGCCAGCCACAGCTTGGTTCTCACCACTAACTACACTGTTGACACCTATTTCCAGAAATGTGTTTAAATTATTTAATGCTAAGAATCATCGTCTTTTCCTGTATAAACGTTTGTTCAGAAAAGGAAAATATAGTCTAAGCAGTTGAAGGCTCTCCACCATCTAGCCAGAGCAAAACAGTTTCCCCAACCTCAGCTTCCAGGATATGTAGATTCCATGTGTTTTCAGACCCTCCCATTGGTAAGAGGCTAATGGAGAACATTTCTGAATCTAGTTTTCTTTTTGTTTTCCTTCATAATTTACTAAAATAAAGCATCTATTAGTGTCTGATCTATGAATGTAAAATGATTCTGGATCCATGTAAAAGATTATCTACTGCAAAGAGATATTTAAAACCTACATTGTGGTTACGTCTTCTTTGAAAGAGTTCAAGCAGCTTTCTATAGATGGCTTAGCGGGGGCTTATATGGTGTTCAGTGTAGGTCAGGCCACCCCGAGTTTCTTCTGGCCTCCCTGGAGCTGGCTGCAGAGGTGGCTGGCCTCATCCGGAGTCAGAGCTGCCTGAGAGCATACTCACACAAGGGCTGAGCCTTTTAAACCCAAATCCCAGAGGAGGGAGCTTCCCATGCAACAACGGGCTGATTTGAATGAATGTACTAGAATTCTGTGGGGACCTTCTTCTTTTGGAGCCTGTGCCATGAGAGATGTGCAGTGTGGCCTCCTACATCACTGTTTCCCTTGCTAGATTTATTTTTCCCTTGATTATTGTCAAAGGAATATCAATATATTTTTTGTGTTAAAATTTTTGCTCATTGTACTTTGACTAGTCTGGGCTCCCTGCAGAGACTGTCTCACAAAAGCCTCAATGCTGGCACCACTGGAATGGACCCCGAGCACATCTCTCAGACCAACCCCCAGGTTCTGAGCTGAGCAGCTTGAGGTGTGAGTACATTTGCTGGGTTGGGTGAAGAGGGTGGGAAAGACCTAATGAGCAAGAAAGGGGCTCAGCAGTGACCTCCTGCCAGTTGCAGATACTTGTCCTTCATTCAGCAAATTTTTATTGAGTGTCTGCTGTGGACTCTTAGCATGGGCCCCTCATAAGCCTAGATCCAGGTACAGCAACAGGAAGCTAGGTGGGGCATTGCATGACAGCTTAGTTTTCCTCTGGAGAAGTCAGCTCCCATGCACTTAATGTCTTTTGAAAGCAGAAGTCTAGGGGAACACTTTGAAATAGGAAGGTGGATTTTCTTGCTGGCAATAAATATCATTATTGCTGTACTGAGGGTCCTTTCCACAGATTCAGGAAGATGGCAGTGTAATCTAACACCCAGTCTCACTCAAGGCTTGGAGTGGGCTTATTCCCACAGCTGGCTTCTGAGGCATTTGTCACTAGATAACTTGCAGCCTGAGTTGGGGCTGGAGTGGGAGATGAGATATTTAAAAAATACGGAAAAGTATCTCTAGGCCCCAGGCCTTTGGGGATTGAGAGAAGGGCGATGGTAGATGGGTGTTGAGCATTTGCCGAAATGCCAAGAGGATGAATGAGGTAAGGCACGGTCACGTAGGGATGACATAGACTTGGGGACTGGACTTTGTGTCCATTCCCACCTGCAGGCTTCTGTTCTGATTTGTTTTCTCACCTGAGCCATCCTCTTCCTCCTCTTTGGGCCTTTGGATTCTGGTGGACTTGAATGCAACATTCCTTCCCTGTCATGAAAATCCTCCTCAATGTACAAGAATTTTTCCAGTCCCACAAGCCTCTCAGCTGCTCCTATGTTCAGGGACTGTCCCTGCCATTTACTCTGTTCTGTAACAGTGGAGCCCAACACTGAATACTGAATCATATGAGCTGCCCTGGCTTTTGCAGAAGGCATGTAGCATTCTCATTAATAAACACTGTTAAACCTGACTTTATATCATTGAACTGAAGTTCTGCTTATTTGGCATGATGCTTGTGAAGGATCACACATGGGCCAGTCAGGTACCTATTGCAAAGAAACAAAGTGGGTCCTGACCTACAACTTGAGTTCCCAGGAGACAGAAGGGAGTGGTGGAGATTGTGGCTGCACTGTTTAAAGGGGACAGCCACTGTTCAGCTCCACCCAAGGCAGGGCAGGGGGCCACACAGGAGTTCAGACCCAGTGCTGCCAGATCTGGTACTTTCCAAGAGAAGCTGGGCATCCAGATTTTTGTGTGGAGATTTTAGTTACCTCATTTTTTAAAAAAGTTTTATTTATTTATTTTTAGAGGGGCGGGGGAGAAAGAGAGGGAAAGAAACATCAATGTGTGGTTGCCTCTCACATGGCTCCCCACTGGGGACCTGGCCCACAACCCAGGTATGTGCCCTGCATGGGAATCGAACCAGTGACCCTTGGGTTTGTAGCCTGTGCTCAATCCAGTAAGCTATACCAGCCAGGGCTAATTACCTCATTTTTGAGGTAACAGATTTATTGGCAGATAATTTACAAACTATTCAACTCACCTTTCAAGTGTACAGTTTTGTGGATTCTAATTTAAGGTTATACAACCATCACCACAGTCAATTCTAGAACCTTTTCATCACCTCGAGAGATTCCATATCCTTTAGCAGTTACTCTCCATTTTCTCCCAAGTCCTTCAGTCTCTGATAACCACAAACCTACTTCCTGTCTTATAAATTTGCCTGTTCCCTGTATTTCATCTAAATGGTGTCATACAATATGTGAGCTTTTGTGGTTCTTTTCCGGATTCATTTAGTATGTTTCAAGGTGTATTCATGTTATGGCATAAAATTAGTACTTCATTTCTTTTTATGGCTGAATAATATTCCACTATATGAATAGATCACATTTTTTCTCATTCATCCTATAGACATTCAGGTTTTTTCCACTGTTCTGTTATTATCAATAATATTTCTATGGGACTTCTGGCCAAGATGGAGGCATAGGTAGACTCACTGTGCCTCCTCGCACAACCAAGGTAGGGACAACAATTTAGAAACAGAATAACAACCAGAACTGACAGAAAATTGAAGTGTATGGAAGTTGGACACACAAGGATTTAAAAATAGACTCGTTCATCCAGACCGGTAGGAGGGACGGAGTCGGGCCTGGCAAGGGACGTGGAGCAGAGAGCTGAGCAACCAGGGCGGCGCGCAAGTCTACAGCAGGTAGACCCTGGGCGCACAAGCCTGCAGCAGGCAGACCCTGGGCGCACAAGCAGTGGTGGCTGGCGGGCCAGGCCGGAGGGGGGGGGTGGCGACCTGCAGACCCAGCGAGGTGGCCATTGTGAAGCAAGGCACTGCTCGAAACTCAGGGTCCCAGCGCCGGGAGATAGAGCTTTGGGGCACTGACTGAAAAGGAAGGTCCCGCGGGGTGCACAGGCCCACCCACACAGGAATTGGTGCCAGAGGGGCCCAGTTGGCTTTCGGAAAGCGGCGGAAGGGTCTGGGGTCCTACAGAGAGCAGAGCAAGCACCATTGTTCCTTCTCAGACCCCAACCCCACATACAGCGTCACAACCCAGCAACTGGGGTGCCCCGCCCTGGTGAACTCCTAACGCCCCGCCCCTCACTACAGGAGCTCAACAAGACCAAAAACAAAAAAAACAAAAAAACCAGCAAAAAGATGGTTCAAACAGAAGAAGAATTGAAAGCTCCAGAACCTATCCTTTTAAGCAACCAAGAGATAGCCAACCTATCAGATGCACAGTTCAAAGCACTGGTGATCAGGATACTCACAGAGTTGGTTGATTTTGGTCGCAAATTAGATGAAAAATGCAGGCTACAGTAAGTTTAATGAAGAAAGATGCACAGGGAACCAATAGTGATAGAATGAAAGATGGGTCTCACATCATTGGAGTGGACCAGAAGGAAGAAAAAAATATACAACCAGAAAAGAATGAAGAAATAAGAATTCAAAAAAAATGAGGAGAGGCTTAGGAACCTCCAGGACACCTTTAAACGTTCCAACATCCAAATTATAGGGGTACCAGAAGGAGAAGAGGAAAAACAACAAGTGGAAAAGATATTTGAACA
>CM052540.1:90010600-90113965 GCA_028533065.1 Trachops cirrhosus
CAGATAAAGTGCTTCTCAGATACGGTCAAGTTAAAGGAGTTCATCATCACCAAGCCCTTATTGTATGAGATGTTAAAGGGACTTATCTAAGAAAAAGAAGATAAAAAACATGTACAGTAAAATGACAGCAAACTCACAATTATTAACAACCACACCTGAAACAAAAACAAGAAGAAACTAAGCAAACAACTAGAACGGGAACAGAACCACAGAAATGGAGAACACATGAAGGGTTAGCAACAGGCGAGTGGGAGGAGGGAAAGATACGAAGAATAAGTAGCATGGATGGTATGTAGAAAATAGGGGGAGGGCAAGAATAGTATGGGAAATGTAGAAGCGAAAGAACTTATGACACATGGACATGAACTAAAGGGGGGAATGTGGGTGGGAGAGGGTGTTCAGGGTGGAGGGGAATGAAGCGGGGATAATAGGACAACTGTAATAGCATAATCAATAAAATATATTAAAAAATAATATTTCTATGAATGTCTCATTTTAAGATGTTGCCAACTATTTATATGAGGTGCTTGGAGAGTCGAGCTCATAGACACAGAAAATAGAAGGGTGGTTGCCAGGAGCTAGAGGGAGGAGGGTTGGGAAGTTAGGGTTTAACAGGTGCAGAGTTTCAATATGGAATGATGGCAGAGTCCTGGAGATGGATGGTGGTGATGGTTGTACAACAATGAATGTACTTAATGCCACTGAACTGTACATTTAAAAATGACTAAAATAGTAAATTTTATGTATATTTTACTACAGTTAAGAAAATAAAAAAATAAATGATAGCAGTCTATTGATGTATTTCAGGGACTGAATTTCAGAAGACCAGGTACACATGGCAGTACACCTGATTAGGAATTGTGCTGGGAACGCTTCAGCCAGCAGGGCGGCATAGTGGCACTGGGAGTAGTCCCCTCCATGGGGTGCTCTGTGTGCATGACCCCCATGGGTTTGCTTTCTTTTTAAATATATATATATATATATATATATATATATATATATATATATATTCTTAGAGAAGGAAAGTGGAGAGAGAGGGAGAGAAACATCAATGCATCAATGTGTGGTTGCCTCTCGTGCGCCCCCTACTGGGGACCTGGCCTGCAACCCAGGCATGTGCCCTCACTGGGAATCAATCCAGCAACCGTTTGGTTCCTAGTCTGGTAGTCAGTCCTCTAAGCCGCACCAGCCAGGGCCCCCACATGCTTTCTTATTGTAGTGATCTCAAGTTGGGGCAGGACCACCCTGCGTCAGGCAGGGCATCTGATTTCAATATTCAGGGTGGGCAAAGGGTCTTCCTTTCTAACCACGTTTGGTTATTTCCAAGAGACAAGGTAGGTAATCAGGTGAACACAAATGTCTATTACAGATCAAATGCTTTAAAATATAGGATTTGTTTTTTAATAGACTATTTTTTTAGAAGTTTTTAGATCCACAGCAAAATTGAGAGGTAGAGATTTCCCATATAACCCTCCCCTCCCCTACACACATGCACAGCCTCCCCCCACATTATCAACAGTGGTGCATTTGTTATAACTGTTGAGCCTACAATGATAGGTTATAATCACCTGAGTCCATGGTTTATGTTTGAATTCACTCGTGGTGGTGTTTATTCTGTGGGTGTGGACAAATGTATAAGGACATTAATCTACCACTGTAGTATCACACAAGAGTAGTTTGACTGCCTAGAATTTGAGTTTTGTATGGTGTGGATAGTTCATAGCACATGGGAGCATCCTGAATTGTTGTGCAGTTTTCATTTCACTGGTTTTGGGACATGGGCTGTTCACACCTCATTTGGCTGCTTTGGCCACACCTCGGATGGGGGCTGGTAGATGCCACCTGTTGGAGGAACAGGAGTCTGAAGGGCACTGCCTGCTAACAGGGCTTAGTCATGTGTGTTAGACGGGAGAGGGAGGTGACTGGGGGTGTCAGGCATTCCTTTGCACAAATGAGCTCACAGTGCCCTCACAACAGACCAGCGAGGCAGCACCAGATGAGCAAACCGACCAGAGGGACTCAGTGATGCGCCTAGGTCCTGCCATTTGTGGGTGAGGAGTACTCGAAGCCCAATGTCAGCTCACTAAAGTTCACTTCGGGTTCACCTGGACCTGGGCACAGGGTCTCTTTCCAGGCTCTGTGCTGACAGTTCCCACTCCAGGTTCTCAGCACAATGAATCAGCCCCAGACAGGTGAGTTTTCCACCTTGGTGCCTGGAGGACTTGGGCATCACATGGGGCTGGATGTAAATAAGCTCTCATGTTCTCTTGCTGGCCCAGGTGTCTTGGAATCCCAAGCTGTTACAGTCTTTCCCCTCCTACTTGGCTCACTGTCCTCTCCTTAGACCTCAGAGACTGTCCACATGCCCATTAAAGCAGTCTCTTCCAATTGTTACCCTCTGTTCTCTTCCTCTCTATGTCAATCTGTAATTACTCATTGCATATTTATATCCGGTTCTCTTACTAATCTAAAGGCAGGGAGCGTAACTTTTTTGGTTACCACTATTTCCAACCTAGCACACCGGTAACTTGTCAAATGCTTTTTACTTTTTTAATAGTTTTTTTAAAATTTTATTTATTTTTAGAGAGAGGGGAAGGGAAGGAGGAAGAGAGGAAGAGAAACATCAATGTGTGGTTGCCCCTCACACGTCCTTTGCTGCGTACCTGGCCTACAACCCAGGCATGTGCCCTGACTGGGAATTGAACCACAACCCTTTGATTCACAGGCCCACGCTCAATCCACGTAGCTATACCAGCCAGGGCAAATAAATGCTTTTTAAATTAACAGATAGAATGATTTGGTAGAACTGCCACCCCCTTCCATGGGGTACCAAGGGTAGTAAAAAGGGCTGTGACGGAGGTTACACAAATCCACACAACATAAGCCTACCATGGAACCTTGGGCGAGTCACCTGAGTTCTCTGGGTCAGGGTTCCTTTTCTCTCCCGTGAGCAGATGGAAGGTTGAACCATGCCACTATCCAAATGCCGGGTGGACGCTACCACCAAGGCAAGGTTGCTACTTCTTGGTTTTACTCCTAGCCTTTGCTGCAAGCAGTGTTCCCTTTTCTCAGCAGTGTTCAACTATGGTGACCTGTGTTGCATGGGTTTTTTTCCAGCCTGTTTTGCAGATCACAATCTTGAGGCTGCACCCCAGGGCAGGCCCTGCCCAGGAGGGGGGCAAGAAGATAGGGAGAGGGCTCAGTCTTACCACCTTCAATTTGAAGAAAGAATACACCTTCTGCCATTGACCTCACTAGCTTTCGGGAGCTGAAGGGTGTGTGTGCAGGGATGTCAAAACGTGTGGCTCCTGGCTGGCACGGGGAGTCCTCTGTGTCCTGGACTCTGTTCATGCTTTGAGTGAATTTCAAATGTGGAACAGGGTGGTCAGAGCCACTGGTCACAGTGCTGTTTCACACCTGTTTGACTAAACTTAAAACTGCATCTAAAGCCCTGTGTGTTGTTACCAAATGCCTGTTCTGCCCTCACACCCCCTCACTGCAGGGGAAGTCACTGGACCCCCCACAACTATGCGTCCTGCTGGAATCAGTGCCCAGCAGCTGCCACCCCAGCCAAAGTCCCAGAAACAAAGTCCTTTTCTTTTGGAAACCATCTGTGAGAACAATGGCCTTTATTTTAAAAATAAATTTTTTTGTAACACAAGAACGGATCACTGTGGCTGTACCTCCCCTCCCCCTAGACGGTGTCAAAAAGTGGGCAGGGTCACAACAACCTGGAAAAGTCCCTTCTGTGCTGCTCCAGCCACTGATCCAGGGTCCTGGCCTTGGGGTTGAGCCTCAGCGTCAGTTCAATGTCCCGGTTGGGTTTCAAGGCATAGAATCGGAACATGTTGGCCAGGTCCTGAGCCCCAGGGAAGTCAAGCTTCTCATACTCCTCAGGGGTCGTCTAGAAGCAGAGGGGTGTCTGAGGATCCATCGACATCTCAGCACCCTCCTTAGGTGGTGGGGGCCGGGGACACCTCAGTCTTTACCAAGGTCCTTGCTAAGGCCACCTGAAACCCACTGTTCTTGGTCAATTTGTATCTGAGCTCAGCTCCTCAAATCCTCCACGAACTGCCTCAGGCTTTTCATTGTTTAGATAGTAACACCTGGCCTCTAGTGCCTGTTTTCTAGAGCACACCATTGTGCTAAGGAAGCCTCAGTTCTGTTCCATTCAATCCTCACTACCAGAGCAAGGGACACTATTCACACACCCATTTCGTGGATAAGAAACTGAAGCAGAGGCATCAGGGTCTGTGCCCCAGGTCACGCACTGCTGGGTGTTAACAGCAGGGACCAGGATTGAACCTGGAGTTCTGTCCAGCCTCAAACCCCTCAACATTACTGTTTGAGTCTGGGGGCTCTGTAGATAGTTTGTCTTTTAACACCCAAGAGTTTACCACATTTTCTTTAATGAAAAGGTCTTAATTTCATAATCAGAATGACAAGAACCAAGAAACCCAGGGGTCTGGACTGGAAGACTGAGGATCAGTGGGGAGAGGAGGGGACTGTGCACCTTCTGCCCACCCAGCCAGGCCAAGTGTGTGTGTGGCGGGATGCTCTCTCTCTGGCCTCCTCCCCCTCTCTTCCCTCAAGTCACATCCCAGAGGAGCCCAGTAGCCCTGCATTTTCAATCCTGGCCTTGGCACTACTGTCCCCTCTTCCTGGCAACCTTCCAACTTAGTCAACTACCTAAGCCAGAAACTTCACTCGGCAATCACACTTGGCTCCCAAGAACAGCACAATGTGAATGCTCACAGTTGTGATGAATTCAGATTTACCTTGCTCTAGACTCCCTTTCTTATTACCCACAAAGCCCTCCTCGGGGCTTGAAATGACCAGTAGGGGCTGAGGGGCCCACCTTGGCGTCATACACTGCCTTCCCAGTGTGCTTGAAGAGCAGGACAGCGTACTCCTCTGCTGTGTGCCTGCAGGTACTGAGCCCAAGGTTCTGGCCAATGTATTCTTCTGGCATCTTCAGCAGGCTGAGCACCACAGGGCCCAGGTCAGTGACGGACATACCATCCATGGGTATGTCACCCATGGGCAAGCCTGGGAGGGGAGGGGGAGACATGTTAGCATGTGACATGTCCTAGAGCGGACAGTGAGCCCTTTGCTGAGGGGTAGAAACTGGTGTTCCCAACAGACAACCAACTGGACATCTGCACAGATCAGCACCTGATACAACATAGACAACTCCTGCTGTCTACGTCAGAGCAGAAGCAACAGTGGAACTCAGCTGGAAAATGGGATTCAAGCCAAGCTCTGCCCCCTTGGCATGCTGTTTAAACCCTCTAAGCTCAGGTTACTCCATCCTTAGACTGTGGAGAAGAATCCTGGACCTGACCACCCCTCTCAGGGCTGAGATCAGGGACAAGGGACAAGAAAGGAAGGGCTCCTAAAGGTCCCCTGAGAACTGGCTGGTACCCTCAGGCCCCACTGCTCCCAAGACACTGGCCTGGGTGTAATTGGCCAAATCCTGAATTCCTGATGTGGAAATCTGTGGGAGGCTATTCCAAACACCAAGTCTACTGACAGAAATGTTTTGACTAGCTGAGGCCAGGACCTGGCCCAGAGCAGTGTGAGAGTGACAGGTGCTCATTCATGTCTGTGGAATTAATGAATGACTACCTTCCAAGCTGTGGTTTTGTAGATGCAGAGGGACAGCAGTGTCTAGATGTGGTGCCCAGTGTACGTGGGCTGTGCCATTTTAAAAAGGGGCCACCACAGCTGCCTGTTCAGATCACCCAGGGACCTTGGGGGCGGGGGGGTGGAGGTCCAACTCAGAGACAGAACACAACGGGTGTCCCTGACTACAGCTTTGCAAAATATAAAGGTTAATACCCATTGCCAATACCAGGACCAGACTGCTCACCAGTGGGGAGAGCTTGAGCGAGGGCGAGCCAGTATTTGTGCACAGCAGGGGGTGCAGGGGCGGGTGCCCACTGATGGCACTCAGGCCTCCTGAGCATCCTGCTCTAACCCACTGGCTGACTAGCAAGACACAATTGTATAAGTTTCCTTCCAAGCCAGGGTCCAGTGCACCAGCCATTTAGAGATTTGCAAATAGACATTGAGAAGAAAATGCTTTCCACTTTGTGACATTTACAACTTGGTCTCATCTTCCAAATCCTCTTATTTTTTAAGGAAAAGTAATAATAATTGCACTCATCTCTGTAAAGCTTTCCACCAGATTGTTATCACATCTCAGTAGATTTTCTCACTGCCCCCGTGCAAGTCAGTGTCATGCCCCTCTCACAGAGCAGGAAGCAGAGGCCCCGCCAGGTTTTATGCCTTGCTCCATCACAGGCCTAACGTGAGAGCCAGTACTCATATCCAGAATCATCTGAGGACAAGCCCATAGCTTTCCCTGACACTCCTAGCTCCACACAATGAGAGCAGATGCTCAAGGAGGAAGGGCACTCACTCAGCAAGTAGCTCTTTCCATCTGGGGCTTTCTGGGGCAGGAAGTAGGAGAGGAGGTCCTCAAAATAGCAGGGCAACCGCACACTGATCATGGGAACACCAATGTCCCGGAAATATTCCTCCACTTCCCCTTTTCCATCAAAGTGGCCTGCTGCCAGTCTTCCTGCCGTCAGCTTCTTGATATTCTCCAGGCCGCTGTAGACCACATAGCGAAGGCCCAGGCGCTTGGCCAAATTGGCCAGCAGCTTTCCCTGGGGGCAGGAAAGCAGAAACCACAAAGCTAGGAGGGAGGACGTGTGTCCCCAATCACAGCCCAGTTCTCTAACCTGGGTTGCCACTGTGCCTGATAGTAAGAGCCCAACACCACTTATCCCCCAGATAAGGCCGCTCTTCCAGAATGATGCTCACATACAGTAACACGCCCTTTAATATGCGATTATAAACCCATACTGCCCACAGAACCTTCACATCACTTCTCTTGATCATCTAGGTTGTTACTGCTTTCTGATATGCTTGACTCTAGACCACTTATGTGCAATCTGCTGCTAAGTCATCTTCCTTGGAGACCCCAGGATTCTACAAGGGAGGTGCTACAGCTCAGCAGTTAGGCACACAGGCCACTTGGGTTTCAGTCCTGGTTCTGTACCACACTCGTTGGTTAAATGGGGACCACAATACTACCTGCTGCACAAGGTCGTGTAGGGGGTTGGATAGTGGCTTCCAAAAAGATATGTCCACATCCTAACCCCCAGAACCTGTGAATGTGATCTCATTCAGAAAAAGTCTCTGCAGGTATAATTAATTTAAGGAACCTGAAATGAAATTATGCTGGATTACCCATTTAACCCAATGACAAGTGTCCTTGTGAGACAGAAGACACAGAGAAGTCCATGTGAAGACAGAGGCAGAGACTGAAATGAGGTGGCCACAATGAGAAGTAGCAGCCACCAGAAGCTCAAAGAGGCGAGGAACAGAATCTCTCTTTGAGCCTTCGGAGGGAGCAAGGCCAACACTTTGATTTTGGACTTCTGGCCTCCAGAACCGAGGGAGAATAAATTCCTGTTGTTTTAAGCCAGCTGGCTTGTGATCATGTTACGACAGCCGTGGGGCACTAATACTGGCTGTCAGATGAGAGAAGTTGTCTTTGTCTTTTCTATGGAATGGGCTTCCGTGTAAGATATAATCAAAGAACGAGTCAACACTAAAAACAAGTTTGAAGACCAGTGATCCAATCTCCCTTTACTTTGCAAAGGAAGAGAACAAGGACCAGAGCAGGCAAGTTACGTGTCCAAAGCCATAGCTGTGGCTAGTTGGGAATGACGCAGGACTGAAAGCTGAAGTGCGTAATTCTCAGCCTTGTGCCTTTCCTCTGGCACGAATTCTACATTCCACAAAAACCTGAATGCCTTCTCTGTGTCAGACACTGTCCAAGTGTCTCAATCTTTAGTGAGACAAAAGATGACCATGTGTCTCATGGTTCCTCTCATATCCCTCCCACCACCACCTAGGCTCAAAAACCACCTCACTAGAGAGAATCTGGGTGGAACAAGAATAAAATGGAACACAAAACATGTGAAAAAGGGCATAGGGGAATTTCTGGATTGATAGAAATATATTTTGATCACAAGGCAGCTATATGGGCTTACTTATTTTCAAATTTTATCAAAGTGTACAATTAAAATGCATTTTTTAATAAAAATTATGGGTCGACAGAGTTAGATTTTTTAAAAAAATTTTTTAGCGAGATGGGAAGGAAGGGAGAAAGAGAGGAAGAGAAACATCAAATGACTGCCTCTCACACACCCACAACTGGGGACCTGGCCTGCAACTGAGGCATGTGCACTGACCAGGAATTGAACCAGCAACCTTTTGTTTCGCAAGCTGAAGCTCAATCTACTGAGCTACACCAGCCAGGGCCAGAGTTAGACTTTTAGAAAGTATAAAAAGTCATCTGATGACAAAAGAGATTAATAATCGCCTGGAGGTGAGAGGAGGACAGGCATGGGGAGTGAATGCTAACAGGTACAGGGTTTCTTTTGGGGGTGATAAAAATGTTCTGACATTAGGTTGCGGTGATGGCTGTACAATTTTGTGATTAGGTTAAAAACCAATGAATTGCATACTTTAAAAGGGTGAATTGTATGGTAAATGAATATAAAAAAAGTCACTGCATGAGAAAGCAGCCTCCTCTTGCCCTCATCAAAATCTAAGAGGGCTACAAAGAAGAGGGAAAGGCCTAGAGTGATCAGTGGTCAGTGGCCCTGAGTAGGGTAGGTCACACTGGCAAGTTAGAGCTGCCCCCCAGGAACCAGCGGGGACCTGGGAACTCCTTTTAAGATGTCCTGCAACTAGCCCCAGCCTCCCTACACCCTGCTGCCTGCCCTCACCTGCTTGACCTCCTGTTCCTGACTGCAGTTCTCCCAGTAGTTGGTCACAATGAAGGTGGCATGAGCCCCAGTCAGGGCAAGTTCCATGCTGGCCTCATCATTCTGGTCTCCCTGCACTATTTCTGCACCTTGCAGCCTCAGCTCCTTCGCTGCTCTCTGCCCAGGGTCCCGGGTCACAGCTCGAACCTTGAACGTTCCATCTTCCATGAGCGTCCGGGCCACTGAGCCCCCCTGGGCACCTGCAGAGAGTCAAAAAGACCTGCAGGGTTGAACATATGCCTGGGAGTCCTGCTCAGTGTGAAACCCCAAAGGGAATGCTCCATTACAGCAAGACACCCAAGACACTTTTCACCTGTCATTCTCATTAAACTGCCTTATAGCAATTTTAAATAATAGCTTTATTGAGAAACAATTCACTTACCATAATATCCACTTTAAAAATGTATAGATTATTCAGAGTTGTGCAATCATCATTGCAATCAATTTTAGAATATTTTCATCTCCTCAAAAACAAAATACATATTCATTAGCAGTCACTCCCAATTTTCTCCTCCCTGGCAACCACTGATCTGCTTTCTGTTTCTACAGATTTGCATATTGTGGGATCCCACAATACGTGGCTTTTTGTTTCTGGCTTTTTTCATTCAGCATGTTTTCAAGGTTCACCATGTTTTAGCAGGCATCACACTTACACCTTTTATAAGAATTTTAAAATGCATTATGAAATATTTAGCAGACACAAAAAGGCAGAGCAACACCCATGTACCCACCCCTTAGCTTAAGGAATAAAATATTAACCTATACCTTTTCCAAAACAACAAATAAACAAACAAAAAAGATTGAGAAGACTACAAAAATTAAAATAATCAAAAGGAAGAAAATAAAAATCATCCATAAATACAGGGTGGAACAAAAGTACATTTACAGTTGTGACCACACGAAACACAATTTATTTTTGTATTTATTAATTATTGTATTATTTTCCATACAAGCAGGTTCACAGTGCCATTGTGACATTCTTTTGAGTTAATAAAGATATTGTAGTAATCATAACCTGCATGTCTTTTTCCATACAAACACTGTAAACCTACTTTTGCCCACCCCTGTATGGACAAGAACAGTGGCTGCAGCACTATTTGCAATGGTGGAAATCTAGATGACCTAACTGTTCTTTGGTAGGAATCTGGTTAAAAAAGTGATAAATCCATACAAAGTCTTAAAAAGAATGTGGCAGATCTGTATGTATGACTTGGATAGGTGACCATGACATGTCCTGGAGTGAAAAAGGCAAATTGGAGAACTACAACTACCTTCATACAGTTTAGGCAGGAATGTAAAATGAAAACTATATGTCCACACAAAAACTTGTACATGAATGTTAATAGCAGCATTATTGGCAATAGCCAAAAGGTGGAAACAAATCAGATGTCCAGAATGAAAACTATACACCAAAAGATTTGTGTGGCTGCCAAGGGCTGAGGAAAATTGGGGGAAACGGGGAGTGACTGCTGGTGGGTGTTCACGTAAGAAATATTCAAACCTGTAAAGAATTTTGATTAAGCTTATTTGAGCCCAACTGACACAATATGCACCAGGAAGCAAAATCTCAAGGGACTGAGAAAATGCTCTGAAGAATGGCAGTTTTGCAGCTTATTTTTAATGTACTGATTTGAGAGAGAGAGACATTTGTTGTTCCATTTATTTATGCATTCACTGGTTGATTTATGTATGTGCCCTGACCAAGGATCAAATCTACAACCTTGGCATATTGGGGTGATCCTCTAACCAACTAAGATATCCGGGGACCACAGCTTATTTTATACGTCAAAATCAAAGGAGGTGTAATGAAATTCACTGGTGGAAAATTAAGCAATTCAGGGAAAATCTCTGGGATTGTATAAAAAGCCAGAGAGACACATACTTCTTTTACATCAGTGGGTACAGGGCAGTAACATTTACAGCACATAGAGACGACATGCGGGTAACAAGATGACAGTACAGGCTGTGCTGGGGCCAGCAGTTGCGCCTTGAGGGGTCTGGAAAAGATTACTCTTGACATTTCAAAAGTAGGTGACCGTTGCTGCAAAAAGATAATGGACATGCTCACTTAAGGTAAATTACGTCAAGGAAGGTACAGTCCTAGGACTATGACTACCTGTGCCACGATCCACTTTTAGTTAGGAATTTGTATATCAGACCATTCTGTGTGATTATTTTTGGTCTTTGCGTTTGTAAGGGCCACCATGCACGCCTCTCCTGAGCTTGTCAGGTTTAGGATACGGACCCTTTTTCATTCACATAGATATGGGGTTTCTTTTGGAGGTGATGAGATCTAAGCTTAACTGTGGTGATGGTCACAGAACTCTGTAAATACACTTAGAAACCAGTGAGTGAACTGCACACTTTAAATGAGTAAGTGGTATGTGAATTATACCTCAATAAAGCTATTAGGTATTTTTAAATACATAAAGAAAAAAATGAAAAAACAGATGAGGCAAAAAATAAAACACTATCGTTTAAAAATATTAATTTAGATATTTTTAATTTGATGGGATACTCAACTCGGTAACAGTGATGGATGAGGTGGGGAGGGGTACAGAGATTGGAGAAAGATTTAATTTCGGTAAGATGTGCAATCACTACTTATTCAAAGTTAGAGTAATTAGATTCAAGGGGCATCTGTGCTCACTTCCGGTCCCCACCCTCAAACCGAGAAAAGGGATCACCGCTCTCACCCCTACCTCCCGCCTTCTGGGGACGTCTCCCAGGGCTGGGCAGCTCCTCCGCTCAGTGAGAGGTCCTGCGCCTCAGGGCCTGCGACTGGGGTTCTGCTTACCTGTGGCTCCAAACACCACTACTATTTTCTTGTCCGCCATGAGAGCGGGAGCGGAAGATGCGGTCCCGAGAAGCCTGGGGAGCGGGGAAGGCGCGGTGTGGGCGACGGAGCCAGAAGACCTCTCGCTCGGAGTGACTCCGCTCGCGCACCGCATAGGCCGGAGGGGGCGGCCAGCCCAGAGACGTTCGGACTTCGCGACCCCCAGCCCCACTCTCGGGCCTGATACCACCCCCACCCCCTCGCCCATTTCTCGGACCCTTGCCCGCATCCCATCCCTTAACGCTGACCACAGCCAGCGTTACCTCCTCACCGTGGCCTGAATGGAAACGCTCCCGGAAATTGAAGGACCCGATTTTTGTAGCCGAGCACACCGCAGAGGGGGGATGGAATCATGCGGAGGGACTCGACCCCGCACCCGCAGCTTCAGTCCTACCCTGGCAAAGCCACCCCTTCCGGCCTCCCTGAATGCAGGGGCTCCTTTTGAAGGAGCAGGTTGCGCTGCTTTTGAACCCCCGTTGATCGGGCCTGCGAACAGAGCTGACCCGGCACCCCCGCCCACAGACACAGATGGTTCGTCCCGGTTTAAGGGGGACTCCGTAGGGCTCTGGACTCCTCCCCCGCTAACCTTTTTATCTTGCGTGAACATCTGAACATGTAGATATGGGGTGTCACCTAAAGATAATTACATCTGTATCTGTGAGTCTTAACAACCTAAGGCACTGAGTTCTTTCATATATGCCTGACTCAAGTTTGAGGTTGCTGCTACTTGCACAATTTGAATTCTTTTATACAGAAAAGTGAGATTTCTCTGTGTTCAACTAAAACTCAAAAATGACCCTCTCACTCCTCTTCTCAATAGTTATTCTGACTGAATAAGAACAGTTTGTTTTTTTCATTCATTCCAAAATATGTACAGGTGTGGCTGTGGTTGAGTGGTCAAGGCGGTGGGCCAGGAGATCTTTGAGGTGATTCTGGGCAGGTTCAAGTCCTGCTGCTTAGGGTTCTAACGACCTAATATTACCACAAGAGCTTGATACTCATCTAAATGATGTCGGACTAAGAAACGCTGATAGCAAAATAGTATGGACTCACCTGGAAATGTCAGTCTCAGGGCAGCAGGTATTTGTCTGTGTTCACTGCTGAATTTCCAGCACCTAAAATAGTACTTGGCACAAAGTAGACTGACTGGTCGTCTAAACATCTGCTAGGCACGGACCTTACAGGCAACTCAAACTAAAACTGACATTGTTTTCCTGGATCTAGTGGTGGAGATACCCCATGAGGAAATGTGTATTTTTTTAATTAATTTATTTATTTTAGAGAGAGGAAAAAAAACATTGACTTGTTCCAGTTATGCATTCATTGGTTGCTTCTTGTATGTACCCTGACTGGAGATTGAACCCACAACCTTGGCATATCGGGATGACACTCTAACCAACAGTGTACCTGGCCAGGGTGGGAGTGTGTATCTTATTTATGTAAAATCTTGGTTTTTATAATAAGATGTATATAGTGATTTTAATAAATACACTTTTATGTTTACTACATTTATAAATGAAGATATCATCTGTGGACTTATCTTAGATAAATACCTTGAGGTCTCCTCCACATTTATGCTATGCCTCTGCTCAGACTGTAAAGTTTGCCTGGAATACCTTCCTCCCACTTCCTTAAATAGTGCTAACTCCTACTCATTCCTTAAGACTCTACATAGAGGGGAGGGGGATGGTTGGAAGTGGAAGAGGGTATAAGGGAGATAAATGGCAATGGAAAAATATATAATTAAAAAAAGGCTTTGTATAACCATCACTTCCTCCAGGAAGCCATCCCTGACCCCTAGGCTAGGCACTACTCCTATTCCACGCTATCCCACTGGCAAAATTGTCTCTATCGTATCCACCGAGGGCTTCCTGAAAGCTGGGTCTATGTTTTGTTTGTCACTATATCTCTCCCTCCAGATACAATGTACAGCACTTATTAGAAACTCAATAAATACCCAGTAAATGAATCTGGCCCGATCCACCTTCCTAGCTTTCAGCACATTTAGTGTAAGGACCTCCTCCCGCTGCCATTTTGGCCAATGGGAAAGAATCCCCGGTGCACCGGCTGACTGTCAACGGTAACATCTATCCATCAGCTATCTTTTTTTTTTATACGTTTCAACTAAGTTTCAGACATCATTACCCTTCTCCCCTAAACACTTCAGCACACATATTATTTAATATTTCTAAATATTAAATATAATTTAGAGTTCAATATTTGTTTTCTAGGTTAAGTTTATTACATAGAATATATTTTTATATTTTCCTAAAACTTGCTTTTTCCCCTTTTACTTAATGTCCTTTCTCGGGAATTATCTACCCTTCCTTTTTAAATTTATTTTTACTTTTAGAGAGAGGGGAAGGGAGGGAGAAAGAAAGGGAGAGAAACATTGATGCAAGAGAGAAGCATCGATTTCTCTCTCTGGGCAACAGCCTCTCACAAGCACCCAACAAGGGACTGAATCTGCAATCCAGGCATTTGCCCTCACATGCGTTGCCGGACAATGTCCAAACAACTGAGTCACACCTGTCAGGGCTACTTTTCCTTTTTAATTGGGCACAACTGTATTGAATTTTTTTAAATATATTTTATTGATTATGCTATTAGAATCGTCCCATTCCCCCCCCATCCCCCTCTGCCCTGCACCTCCCCTCCCTCCAGCATTCCCAGCCCCCCTTAGTTCATGTCCATGGGACGTACATGTAAGTTCTTTGGCTTTTACATGTCCTATACTATTCTTAACCTTCCCCTGTCTATTTTCTACCTTCCAATTTATGCTTCTTATTCCCTGTACCTTTTCCCCCTTTCTTCCCCTCTCCCTCCCCCCGCTGATAACCCTCCATGTGATCTCCATTTCTGTGATTCTGTTCCTGTTCTAGTTGTTTGCTTAGTTTGTTTTTGTTTTTGCTTTTATTAGGCTCAGTTGTTGATAGTTGTGAGTTTGTTGTCATTTTACTGTTCATATTTTTTATCTTCTTTTTCTTAGATAAATCTCTTTAACATTTCCTATAATAAGGGCTTGGTGATGATGAACTCCTTTAACTTGACCTTATTTGGGAAGCACTTTATCTGCCCTCCCATTCTAAATGAAAGCTTTGCTGGGTAGAGTATTCTTGGATGTAGGCCCTTGCCTTTCTTTGAATACTTCTTTCCAGGCCCTTCTTGCCTGCAAGATTTCTTTTGAGAAATCAGCTGATAGTCTTATGGGAATTCTTTTGTTGGTAACTGCTTTTCTCTTGCTGCTTTTAAGATTCTCTCCTCATCTTTAATCTTGGGTAATGTAATTATGATGTGCCTTGGTGTGTTCTTCCTTGGGTCCAACTTCTTTGGGACTCTCTGAGCTTCCTGGACTTTCTGGAAGTCTATTTCCTTTGCCAGATTGGGGAAGTTCTCCTTCATTGTTTTTTCAAATAAGTTTTCAATTTCATGCTCTTTCTCTTCTCCTTCTGGCACCCCTATGATTCAGATGTGGGAATTTAAAGTTGTCACAGAGGTTCCTAAGCCTCTCCTCACATTTTTTTTTGAATTCTTGTTTCTTCATTCTGTTCCAGTTGACTGTTTATTTCTTCTTTCTGGTCCAAACCATTGGTATGTGTCCTGGTTTCCTTCCCATCACTGTTGGTTCCCTGTATATTTTTCTTTATTTCACTTTTCATAGCCTTTGCTTATTCCTCTATTTTGTGACCATACTCAACCAATTCTGTGAGCATCCTGGTTACTAGTCTTTCGAACTGTGATAGGTTGGCTATCTCTTTGTCTCGTAGTTGTATTTTTTCTGAAGCTTTGATATGTTCTTTCATTTGGGCCTTTTTTTTTTGTCTCTACAGTGCCTGTTAGGTAGTAAGGGGTGGAGCCATAGGTATTCACTAGGGTGGGGCAACCCACCACCCTGCCTTGTGGCGCTATTTGTGGGGGATGGTCCAAGAGGGAACAATGCTGCTTGTTCAGCTCTCTGCCAGCTTTCAGTCACTTCTGCTGCTACCCACAAGCAAATTGGGCCAGTCTGGTGCTGATTCCCAGGTAGGTGGGCATGTGTACGTTCTAGGACCCTGTGGGTATCTCCAATGAACTCTCCTGTGAGGCTGGGAGTTTTGCCTGCTGACTCAATCCTCACAAGTTTTTTCAATCAGAGGTTTTGAGGCTTTATTTCCCTGCACTGGAACCCTGGGTTGCGTGGTCTGTCTCACTCCCCAGTTGTTCCTCCTGGTTTATCCACATGCAAATGTGGGACTGCCTACTTCACCAGCCAAGGCCTTGCCAGCACATGTCCACTCCACCTGGCTGCATATCTCCACCTCTCCTACCAGTCTGGATGAATGTTTCTTCTTTAACTTGCTGGTTAACTTCCATACAATTCAATTTTCTGTTGGTTCTGGTTATTTTTTATTTTTTAAATTTGTTGTTGTCTTTCTTTTGGTTGTGGAAGGAGGCACAGTGTGTCTACCTTCACCTCCATCTTGGTCAGACAACTCTATTGAATTTATGTGCCCTTGTCAAATCCCACTCCATCTTCTTCTGATGGACCTAAAGGTGGTTTCAAAGTTTTCACCAAAATGGAGTACTATGGTATGTGTTTCAATGACTTTCCTTGTCTGTGTCCTTTTGGGTTCTTGCAAATGTTAGATAGGAAAAGAGTCTCAAGATCTGGGCAATCCTGAATATTATTTATTGATAAATGTTAAAGTTTAGCATAGCATTTTGTAGATGCAGTAGTAAACAGGATGAGCTGAAAGGAACTCAACCAGATGAAAGTAGCTAACTGCAAAGAAGAAATCAATATGTAATTGACCAAAACAGTGTGTGTGTGAGAGAGACAGTATATATATACATATATATATAGTCTTCCTTTCCTGGGGCAGAAATTTTTAAATGGATAGGAATGCTCTTCAGTTATTTTTTTTTAAGGCTTTCCTAGGTAAGTTTAAAGTTTTTTTTTCAGGCACTCTCCGAAGAGCTCTGCTCTGTACACCTGTAAAGCAAAGAGTTCTTCTTTGCCCAGATAGATGCCAGCTGCTGGAACCTGAAAAATAAAGAAATCTACTCTGCACCTATGAACCAGCCCGATATAAGCCAGACCCCTAGCAGCAGTTCTGGAGCAGTTGCATCAAGCTCTCTTCCTTTCTCCTTTTCCTGCACCTTGATTTCAGAAAACTTCTAATTTTAAATGTTTCATCTCCTCTCCTGATTTCTATCTCAGTGGTGAGGGCTGCAAGAACCCCTTTGTCAGTGACAAATTCCCTGTTTCCCTATTTGCTGCAAGTAAATAAAACTTGCAACAACCACATCTCATTTTTTAAAAGATTTTATGTATTTATTTTTTGAGAGAAAGGAAGAAGAGAGGGAGAAACATCATTGTGTGGTTGCCTCGTACACACCCCCTCCTGGGGACCTGGCCAGCAACCCAGGCATGTGCCCTGATTGGGATCAAACCTACAATGCTTTCATTCACATTTTTGAATAGAGCATCCCAAGCCAGTGAACCCTTTGAGTTCAGTAATGCAAGTGTTCCTACCCAGAATTGTTGGGTCAAAGAGAATGCCCATTCTAAATTTTAACAGATCTTGCCAAATTTTCCCTCGTTCCCCATGTGAACAAAAAAGGGGCTATCTTAGGAAGCCTGACAAACTCACTAACTGAAAGTAAACACACAGGATGTTTTGATTATCAAAACATTCCTAACTGAGCAGGTTATGGTGGGAAGTCCTGGCCTAAAGCCCATATGATAGATTACCTCTTCCTTGAACAAGCCCTGTCCATTGTGTATGTGCATCTAGAATAACATATTTAAAATGTTATAATCATTTCTTCTCAAGACTGCCAAAGATAAACATCCCAGTACGGTGGGGGTGGGGGGTGGAAATCAACCCCAACATTCCTCATTATTATCTTTCACCTGCATACCTCTGTAAGCTCTGTTAAATATTTACTATCCTTCACTCACTAATGTAAAAGAAACATGTATCTCTCCATTTTACTTTCTATCCAATCCTAGAGATTTCCCCACTTTACCTACCTCCACCTCTTTAATCTTCTACCAATGGATTTCATGTAACCTTTCTTAGGTCTTCTTCTTTGATTCTAATGTATAAAATAAACTGCAAAAATTGCTATTTCCCTGAGCATTATCTCTATCCTTTGGACTTTTGCTTCAGGGACTAGTCCATAATACTTGGCTCTAATAAACTCTTTAAACTTTCCTTAGGTTTGGAATTTCTTTCGTGGACACCTAATAACTAACTAACACTGTAAACTTCCCACACCTTTGCCGACAGTGGACAGAACATTACAAGCCAGTCATTTAATCTACAGCCAGTCAGATGGTTAAGGAAATGATTGGAAGCCACTGAGGCTGGAACAGAAAGTTCAGGTGGTGCCCAGCGCGCCATTGGCCTGAAGAGGTGGTGACATTGGTAAATGGCCTAGAGGAAGCCTCATAAACAACTGCTTTTATTGGCTAACTCCGAGGCACGCCCAGCGCTGGGGCTGACACGTACCAAGAGAGGAGCCACTAGCCCAGTGCAGAGGCGTGCCCTTCGCAGGCCCCGCCTCCCGCGGCGTGCGTACGTCAGGCCGCCCTCATGCCCGCCCACTAAACTAGGGTGGTAGCAACTTCTGAGGGTTTTCCTGACCGAAGCGCGGTAGTGGTCACAGAGAGGACGACCAACTGAAGGCCGAAAGGATCCGTGGCTGGTGAGTGGCCCGCGGCCTCCCGGGCTTCCTCCGATCTCCTCGGTGGGCCTCGACCAGCTCCGGTCTTTGGGAGCTGGGTTCTGCTGGCCGCGGCTCTCTGCGTCCCCAGTGCCCGCCTGAGGGAGGCCCAGCGGGCCAGGGCCGGGGGCGGCGGAAGCCGGGTGAGCGGGGAAGTGGCCGGGTGAGCGGGGAAGTGCCTGGGTGTGGGGGAATCCTACTTCATGGAGGATGTTTCCGAGGGCCGCGGAAGCCTTAATGGCCAGTTTGCGTTGGGCCCGTTGGATCCTCTTTTCTGGTGTCGCGAATGCTGCTGCGTTTCCAGCGGATTTAGCATTTCCAGCGGACGTTGCAGCTACTGACCTCCCAGCCGGCAAGTGAAGTCCACCTGGGGCCCGCGAGGACCCGGACCTGCCCCAGAGTCGGAGATGGGTGCCCAGCTTGGTGGTTTGTCTTGGGCCGTGGCTCTGCCCTTCCTCCATCCGACTCGTCTTAGTCCTAAGGGCCCTTTGAGTGACTGTTCCTACTTCATGAGTGACCCGCGGCCGCCACAGTGGAGAGCGCCAAATTGGGAGGGACCAACGCCAGGGGCAGCCGGTTAGTTTGGATGGGGAGCTTACCTATCACCTCATGGGCATGGTTCTCTAGACGTATTATAAGACCTGCCAGGACCACCTTGCACAGTCTCCGCACAAGGCCTGTCTGTCGTGACATTTAAATTTGTCTGATGAACCGGTTGTTGTGGCCTGAGGCTGTTATCCATTATTGTTATGTTATGATTCTGTGAACCAGAAAATAAACATGGTATATAGTTGAGGAAGCCTCTGATTCTCAACCACTTCCAGAACCCTGTGGGGTGATACTTTTCCCACTTGTAAATGGGGTTAGTGATGAGGCTCGGGTTAAGTGAATTGTCTTGCATCCCACAACCAAGAAGGTGGAACACAGTCGACTGCCTTCAGATCCCATGCTCTTTCCTAAAAAAGAGTTGTAGAGATGGGAAGTGGATTGTTATTTAAACTGTGTTCCCCACCCCCGAAACTGTCCTCCCAAGTGGAAGGCAACAGAAACTTACTGGTTTTGTGTATTGAATTTCTGGTATGGTGTTAACCAATGTGTTTACATTTAAATTTTAGCTCTCATATTAAAAATTTTAGTTTTTCTTCCAGGAGGAGGGGGATAAGGAATACACACTAGTAAGTCTATGCTTTATTCTTTAGTTTTTTTCAAGAAATATCACAACAAAACAACACAAGCTTACCAGAAACTCACAGTTCAGTTGGGCATTTACAAGTTTACTTGGTGAAGTTGGAAAAAAGTTTTCAAGTACAGTGCCTAAGCCAGAACGCTGATGAGGATGTGGGAATTTGAGGGGTCTTGGAAACACGCATTCATGAGCGACCTCATCTAACTGGGGATTTGAAGAGGAAACTCTGTGATTCCTCCATTGTCTGACTTACTTGCTTTTTTCCATTGCTTGGGCCAATAAAGTGAGATACTGTGAGTCCTTGAGTCAGGAGTATGAGCTCTAGAAATGCCAATGAAAAGAGGAGTTACAGAAAGTAAAGTATAATTATTGTATGTAGCTCACCCCTCAACAAGATGGTGGAAAAGCAAAACTAGACAGCTGGGGCCTTTGGGCTACCTTAATATTTCTTTTTGGTTTTCTTTTAAAAGCTGACTCTGGATTTCAGAATTCACTTGGGCTCTGATCAGGATTGCACCAAAAACTGTAATATCACTCCCATAGGAGGAAAGTATTTTTGATAATGAGAATTGTATATTTTAGTGTAAAACTTTAAAATTTGGGTTGGAACACCTTGGCGAGAAAAGAAACGAAAAACTGTAAATTACCTCCTGGTACATTATTGGCCATAGTTGACCAGAAAGTTATCAATAGACATTTAATGCGGCAATTTTCAACTGCTGTGTCACAAGAATTTTTAAAACATGTAATACTTGACTGTTTAGTCAGGGACACTGACCTCTTTTCTCTTAGATTGTCAAATGAAAAATGACAACAGCCAATACAACAATAAACATCTGGTGTGAACGAATCAAAATTATACCTATTTTTGGTCAGCAAACAATAGAATATATTTTTTGGTGTGCTGCAGAATTTTAGTAATTAGTTTATCTGTGCCATGAGATAAGAAAGGTTGAAAATCGCTGATTTAATGCAGTATATTTTTCTGATAGTGGTCATTGGAAGAATTAACAGATCTGGATTACCTCTTTTGTGTCCAACACAGTGAATATTACCTGCTTTTAGTTTATGTTAGGTTTGTTTATGCAAAAACATTGGCTAAAATCTCTTGTTGCAATCTGAACAATTTCTCAGCATATTTTTGCATTGCTGAAAAGTGGTGCCATTATTGGAACAGTTAATATAACTGCTAATACGAAGGTCAATTGGTGTCTCTCTCTCTCAATATATATATATTGGAAGATAACTCATTCTCATGACCACTCAGATGCTCTGTAATATTCACTGTATGGGTTTCTAACAGAGTATTGAAATATAGTAACCCATGACAGTCTGGTTTAGTCACATTACATATATTAAAGAACATGCAGTTACATTTATTTATATATTTTGCAAGAAATCTTTTTCAAATGACCAATGTCTTTCCATTTAAGAATAACAATGGTTGCCCTGGCTGGGCAGATTGGTTGGATTGTCAGCTCCATATGCCAAGGCTGCATGTTCGATCCCCATCCCCAGGCAGGGCACGTACAACTTCAACCAATGAGTGAATGCATAAGTGGGGCAAATTGATGTTTCTGTCTGTCTCTCTCTCTCTGCTCCCCTCCCTCTTTGCCTCCGTCCCCCTTCTCTTCTCTCTAAAAACTAATTTAAAAAATAAAGAATAACAGTGGTTAATGGAATTAGCTATAGATAATTTAAAGTTGTATTGAAATAGTAAAGGGAAGCCATTTACGTCCATCAGAGGATTGCATCTAAATTGCAATCATGGCCAAATGAAATGGAGCCAGGAACTCTTTCTGGGTTGTCATATAAACCACACCTATATTCAAGACTTTACATTATTCTAAGCCCTTAACTAGACATTTCAAAACAACAATTAAACTTACGAGGCTCTTATCAGTGAATAGGTTTTAATGTTTGATATAATTTTAGCAAAAATGCGTTTTCCTATATGATGTTTAGGGTGAGGTAAAAGTAGGTTTATAGTCGTAAGTACGTGAAACACAGTTTATTCTTGTATTTATTATTTTCTGTATGAACAACTGTAAACCTACTTTTGCCCCACTCTATTTCTTTTAAGCAAGTATTTTAATAGTAATCCAAGGGCTGTTTAGTCTGTTTATGGAGTAAGAATTGTATTCTTACTGCTCAATGATGTGATGCTGAGGAGTGTTCATTTTTCAAGTATATGCTTGAGTATCTCAACCTGTGTAAAGTCTATAGATACACTGCCTTTTTGTTTGTATTTCAAGATGATTGCATCAGTTAATTCAATCAACTTGTAACCATTTTAACTAATCAATTTGTAACCATTTCTTTTCAAACAGCTATTCCACATTGGGTAGTTTCACATGTATGCATATGGTCCACCCATGGGACCCCCCCACTGCCCCTTCCACCACGGATGAGAATTAGTCTGCCAAGACACGATCTTCTTGGGAAGGAAAGGTGGCTGTTCTCTCAAAGGAGAAGGGCCAGGAGCCTGTTCCTCAGTGGGCTTTTATTTGGTTTATTTGCATAGGAATACAGGGTATATACATAAAGCTCATCAATCGTTTTCAGGCAGTAAGGGTCAAACAATAGATAACATACAAAGAACTATGAGGGCTTATTCTGAGTCAGGGTCAGATAGCTAAAGGGCCATAAAACTTTGGGGAAACAAACTCATTTCATGCTTGGACCCTTATCAGAAAATTGAGGACATTCTTAGTAAAGCAGGTTTCACAGGATTTTATGTATCATTTCCTAGGCCTGATTGCCCTGGAGAACCTGCCCTTTCCAACACAGGGTTGCACCCCCTCTGGCATTGTTTCAGGCTTAAGTCAGGCAGGGGAAGTAAGGCAGCCAAGAGATTAGGAGACTTCTTGCAGACAGAATGAGGACTCAGGCTATGTCAAAGCCGAGGGGCGAGGGTCCATCACCCCCTTTTGCTATAGCCCCCAAGTCCTTCCCTGGGGGCCCCTTCATGACCATGCCTGTCTTAGGTCATCCCTCCTTTGGGGAATCTTACCTGTCACTGGCTAACTGGCCATGCACTGGGGGCCAAGCAGGGTGAAGTAAAGGGGGCAGAGGTGGTGCCCCTGCCAGGGAGATAAGCTTTGTCTCCTTAGTGTCCCAAGGTCTGTCACTCAGCCTTAGCCATGGGGGGTTACAGCTTCTGAAACCAGGCAAGGTGGTTCCCAACATGTATATATATTCAAATACATACATATTCATTTATATTAGAATGAAAAATAAATGGTTTGTTTCTCCCAAAAAAGGAAGTTTTGGTAGTATATATTTAACCATGAGAAAACATTTAAACTTCTTAGCTGCAGTTTCTGTATCTGAAAAATGAAATTAGTACTTGATGAGTCTGAAAATGTTTAGTGCCTTAAATGCTGCTTATTGATCTAAAATGGGTTTCCAAATCTTTTTATTTTGGTAAATTTGGGCCCAGGAATCTATTTTTAATTTCCCATGTGATTCTTGTTTGGGACCCCATTGTCTAAAGTAAAGGCTGGGAATAAGAGGGAATGGACTGGCAAGAGGGTAGAGAAGCAAGTGAGTGGGATACATGAGGAAGGGGACAGCAGAAGAGCAAAGAAAGGGATGATTGTTGCATGGCAATAATTGCTGTCAGCTGGTGTGCAAGAGGCCAAGCTAGTGGATATTTTCTTCCTTCTGCTTAGGGGGAAAAATTAATTTTTGTCACATGAATAGATTTGTTTCCTTCCCAAGAGTATCATAGACTTAATTATTGTTACAATTCTCAATAACTTTAAAAAGGTGCTGGGGAAGAGTGGCCTAACAGAGACAGGTGTCTTGCACTTTGCCTGCCTTTTTCGAAATATTCCTAGCTTCCTGCCTTTCTCCTGATGAGCTCTCTCTCAGTCTCAGAAAAGTCAAGTTTTATTGTCTAATATTCAATCCCACAATTATTTGAGGGCTGAGGGAAGGTACTAGTATGATTAAAGAATCTGCAGTCATGCTTTCCTCTAACCTAGTTGGCTATCCTGCCTCATCAGTCATTGTAGTGATCATATTTTTTATGTGAAACACAGACCCAGAGTTTGAGCACACAGGTGTCCTGAAGGAATTGATTGCTGGGTTGAGATATTTGAACCAGAACTGTCCTGGTAAATCTAGAACATAAGGCTGTGTCTTTAGCACTGTTGTCTGTATTGCACAATTAGTATTTCTGCTGTGGTACACCTTGTGTTCTGTCTCTCCCCCCTCCCCCCCCTTTGAAAGCTACTCAGAGCTACAAGGTCTTAGGCCTCTTTGTAGTCACAGAGCACATGAACAATATACATGTTTGTTGACGATAATGTGTCACATGCCCAAGTGTAGCCTGCCCTTCCCTAGATACTGGATCTGCTATTCCCTCTGGCAAGACCAGTACTGCTGCAGAGGCACTGTTATCACTTAGAACTATTTCAAAGACAGTCTGCAGGAGGGCAGGCAGGTGGAGGGAAGGAATCAGTAAGCAAAATTGAGTGTGGGTTGGGAGAGGGCGGTAAGTAGTATTTGAAGGCAGATGAGAAAAGCAGATGTAGTGACATAGTGTTAAACCTCCACTCCTTTGGGTTTTTGTCCTACAGGAAGGCAAGGGAGAGTCAGGCCTTCTTTTTGCTTAGTAATTAGAAAATAACTTAAAACACCATTCCTCTACCACTCACTTGGGTTTCTGTCAACCTCAGCAAAATTTTCCAGTGTTTAATGTCATATTTGTCCTGCTTTGTAAGACTTTTTGTGTTTGCAAGTCAAAAGTGGAGTGACTAGCTACTGCACGTTATGGTTTTTTTTTTTTTTTTTCCCTTTGTAATTTGGCTTTTCCAGAGCATATGCCCAGATTTTAAAGAAGTTAATTTTTAAGCGCAAATGCCTAAAGGTTGAGGGACAAAGATGCAGTGATATCTGCCCCTTTGGCAAGCATGTATTGCTTCTATGGTGTGCAGAGTGTTGGCACTGAGGGGGTGTGAAAAAACAACAACGAACCCGTAGTTCACTAGGAGTTGGCAGTCACCTCAGGGACACGAAACAGTAAAATCACTTTGGAAAGTTTATGATTGTTGTTTTGACACTCAGTATTCTGGGAGATCAGGAAAGTGAAGAGCTGAGAAATGGAAAAGACAGAACTTGAACGGAACCTGCTGAGGTTAGGTAAAAGAATAGGAAGAGAAAGAAGGAAGGAGGCCAAAGAAATGGGATACCTCTTTTTAGAAAGCACTCAGGGGTCTCACTGAAAACATATTACCTGGAAAAAGAATATCTCTCATAAAGGGACTTTTTTAAAACTAGGATTTTTGACCTTGATTATGGGTCCACAGGTGAATTGAAGGGGCCTGTGGTTGCTCTGGAATGGCATAGGCAACATTTTTTGATATGTGATTGTCCTGGGGAGAGAGTCTAAAGCCTTCATCTGATTCTCAAAGGAATCTGCAACCAAAAAAGGTTAATGATTATTCTGTTCTGGCAAATACCCTTCCTACCCATCTCCAGAAATACACTTCTCTGAATTTGTGTTTTCAGATGAGAAGGTATTTGGGTAGAAGGTAAGAGACAGAAACCCTAAGATTCTTTTGTGAACAGTCTTTCACTGAAAATCAACTGTCGTGCGACATGCATGAGCCTTGTGCAGAGGACGGCATGTTCCCACATACACGTGGTGTTCTAATCTGGTTCCCAGGAACAGGGCAACTTAACACCCTCACTGACTAGTGTGGGTGAGGCTCAGGGTATGTACTCAGAGACCTTACTGTCAGTTGTGGCTGATACAGAATTAGAGTGAAGTAGGAGTGTTATGGATGGGGTGAGTTGAAGACACAGAAACCACAGGCTTTTTGGAAGGTCAGGATGTGTTTCAAGAAGCTGCTGGAATATTGGAAATGAGGTGTGAAAGAGTATATGGAGCCCTGGCCTGGCAGCCAGAAAACCCTGGGCAGGTCTGGGAACAGTAGCTGATTCCAGGACCAGCTTCCCTCTGTTGCTTTGGACATAGATGCCTAAGAAACTGTACTAGAGCTGTGGTCACTTAGCACATGCAGCAGGGAACGGAAGCTGTCTGTTTCAAAGCTAGTATCCTAGCTTCCCTCTCGACCACAGCCATTGAACTAGGCTGAGCTCAGAGTTCCTAAGGGTGCTATAGGAACTGACCTCCTGAGTCCCCAGCCCTCCCCTGCTAGGTTAACTATGGACACTCCACTCACTGCACTTGCCTTATGTGTTGGCCTTCTCTGTAGGGTTTGGTTGAACATACCTCTCAGAGCCCTGGAGCACATGATTCTTTGCCTTTCTTGGCCTATAAGCTGTTCAACTGTTCGCCTTCCCATCTGGTTTATTTTCTTTTTTCCTAAAGTTACTCATTCATTCCTGCCTAATTATGACCATAGTTAACAGTGGATGTTTTGTGCTATTTGAATTTCTTCTCAATAGTGATTAATAGAGACAGTGATGTTGGTCACTTCTGTGGACCTCTTGGGAATTATAAGCACCTGCTTCATGTATCTTTCATTCATGTAGTTTGTGGGGGCTGCCTCAAGTAATGGCTGTTACTTCATTTTATGGTGTTAAACTGCTGGGGGGGTTTTTGTTTTCTTTTCAGTAAATTGTGAGCACTGTAGCATTTTGCTTTTTTTCCCTTGAGATAATGATAATTTAATGCCTTGGTGTATTTCTTCCAAAATGTGCTTAGAGACAGGATGTGGGCTTTTTAGGAGATTGTACAGCTATTGCCTTCTCAGGTTGACCCTTTCCCTAGGGTAGTAACAAACAAGAGAGGAACACTGCTGTTAATCCCTTCTATAAAGCCAACTGGGGGAAAAGGTTTTTCAGAGGCAGACATCAGGAAGTATCATGTGGCCTGTGCATTTATGGGGAGAAGATGTACAGTCAAGCATTTGTTAGTTTGATGTTAAAATTTGCCTATCCATTTCTTAAAACACGGAGGGTAAGGAAGTAGGAATGTTCTGCTCCTAATCAGGCTTTCAAAGTCCTTAAAATAAAATCTAAATGGTGTGTTATCTGTGGAATGTAAGGAAGCCAGTTTAAAAACCAATGCAATGCAAGATGGCAGCATAAGTAAAGATAGCTTGCCTCCACACACAGCCACATCAAAATTAAAAGTTAACTACAATAACAGCCATCATTCAGAACCATCAGAAATTGAGCTGAATGGAAGTCCTACAACTACAGAATTAAAGAAGAAACTACATCATAACTGGTAAGAGGGGCAGAGACACGGAACAGGCTGGTCCCACACCAGGCCTCATAGCCCAGGGTTCCAGTGTCAGGAAGATAAATCTCCATAACTTCTGGCTATAAAAACCAACAGGAATTGAGTCTGTGGAAGACAAACTGCTAGAGTCTCAGGCAGTTTCTCTTAAAGGGCTCACACACAGACTTACTTGGATTCAGTCCCTCTGAACTCCAGCACAGGAACAGCAGCTTGAAAGGCATCAAAGAAATAAAGGGAGGAACTGAATTGTGCGGCATCAGGGCAGGAGCTGGGGGGCAGCTTTTTCCCAGACAGAAGTGCTGGCAGAGGGCATTGTTCCTTTTCTGAGCCTTCCCCACACAGAGCCATAAAGCCAGCAGGTGGGTGCCATATCAGAGACTCCCTTACCCTGGCTCACAATATTTGCCCCACCGTGGTGATTCCCTGAGGCTCCACCCCACCCAACTTTCTGCTTGACCCAAGCTGTTTCCAGTGGCTTTTTAATATAAATGGGTTGTCTTGGCTCATGGTTCAGATTTTCCTAAATTCTCTCAAACAAACAGCATCTGGCCTCAGTGTGCCCCATGCCTGTCGCTAAGTAGCCTTAGGCCCAGCACAAGTGGCAAAGCAGCTGTCCTTGGTTCACAGCTTGGACTTGCTTGGGTACCTCTAAGCCCAGCACAAGTAGCAGCCAACTGCAGATTGCTTTGTAGCTTATTTGGGTGGCCCTGCACAGAACACAGGCGGTGGCTGATGTTGGCCTATACTTCCTGGTAGGTCCCAGAGCCTTTGCACCCAGTGGACCTCTGCAGACCACATTGGAGCACCACCACCCAACCACCTCCACAAGTGACACACTCCAAGGGTGGACTCAGCAGGCACAGTGCCTTGCTGAAGTAAGTCCAGCTCTGTAGAGTGGGCCCTTGCACAGTTGAATCTCCACAGTGGTCAGAGGTTGGTGGTCAGTGGTCACTGCCAGTCCTTGCAGCTGATTGTCCTGAGTAAATCACTCCCAGCGACCTGCCAATAGCAATCAAGGCTCAGCTGCAGGAGGGGGGTGTACACAGCCCACACAGTGGGCCCACCTGGAGTACCCAGCTTGGGTATTTGGGGAGGCTGTGCCATTGGACCCTATGGGACACTTACTACATTAGGCTACTCTACCAAGCCAGGAAGTTGTAGTAGTTCTACCTGTACATGGAAACAAACACAGGGAGGCCAAAATGAAGAGACAAAGAAGCATGGCCCAAATGAAGGAGCAGAGCAAAACCCCAGAGGGAGAACTAAACAATATGGAGACAAATGGTCTGATAGATGCGGAGTTCAAAACACAGATTATAAAGGTGCTCAGTGAACTTAGTGAGAACTTAAGCAGCATAAAAAGAGGTATGGAAACCATAAAAAAGAACCAGTGAGAAATGGAGGATACACTGAAATGAAGTATAGTTTACAGGGAATCAACAGTAGAAGGGATAGAGTTGAAAATCAAATCAGTGATTTAGAACATAAGAAAGCAAAAACAAAACAAAACACACACACAATCAGAACAACAAGAAGGAAAAAGAATCCCAAAAAGTGAAGATAGTATGAGGAACCTCTGGGACAATGTCAAGCATACCAACATTTGCATCATGGGGTTGCTGGAAAGAGAAGAGAACAAGAAATTGGAAACCTGTTTGAAAAATAATGACAGATACTTCCCTAACTTGGTGAAGGAGGTAGACATACAAGTCCAGGAAGTGCCGTGAATCTCAAATGAGATGAACCTAAAGAGGCATACACCAAGACACATGGTAATTAAAATGCAAAAGGTTAAAGAAGATAAAAAAACAACAATAAAATGGTAATAAATACTTATCTATTAATAATTGAATCTACCTCTGGCTGGTGTGGCTCAGTGGGTTGAGTGCCAGCCTGCGAACTAAAGGGTTGCTGGTTCAATTCCCAGTCAGGGCACATTCCTGCGTTGTGGGCTAGGTCCCTGGTAGGGGGTACACAAGAGGCAATCTCACATTGATGTTTCCCTCTCTCCCACCCTTCTTTTTTCTCTAAAAATAAATAAATAAAATCTTTTTAAAAAGTACCTGAATCTAAAAATAAAAGTACACAAGCAGAACAGAAACAGAATCACAGATACAGAGAATGTTTTGATGGTTACAGGATTGGAGGTGGGCCTAGGGGACGGGGCGGTGCGGGGGGAGCGGGTGGGGGCAGGTGTAGGGATTAAGAAATGCAAATTGGGGCAGCTTCAACCTGAGTCTCAGCTTCTCACCTTTCTTCCTGAACAACATGAGCTTCAGCACATGCTCCAGCTTCTCTGCAAGGTACCCGGCCCTGGGCTCTGTGCAGTTGCCCAGCCACTGGGTCCAGCTGGCCAGCGGTGTGGCCAGCGTCTATGTAGGTGCCAGGGGCTTGGGCTCAGATCTTGGTGTCCTGCTCCACCACTGTGCAGGGCAGCTGAGGGTCTGGGAGCCTGGCTGCAGGGATGGCCGGGGGTCTGGTGGGCATAGGGGGCATCCAGAGCAAGAAGGAGACTATGAGATGCCTGAATGACCACCTGGCCTCCTACCTGGAGAGGGTGAGAAGCCTGGAGGCTGATAATCAGAGACTGGAGATCAAAATATGAGAACACTTAAAGAAGAAGGGACCCCAGGTCAGAGACTGGGGGCATTATTTCAAGACCATGGAGGACCTGAGGCCTCATATATTTGCAAGTTCTGTGGACAATGCCTGCATCGTTCTGCAGATTGACAATGCCCACCTTGCTGCTGATGACTTCAGAGTCAAGTATGAGATGGAGCTGGCCATGCGCCAGTCTGTGGGGAATGACATCAATGGGCTCCAAAAGGTCATTGATGACGCCAGTATCACTCGGTTGCAGCTGGAGGCAGAGATCAAGGCTCTCAAGGAGGAGCTGCTCTTCATGAAGAACAACCACAAGGAGGAGGTAAATGGTCCACAAAACCAGATTGCCAATTATGGGTTGACTGTGGAGTTGGATGCCCCCAAATCTCAGGACCTTGGCAAAATCATGGCAGACATCTGGGCCCAGTATGACGAGCTGGCTCAGAAGAACTGAGAGGAGCTAGACAAGTACTGGTCCCATCAGACTGAAGAGAGCACCACAGTGGTCACCTTGCAGACTGCTGACATAGGCACTGCTGAGTCAACACTCACAGAGCTGAGATGTATGGTCCAGTCATTGGAGATTGATCTGGGCTCAGTGAGGGATCTGAAAGTCAGTTTGGGGAACAGACTGAGGCGGTTGGAGACATGCTCCTCCAAGCAGATGGAACAACTCAATGGGATCCTGCTGCACCTGGAGTCAGAGCTGGCCTAGACCTGGGCAGAGGGGCAGCGCCCGGCTCAGGAGTATGAGGCCCTGCTGAACATTAAGGTCAAGCTGGAGGTTGAGATTGCCACCTACTGCAGCCTACTGGAAGAGGGAGAGGACTTCAATCTTGTTGATGCCCTGGGCAAGAGCCACTCCTTACAAACCATCCAAAAGACTTGCAGGATTGTGGACGGCAGAGTGGTGTCTGAGGTCAACATACCCAAGTTTTGAGGTATTAAAGGCAGCAGAAGTGGGGCATCCTTTGGTAGGGCAGAAGACCAATAAAAAGTTCACTGAAAAATTAAAAAAAGAAGTACAAATTGGTTGTTACAGAATAGTCATGGGGATCAAAGCACAGCATAGGGAATAGAGTAGCCAAAGGACATATATGCAGGGCCCATGGACATGGACATGGACAACAGTGTGGGGACTGCCTGAGGTAGTAGGTGGGTGTGGCTGGAGGGGGCAAAGCAGGGAAAATGGGGACAACTGTAATAACATAAACAATGAATATAATTTAAATTAAAAAATCAATGCAGTGTAACATTTGTGAGTTATTGATCACAAAACATCACATGCTTGGCCCCTTCCAAGGCCAATCTCATCTCCCAACCTCCATCAGCAGCAATTTTGTAGTAAAAATACTTCTCAAAAATGCTTAATCACTAGCCAGCCATTTTTCTTATTTCTGGGATTCACTTTTACCTATCTTCTTTGTTATCTACTCTTTGAGGATACCTTGATTTTGAGAATACCTAGCATTCTGGGAATCATTCAGTCACTTAGCAAACTCCAATTAGCTGAGTACTCTGTGTTGTGCAGTAGGAGAACAGATAAATCAGCTATAATCTGGAAAACAAACATGTTAATAGGACACAAGTGCTATAAGAGATAATAAAAGTCTTCCTTAGATTGTACTCTAATTAGCCTCTTAGGGCTAAGAAGCCAAGCCACATAGTTGCTATTAGCATTTGCCTATAAAAACTATTGATTTGTGTGGATTCCTCTAGTTCCCAAGGGTCCCCAAAATGTCTTGAGGTTCTTCTTTTTCCATCTCCTAGGAAAGCAACCTTCGTTACTTACCTGGAAAGACTGCTGAGAACCATGTAGGGTACCAGGTTGTTTTTCCAAGGGGCTTTTCTTGGACTCCAAAGTCAATCTTAATTTCCCTAGAGCCTTCTGGGGACATTCTCAGTTTACGCTGTGTCTTTTAAATATGGTATTCCAGTTCCAGTCAAAGCCTCATCAAGAGTTTTCAATTGTGTCCTGTTACCAAAGGAACATATTTTTGAATTTATCATAACAAACATATTGCCATGAAAATAATGATACTCATTAAGAGTTTCCAAAGCCTGGAGGGATCAGAGAAAAAAAATAAACACCTCAATACTGCTTATAGAGATGTAAATAAGGAAAATTCCTTATATCTGGAAAACAGAAGATTTTAAAAATCAGCATTATTTCAAAAAGTCATATAATTGTAACCCTCCCCATCAGTTCATTCAGTCATGTGTAATTCAGTTTGTTCTGCTTGAATACAGTTTTTCCATTAGTTCTTTGGACCTTGCCTGATAACTGAGGGTGACAGGGTCAGTCATAATTCCAAGAAGTTTGCAAGTCTGTCTATTAAGTTTCACATGATTTGCTCAGCGAACTGGGTGCCACAACTACTAGAGGTTTAGGTAGGCACACCCCAAGTGGGAATTATATTTTCTAACAATTTCTTTGTCATTTTGAGGGCCTCAGCCTTGTGGCAGAGTAAGGCTTCAACTCATCCAGGAAAACATACACACAACAACAGGAACTTAATGATAACTCATACTAAATGGCAGCTGAATGAAGTCCAGCTTGAATGTATTATGATGGATGAAGGAACAAAAACTGAAAAATGCCAGGGAGCTGGGAAGAACCAAGTGGCCATCTTTGGCTTTCCATAGCCCTGACTATTCATTTAATTTATAGCCATTGTTCACTCATCTTAAGGTTTGATTCAGGAGTAGATTGTTGCCATATTACAAGGACATCAGGACAGCAAAAGTGTGCAATGAGGGGTCATTTTTGCAAAAACAAACAAACAAACCATGAATTCATACACTAGTACCACAGTCTGATACTCAAGCTCAGTTGTTATAAGTGTGTCCCTCAATTTTGATAACAGCATCTTAGGTGAAGACATCTCAGACTTCCACAATTTCACATATATTTCGGGAACATTTATAACACATAAGTAAAACATAAGGCTCAATGTAATTTTTTTTTTAAATTTGACAGTGCTTCCCATGTAATTTCAACACACAAAGTAAGCCTAATTAGTTTAATATTGGATTGGCCAAAAAGTTCATTTAGTTTTTTCTATAAAATAAAAGACACATTTGTAATTTTCACCAATAACTTTATTGATTTGGATATTTTGAGTATGTCAGCTATCTCCCATGTGGTATAACATTGATTGTTCTCAATTAATGTCTCAATTTGATCACTGTCAACTTCAATGGGTCTACCTGACCATGGAGCATCGTCCAGACAGAACTTTGCACGCCACTTTGGACTTGTTTGCTCAGTTACAACACCTTCTCCATATACTGCACAAATCTTTTTTTTGCATTTCAGTTATGTTTTTACCTTTCTTGAAATAATAAAGCATAATATGCCAAAAATGTTGCTTATTTTCTTCCATCTTTAATATTAAAATGGCTACACAAAAATTTGATTTTGATATTTTTTAATGCATGTTGATACGACAGCTGTCAAAATACAATCTAACAAAATTGTTTCAAATGAAGTTAAAGACAACTAAGCACTGCAAGAGCCATCTTACAGAAAAGAAAAACCAAATGAACTTTTTGGCCAACCCAATATTGCTCTTGTAAGGAGAGGAAACTAATCTTTTGAGGTGTTCCAGGGGACCTTCTGAAACACCCCAAAGTTATTTCCAGGTCAAGCTTCTATAACTTAAATTTTGGGCAGTTTGTCAAAATATGTCAAGAATTTTGGACACTTGACTAATAGTATTGTATATCACTATGAAACCATATTATTTGTATACCTAAAGTGATGATGAAAAGGTATCAAGTTAAAAAAGTGCAGGTTAACAAAACTTTAGTTTTTAGGATTCAGAAGGTTGTTTTCTTAAATATTATCAAGGACCTGATCACAACATAGAAAACTATTTTAATAAAACATCGACTCTTTCTTGGTAGAACACCTCCTATAATATCTTGAATAGAATAATACAAAGAAAACTTTTTGAGAGTGAAAAATAAATAAACTCTTACTCTTCATTAGCTTACTTTTTTAAATTGTTTTATTACAGTTGTCCCAATTTTGTACTTTTGATATTTAAACTTGTTAGTTAAATTTCTATTTTAATTCATCTTAACCATATAAAAAATCTCCTCAAGATCTTTCTTCACAAACCTTTTACAGCTTCCTCATTCTCTCTTAGTTTGTCTCTTAACTCATTCAGAAATAATCAACCTTATTTTAGGACAAACCTCATTCTTTTAATTCCTTCAAAAAATATATTTCCATACCCTATACCTTCTGTTACTAAAAACATACAGTTATTTTCCATCTTAATTAGAAATCTTAACTCTTAGGAACCTCAATTTACGTGACAACTAAAAGGTAAGCAATTAGTATTCTTTAGATTGATATCTTTATGGATACATTGAATAATTTCTAAAAATATATTTCCTCATAGCACAATTTTTGTAACAGATTTTATTTATTTTTAGAGAAAGGGGAAGGGAGGAAAAAAGAGAGGGAAAGAAACATTGATATGAGAGAAACATTCATTGGTTGCTTCTCAGATGTGCCGACTGGGGACTGAACTCGCAACCTAGGCCTGTATCCTGACTGGGAATCAAACTGACGGCCTTTCACTTTGCCAAATAACACCCAACCAACTCAGTCACACTGGTCAGGGCTCCTAGCACAATTTTTAATGTGATACAAAACATGCTTATTAATAAGCCCAAATATCTTAGTTTCTCTATAATAAGCAGAAAGTAGGTAAATCTGTGTTTACTATTAGTGTTTCATTATTTTATTTGGAAGTAGTCTAGACATTCAGTGAATATCTATTATTTAATATAGCTAGCAAATCTTTAAAGTTTCAGGTTACCAAAGGGATAAACAAAATTATTTAACTACAATATAATTATTGCTAAAAGGTTAGCCTAAAGGAAACTTTTTATCCCATTTAGATTTACTTAATTTACTTGCCCCTAACAATTAAGTTTAGATTATTTACAAAAATTTTATCATACCAAGTTATTTTTCTTGTTGACAAATTTTGTAGTAGAGATAACATGAATTTATTTAACTAATAAACCCCAGGTAGAATAAAAGAATTATTAATACTGTTGATTTTAAAGATATGCCTATTTAACCAAACTAAACCCAAACCACCCCAAATCGTGTGATTCTGAAAAGTGTTTGGGTTAGCCTGTTTACTAATTTAAGATTTTGCTTAGATGACTGAAGCTTTGTATGCTGTAAGAATTTTTAAAGCCATTTTAAAATTATAATCAGTCATAGAATGCATCCCACTGTTTTTGAGAGACCTGGCGAACACAAAAAACAGATAATGGAAAGCAAGTGTACACAATAAAGTTGAAAAGCTCAGAAGGCAAAAAGAATGGCTCCAGAATGCCCGAACTTGCCTGCCCTGGCTAGTATAGCTCACTGGCTTGAACGTCAGCCTGTGAACCGAAAGGTCACTTGTTTAATTCCCAGTCAGGGCACATGCCTGGGTTGTGGGCCAGGTCCCTGGTTGGGGGTGTGTAAGAGGCAGCCAACTGATGTTTCTCTCTCATATTAATGTTTCTCTCCCTCTCTCTTTCCCTCTCTCTGAAAATAAATAAATAAAATCTAAAAAAAAAAAGAATGACTTTAAGGTGGCAGATTTTCATAGAAGACAGTAGTGCTGAAATGGAACATAAGCACAACATGGCTGGAGATGAAGACTGGGGAAGGGGAGGAGCCTCAGACACTCTTTTACCCCCAAAAGGAGGCAAACTACAAAAAGGGGAGGGCTTTCTTCCTCTTCAGGGTGGCTGCAGCAAACAAGTCATGGGATGAACTCTGATTGGGAATTGAACTCTGACTGCTACAGTCAAATCATTTAAAACAAACTACATCACCAAACAAAATATCACACACACTCATGCATTCCAAACATACAGTACTTTCAGATTTAATTTGCCAGCTCTAGACCAAATTCAAAACCAATTTAAAGTTAAAAGCAAAATTGCATGGCTCAGATTGAGACACAGACCCAACAAATAACAGGTACAGTTCCAGTAATCAGTTACCTATGCCTGGTCAGTGGTGAGCACTGCAGGTTAATTCCTGGAATAATCAGTCTGGGTAGCTGCTCAGACAGCCTGAAGAGACTGCCAAAGGCCTAGGGTCCCCTGAGCTGTAGGTAGAAAGCTGGCTCAGGGCTGATAAATTCTTTAAACCATAGAAATTGTATCCCCATGTAGAACTTAAAGGTGTTACCCATCTGGAGGGAGGTGAAGTAGAATGGGGGACAAGAACAGCAATGCTGTGTGAGGCAGACAAACGGGACTTCCCTGTCCAAAATTGGAAACGGAAGCAGGAAGAAATGGAAAGAAGGGACCAACTGAGTCCCAGACAGACAAGTAGGTTTGAGACAACAAGACGATCGACAGTGCCAATGGGATAGCTCCAAGAAAAGTTGAAGCACTGCTTCTGAGGTGTGAGCAGGATTTCCCAACCTTGGTGCTATTGACATTCTGGCCTGGATAATTGGTGGTGATGCTGCTGCTGGTACTGGGTGTGTGTACTTGTGCTTGTGTTTTCTGTGCATCGTGGGATGTTGAGCAGTATCCTTGACCTCTACTCACAGTAGATGCCAGTAGCATGTCCTAAGCCTCCCTCCCCACTCAACCTGCCCACCCACCCAGGCGTGTGACAACCAGACATATCTCAGCCGCTCAGCCTGTGTGTGGCCAGTGGATTCTCTCAGTTTGGCTTAGTTCAGGTAACATTTGTTGGGTGCCTGTCACAAGGTTGGCTGTAGAGATCATTATACAATTCAGTCATTGCCTCACCTCCTTTGGTGTCACATCAATACATGGGCTGTGCAGAAGGGACTTATGTGCATGTGCCTGCTATTACAGACTTATTGAACCCATCTTCTAGAAACTTTTAGATGGATGTGTATTGAAATGCAAAGACTTGTCTAAATTAATGGTCACATATGACACTTACACAGACACTGAGTTACTGTCAGCAACTGTTATGGGGAGGCTGTGTCCTGAGAGTTTCATACTGGTGAATAAAGTAAAACACATGACTGGAAATGTCAGACAGACCAGGCAGAGTCACAAAATATGATCTGTTATTTCTTCCTTTCAATCTTAGAAGGCTTCGTTGAAGAGCCAGAATATTTAGAAATAGAGTTTAAGGGCATTTTGCTAAATAATCATTTTGCCACTTATATATTTTTTGCTTTTTAAGTATAGTTTGAGGAGTGTTGCAAGTATGTAGTTTGTTACTAAAAAAGAAAGAAAAGATGAGCCTCTTACTCTGAGAAAGTCTAATAGCTGCTGATGCCATGGACATAAGCTTGTGCAGGACGGGGCCAGCCTCTTGTGAGTTACCGGTTCTTGCTCTGGGCTTGTTTTCTTGCTCCCTCTCCACAGGCAACCCCCTACCCTTTAGCTGCCACAATCTAGGTAGTCATTGTGAAAAAACCCGGGAATAATACCTCACTTTGTAGGCCTATGGAAACATGTTAAGATTCCTTATGGGTCCAAAGTGAGAGATAGGCCCTGGCTGGTGTAGCTTGGTGGATTAAGCGCAGGCCTGTGAACCAAGAGATCATGGTTTGATTCCCAGTCAGGGCACATGCCTGGGTTGCAGGCCAGTTCCCAGCAGGGAATGCACAGGAAGCAACCATACATTGATATTTCTCACCCTCTCTTCTTCCCTTCCCCTCTGAAGATAAATAAATAAAATCTTTAAAAAAACAAAGTGAGAGATAGGAGCCGCCTTGTTAGATTGACCAATGTCTTGGCCTTTGGAGTTGCTAATCTTATAAGAAGTTTGTGTTAACTCTTGAATGGATGTACACTCCCTGCAGAGGACCGATTTTGTGTTGTCGTCGTGAAACATTATCATCCCGTATCAACCAGTCTGCATCTTGCTTTTCTAGCTCAACATTATGTCTTAAAAGATCTTCCTTGGTCAATAAGTACAGACCTACTCCAACTCAGTTTAACTGCTATTTAGTTATCCAGGGAAGGTTTCTATTATAGATTTTACTTAGTGGTTTATAAAAGAATTTAGGCACATTTGAGTTATTTCTGGGTTTTTGCCATTATGAACTTGCAGCGAACCACCCTGATTGACTCTTCAAGCACTCTTCTGGAGCAGATGATGAAAATGATAATAATATATTTTTGAAAAGTAACCAGATTTTCTTTCCCCATCCTCCTCCCCACTGAAGCAGTTGGACAGCTCTGGGCTGTGGGTGTAGGGGGAGAACTGCTGAGAAGAAAACAGATGATTTGAATAAAGATGCTTCAAATACTTCACTATTAAATACGAAGATTTCTGGTAGTTGGTCTTTATCAAGGGATTTTAACCTAATGTTTCTTCTTTTCTATTTGCTTTAATTTTTTAAAAAAAAGAAGGTTGTGTTGACATGCTTCCTATCTATCACAGTACTGTTTCCAAAACAGACTATGTATTTTCAGTAAACAGAAAGATAGGACTGAAGTGATTTTAAACACTCAGCATGTAGAGGATACACTTTCAGATTCTTGAAACTAGATCTTCTATTTCTGAATAGTTACTATGGCAATGGGTGCTATAGAGATGTGCAAACCCAATTGTGACCTCCCCTGGTGTAGGGATGCCCCTAAGCATCTGTTTTCATTGTCTACCAAGGCCTGGCAGGTCTGGCTGCTTCCATTAGGCACCAAGTGGTGGTGGGTGCCATCCACCCATTTGGGACCAACTGCCTCCAGCCTTGGCCTGCCCTGCTAGTCAACAAAAGCAGGGCTCTCAGAGAAGAGTCTTCTCTGGTTGTTGTATAATCTGAAGGAGCCAAAGTGAGTGTTTTGGGGACATGCAGCAGCTTATGAATCTTCAAATGGGAGGCAAGCATTTACTTCTCAGAAATCATAGGATTGAGCTCACTTTTCATACTAAAAAAAAAAAAAACAACAAATGCACTCAGTGGTTTAGAAAACCCGTCCACTGCACATGTAAATGCAATGTAGTGTAGCCTTGCTTTGCATGTTGCTAGCAGTCTGTGGTGACATCATACTCAACTCACATGTTTGTTAGCTGTGGACATGAGAGGCATCACTTTGCATTCAGAAGGACTCAGGTTTGCTCCCAATTTGACTGTTAGCTCTTTAAATGACTTGTCCATATTACTTAATTCTCTTCATCTTAATTTCATTTTTCAAAAAGGTTTTATTTATTTTATTTAGAGAGGGGAAGGGAGAGAGAAAGAGAGGGAGAGAAATACCAATGTGTGGTTGCCTCTCATGCAGCCCCTTCTGGGGACTGGCCCACAACCCAGGCATGTGTCCTGACTGGGAATCAAACCTGCGACACTTTGGTTCACAGGCCAGCACTCACTGAACCACGCCAGCCAGGGCTTGATCTTAATTTCTTTGTAGTCAGTGGGTCCCTGCTCAAAAGTGGCTTAGCCTGGGGTGTCCATATCTGTTAGACTTTAGTCTGGTTCTCTTCCTCTGCACCACCCTCTCCTGGGTGAACTTGAGGGCCTTGCACTTCTTTAGGGATGCTCTTAAGGCTCCATCAAGCCTGTTTGGGCCTGTTTGTAGAGAGGAAAGTACCTGGAAGTAGGTAACACTTCTAGGTTTTCCAAAATGGAAATTTAGCAGAAACGTCTTAATCCACTTAATCCACCTACTTTGTCCCTCCACCTCCAAATGCTATTCATACTCATCTTTTGTGAAAGAAGCAGAAACCACAGATGACAATTGTTGCACCGAAGTGAAAGGAAATATGACCGACTCACCTTAGTTCACAGGACATATGCTTTTAAGGTGGTTTCAAAGTTGAATAATCTTTGCTTGTTGGTACCTCAGGGTGACCCACAGTTTTTTCACTATTTCCTCTGTTACAGCCACCCTTGTGGGATGTGTGGTGTCTAGGCTTTGTTCTTATCAAATCCTGGCCTGACCATTTTAGAATTCAGTCAAGGCTACAGCCCCCACAGCCCAGATGCTTCTCATGCTTCTAAAGTGTCTTTGTCTTCTCCCCTGAGACCTAGTCCTCTTATATAAGGTGGGGTGGCACTTAGGGGAGAGGAGAGGTCCTTATATTTATTTCATTCATAGCAGGGAGTGCTCTTTACCAGGACTTGTCTTTAGCTCCAGCAACAGCAGACTCCTGGCCCCTTCTCTGAGCTCTTATCTGTGTTTCAGGTTCTGTCCTGGTGTCTGCTTTGAATGTTCAGTTACATTTGAGCATGCTAAAGGTGAACACAACACCTTCCCAATAAGAAAAGCCTGCCAGAGAAGTCTTGGACTTCCTGTGCAATGTCAATTTTAGAGGTTACTAAGAGGCTAGTGCCCTTAATGCTCTCAGACTAGTTAGCAGTTGTTTTGCAATTGTGTATTTAGTAAATCTGATGCAAGAGCTTTGTGTCTCTAAAATCTGCACATTTCCAAGACTCATGTCTGAACTTGCTCTTTATCAAGAGATTAATAGTCATTCGTTCAGTGAACTGTGGAACTGAATTTACCCTGTGATTAAAATGAAAAGGGTGAATCTTGTATATAAGATTTCCTGAGGATTGGCAGCACCAGAGTTTAGAGACCCCAGGTCATTTATAAAGTCAGGAGCTGTTGACCTAGATGCTGAGTTTTGAGAGGCCTCCCTCATCAAGTGCCTTGTTGGATTAGAGCTGATTCACCCTATCCACTGCTCCCAATATCTGACTTAACCAGCATTGATTTGCAGCATAGCATCTGCAATGTGGATTTTCTAGCTGCCGTGGTGACATGTCTCATCTTGGAAAGAACAGGTATTCCTATTTCCTGATGCTGCCGGATGAGGGCTAAGTCAGAAGTCCTCAGTTGTGACCTACTCAGAATTATCTGTGGAGTCACTGGATTTTTCATTCTTCCTCAGTGTTTCATAATCACCCAGCTAATAGCTTTCTTTTTTTCTTCTTTTTTAAAAATTCTCACCCAAGGATATGTTTATTGATTTGAGAGAGAGAGGGAGAGAGAGAGAGATTGAGACTGGTTGCCTCCTGAATGTGCCCTGACCCAGAATGAGGAGTAGAATTGGCAACCTAGGTATGTGCCCTGACTAGGAGTGGAACCCACAACCTTTTGGGAACAGGATGACACTCCAACCAACCTGAGCTATCTGGCCAGGGCACAACTTTCTAAATAAGAGATTATCAGCAGTCGAGGCAGCATTACATTTCATGAGACACTTATTACACACATTAGCTCATTTAAGTCTTTATAGCACACTTGAGAAAGTGGAGCAAAGAGAGTTTTGTTACCCTGTTTTATGGATGAGGGAACACAGCCTTTCAGAGGCAATGATTTACCTACAGCCATGAACTGCTTAAACATTGGGAATCCAAATCTCAAACACAAACCTCTCTAGCTCTAGACCATTTCCTCTGTGCAGGACCTATGCTGCCCATCCATTTCTGAAGGTGAGCTGGGTCTATAGCATCAATCAACAGTAAGGTGAAGCCCTAGTAAACTGACAGGCACTCTCCTACCCCCTACATTCCAGCCTGCCTGAGGTCTGCCTGTTTACTTAAGGCAGAAAACTGGTTGTACCTCCTCAGCACATCTGTTTGCTGGAAGGATGCAAAACTGGCCCTTGGTGTAGGGTGTACCCTTAAAAGTGTTGGGTTTTAAACAGTGAGAAGGATAACAAGTACATCTCCCACTGCACCAAGAACAGGGCTTCTTTCCCCTATTGAGAGTTTCCTGGTGTCCTAGCAAGGTCTGAAAAGCTCACCAGGAGTATCTTCTAGGATAGGTGCACCAGCTGGTAAACAGATCTGGGTTCATTCTCAATTCCTTTTGTAACATTTGAATAACAACATTTATTATAAAGTGATTTCACAATTGTTGTCATATTTGATCTTCCCAATAGTCTTGTGGTACCTGAACACTGGGCAGGTATTCATTCCATTTTACAGGTGAAAAGTGGAGAGAGCCAGAGAGGGGTGGAAGCTCTGAAGAGATGCACCTTCCCACCCCTGGCTTCTTCCCTTCTGCTCCTGTTCCCTCCACAGTAGCCCCAGCCCCAGCATTTTTTGTTCCCCAGATCACATATAGGGGTATAAGTATAATGTTAGAATTTACTCTTTCTATGTAGACAGATATTCAAAACAGAACTTTAGTGATGGGGGCGGGGGTGGGGGTGCTCCGCCTGCAGGCCCTGCTCCCCACTCCCCGCTGGCTGCCATGGATCAGAATAAATCTACCAAGAAGACAAGATCTGCTGGGGGAGGAAAGGTGGCTGATCTCTCAGAGGAGAAGGGCCAGGAGCCTGTCCCTCAGTGGGCTTTTATTGGGTTTATTTGCATAGGAATACAGGGTGTATACATAAAGCTCATCAATCGTTTTCAGGCAGTAAGGGTCAAACAATAGATAACATACAAAGAACTATGAGGGCTTATTTAGAGTTAGGGTCAGATAGCTAAAGGGCCATAAAACTTTGGGGAAACAAACTCATTTCATGCTTGGACCCTTATCAGAAAATTGAGGACATTCTTAGTAAAGCAGGTTTCACAGGATTTTATGTATCATTTCCTAGGCCTGATCACCCTGGGGAACCTGCCCTTTCTAACACAGGGTTGCGCCCCCTCTGGCATTGTTTCAGGCCTAAGTCAGACAGGGGAAGTAAGGCAGCCAAGAGATTAGGAGACTTCTTGCAGACAGAATGAGGACTCAGGCTATGTCAAAGCCGAGGGGCGAGGGTCCATCACCCCCTTTTGCTGTAGCCCCCAAGTCCTTCCCTGGGGGCCCCTTCATGACCGTGCCTGTCTTAGGTCATCCCTCCTTTGGGGAATCTTACCTGTCACTGGCTAACTGGCCATGCACTGGGGGCCAAGCAGGGTGAAGTAAAGGGGGCAGAGGTGGTGCCCGTGCCAGGGAAATAAGCTTTGTCTCCTTAGTGGCTTAGTGTCCCAAGGTCTGTCACTCAGCCTTAGCCATGGGGGGTTACAGCTTCTGAAACCAGGCAGTGTGGTTCCCAACAGATGGGTAAACAACCTGTTTGTGTATATCTGCTGAGGCCTGATGGGAGTAAGTGGCACCATTCAGAATTGACTTAGCTTTGTTATGGTATTGTTGAATAGAAACAAGTATTCTGACTTAAAGGTGAAAAGCATTTAGGGGATCTAAAGAGAGAAGAAACAGATCCTGTAATCTAAAGAGAATATAGGGAGAGCCTGGGATTCTTGTATTCTCTGTTTTACCAGCAAAAACATTTATGGGGCATGTATAACACATGGTTTCTGTGGGAGGTAATACATCATTTTTGAACTGTAACTCCCCTAATACCACAGTATAAGTGGGTAGGGTAAGATCATAGACAAAGATGTATACAATGGAGAGATATTTGTTCAGCCTAAAGAGTGAAGAGAACACACACCCACACCCACCCACCCACCCACCCATGGGCTGTGAGAAGGAAGCTCGCCAATTACCATAGGCCAGCCTTCAGACAAAAGAAAGCAGAGGCCTCATTAATTCCAATACTGGCTAAGAAAAGGAGCCAGAGCCTGATGGATTGCCTGCCCTCACAGGCATGGTGAGGAGCAGCCTGCTGGGCCCAGGGTTACTAGATGTGGAACTGGACCTGTATGGAGGATTCAGAGAGGTGCTGGCAAGCCAGTGCGCAGCTCTGATGTAGAGAGAGCATCTGAGGGCAGGGACTGCAGGGGAGACCCTGAGCCTTCCAGGAGCAACAGAGACAACACAGCATAGATAGATAAATGCAGGAGCTAGCCCAGCTGGGCCCTAAGATGTAAGAATAGCCTGAGCCAGCTCAGAGGCTGGAGAAATACAAATAAGTCATTAGAAAATCCAGACCATAAGAAAGGGGGGGAGGGTAAGGGGGGAAGTTAGAAGGAAAGAAGGGAGTGAGTCAGATCTGAAGAAAGATAAAACCAGTTCCGTATCAGTTAATTTAGAGATATATTAACCAAATAAAATTGAGGTGGTGCTGTATTTTAGAATTTAATCAATATTTTCTTATCCACACAGCCTCTCCTTTCATTTAGCAAGCTTTCTCAGTAGGCAATCCATTTGTGCATCTGCAGCAGTTAAAACTTAAGTTGATGTCTCTAAGTGATTTGGAACATGGTATTGGACCCTGAGAAAACTGAGTCTGAGGGAGTCTTCATGCTCTGCCCCTTAGGAAGCTTCTGGTTTAACTGGGGAAATACGACAAGGGCACTTTTGGAAGCCAAAGAATAATCACTTCTCTCTTTTAAAAAATCATCTTTTATTATTGTGATGCCAGTACAGAAGTGAATTCTGAGCCACCAACAGCTCTCTGGGAGGTAGGTAAGGCCTCTTGATGCCCAACCACAAGCTGTTAGGTGGAGAGAGAGCTGCAGGGGACCCAGTGCCAGAGTCTAAGCAGCCACTTAATTTCCTCTGGCTGTTTCTTCCTCTGCACATGTGGGATAACCACACTAGCTCATGTGGGCATCTGATGAGGCACATTAGCTGGGCACTGTGGAGTGTCACAGTTTCAGAGTCGGGAAATTGTTCTAATTCTAGGGAGCTGGTTGTCTTGCCTTTCCTTCCCCCTTCAACCTACCTTCCTCTCTAGTGCTGGCCTACTTAGCTCAGCAACTGGTTTTCCAGAGCAAAGAAAAAGAACAAGAATACAAAACAGAATTGTTATAGCTGAAGTCTTTATCATGCCTTTTTGTATCACCAGATATGGAATGACTGATAATGTAGTCCTTAAATGGTTTCCCCTGGCAACAGTGCACTAAGTTAACTGACCTTCTGAGTTTTTTTATGAGTCTCCATGGAGGAGGATTGAACATCTTTGAATGTGTCTTTCAGAAACCCTTGTGCCTTAGGCCTGTAGTTTATCAGAGGCAAAGTCTTTGAAAAGAGTGTTCTGGATCTGCTGGAAGTAACATTGGTGATAGGGATGCTGTTGCCATTTCTATCAGATCACGTGTGGGAGTGAAAACCAATAATGATCAGGTGAACAGCTAGGAGTACAGGAATTATGGAGTTGTGGAGGTAGATTTTATTAACAGTCACAGCTTTCTGGAAGTAGCAGAGAGAGGGGGCAGATCAAACTTTTCAGAATTTGTAAGAGCAAAGTATAGGGCCCAGGAAACTTCCTGTTGATTTGTTAGTGCAGTGCAGGGTCTCAGCTGGTTTGCTTGGTCTGATTCCTCTCCATCTCTGCCCCTTCTCCCTACCTTTCCCTCCCCCTTTTCAAGAGCATTGAGTCACTTTATACAAAAGGAGCTGCCAATTGGCTAAAATAACATTTATAACTTTCCAAATTCCCTTCCTGTCACTATCATTATATTTATATATATATATATATATTTTTATATATATACACACACACACACACACATATATATATTTCAAATAGTTATAGTCAGTTTTTGGTTCTTTTTTGTTTTGTCTTTTAATTTAATTAATTTTATTTTATTTATTTATTTATTTATTTATTTATTTATTTATTTATTTATAGAGAGGGAGAGAAACATCAATGTGTGGTTGCCTCTAGCGCACCCCCTACTGGGGACCTGGCCCGCAACCTAGGCATGTGCCCTGACTGGGAATCCAACCTCGACCCTTGCATTTGCAGGACAGCATTCAAGCCACTGAGCCACGCTAGCCAGGGCAGTCCTTTTTTAAAGAAATAAGTTTATGTCAGCTTTTCCTTGTGTGTCTACAGGGTTCTGTTGTTTACTATCATTGGAATAGTCCTACTCTGTATTGTTTTCTAATGCTGTGTATGGCTACTTACCATTTTGGTGTAGAAACTATTAATACTTCTGGAGGTACTACCCAGAGTGGAATCTTTTGGGATCATTTGGTTGTGTTTGTTGAGAGTAGGCTTGGATGGGGCAGCTTCTTGTTGATAGAGATTAAAGTCTAGAAGATTTCTACATTTGTGATTTGCCCTCTGACCAGTTATCTAGGGATTCCAGTGGTTCCTGCAAAGACAGAAGGATTGGAGTGTGGAGGTCAGACTAAGTGAGGACACGTAACCTTTCACAGAATGAAGGGAATTGTTTCTGATGTTGCAAGGTGGCTTCTGAATGCCATACTATGTGGTCATTCTTTTGAGGAACAGTGACTGGACCACAGGGATGGACAGAGGCCACCTTTCCGGGCACCCAGCCAGTATGGTTTGAACGTGCTGACACTGAGCCAAGAATGTTCTCCACACCCCGCCCCCAGCAGCTGGTGCTTTTAGTCCCTGTTAAAGACTTAGTATGCTTCCCCCCACCCTTTTAAAAAAGATTTTTACTTATTTGTGTTTAGACAGGGGGGAAGGGTGGAGAAAGAGAGAGACATGAGAGACCATGGGTCAGTTGCCTCTCATGTGCCCCCAACTGGAAACCTGGCCCGCAACCCAGGCATGAAATCAATTCAGCGACCTTTGGGTTCACAGGCCAATGCTCAGTCCACTGAGCCACACCATCCAGGGCAGGACTTAATATTCTTGATGCTGAGTTGGGGGGTTAAGCTTGCATTTATTTTTCCCTCAAAGCAAAATCATTAAATCATGTTTTGAGTTTGGAAAACTGTTGAAATAGTGGGCAGCAGATTGCTTTTCAGGGTGTTTTTTTTTAGAAAACATTTTATTTTTAGAGAGAGGGAAAGAGAGGGAGAGAAACATCAATGTGTGAGAGATACACTGATCAGTTGCCTCTCTAATGCCCCCAACTGGGGACCTAGCCAGCAACCCAGCCATGTGCCCTGACCCAGAATCAACCAGCAACTCTTCGGTTCACAGGTGGGCACTCAATCCACTGAGCCACATGAGCCAGGGGCTTCAGCCTGGTTTTTAAAAACTGCATTTTGTTAGCAGTATGCATGAGCTATATTGTATGCCTGCCTGCCTCTTTCCTTTGGATTTTTTCACTCACCAAGTATTTGTTGAGAACCTATTGTTTTTAGGGCTCTGGAGCTACAGCAATCAGAGAGATAGCTGTGGCCCTGCCCCTGGGCCAGAGTTGGGACCTCTGCAAGCTGGGAGGATGGAATTAGGAGATCTTAGGCAAAAGAGGGTGGGCGGAAGATGTACCTGAGGGGACACTGGCACAAAGTGCTACTGAGGAAAAGAAAATGCCAATGTGGCACATGTTGAAGCCTCTTCCCCTTCTCCTTGTATTTTTAATCCTGCAGAGGTCACAGCTGATCTGAGAAATACAAACAAACTCTTCTTAAATGTTACATATATTGGTACATAGGTTTAAGGTCATGACTAGCGGTGTGTTTGTACGTGACTAATGTTAAGCTGTAACATTTAAGATGTCAGTTAGTTATAACACGTGTTTTATAAGTGTGTGTAATGTTCAACAGTAAATTATATCTTATACCACAAACTCTGAAGTCAGTGTTGGTGTAACAGTTTTGTTTTTTGCAAACTTTGAAGTCAGTGTTGTGTTTTTTTAAATTGACCATTGAAATGTCTGGAAAAATGTATCAATCAATAAACCAAGAGACGTTGAAGAACTTCAGCGAATGCTACTTGAGTCCAATGATGAGAATGATAGAGCTGAATGTGAAACTGAAAGTGATTCAGAAGATGAAGATTATGTGGAAGTTTGTTTAGAAGATTCGGATACCAAGCAAGATATTTCTAGTGAAGAAAGTGAACATGAATTAGACATGAATGAAGAGTATTTTTTTGGAAAGGATAAAGAAAATGGAGTAAAAAATCCAGTAAGATGACAAATTAGAAAACAGCCACACCCCGCCTTGCAGCCTCCACTGCCTCCCCAGACCTTCTGGTGTCCAGCCATGGCCAACCCCATAGTGTTCTTTGACTTCGCTGCTGACGGCGAGCCCTTGGGCCGAGTCCTCTTCGAGCTGTTTGCTGACAAACTTCCAAAGACAGCAGAAAACTTTTATGTTTTGAGCACGGGGGAGAAAGGATTTGGTTATAAAGTTTCCTGCTTTCACGAAATTATCGCAGGATTTATGTGCCAGGGTGGTGATTGCACACACCACAATGGCACAGGCACGAAGTCTATCTACAGGGAGAAATTTGATGATAAGAATTTCATCCCGAAGCACACAGGGCCTGGCATATTGTCCATGGCAAATGCTGGACCCGACACAAATGGTTCCCAGTTTTTCATCTGCACTGCCAAGACCAAGTGGCTGGACGGCAGGCATGTGGTCTTTGGCCACGTGAAAGACACATGGATGTTGTGACAGCCATGGAACGCCATGGGTCCAGGAATGGCAAGACCAGCAAGAATATCACCATTACTGACTGTGGACAGCTCTAATAAATTTGACTCATGTTTTATTTTAACCACCAGACCATTCATTCTGTAGCTCAGGAGAGCACCCCTTCATCCCCATCTGCTTGGAACATTCAATAATCTTTGTGTATTTGTCATGGTTCATTGGATTCCAAATTTTCCTTACCCCTTCTAAGTCTAGCTGGATTGCAGAGTTGTTTATGATTATGAAATAAAAACTAAACAACAACAAGAAAAAGAAAAGAGACACAGAATATTTTGTATCAACTTCCGTTAGTTTGGCCAAATGCGAAAAACGCCAAGACAGAACTTGAAACTTGGAACTGCTTTATCACAAATGATATTTTAGATCTAATCTTGTTATATACAAATAAATATATCTATTCTATCTTGAGCCAGTTTTCATGAGAAAGATGCTAAATGAATAGTCAAAACTGAATTGAAAGCATTTTTAAGTCTCTTACATCTAGCTGGTTTACATCACAGCAGTCAGCTAAATTTTCAGGATTATGGGCTATCAGTGTTGGTCGTTCTGGTTTTGTGGGCTCCTTTATTAGTTATTGGTGCACTTGTGCTGTTCATCTGGCAAGTCCCCACATGGGCTCTTCCTTTGCACTGGAAGAGTGGAGGCCTCCAGGGTGAAGGAGGAGCTTATCACATAGTGGGACCGTGTTTCCCTGGCTGACAGAGGCCCAGTCCTGGCAGCAGGCAGCAGGACTGATTCGCCAATCCGTGTTACTTCCTTCTGCCCAGCAGAGTCTGGAGTAGGCTGGGGAAAGTCTGCTTGCTTGGTGATTCAGTGTAGCTCATGCAGGTTGTTGGGTACCTTTTGACCTGCTCTGCTTTAAAGTGGAGCTACTAAGAACAGCCTGGCTTAATGGTCTAGTTAGTGCCCTGTTCTGCTTTCTACATGAGGCCACCCCACCTTTTTTATTTCCAGATTTTATTTATTTATCTTTGAGAGATGGGGAAAGGAGGGAGAGGGAAACGTCGATGTGCCAGATAAACATCAGTCAGTGCCTATCCCACCCCTCCAACTGGGGAGCCAGGCATGTGCCCTGACCTGGAATTAAACCAGCAACGTTTTGGTCTGCAGGCTGGTGCTTAATCCACTGAGCTACCCCAGCCAGGGCCCACCCGCCTTTTAACAGATAAGATGGGCTGGGTGCATATGTGCTTGCTGCCAAATTAGAGCTGCTGTGCTTTATTTGTATATGTTTTGTTTTAAGTAATGTTTAATTTTCATATAATTTCAAACATGCAGAAAAGAGATCTCTTGTGTACTGTTTATACAGTTCACCACAAGCATTTTGCCTCATTTGTTTTACTTACATATGTTCTCCCCTCTCTCCCCCTGTATGCACGTGCATGTACACACACACAAATATTCTCTGAACCAGTGGACGATAAGTTGCAGATGGCTTGCCCATTTACTTTTGACTACCTCAGTATGTACTTCCTTAAAACAAGAGCACTGTGCTCGCTTTGGCAGCACATACACTAAAATTGGAATAATACAGAGAAGATTAGTCTGGCCCCTGCGCAAGGATGACACGCAAATTCATGAAGCGTTCCATATTTTTCTAAACAACAAAACAAAGAAACAAGCAAAATATAGCCAAAGACACTGAAATAGAGGACAGGCTGACAGTGATCAGAGGGGAGAGGGGAGAGAATTTCAGGGAAGAATGGGAAGGGTTTACAGGAACAAATATAAAGGACACATGGACAAAAACTAGGGGGGTTGGAAATGGGAGGGAGGAGAGGAGGGATGGGTGGGTTGAAAAAAAAGAAAAAACCAAGAACATTCTCGCCCTGGTTGATATGGCTCAATTGGTGGGCATTGTCCTGCAAATGGAAAAGTCGCTGGTTCGATTCCCAGTAAGGGCACATGCCTGAGTTGGGGGTTTGGTCTCTGGTCAGGGCATGTGCAAGAGGCAACTGATCGATGTTTCTCACATTGATGTTTCTCTTTCTCCCTGCCTTCCCCTCCCTAGAATCAATAAAAAAAAACAAACAAACAAGCAAACAAAAAAACAAGGACATTCCCTTACATAATCAAAGTGCAAAAAAATCCCAGCAAGTTCAACACTGATACAATGCTACTACCTAATCACCATCCATAATCAAATTCTGTCCGTATTTGAATATAGTCCCAGCAACAGCAGAGCTTTATTTAGAAAGAAAACACTCTGGAGGCATGTGGGTGACTCTTCAAGGAGGGCAGAGACAGCAGGTACTTGGAAAAGTGACTGCCATGGGTGCCACATCATCTGCTCCTTATGTCTCTACAGGGCCAGAGGAGTAAGGGCAGCAAGAACCACACTTGGAAACAATGTCAGTGGAACTGGAGACCTCAGAGGGAGTAGAGGAGTCGGAGAAAGAGAGCTCTGGGGCCCCAGAAAGAGAAAACCATACCAGGTAAGTGATGAGGGCTGGCTGTGTTGAGCCAGGGCCTGCCATGCCCAGCATACTTGGCTGTGTGTACTGGAGGCACTGGAGTACAGTCAGGAGCTGTGCTGCTGTGGCCCCCGAAATGTTTGGCTGCGACAGCAGACAGCACCCTGGGCTCTTCAGTATTCTCCCTGTGTGTCCTCAGGGAGACAGGGCAGGCACTGCTAGTGATGCTGAGTAACAGAATTTGATGGTGTTCCTGGCCTTCTTTTCTTTGAAAACCCTAAGCGTTTTGTCAGCTGGGTTGAGAAAGAGCAATAGTAATTAGAAGCAAAGTTGGCATCTAGAAGATCTTTTCCAGTATCTTCTAAACCCACAGAATGTGGGAGTAACTCCAACTCCAGGTGTTTCGTGGGTTTTTCTTTTTGTCTTTTTATTGGGTAGGGCCAGTTCCTCTAAGCCTCAAGTTACTGGGGCCTTTTCTTCATTCCTTTTTTTAAATACTCACTGGAGGACATTTTTTCATTGCTTCTAGAGAGAGAGGCAGGGAGAGAGAAACATTGATGCAAGAGAGAAGCTTCGATCGGTTGCCTCCTGTATATGCCTGGACCTGGACCTGGACCTGGACCAGGGATTGGGAATCAAACCCACAACCCCTCAGTTACAAGATGACGATCCAACCAACCAAGCCACACTGGCCAGGGCTGTTCTTCATTATTCTTCTTGTTTTATAGCTCTGTCATTGGCAAAAGATCTTTTTATATCTGGAAATGATTGCTAATATTGAACAATTGCCAGCATGAGCCAATCTCCTGAAGGAGCCAGGGAGGCTGGGAAGTGAAAGGCCAAGGTTTTCTGACTCTGGTAGATGGATTGTGTGTACACAGAAGCTCCTGCCTAGTGCCACCATCTTTAGGGTCATGTGTTCTCCGCCTTGTCTGGTACTGGCATCTGTCAGCATAACTCCATCCTGTGTGATTTTGTTAAGCAGCACACATGTAGGTCCTGCCTGGCTCTGTCCTTCCCAGCATTCATCTCATTCTCATCCTACACCTGGACCCAGCCACGGGTAGACCCGAAGGGGCTGAGGGTCCAAGGTGGAAGGAAGGCATCGAGGCTGTGCCAGGAGATCCATAGTCGGTCTTTCACAATGGTGTGCATTCCAGGGGACACATTGCCAAAGGCTGGCTATTCCTTAGAGAAGTCAGCAAATGCTTGCTTGGATAAGAGGTGTGTTTCTTTGGGTACCAGGTGGCCACAGAAACAAAGCATCGTTCATGTGGGTGGTTAAGAGACACGGACACCATGAAGAAGTAGGTTACCGTCATCCCACGTTTCACCGCAAGCTCTTGGAAGCAGACTTGTATCTGCCTGCCCTGTGCTTCCTGGCAAGACCTTGCATCTAGGCTGGAGTCGAGTTTCTCAGCAGCCCCTGCCTACCAGGTTATAGGTTAGCCAGCCAGACGCCCTGGAGCTGGGAGGGACTAATTTACATATGCTTACATACACATGTACATGCCTACATGTACCTGGCTGGTTTCTGTACAGCAGTGATTTTCAACTGGTGTGCTACAAGAATTTTTGAAACATGTAATACCTGGCTAATCAGGAGCACTGACCTCTTTCCCTTAGATTGTCAAATAAAAAAATGATAACAGTCAACATAATAGCAGTCCCATGTGACTGCTGTGTCTTGAACCATAAATATATAGATCATATAATTGAGTTGCATTTTATTGGTCATGTTGCATAATAAGGTTGCATCTGATTGGTTAATTCTTGGTACCAGAAATCCTTATATATAAGTATAGGCATCTGATTTTTTTTAAAAAGTCACTGTAGAGTGCCTTGGCTGGGTGGCTTGGTTGGAATGTCATCCTGTACATCAAAAGGTTGTGGGTTTGGCCCCTGGTCAGAGCACATACCCAGGATGTGGATTCAATCCCCAGTTGGGATGCGTACAGAAGGCAACTGATTGGTGTTTCTCTGTTACATTGATGTCTGTCTGTCTCTCTCAAATCAGTAAACATAACCTTGGGAGAGGATTTAAAAAAAAGTCACTTTGGAGCAAAGAGTGTAGGTTATTACTACTACTGTCACTTTTTGTAAATCAAAATTGCACCTATTTTTTGTCAAATTAGCAAAAAATATATTTTTCGGTGTGCTGCAGAATTTTAGTACTGCATTTTGCTATATATAATGTGCACTTTTTTTGCCCAGATTTGAGGGAAAAATAAGGATGTACATTATATACATGTGTATAATGATTACATACCATGGGTACAATAATCCCATGTATATAATGCACACAAAAACATGGGTGCACATTATTCACAGCAAAATATGGTAATTAGTTTATGTGTGCCATGAGATGAAAAAGTTTGGAAATCACTGCTCCGCAGGATGGCCGACCTCTCTGAGCTCCTGAAGGAAGGGACCAAGGAAGCACATGACCGGGCAGAAAACACCCAGTTTGTCAAGGACTTCTTGAAGGGCAACATCAAGAAGGAGCTGTTTAAGGTTTGTGCCTCAGTCATGGATGGGGTCAGGTCCGGCAGGGGCCTTAGTCCCACGAGGAGGGTCCTCCTGGAGTTGCTCCAAGGGGAAAGTGAGGCTTTCTTACATTCCACTCTTCTTCTGATGTCAGGCCATAGTTTTCATGGCTTAAGTGGGTAACGAAAGTGATGTAAAGAAAGTAAAATTATCCGTGTTCCAAAGAATTCATGTCATTCCTTTAAGAAACATAACAGTTTCCTGGGTGTATGAAATAATTCACTGTATAAAAATGGGCCTTTGGGGATTCGAACATAAGTTGGCTGCTCAAGCCTTTGTCTCCATCTGCTCAAATGCAGTTGGTGGTAGGCTCAGGAGCTACATACACGCCAGGACCCACAGCCCTTTCTTTCCATGGTTTGTCCCCATCGCCCTCAATAGCTGGCCACTACTGCACTTTACTTCACATACTCAGCCCTTGAGGAGGAAATGGACCGCAACAAGGACCATCCAGCCTTTGCCCCCTTGTACTTCCCCATGGAGCTGCACCGGAAGGAGGCGCTGACCAAAGACATGAAGTATTTCTTTGGTGAGGACTGGCAGGAGCAGGTGCAGTGCTCTGAGGCCACCCACAAATATGTGGAGCGGATCCACTATGTGGGGCAGAATGAGCCAGAGCTGCTGGTGGCCCATGCCTATACCCGCTACATGGGGGACCTCTCGGGGGGCCAGGTGCTCAAGAAGGTAGCCCAACGGGCCCTGAAGCTCCCCAGCACAGGGGAGGGGACCCAGTTCTACCTGTTTGAGAATGTGGACAATGCACAGCAGTTCAAGCAGTTCTACAGGGCCAGGATGAATGCTCTGGACCTGAACCCGAAAACCAAAGAGAAGATTGTGGAGGAGGCCAACAAGGCCTTCGAGTACAACATGCAGGTACTGCTAGGGGCCGGGTGGGAAGGGGCCTTGGTGTGAACTGACCAGAGCTGCTCAAATAGGCTTTGGTGCATTAGGACAGATGCAGTGCAGCTGGCTTGAGAAAGTTGAGGGACCAAATAGGCCACAGAGAGCAGGAGCCTAGTGATGACTCCACCTTACTTGATAGACTGCCTTTGTGTAATATTTTGGGAAGGCTGAGGCCTTACCATGAAGTGGGCTTAGGGAGAATGGGCTTGTCTCCTTCCTTCTCACTACAAGATTCTGGTTTTGAGGAATGGAGTTCTTCCTTTTTAGCATGGGTTGCTATGAAAAGTCTTGCTTGGTATGTTCAAGGAGAGAACAAAGGAGAGTGAGGAGCATAAACCAGTTTACAAGTCCCTTTAGATGGTCCCAAGGCTGGGAAGGCTGATTCTTTCCCCAGGACCCAGGCCAGCCCTCAGCACCAGTAAAGTGGCCCTGGAGCGGGTGAGGGAGTAAAGTGCCAGCCAGACCACAGGCCCGTTAGCCCTCTAATCTGACATCAGCAGGTCTCCAGGGTACTCTCAGAATGGGTCACCGCTTCTGGGGCTTCATTCTTCCCCATTCCTTTTCCTATTGTTTGTTGCTAAAAAATATCCAGTGGCTGGAATTGGGGAAGTACTAGTACTCATAGAGTGTTTTGGGTCAGCACTTTTGCTCTTATGTCTGTTTCCTGATAGTTTCACTCGTGAGCTGTGTGTGGTCAGTGCCCAGGGATGATCCACCATGGTCAACAGCCATGGGGTGCGGGAGAGCACAGGTACGGGCCTATTTCCCAGATCTTGTGCTAGGGAGAAGTGCCAGGTCAGTGTGGCTGTCCCTGAGTGAAGCTGCTGCTTTGCTGGTTTGCACTCCTGAGCAAGCCTTACCTGCTGTAGCTCCCTCTGTGCAGGAGAGGTTTCTTTGAAAGCAGTGTATGCAGTCCAGTAATGGTGTTGATCCTCTGCTCCTACAGATATTCAGTGAACTGGACCAGGCCGGCTCCTTGCTCGCCAAAGACACCCTGGAGGATGGGCTCCCCGTGCACAATGGGAAAGGAGATCTGCGTAAATGCCCCTATTATGCTGCTAAACAAGACGGAGGTAGGTCTTATCTGCCACAACTTCCCCTCTCAGCACAGGTGTGTCAGCTTCCCACTGATGCCCGTGTTCCCTGTTGGTGCTGCCACACAGGTGCCCTGGAGGGTAGCAGCTGTCCCTTCCGAACAGCCCTAGCTGTGCTGAGCAAGCCTAGCCTCCAGCTCATTCTGGCCACTAGTGTGGCTCTGGCTGCTGGCCTCTTGGCCTGGTACTACATGTGAGAGACCCATCATACCATGTTGGCGCCCTCCTCCTGAGTGACTGCTGGCCTGCTTCCACCTCCACCTGTGACAAAACCACCACCTCAGGTGATCTATAAAAATATGCTGGATTTGAGAAAAGCATCCAATAAAAGCCAGATGCTAAAGCCTCTGCCTGATAGTGTCCTCTCTGGGTCAGATGTGAGCTGGGTGCAGGCTTACCCTCCCTGCAGCCTACAGGCTCTAGCACTGGGAACAGCCAGTGCAGCTCAGTGGACTGGCCTGGACCTGTGGAACCAGCTGTACCTCTGGGTGCCCACACCTCTCACCTGAGGTTTGCTTCTTTAGTTTTTCTGTTGTGTCAGCATTTAGGTGGGTATATTTCCCTTGCTGGGAGCAGAATAGCCAGCCAGGCCCAGACCAGTCTGCTGTAGCTCTGTGGGAGGGAGGGCCCCAGATGCTCCTGCTCTACTACAGGGCTCTCCTGGGGGTGAAGTGGGGGGACAGAAGCCAGACTCTGCTGCCAAGGCCCTGGGAGCCAGTCCTCATCCCTCTTCAGCAGAAACCCCCAAAAAGGATGTGTCCAGCCACGGCCTTGCTCCTCTTCTGACTTGTGTCATGCTACAGCATTCAGTAAAAAGTGGACTCTTCGACAGCTGCCGCCTCCTTCCTGGCATGGATGTTGTCCTCGCTGGTGCCTGACAGCCCCCTCCTACTGTCCTCCCAAGTCTGTTGGTTGGTTACCTTATAAATAATCATTAAAAGCCATGTACCCACATTATATAACAGTTGATTGTCTTAAATAGAAATATGAACTTAAATATTTTTATTAATAGGAATCTATTACTTGTTTTATATATTGAGGATCTGCGAACATTTTATTCACAAAAGGGTTAAATGGTGGGGAAACTTCCATTTTAAACTTCTGACCAAGCCTACCTACTTCCACAATTCAGATGAAGGTAGGGACAGAGCTGGTGTAAAACCTGGGGCCCAGACTAACTGCCCCACCTCCCCCAGAAGCCTTAGCCCCAGTGCCTCTGTCTTATGTAAGGGAACAAAGCTACCTATTTCCTGGGTAGGATGACCTTGAGCTTGAGCTGGGGTGCTCCAGCCTCCAGCTCTCCTGGGCGAATGCTGTGGTGCGGAGGTGGGTAAAACCAGCATCAGTAAGGCAGCCAACACATGCCCTGGCCCAGTCATAGCTGGAATGCCAAGGCTTGTCCACACTGACTCTGGCTTGGTTTAATTAGGTACTTAAGTGCCAGTGTCATTCATGGGCAGTCAGTATAGCATAAGCACTGAGACCCTGAAGACTCGACCCCCAACCCCCTGCCCTCAGACTACCTGTAGCCCCACCCTCTTTCCCTTGCAAAAGAAGGAAGCCAGGCAAGAGAGCAGAGGCCCGGGCAGGGAGTGAAAGGACCAATTTAATGAGAATCTACAAACAGACTGGCCACAATTCACAGTGACAGAAGGCCATGCAGTGGCAGTGTGAGACCAGGAGAGGGGTGGCAGCAGGGTACAGCGGTCCACAGGAGCAAGTTCACAGACAAACCATTCAGAAAATAAAGACAGCATGGCCTCAGGCCCAGGGCAGGACTAGCATCCACCAGGGTACTTCTGCCACTTGTGGCTTCTGCTCCTTCCTGGTCCCCAATCCAGTGCTACAGTTGCTCCTGCTGTAGTGCCTGGAGCAAAAACAGCGACTGAGTCAGCCTGGGTGAAGGGCCCAGTGTTCTCTAGAGAGGGGATCCACAGAGAGAGCACTGTAAATCTTCAGTGTACCCACAGGGAGGGGCCCCATCTGCCATCTCTGGTCCCAGCTGGGCATTCCTTTTGGCCCCCGTAAGGACAATCACAGAGGCACAGCCAGAAAGGGAGCTGGGCAAGGGCCAGAGGCAAGTCTCTCGGTGACTTATCCCATGAACTTCAGTTGTGCTGACCTCTTTCTTATTCCAGGTGGCTCCTGGGCACTTGGACAAGGTGTTAAGTTCCTGAGAATTCTGAGGGCCAGTCTCATTGCTTCTGCCCATCATGCCTACCTCTAGCAACCCAGAAATAAACCTTGGCCATACAACCCTGCCTATTTGGGCTCACATCCCCACTTCCAGCCCAATAGATCAGAACCTAGCTACAGGCACAGTCCCACTGTAGGCCCAGGTCTGGAAAATCGGCCATTGCTCTGGCTGGTTTTGGTCCCAAGGATAATCAGGACCAAACCTGTACCTCATACAAAAATGGAGTGAGACCCCAGCAGGGAGGCCCTTCCTAATTTATCTTCTTAAAGCAAACCAGCAACACACACGCTCAGTGCCAGCTCACTGCCACTCGCTGACCCTTGGCCTTAAATCCAACAGAACTGTTGCCATAAGAGCCAGATGCTCAGGGAAGGGCAAGGCAAAGAGGACAAGACTTCTAGGGGAGCAGTGGAACAGCTTCCACCCCCAAGTGGGCCTGGGGACATGAGCCACTGAGCGTGGGGAGCAAAGCACAGGGAGCCAGACTGACAGTGGGATCCAGTCCAGCTCCGTTAGCACAGGCGCTTGTATGTGTAGATGTAGGCTTTGCAGCTGGGGCACGTGTGTGTCACATCCTTGAAGTCGTTGATGAGGCACGGGATCAAGCAGCAGCCCAGATCACACCTGAATCAGAGATTGGAAGGCCTGAAGAGAAGATGCTGAGGGCACCAGACCTACTCCAGCTGGATCGTGGGCAGGTGTAGCCCTCACTGCCCCCCTCCCCAAGCACCGACACCACCTACCCCATGAAGCAGCAAAAGAAGCCCAGCACGAAGTTCATCAGGCCAATTTCATAGGAGATCTTGGTGGTGATGGCCTGCTGGCAATGGGGACACACTGTCTGCACAGGTGCGCCCTCAAAGATCTCTCCCTGCAGCACTGTCACCGTGGTGGCAGCCCCTGAAGGGACCAGGACTGTGGCTGTGTGACCCCCAGGGCCAGGGTAGGACCCTGGTGGGTAGGGCCCCGGCTGGTAGTAGCCCATGGGTGGATGGGGGCCTGGAGGAGGGTAGAAACCTGGAACAGCACAGAAGACAGAGCAGACTGGTCACTGACTCCACATGAGAGGTGAGCACAAAGCCCCAAGGCCCCAGCACCCAGGACATAGTTGAGGCTTTGGGGACCAGGTCAAGGTAACCATCCACATTCTCCTAGCCCTTCCTGGTCCCTGCCCTGTGGGGACCAAAAGAGAGAAGATACTTGACCTAGCCAGACGTGGCAGAGAGCTGAGAAGAAGGCCCCCACTTCCCCTCTGTCTCAGCTCGATACATTTACTCCCTTGCCTCTGAGGACTGGGCGCTGTGCTCAAGGACCTCAGCCACGGGAAGGAAAGCCTCGCTGCTCAGCAGTCCCTCGTGCACGCAGGGCTCTCCTTTCCCACCAGTGTCAGGGCCTGCACTGCAGTGCCACTTGGCCCACTTGGCCTGGGGACACCTGTGCAGGATCCCTGGGCCATTCACTGGCCTAAGCAGTCCCTCTGAAGAGCTGCTGGCTGAACAGGAGACCAGGACTCCACCATGGACTCAAGTCTGGCAGGAAGTGGTCTCTATAGCACCCAAGAGTCCATAGCACCTGCCATGGTTCCCTGAGGAGTCTTCCCACGTGTCAATCCTCCTCCTGGCAGCGCCCTGGGTTCCTTTGGCTCATCCACAGTGCTTTCACAGTAGCACCTGGCTCTGTGGTACCTTCCCATGTCCACCTTCCATGCCCACAATCAGTCCCCCTGCCCCAGCAGTAAACACCACAGAACACCAGCCTGCCTGCAGCAAAGGCTGGATAGCAGCTCCACTGGGCTGGGCAGACCCCTGAGCTCCCCTGTGAATCCCTTTCCAACTTACCTGGAGGCATGTAGGTGCCATCTGCATTCACATGTGGGGGGATAAAGCCGGGCTGGGGCACTGGATGACCTGGCGGCTCATAGGGTGGGGGGCCAATGTCTGCAGGAGGCAGCGACATGCCTGGTGGGGGCTGCATCACAGCCGGGGAGGTTCGGCCTGGACAGAGAAAAGGAGGGAGAGGAAGCTCAGAGGGCGCCAGCTGCACTGTTGGTGGAAGGGGTCTTCCATGAGCAACTTCAGCAGCGGGCAAGGGACAGGGCCAGGATCAGACAGAGACTCAGGAGCACGGAACCCTACCTGGGGTTTGCGGGGCTCCACTTTTCTCCTCCAGAAGGGGGGCTGTGGGGCCTCCAGGATAAGGAGGGGGCGGGTCATGAGACATCTTCGAGGCTTCTGAATCTGGAGGAAAAACCCAGAAGTGAACTATGCTCCCACCTCCCCTACTGCCGGTAGGCACTGATATGTGACAAGGGGCTGCTGCACAGTATGTGGCAGTCCTCAGACAGCCATGCTCACTGAGTCCAAGCACACGGCCTGCTGTGGCTCCTACTGCAGGTGTCCCCTGCCTTCGGAGCTCAGGTCACGTTTTACTCCCTTCCTTGTAAATCTTCACACTAGGCAGAGCAGGGCTGATGGGCTGGGACCAGTTCCCCTCAGTAGAGCTGTTACCACCCTATCTCTAATCCCGGAGATGCCCCATATCGCCAGGGTGCCCAGCCCAGGGCCACCATCCTCCACATCTCTCGAGAAGCTACTAACCTCAGTGGTCACCTGCACTGCCTGTGTGAAAGAGGGTAAGTGAGAGCAGCCAGGCGAGGACAGAAGCCTGTAAGGAGGACAGAGCTGGTCAGGTGAGCCCTGTCCCCATCAGGAACCTAATTTAGGACTCTCCAGTGAGGTTCAGGCACTGGTCCTCTCCTCCCCTGACACTTAAGAGTGCTGTGCCAGCCTCCTTGTAGGAGGGGATCTGGGAGACTTTACCTCTAATCCTAGGTACTCAGAGTTGGTAGATAGATGAGGCCCCTTCCAGTGCAGGCCTGGGTGCACAGGCTCTGGGGAGCTATTTCAGGGAGAAAACAGGGCAGCTCCCTCAGCAACAAGGCTGGGCCGGACCTGGACACCTGGCTTCCATGAGCCAGATTCCCTCCCGCATTGGTCTGGCTCCCCTTTGCTGCCCAGCATAGTACTGTCCCTCATCCCCTGGTCCTCACCCCTTATTCCTTGTATACTCACTCCTCAGGTCCCCCTTCCCCTTCTCACAGCTGCCCCTCCTGGGCCATGGCTGGTCCTCTGCATCCTCTCCCCACCAGGCCCAGACCAGCGCCCCCAGCAGTGGCTCTCAGAGCCAACTGTACAAGGCGGTATCTCTGCTCATCTTGTTAGGTGAATAGTGTGGGAAGGAAGATGGGGTCAGTTAAGTGGACACTTTTCCTCATTTCCTTCATAATGTTTGCTCACTGAGCACCTGTTTAGATTCTATACAGCACAGAAGATCCAGTGAAAGCGACTCCCCTAGTGGAGGCAGCTCCCTCCTGAGCCCGCCAGTGTTCAGTTCAGAACCATACAGTGTCGGGGGGCCCCAAATAATCCTGCCAGGGAGGGGAAGCCTGGAGTCACTAGGTTTAAATATTAAATCTGATGAATCAGTGTCAGGGCCAGAGGGACCAAGTCCAAGCAACAAAACATTAATTTTAATTTCATTAAAATTAAGAACTGTGTTTGAAAGGACACCATTCAAAAAGTAGAAAGACAGCCCACAGAATGGAGGGAATTTTTACAAATCATGTATTTGCTAAGGGACTTGTATTTAGAAAATATAAAGAACTCTTCTAAGTTATTAGCAAAAAGACAACCCAATTAAAAAATGGGCAAAGGATCTGAGTAGGCACTTCTCTAAAGATAAACAAATGTCCAATAAGCACATGAAAAGAGGCTGAACATTGTTAGCCAAAAGGGAAACGCAAATCAGACCCATAACAAGGCCCCATTTCACACCTACTGGGATGGCTAAAGTGAAAAAGACAGTAACAAGTATCACGTAGAGAAACTGGCGCCCTCACACAGTGACGGGGCCAGGGAGCCGCTGTGAGAACAGAGCGTCTGCTACAGAGAATGGCACTTCACGGAGAGTTGCCACGTGACCCAGTAATTCCACTCCTAGGTGGATCCACACACAAACGCATCCACAAATGTTCACAGCAGCATTATTTATAATAGCTGAGGAGTGTAAAACATCATGTCCATCAACTGATAAATGGATAAACAAACTGGATATATCCACACAGCGGAATATCATTTGGCCACAAGAAGGAATGAAGTATTGACACACACACTACAACATGGATGAACCTCGTAAACATGCTCAGCGAAAGAAGACAGACACAAAGGACCACATGTTTTATGATTCCTTATTAAAACATACAGAACAGGCAAATCCATACAGACAGAAAGCGTGTGAGTGATTGCTGGGGGATGGATGGGCAGAGAACGGCAAGGACAGGGTTTCCTTTCGAGGTGATGAAAATGTCCTGAAACCTGATTAATGACGGTTGCACAATTCTGTGAATATACTAACATCACTGAATTATACACTTTAAATGGGGAAACTACAGTATGTGATTATTTGTCAATAAAACATCTAAAAACTGAAGGAAAACAAAATTGCCCAATTTGATCATCTTAATGCAGCCAGTCTCTCCACGTGTCCCTGCTGGTGAGATGCGTAGGCACTTACGTGTCTATACAGTGGCTGTCATAACAAACAAGTTTCAGCCCTTTTAATGTTGCGTATGTCCTCCTTCTTGCAAGACCCCATGACTATCGATTTTAATATTCCCTAACATGGGCCCATCACTGTTCACTTGACTGACCCCTAAGATATTTAGAATGCTACTTGTCATTTTCATAAAAAAAAAAAAAAAAAACAGGGAATACCTTTAGCCAATGCCCTTCCCATTTCTTGGATTATTTCCTTGGGCTAAACTTGCCAGAAGTGAGATTATCAGGTCAAAGGGTATCAACATTTTATGCCTTTTGTGAAGGGTGATGCCAATTTACAGTGCAAACTTTGGATACTGCTATCACAATCTGTAATGTTAAGATGACATTTGGTTCCTTTTATTTCTCTGGCCACCATGAAGCAGAACATCTTCCAAGTGTTTGTAAAGTATATGCCTGCTCTTTTGAGTTGCTGGTTGTAATGATCCTTTGAGGACATGGAGGCCAAGAAAAGACAGGACCTGTCCGAGGTCATGTGGCATATTCATATTAGAGACAGAGACAGGGTTCATATTAGAACCCTGAGTGACCCTCCCACCCCCTACACCCAGCAGCAGGTGAATTCCAGCAGTGCAGGGTCAAGAACAGGGAGCAGCAGAGCCTCTAGAGAACATCACTGAAAGGTACCCCTGTCCAGGTAGAGAGCCACTCAGGAATCCTACTGGGAGAGAAAGGAGATTTCTTTAAGAGGCTTAACTCCTGTCTGCAGAAAATTGGGATACAGAGTCTGTTACTAGGCCAAGTCTGTTGGAACAAGGGCCAGCACCCGCCACAAACGCCCATCCTATATCCATCTGGGATTCCTCTGGTGCAGGGGTATCAAACTCATTTTCACCGGGGGCCACATCAGCCTCGCTGTTGCCTTCAAAGGGCCAAATGTAATTTCAACTCCTTAACAGTTAAGGAGTAGCTACATTTATACAGTCTCAAAATTATTTCGGCCCTTTGAAGGCAACAGCGAGGCTGATGTGGCCCCCAGTGAAAATGAGTTTGACACTCCTGCAAGTGTTTCACAGTTGGGCTCATCTGATTGGATCCTGTGACGAGATTCAGGTGAGAGATTTTTTACCACTGTCCACTATGCAGCCCCAGCTCACCAGGGAAGTGGCCAGGCCCTGGGGACGCTCTGAGCAGGCTAGGAAGAAGAGCTGCACTGCACTAGGTGAGTAACTGGACCACCTTTAGGTAACAGGAGGGAGGAAATAGCCTGGATCCTCCAATCCCCTCTACATCCAGGGAGCACATTCATGCACACACACCAGGCATCACCTCTGAGGATGCAGGCATGGCCTGCCTTTTCACCAGAATCACTAGATCTGCCCTGGCTGGTGTGGCTCAGTGGATTGAGTGCCGGCCTGAGAACCAAAGGGTCGCTGGTTCGATTTCCAGTCTAGAGTCCATGCCTGGGTTGTAGGCCAGGTCCCCAGTAGGGGGCGTATGAGAAGCAACCACACATTGATGTTTCCCTTCCTTTCTTTCTCCCTCCCTGCCCCTCTGTAAAAAGTAAATGAATAAAATCTTTTTTTTTAAATCACTAGATCTAATTATTATTTTCCAAAGCACAAGAATTATACTTTTGGAATTCCCACAGCATAATGATGGTACACATGGGGCAAAGGCCTCCCTTGGTGTCCACCCGACACTGAGCTGTCCTCTGCACCTAGAGCAGGCACTGCTGCAGGCCACACTGATGCTCAGAACATACACAGAGGCACTTCCACTCCAGGCACTGACCACGTGCCCTTCTCCTGCCCTTCCCTGGGGAGCAGGACCCTGCTCCTCCTCTCTCTCCTCCCCTCCCCTCCACACCCACACTCACCCCTAGCTACCTTCCTGAACTGCAGCAGAGACTATGGGTGGGCCCCCTGCAGGAGTCTCCTATGAAGGAGAAAGGTTTCTGAAAAATGGCTCATGAAAATTTCTAGAATTCAAACCCCAGTTTCCCCACCACCTGCCTTCCAATATAAAACTAAATGCTCAGTTGGTTAGTCATCCCACAAACTAGAAGGTCACCGGTTCGATTCCCAGTCGGGAAAGGCTCCCCGGCTGGGGAGCATACAAGAGGCAACCAATCGATGGTTCGCTCACACATCAATGTTTTTCTTCTGCTCTTTCTCCCTCCCCCTTCTCTAAAAATAAAATCTTAAAAAAAAAAACAAACTAAACAAACCTCTATTGTCTAAGGTATAATAAAAACTACAGAAATGCAGTATTTTTAAAAAGTCACGTCTAACAGCCAAACAGTTTTCCAATAAAAACACACATTGCACAAATGAAGCTACAAACACATACGTGCCATTGAGATCTCAGCCCCTGCGACTTCGCTGTTGGGCAGGTGCCAGAGTGTGGGTGATGAGAGGCTGAGGAAGGGGCCGTGAGACCCATGGGTTTGCAGTTGCCAGCAGAGGACAGCCAGGCCTGGGGTCCTGGGAGTTCAATGAAGTCAACTTATAGCCCCAGAAACCTAAGGCAGGCCTCTCAGCCTCCCCAAGTTTATCATTAAACAGAACAGGAGCTCCTCTGGCAGCCCAAAAGACTTTACAGAGTACAGCCTTTTACACCCTCTGGATTTTGTAGATACAAAGGTATTACCCAATCAAAATAATAAAGTACAAAAAATTCAGAACAGAGCTAGAGATCCAGCTGATTGCTCAGCAGCGGACCAGCCAAAGCACAGGTGTGAGGGCAGAGAGCAGGCACCCTGGGGCTCAGACTGCACCTGCCTCAGGTCTGATGAGCACCTGGCTCCTCTTGACTCACCTGTGAACACTGGGGCAGAAGTGCTCTCGGAGAGCCGAAGCACATTGAATCAGAAAAGTCTTACATAAAGTCCCTGTATAACAGCACTGCACACCTGTCTGAGGCCCACCAAAGTACAGCGAGAATCACGTCCAACACAGGATGACAGGACAGCATGTTCTAAGGACACACTTCTCTCCCAAGCCTTGTGAGATTGCAGAAGTCCAAGAGACATCGCTGAGGAAGTGCCTATAGGGTAATCCTCTCACCACCATCAGAATGCGGTTAACATCCCCTGGGCACCAGCTGTGGCTGTGACACCGAATGAGTGTGAACTCAGTCCTCAGACCAGCCTGTGTCAGCTCTTTGGCATCTCCATTTTAGAGAAAGTCAGCCCAGCTCAGTTACATGTCCTGGGTCACACGGCCTTGCAAGTCAAAATTTTAGATGTTTTCAAGGAATTCCCCTGAACCTTCAATTTCTATTTACCTATTTTCAGGCCCAGTTCTGGGGGTGCTGGGAAATTTCCCACTGGACGCTGGAAGAACGTGATATGCTGCCACAGCCCCCATGGCTCCTATTTGAGATGCCACTGGCCCTTGGGAAACACAGCTGCTTCAGAAATGTGTGTAGGGCAGAGGCTGGGCTGCTGGGGCTTTGAGGATCTAACAAAGAAGATCGATGCCCCCTTGACTGTGTTTCCAGGTCGAGGCCTCGCCTAGAAGGAACAGTCCAGAGCAGGGAGGCAGCCTGGGGTGAGTGGCTGATGCGTTAGAAGGCACTGTGGGGCCCGAGTGCGTGCTGTGAGCCTGTAGCTTTCCCATGCCGTTCACTCATTCACATCACAGGCCTGTGTCCTTGAAGGGGTCAGCCAGGTAACTTTTAGGAGGAAAAGGGCCAGAGGCCGAGGCCCAGAGAAGCTGGGGACAGACTTAGGTGAACCACAAGGGAGGAGGGGGTGGTGTGTCTAGGAGAGGGAGGCCATGAGTGGTCTCCGGATCCGTTACAGAGGAGGGAGGAGAGGATGAGCTTGTATGTGCCCCTTGAGGCCTAATCTGTTCTGTGCGCCCACAACCAACTGCAAACCTAGTGCCCACTGTGCTTTTAGATAGGAAGGAATTATTCTAATTACCCTAAAATTAGGTGAAGCCTGTCTCCACGTCTGTTTGTTGACCCACTGCCTGCCCACTCCCCACTGCAATCTCACCTCACCTTCCCAAAGGCCAGGCCCTGGGGGATCTGGGGGCAGGGGCACGATGGCAGGACAGCTCTGCCAGGCACAGGGCCAGGCACTTTCTGCAAAGCCACCCCCACCCCACCCCAGCAGCAGCTGCTCTGCACCCGGATGTTGGAAGCCCAGCTTTAGCCCCTCCTTCTCTGGCATCTTCATATAGCTCCACCATCAGCCATGTCTCAAAGACTTATCAGTCCTCATATACACAGAGCTGCGGCTGAGTTTCTTCCAGGTGAGCTGGGAGGGACCTGGTGTGGGTTTCCGAGGTGCGAGGATGAAAATGATGTTCTGAGACTCCTGCTGTGGATTTTAGGGTATGGGGCCATGAAACCAACCAAAACTGCTTCATACCCTCCACCTCAACCCCAATCCCAGGCCCTGTCTTTATCCAACACAATACTCTAGGCAGTCACTGAGAAATGTGACAGCTTCAAGGAAAGGATGCAGTCTTCCAACGGGGTGCCAGTATGGCAAGAAGCCAGGACCCCACCCCCTCTCCCATTCACAGAGCAGCAAGGATCTGTCAGTCCACCAATTAATGGGAAAACAGGAGGAGCAAGGAGAGTGTGGAACTCTGCAGTCAGTAGCCCCGGCCTTGAATTGGGAGAGTCATGGATCCTCCCTGAGCCTCAGTCTTCCCAGGGACCTGGGACTAAACCCCCGTCTTCTGGCTGGCTGCGTGCAGAGCAGTGATGACGACATGTGCCCAGTACCTCGCAGACTTGCTGCGCAGGGGAGAAGAACGCTTTAAAGTGAAAACACTCGTCCACCAGGGTGATGAAAATGCCCTTGAATTAGACAGTGGTGATGGCTGCACAACTCTGTGACATTAGAGCCCCTGAACTGTGTGTGCACTTTGAAAGGGTGAATTGCATGGTTGTGAATTACAATTTTGTCTCAAAAAAACCCCAAACCCACTGAAGTCTAGACAGTTCTCTTCGTGCATGCATGGACAGAAATCAAAGAGATGGTGAAGAAACACTCCAGACTGAAATCCTCACCTCTGGGACTGAAGCTTGACAGACACAGTCAAGAGGAGCAGGCTTTTCTTCATGATACTTTTATTTTTTTAACAAGAAGAAGGCATTTGTGTATTATTTGCATAATTAAAAACAAAAACTTAAAAAGGATACAACTGTAGGATAGGTCAGTGAGGGGCAGCTTTGACTACTGGTGACACGAGGAGGGACAGAGTCTCCACCTCCTGGTGCCCGGTGTTAGCTGCTCTCTCCTCTGGGTCTCCCCATTTCCCAGAGGGAAGGGCAAAGCACAAGACCCCCAGGCCCTGGGAGACACCTCTGGGCGCTGGGAAACGCCTCTGGCATTCTGCTCTGCTCCCAACTATTCATCGCTCACTACAGAGAACACTGGTGTTGATCCAGGGCCAAAGCCAGGCCAAACGGCAGCCTAAGGCAGCCCAGGCGGGCTCCCAGTGGGAGCTGGGAGGGCTTGAGCCCTTGTCAGCAGGATGTGCTCCTCACTGGCTGTTGCCAGTGCTGCAAACTCAATTCTGCAGTCTGAACATTGCCACAGGGGTGCCAACCCTGGCCCCCCAGCTCTTTCACCACTGACAGGACCTGTCACGGAAAGGCACCAACACCCCCTTCTGGAGGAAGGGTCAGTCTGAGAGGGTGGGGAGAGGCAGTCTGACGCTGAGACCAGTCTCCACAGGACTGGGCACTCCCGGAGGACTGAGGACGGTGCCAAGGAGGCGGTGCCGTTAGGAGGCTTCCTAACGTAGTTTCCTTCCAGCTCTGCTAGAGCAGTGGTTTTGAAACCTTTTGGTTTTAGGACCCTCTTCACACTCTAATACTGAGGACTCCAAAAAGAATTTTTGTGGGTTTTATTTATCAGTATTTACCATATTAAAAGTAAAAAGTGAGGAATTTAAAAAAGTATTTAATTCATTAAAAATAATAAACATTACATGTTAACATAAATAACTTTTTTAAATAACTATTTTCTGCAACAAATTTAATGATAAGACTGGCCTTGTTTTACATTTTTGCAAACTTTTTAAATGTCTGGCTTTAGAGAAGAGAGCTGGACTCTCATGTCTCTCGCTCTGTCCAATCTGTTACGATGTGTGGTTTTGGCTGTAGTACCTGAGGAGAATCCAGCCTCCCACAGATAGGCAGTTAGGAAATGGAGGAGTATCTGAATAGTCTCTTCAGATAATTGTAGACATTCTTCAACACTGTACCCCAATTTGACAAGTGCTAGTTTCTTAAAGGTTGCATTTGGAACCTATAGTGCTGTCGCATTACAACTCATTGGTCTGCCTTGCATTGTAATGGACATTTTACACATGCATGATTCTGTAACAGCACACATGGGTCACTGTAAAATATTGGTTCATAATTATGAGCCCAAATTATGCACATTAGCAATGCTGACACATCTTCTTATGTAATATCCCCCTCAAAAACTCACATCGTCAGTATCACCACCAGAAGAGTGTAGCAGGAAGCTCTCAGGCTCACAATGACAGATACAAGTATTTCAAAATTCTAATTAACTTTTACTTGAAAGCTCACATTTTATCACTGGTAACAAATAGAAATAAATCCATCATTGGCAACATAAAAAAAACAAAGGTGAGTTGTTTTCCTTGAAGCAGCAGGCTCACTTCATTCGTTTTCAAGAAAATGTCAGCTCACTCCCTAGGTCTGAGTAACCACAGGGTGCATGTCAGTTGTCAGAGCAGACACGGAGTGCGACGAAAAGCTAGTCCATCAGCTTGCAACTCCAACTGTGCCTGTGCTTTTCCCTGAGGCAGCCGTCATACTTCAGGTGTGTGCTTTCTGTGGGCCTCATATTTCATAGCACAGATTACTAGAAAGATGTGCACTCGAGGGTCAAGATTTAATAAAGCTAAAGATCGTTACTGCTTTCTCTGAGACGAAACAGGCACACGTGTGCGTACGTGTGTGGTGAACACAGTTACAATGACTAGTAGAGTTTGGTGCCACTGCCTTGGGTGGAGCTCGGTAGTGCTTTCACTCCCCACTGCTTTCATACATGGATGTGAACTCTGACACAATGAAAAAGGTCAACAGAACAGTGTCGCCTATTTATAGAAATAACAATAGTTCTGACCTTCAGCACTGAAAGGTCTCCGGAAACCTCCAGGAGACTGCATCTCACCTTTAAAGAAACGCTGTGCTAGAGGAACAAACCCCCACAGAACGCACGGGAGTACCTGCAGGCAGAGGAACCGCCCTGAGACCGAGTGGACTCCCCTGGTGTGTCCCTGGGCTTGCTGCTGTGGCACCAAGGTCCCACCCCAGGGATGCCTGCTGCAACGTGCAAGGCTTTCAAGGAAGCATCAGACTAGTTCAGACAAAGCTCCACCCCTTACTTCCTAGCCGTGTGCCCTCACTGAGCCTCAGTTTCCTCATGTGTAAATGAGGTGATTCCATTTACCTCTCAGGATTGGAGTAAGGTTTACAATAAATAGTGTATGCAAAATGCCCACAGCAGCTCAGGACCCAGCACACAAGAATACTGAATAAACAGCACCCGCTATCATTGTCATTTATGGTGAAGGGCTTCCAGCAGGAAAGAAAACAAAACAGGCACTGGAGCCTCTGCCAGGGCAGCTTCTGTTCCCACAACAGCGGGGATCCTGGTGTGAGCTCCCCACAGGATCCTGGGGGACTTGTAATCAAACCCAGCCTGCTCAGCTAGCCGAGCAGAGTTCATCTGCAGCACAGCCAAGTGGAGGCTACGTGCTCTGGGGCTCCCGAGACAACTCTTGGAAAGGAAGAGACAACAGCAATCCTCCTACAGGGTCATCACTCCTTTCAGTCGGCTGCCTTGGATCTCCATGATGAGTGACGCGCTCTGCTCACAGACCCTGGGCATCCACCTGAGATGCTGGCTGGCAGCAGCTGCATTTCCCAGGGCTGGACTGGCCTGCTCCTGCCTCTCCCCAGAGGGGCTCACCCTCCCTGCAGCCATGGCACCAGGATGCCAGCTGGCCTCTGAGGGGCTCCTCTGTCCTCAGGAGGCAGGTTCCAGGCATCTGGCCAGGAGCAGGGCTTTGGGTTTTGCTGGGAAAACTGAAAGGCAGCTTCCATCTGCTTAACAGAAGCGTCCACTGCTCCAGGAGGAGCAAAGGCTCAAAGGGAAATCATACACCCTGCTAGGTCCCCAGGATCTCCAGGGCCACCCAGAGGATGGGGTAAGGAGAGCACACTCAGCCTCTGCCAAGTGCACAAGTCCAAGTGGGACTTGCCCCTTCCTGGGAGTCCTGGCCCAGACGTGACTTCATCATCCACACCCTGACTGACCACCTTGGAGGCTGTGTGAGAATTGGGACCTGGATGTGGAGAAGCCATGAAGGACCATGCAGCATGAGGTACCCTTAGAACGGGGGCACTTATTTGCCAAGAATGGCTGCTGACTCCCTGGGCAACGGCACATACTGTCCTATTCCCTCACATCCCCCAGTCAGGGCTGAAGAGCAGTCTGTGTAGTGGCCACTTAACAGATAACAGAGGTCCTCGGAAGGGGGACAGTGCTGCCTCCGGGAATAACCATCAGTCTGTTGTGTGTCATGGTGATAGTTTGTAGCACCCACTCTGTGCAGGGTGCAGGCTGGGGAGGAGGCAGGGAGTAAGAGGTGCAGTCCCTGCCTTCCTGAAGCTTACAATCAAGTGGGGGAGACAGGTGTTATAATCCCACCAAAAACCCAAAACTTAATTGCAAAGTGAGACCAATGGTGTGCAGAAAAAGTCTAGCGAAAGATCAGATCCCACGCAGGAGTCAGGGCACATCCCCAACCAAGCTGGGAGGAGAAGGCAGAGTTAACGAGACCAGCAGGCGACGAGTGGATGGGAATAGTCTATAAACACGTGCTCCGTAACTGAGAAGCTCCCATTACAGACTTGGCTTTCTCTAGCTCACATGCCACTGGCTCGCTGAGCAGGCCCCCGGGCTGCCGAGTTCTAGCACCAGCAGGATTGGGAAATCCTGAACGTAGTCCATTTTCCACTGTCCCCCCCAACGGAAGCAGGATGAGAAAGACAATCCCTCTCTGAGACAGCATCACTTGTGGGTGGCTGTGAACCATTTACTTCTACACTTGAACACAGGTGTCTCTGATGCCTTGGGAATTCTTAATACTTCAAAACAAGACATGAAAAGACATGAAAAGCAGATCTTGTTTTCCCATGTCTAGTCTCTTCCCGCCCAGCCCTGTACGTCCTCCCCAGTAAGTATCACAACTCAACGGAGCCAACGCGTCAGCCTAAGCCAGCCTTGAGCCCTGATGTCACAGGCTAAGCTGGAAGGGCAGAATCCTCCCCACTAGAGCTAAGTTCCATGCCAGCCATCAGGCTACCTGTCCAGAATCTGTGCTCCCATCTGTGAAAGAGCAGCAACAGCCCTGACCTGCAGAGCTGGGATGAGGCACACATGAGCTTGTATATGAAGAGCACGTGGCTCAAAGCACGCCACAGTGTTCGGTAACCACAAATACTTGTTTGCATGACTTGCACTTACGGAGACACGAGCAGAGCATGGGAAAGCGGCACACAAGGAAAAAGGAGAGAGACTACATAGATCGCTCTTAATCAGAAGCGAAATCAAAAGTAGACAGGACTCAAAGAATGGTTGCAAACTAAAAGGCATCACGATTTCTAGGAACTGTGATGATGACAATAATAACTGCACAGTTCACATCACGTGGAATGCTTGTCAAAGCCTTGGCAAACCACTCCGACTCCCCATGAGAGGGCATCACCAGCACATGGGCCACAGCAGAGCGGGGGAGTGCAGCTTTTCTGAGGACAGTTTGGCTACCTGTACATTCTTTTTTGGCTCATTACCATTTCCAGGGACTTGTCCTAGAGATAAATGAACACGTGAGCAAAGATTCACATGGAAAAATGTTTTTAGGTGTCAAAGTTTTGATGTTCAAGGAAAGGGACTGGTTAGTCATCTGGTTTACCTAGACAGTGCAACTGTGTTCCACCCTGTAAAAAATAACATAGATCTATTTTTACTGACAGAAAGACGGTCCTGACACAGCACCGAGGGAGGAATGGGAAAGCGGCTTGTCTGGTGCGGCTCTGCTTTCAAAGTGCACACTCCCATGTCCAGGTGACCCACGACCAGGGGTGTGAACTGCGAGTGTCCACTTTACAGATTTTTTTTCAATAAATACCATAAATGTATGTTTTCTTCCTTGTGATTCTAATCGTTTTTTTCCTAGATTATTTATTGTAAGAATACAGTATATTAAACATACAGAGTATGCTAACTAACTGTTCACGTTATCTGTAAACCTTCTGGTCAACAGTAGGTTATTAGTAAAGTTTTTCGGGGAGTCAAAAGTTATACGTGGATTTATGACGGCATGTGTGGGGGGCCGGCGCCCCTAACCCTGCACTGTTCAAGGGTCATCTGTACATCACACTCCATCATCTGTACAGTACAGACCAAATGTTAAGTGATAGTGGTTTCTCTGGGTAGTGGGATTTTAGATGATTTGTTTATATATCAATACACATACAGAAACTTGGTATTTATGTATAGTTTCTCATTTTTCTAGTGTAAGCAGCTCCTTTGATGTTCCTTCCTATAATTGTGCTAAGTGTATAAATGAGTCTTCCTCCTCAGTCCAGAAGGGTGACTGACCGTGATCTAGTTTTGCCTGTAGGAAGAGAAATGCTCCAAGGAGCACTGGGCTGTGTGCTTGCTTCCCTCTCTCATGAGATGGTGGTATGGTCTTTCCATCGCTCTCACAGGAGTTTGGTAGCATGAGTCAGTTCTCTATACCAGGTCACCTCCCAGGGTTCTAGCAAAACTGGGGGTCTAGCCCTGTCACTGCAATGTAAAGGCCATCCGAGGTGGTTCTAGCCTCAGAGACCTTACCTGGAGAGCTAACGGGCCAACAACTGGCAGACAAGGGCAGGTAAGAAAATCCCCAAAGACACAATAAAACGGACACTGATGAGGATGCAGGCTTGCTGAGGCCACTAGCCAGAGCCAGGGCCAGGAGGACAGCCCAGGCCTCTGACTTGTTACCCAGCCTTCTTCTCCAGCCTTTGGGGCTGCCTTCTGTTCTGCGCTCTGCTGTTGGCACAGAAGAAGGAAGTACAGACAGAAGGGAACGAAGAGGAGAGGATGGAGAAACAGACACAGCTGCACCCACCGGTGAATAAACAAGTCGCCTGCGCCTGTTGGACAGGCAGGACTTGGTAACTCAAATGCGGACTAATTTTAGAAACGCAATGAGTCTAAACAAGCCTCACTTAGACAATCAAAATGGAACCCTGAAAAGAGTAATTCCTTACCTCTGCCTTTGTGAAGCTGACACAAAACAGTCTTTGGACTGACTCTGTTTTAATCAGTTATCTGAGACCAAGACACACCATCAAGACCCAGGAAAAGGCTCGAGGCCTTTAAGTGCAGCCAAGCCACGTGGCCACTACACTGTCCCTACCACCCAGCTGCAAGAGTCTTATTTCAGACACAAATGCCTGCTGGCCTCGCTCACCCAGGGGAGGGAACTCAGCCTGCAGCCAGGTCTCGCCCAAGTTCCCCCAACCCTTGAAGGAGAGCAAAACTCTACACTCCCAAGAAACTGGCTTTGCCTTTCTGTTTTCACATGCTCAGAGCTGCTGTATGTACCTGAGTATCTACTAGAGCCTCCCTCGTTTTCCCTCAAAACAGTGAGGGCTGTGTCTCTGCATCATTTCATTTTCTAACATTATAGGACAACCTCAATTCTTTTAAACAAAGTACTGTTGGGTGAAGAACATTAGTTGTAGTAACCTTAGCACCAGTGTGGCATGCTTCTAGAGGTCACCTGGATGGAATCAGTCCAAACAAAAAAGCCAAAACCAGTAGACATGTCACAGATAAGTAATTACCGTATTTTGCTGTGTATAATGCTCACTTTATGCCCAAATTTTTTGAGGGAAAAATAAAGATGTGCATTATACATGTGTACAATGATTACATACCATGGGTATAATAATCCCATGTATAATGCACACATAAAACGTGGGTGAACAGTGTACATGGCAAAACATGGGACTCAGCACGAGACCCCATTATTGCAATGGTTGTATGTTGCCGCAAACACCCTTTTAAGGGGCACATAGTAAGAAGTTGTGTGACAGGACCAATGAAAAAAACCTGAGAAAAATAGAACAGTCCAGCGAATGGGTCCCAGCAGAAGGGGGTGCTCAGTCAACCTGCACTGATGATCACATAGGGCTGGCGTCTGTGACAAGGACATAAAGTCCCGGAGGTGAGAGGGAAAAGGGGGAAATCTACATTATATGAAATAGTATATGAAAGTGGAACTAAATTTACATCACTCTAAATGGACATCTGACCTGAAGAGTTTACTATTGCAAGCTGGGATTAAGAACTATTTTGGATCTTCTCCTTGGAAACACGGGAGCTCACATTGTATCCGGGACTGCCTTATTTTTAGCTGTGTGTATACTGCTCTGTGCCTCACATACATGAGGAGACCACCTCTCAGTCTGGAAACTTCACAAAGTTATGAAAAAATCACAAAGTCCTAAGTCTCATCTGACATTCACTCAGTCTTCCAACACTGACTAAGCACCCTCCAAAGGCGGGACCTGGTACAGTGCGGGAGATAACAGTGGGTTATCTCCACTAAGCACCCACTGGCCGCTCCCTGGCTGCATGAGGTGCCCTGACTCACGCCCAGCGTCCCTTCCACTACACCTACCTTTGCCCTCTTTTTTTCACACATTCACCAACATATTTTTCAAAATATGCTTGAACAGGATTTTACACTCTCAACATAGTGCTTTGCACGATGGAATTCCATCATGGGAGTTTGCACGATTTCATGTACTCAGAACAAAAAGACAAACACTGAAACGACCTGACCAGTCCTGCTTTCATCTTGGAAGGGGAACGGAACCCAGGGGTGCACATGCTGTCTCCTCAGGGGACATGTCAGTGCCTCTGAGCTCACGGGCCACTCAAGGTCTATACAGTAAGGCCAACTGACTAGAACCTAACCAGTGAATGTTCATTTGGGAATTCAACTGTATTCAGAACTGTATTTCCACACTTGGAGTGACAGATCACAAACAGACCACGGTCCCTACAACTCAGCACTTCACCAACATCTGCCTTAATGGAGCTTACGCAGAGGGTGGGCTGTAAAACGGTATGGCAGACAGTGACACTCACTGCCACTGAGGAACAAAGAGCAGGAAAAGGAGTGCTGAGGCCTTCTGTTTTACGCGGGAAGGATTTCTCTGAGCAGGGAACATTTGGGCAAAGATTAGACAGGTAAGGAGCAAGTCCTATGCACAGCTGTGGACATGTCCAGGCAGAGGGGCTAAGCGTAGAGGTCTGGAGTGTGCCCACACAGCCCAGGGGCTGGGCAGAGTGGGCGCCAGGAGAGTGTGAAGAGCTGGGGGCAGAGGGGCTTAGCGGGTGGCATGGGGACACGGGCCAGATCCTCAGCTACTGAAGGACATCCACCTTCGCTCCTAGTAAGATGAGGGCCTGAAAATCAGGTTGTCCCACGGCTCTCCACATCCTGTACTATGCCTGGTGTACTGCTGTGGGTCCCCAAAAGTCCTGATATCAATAGGTGGCTGCCGAGGTGGGGAAACCTGCAGTGCTTGGCCCACCTACAGCAGGCACAGCTTCTTCTTGGCCAGTTTGACTGGACTACACTGGGGGGAAACGGTTCACAGTGTGGCCTCCATGCTCCCCAGGCAAAGCAGGTGAACATACGTGTAACCTGGCCTGTCTACATGGAACACTGTGGCCTGAGCCTCAAGCAACACAGCATAAGGAGGAAGGGGTAATGGACAAGTGACAAGTGATGGTCATGTAGTCAAATGACCATGTGAGGCCTTCTGCTTGGAGCAGCACAGAATTCTAGTTCTAAGATGATCCAGTTTTATTCAGCAGAGCCACCGCTGCCCAAGTTTATTTCTCTTTTCTTTCAAGTAACTACCTACTTGAAAAAAACGTAAGATTCCTGACTCTGTCATTCAGCCATTCCATGGAAGTCAATCACCCGTGGTTCCAGCTCTCAGGGTGCTGCAAATCAAGCTGGGAAGCCAGCTCACACTTGAGAGGAATTTACAAAAGGTACTCAGCAAAGCCCAAAGGAGAATTCATGATGGCAGGTGCTCCCGGTGAGACGAGGGGTGGTTTATGTGGGGGGCACTGAGAAGGCCTCAGGGACTGGGTGGGCCCTGCTTAAGGCTCTGCAGGAAGGTGGACAGAGGTTCTGTGCCTGGGCCAACAGTCACTAAGAACAGGGGGGACAGAGAAAGTTGTGGTCAAGGGCCCAGCCTCTCCAGCCAGACTGGCAGCTCCCGAGGGTAGCGACAGTATTTGGGGCCAGTCCCTCCACAGCCTCCTGGCTGGTGCTCCTGGGCAGGAGCTCTCTCCCCCATCTCGTGGGCCCTGTTTCAGTCAGCAGTGCCCCAGTCACCACAGTGGATGCCTGAGTGGCCTTCCAGACATTTCTCTGCACCTTAGTCCTTGACCTGCCAGCAAGTATTGCTAATGCTCAGAAAGCTCTCAGACTCACTATCTCATCTACTGGTCAGGTTTAAGGAGAAGTCTGGACTTGGCCCAGAGTGTTCCAGATCTCTATCTAACACACTGCACGCCAGCCTCCCCAAACCCACCCGCCCCCACCAAAGGATCCCTCCACAGATCCTTCTCTCAGTCTCCAGAACACTCTCCCACCCTCTTTCCAGAAAACCTGACCCTTTCCTGAAATTCCCCGCCAGGGGATCTTTTGTCCCTCACTCCTCTCCCCGACCAGAGACACTGGGACTTTCCAACTTATATGAGCACATGACACAGGTCTGTTAAATAAGCAAATCCATGAGGTTTGGGGTTAACTTAAATTAACTAGGTTTCCCATCCTATTATTCCTAACCTAAATGCACCCCCCTCCCCCAAATGCTACTGGGCCAGAGCACAGCCTCAGCTGAGATGCAGTCCATGCTTCTTGATGAAAGTGCTTTCGTTTATGGCCAAAAATCCAGCCAGGAGGGGGAAAAAAACCAAAACCCTTTCTTGAGTCATAGTCAACTCCAGGGAGCAGTTTTCATGTTGGGGCTGGGAAAGACCACATTTCCCTTGGCCTGCTGTTTCGGGAGGGCTGGGTCTGAAGCCCTGTCCCCCATTATTCAGCAGCCTTGGGCAAGTCACTCAGTAGCTCTGGCTGCTTCGTGCCTGTGCTACCTCCCAGGGCTGCTGTGATGGCAACACAGGGGACAGCACTGCCATGGGGTACAAAGCACAGGCAAAGGGTGCGCAACGCAAATGAAATTTCATTCCTTGCTGTTTCCGTGACTTGTAAATTGTAAGGCTACTGCTAATTAACACCATGACAGCCATATTTCACTTCTTCCTGAATTAATAAGGCATTAGGATTCTCCTCAGACCCCAACCAGGGAAACCTGTCCGCGCTTTTCAACTGCCTTCTACCTTCCCTGGCCTCTATTTCTCCTTGAAGGAAAAACGCAGACACTGGAAGAGATCTGAATTCAGACTGAATCAACACTTATTGGAAACATTATGTGTCTGGCATGCTCACAGTTTTTACTGGACCCTCATGACACCTCCTTGTGGTAAAAATAGATGGCACGGGATCACCCAGTGGACAGACCACACAACGGTTCATAGCACCTACAGACTAGGTGCACCAAAAAAGGTGATGAGAAATGTCTTCTGGAAACACATCATAACTGCTTTCAGGGAAAGCATCAGAATGCCACTGGACTTCCTTACCCTGCATTGCACGGTTTCGTACTTTGTGTGGTGTTAGGAAACCCTAGTCTTTGCAGCACACACCGGGGGTATAGGTTTTCATCTGGCCCGGTTGTTGCTTTTCACCTATCACAGGTGTAGCAAAGGAGGCTCTGGGAAGGCAAATGCCTGTCACACAGCTTGGAAGTAACAGAAGGGCCTCCAGAGTGGTCTGCTGAATCTGGGCAGTTCTGGTCCCGGGATCCCACCATTATCACGAGAGCCTGCTGATTCCCAGAGTAGCAGTAGGTGGGGGGGAGGCCTGCAGGCTCAGGAGTGACCAGACCTGCACATCCTCGGTGGTTGGCCCTCTCAGAGAGGGGTCTGCTCCAGGCCCCGGCCCAGCAACCCCGCTCCTCTGCAGCACTAAATTGCAGTGCAGGGAGCTGTCTTCCCAGAGACTCTCTGGAAGAATCCTGATTGTGTAGAGAGAATACAGCAGCCTCTTGAGGGGTCCTAGAAATAAGCATACTTCCATTCTGTGCATTCCCATTTTCAAGTCCCCTCATGGGGGCACAATAAACCTCATGCCACTGCTGCTTGCCTGGCTCTCCTGTCTCCTCCCACTAAGGTCCACCATTTCCTGTAGGAATTCCCACCGCTTCCCACCAGCAAGACTTCCCTCCTCCACATAAGGACAGAAACATCAATATAAGATGCCCTAACTTTAACTGCCACACTTCTCTATATCCTCTACGAGTAAAAATATGTGTTTTTTAAAGTGGAGATGTATTTTCACAGGACCTGTCCCTTCTGTCCCTCTAAGACAATTGAGAAAGGTGCAGTGGTGTCCAACCCACAGCCCGTGGGCCACGTGCAGCCCCGGATGGCTGTGAATGTGGCCCAACACAAAATTGTAAGTTTACTTAAAACATTATGAGATTTTTTTGTGATTATGTGTTGCAATGCATTTAATGTGTGGCCCAGAGACACCAGAAAGTTGGACAGCCCTGGTTAGGGGATAGTAGTGTCTGTGGCCAGAGAACAAAGTACCTGGATCCAAGGGACTTAAAGTTCATCTACTGGGCTCTGCAGCCCTGTTCCCCTAGAGCTTTAAAAAACATACGAAACCAGCAGCTTTCAAACCAGGCAAGTTTATGGTGTAAAGAGCAGAAACAGAGCATGCAAGCTAATGACAGAAATCAATTATTGCCAATGAGATCTGCTGGGGCAACCTGGTCACCAGGGCACATTCCATTAGCTCCCCCTCAAAACAACTTTGGTTCCTGATTATTCTGTGTCATACAATCCATGTTTCTGCTCTTCAGGTGATTTAAAACCACTATTTAAAAATCTTTGTAAGAGCCCATATAAAGCTCTTTTCTGGTTCCAGTGGTCCAGTCCATGGAAAAACCTCCAGCTCCTCAGGGACGGAAGACAAATTTTCAAATACCCAGGGCTTCTGTTAGTTTAAAAAAAAAAAGCAAGAATTATTCTAAACTCTACTCAATTATAAGCATGATTAATTATTTGGGAGGGAACTAAACTGATGTTTGCAACTTCAGCACACATAAAAAAATAAGATGAGCTGTTGGTTAGATTTATGATAAAATACGGTAAAATGGTATACATTCTAGATGGTGTTCTATAGGTATTCGCCATAAAATTTCTTCAACTTTTCTATACGTTCGAAATTTTTCATAGGCAGAGAGCAAGGCAGAGTTGGCCTATCTCTCCCACCTGACTCTTAGGTTAGCCTTGAGGGAGGAAACAAAATACCAATACACACTTGTCTCCGCACTGCCCTGCCTTGCCCAGCAGCATGACACAGAATACATACAAAATTGGCGTAAATGCTATACCCCGGGTTCTCCATCCTCCTCACTCCAGGATAGAGGTCCTCGGCCTCAGTTGTGCCTGAGGATTATCTGGGGAGCTTACTAAATAGCGAGTCCTGGACCACATCCCATAACCTCTAGGAAGGGGCCCCAGGAACTGGCCTTTTTACCGAGGGCCTCGGTGATTCTGATGCAGAGGATCTTAGGCCCACTCTTAGAGAAACTTACAGTTGCTTGCTCCTTACCTGACACCTGTTGAGAGGTCTCCTGGGAACATTTAGAGAAAAACCGAAACACACACACACAACCATAAACGAGTTAAGTGCCCAAACCCAGGCTAACATGACGCGTGAGTTCAACCAAGATCGTCGATGGCAATGAAGCTGAGCCCAAAGCCAGGCCAAGACACTGGACCCAACCTGGTCCAGGAGCTCGCTGCCGACAGTGGGGTCATCAAGGAGGCTCAGCAAGAACTTCTTCATCGCCATGACCCTCCTCACAATCCCCTTTCCTTGAGAAAACAGCGGAAAACCGAACATGGTGTTCCCTCAACCTGCCTTACAACAGGATGTGGGAGCTGTGATAAGCGGGGCGCCTGGGCTCGTAGCCCCCCGCGGCACCGAGTCCCTCCGCCCACCCAGGCCTGGCTGTCACTGCAGCCCCGCAGGTGGCCGGCCAACCCAGCAAAAGTACGTCAAAACCCCGAGGACCTCTCTGGATCGCATCAGCGTCCTGGGAGAAGGCGACGGACACGCTGCGCCGACCCCACTGTCCTTTTACCTCGAGAGAACCGGCACTGAAGTCCGAGCAAAGCCAACAGGGGCCGGGGTCCAACCGCTTAGAGGACTAGACCTTTAGCCCCGCGGGGCTTACGCGCACACCGCCCACCACCCGCCTAAAGGTCTCTGGGAGATATAGTCCATCCGTGCACCCCAAACGCAATCTGCGCACCATGAGGACTACAGTGTCCACCATGCACCGCGTGAGCGCCGAGGGCGGGGGCGGCAAAGGGGGTCCGCGGTCCTGGGTCATCCCCTCCCCAAGAGGGGCACGAGCGCCCAAACCTGCTCGCGGGAGGGTCCGGGAGAGGCCGACTCAAAGGGCACAGGTGACTCACCGTCTCCCCGGTTCGTGCGGCAGCTGCAGCAGCAGAAACTGCGACCTCCGCAGGTCGTCGTGCGTCTGTCCTAGGGCAGGCAGGCTTTGGAGCAGGGCCGAGGCTTGTGGCGTTACGGGGGCGGGGCCATGAAGTCAGGGTGTGGGCGGGGCTAGGGCGACACGTGCCAAGCCCTGATGACGTCAGGAGCGCTTCGTCTGCACGAGACAAGCGGGAGGGCCTAGGGGCCATTTATTCTAATGAGAGAGTGACTGGAATATAGGGGAAGGAACCTATTAGCTCTCCGTCTTGCCCACGCCAGCACCAGGGCGTTAATCAGCGGAATCGTACCTTCCTTTCTTCAGGCTGTATCGGAGTTTAGGAGCTATACATTCAGTAGACATGCACAGAATGGAAAAGATTTTTGTTGCCTGATGTGCACTTTCCCAGCTGAGATTAGTAAGGCAACACTCTTATTGTTTCGGCTCTAATATTGGGAACACGGGTCTTTTTTGTGTATGTTCAGTGCCACATATTTTCTCATTCTTATGCTTTTTGGTTGGTGATTTTTAAAAATAGTTTCTCTTTTTACTGTATTTTCCCCTTACCATTTATCCTCCTTTTACTCTCTTCAACCTCAACCTAACCCCACCCCTAAACCCCTCCCAGAGCTGTCAGCCTGCTCTCTGAGTCAGTCTGTCACTATTTTGCTTTTTAAAATGGCTCCCAAGCATAGTGCTTAAGCGCTGCCTAGTGGTCCTAAGTGCAAGAAGGCTGTGATGTGCCTTACAGAGAAAATGGGTGTGTTAGATAAGCTTCCTAAAGGTGTGCATTACGTTGAGTCCAGTGTTACCGAATCAGTAAACAGTTGTCTTTAAATAGAAACACTCATTAGTGTGGTTATGTATTGATCCATATGCAAGTGTGACCAAAGGCTGGCAGGAACCTTACCCTGTATTGTCCCAGGTGCCGTGGTTCAATATTTGCTAATTCAGTGTTCGTGGCAAATTTATGGACTATAACCACTAATAATGAGACTCAACTGTATTTGATTCGATTGACATTTTAAAGAATCATTCTGATTGCTGTGGAAAGAATGGTTTATACCAAGAGAAGCAATTAGGAAGCTGGGAGACCAACACAGATGTAATTCAATTTTTTCTACTCTCCACGTTTAAAAAAGTAAAAAGAAACAGGTGAGTTAAATTTGAGTAATATATCAATTTAAGCCAATATATGTAAAATACTGTTTAAATATTTAATCATATAAAAAATCATCAGAGATATTTTATATTCTTTTCCCACATTAACTCTTTGAAGTCCAGTGTGTTTTTAATACAGCACGTCCCATTAGCCACATGTGGCTCATGGCTACCATACCGGACAGTGCAGATACAGAACATACATTACTTTGCTCATTCAACCAAGCAAGGTCTTGTTCTGGAAATATACAGAATGGAATAAATCCCAATCTCTGTTCTCAAAGTGCGCACAAGCCAGCTAAGGCGTCTGATACAAGAGCTTGTGCCGAAGACTTCAAACCAAAGTGCTTTGAAAGGTTGAGTAGGGAGTACCAATGGGAAGGAGGCTTCAGAGAGAAGAGGGACATTGAAGTTGGGACTTTAAGGATGTGTTAGAGTTCTGTGGGGAAGGGCACTCCAAGCAGTGAGAACTGGTTATGAAAGTTCAAGAGAAATGACACGCAGAGTGTCTCTGGGGAATTTTAAAGAGTTCTTTATGGTGGGATTGTAGGGTGTGACATGAGAGGATAGAAGGCGGGGAAAGATGAAGGTCTTACAGATCAGTCTATGGAAGGTAGCATTTATCCTGTTTAGTAGTGATGGGGAACATTGAGACTTTTAAGCTGAGTGATACGACCAGATCTGTGTTTTAAGCAGACAGTTCAGGCAGTTTGAAAAGTGTAGGAATAGGAGGTGGGAAGACCCATTGAGGAAGGGAAGGGACTCTGGGATAGATACAAGAACGACACTAGAGACTGAGAAGAGGGAAGGCAAAGAGTGGTCCACAGTGTCCCATGCAGGAGGGTCAAGTAGAACAGGACATGCAAACCTGACCACCCTAAAAGCCGAGGGTAAAAGCCGAGTAAAAATTAGCTGACCCTCCAGAGTCCACCAAAAAGCGGAGGGTTTGGGAATCAGTGAGAACCTAAAGTTTACTGAGATGGAACTGGGTTCAGGTCTTGGGCCACATTGCTGTATGACCTTGTTCAAAAATACTTAAATTTTCTAGCCCCAAAATGAGGATAAAGATAATGCCAGCTTCATAGGGCTGTTGCAAGGATGGAATGGCTTCCTGCAGTTAGGTCACTTCACACGGTGATTGGCATGTGCTGGCACTCCATGCAAATAGTAGCTTTATGGTTCCCTCATACACACAGAAAAAAAATGGAGCTGCCATCTCCCACTTGCTGTTAATAGGAATCAAAGAATAAATGAGATAGGTGAATTATATTTGCACTTAAAGCTAAAGGCAAATGTTCCTCAAAAGGTTAAGCATTCCTCACCCGGAACTCTCCTCCTAGGAATATACCCAAGAGAATGGAAACATGTACACATGAAAACCTGTAGCCAGATGTCAACAGCATTTGTTCACACTCACCAACGCCAAAAAGTGGAAATAATTCATCGGCTGTGATCTGTCCATATGCTGACATCAGAAGGAATGAAGCTCAGGCACACACTACAACGTGGGTGAACCTTGGAAATGTGATGCTCGGTGAAAGAAACCAGGCACATAAGACCACGTATCATACGATTGTATTGATACGAAGTGTTCAGAATAGGCAGACCCACAGAGACAGAAAGATGAGTCGCTGCCTAGAACTGGGGCAAAAGGAGGGGGTGACTGCTAACAGGTGAGGGGTTTTCTTTTAGGGGTGATGAAAATGTTCTAAAATTGATTGTCATGATGTTGGCACAACTCTGTGAATGTTAAAAGCCTTGAATTATACACTTAAATGTGTAAATGTGAATTATACTGTAAGCAGTTGCCAAAAATATAAAAATAGGGAGAAGCTATAGCCAAAGCAACTTGGAAGACTTCGGACAGATAATGAAGCAACAGATTGAAGGCAGGCATCTCTGTGCAGAGCTGGGTTGGTCTGATCCGTCCTGTTTGCTGTGAGAAGCTCCACGGGGCATGTCCGAGACCAGGAGCCTACGACTGTGCCTGTGCAGGGAGGTGTCACTGGCAGTCTTGCAGTGCAGCTGCTCGTCTCATCTTTTCCTGGGGAACGTTGGCTTTCTGCAGACACCTGCCCTCCAGGTGAACGTGCACACACCGCTCCTTCCATGTCACCTGCTCCTTCCTGGCCTCCAAGACTCACACCTGTACTTCGGAGCCAGCTGCCCTTTATTTTTAGTCCAGATTTTACCATAACTGGAGCAGCTGGAGCACTTTTGACCCAGCACGCGCCTTCAGTGACAGGTTTCTTTGCACCTGGCGGCCCCTGCCACCAGTGCATCCTTATGCTGCAGGATGAACACCGGTTGCCTTCAATGGGGCCGGCCCATGGGGTTCCTGATAGCTGTTTGCCTCCCAGGTTGTGCTGAAAACAGCCCAAAGATGGGGAGAGAGGGCCCTCTTCCATCTTCTCTGCAACTAGTGCCATCTGCTGGCAAGAGGGTGGTGCCGCGGACATGGTGAATTCTGTCTACTTTCCCTACTTGGTGCCTGCATTACAGAGTGTTGGGGATAATGTTCATCCCTCTAGTTTAGTTCTCTTAGGCTAGAGTTAAAATTAGGCCTTATTCCTACATTGAGACCTATAAGGAAAAGGGCATGTATTTTAAATATTGAGCTTGATTCATTTTCACAAACCTCACTTGTTAGTACACCCAGCACCAGATTAACAAGACAGAGTGTGACCAGCCCCCCACCCCCACCCAAGCATCCTCCTCCGTACCCATCCCACTCACTGTCCTCCCACAAGGAGTCACCTGATCTACTCTTAAGAGTAGATTTTTTCCCCCGTTTTTGTATCTTCTGTTACAAGTTGGAGCCAGTTGGAGCATATGGTGTGCAGCTTTTGTAATGCAACACTGTAGGTGACTGAAGGGGCTCTGTCCTTTGGAGCAGAGCCTGAACATTATGAAGGGTACCTCTCTCCCGCCATAATCCTCTGCCTCCTCCTCAGCTCCCTCCTTTTATCAAGCTGATTTATCATTGGCTTGAAAGCCTCTAATCATTTTGGAAGTTTCCGTTAACATCCCTGAGCACTTCCTTTTTGCCAGGCTCCATGATAAGCAGTTTAGACACATACCTCTCTTGATTCCCACTAGGAGCCTTTGCACATTTACATAAAGCTGAGTGGAGCATGTAGCATGCTTAGAGTTGCAAAGCCAGTGGCTGGTAGACCCTCGCTCTTGTGATCCTACACTGACGGCCTCTCACTACCCAAGCTGCTTACCAAAGCCAGTGTGAGCCAGCACACATGAGGTGAAAGGGGAAGCTCTCATGCTCAGGCCGTTCTTTACAAAAGTCTGTCTTTACGCCCAGCACAGAACAGGAAGGAAACCCACACCCCTGCGGAATCCACATGGCTGGGTCATTGCAGATTCCCAAACGGTTGATACAGAAAAGCACACTTACCGGAAGTGAACAACATGATGCAGTTTTACTAAATGAACGCAGCAGATGTGCCCATTCATTCATTCATTAATTCATTCCCAGCAGCTCATGCTACCTTCCAACCATGAGGCCCACCCAGAATCCCCACACTCCTGACTTCTAACAATAAAGATTAGCTTTCTTCGTTTTTGTACTTTTGTAAAAATGGATTTATACAGGATGAGCGCTTTTCAAAACAGCTCCTTTTGCTTAGTTTCAGATCTATGAAAGCCATCCATATTGTGACATGAGGTTGTCAATATTCATTCTCATTGCAGTATGTTGATCGATTATGTGACTATATCACAGTTTGTCTGTTTCACTGTTCATGGGCATCTGAGTAATTCCTACACGGGAACTTTGGGCCATTATGAATTGCTGTCACAGGCATCCTCATGCATGGTGTGAGCATATTTCTGTCGGGTGCTCGTTGAAGGGTGGAATGGCTGGGTCGTAGCACGTGCCTATGTTCAGCTTTGTGGGCCCTGCCATGTTGTTTCATAAAAGTACTTCTCCAATTCACGCTCCACCAGAGCATTTGAATGTTCTTCTGGTCACATCCTAACCAACATTTGCTATGCCAGACCTTCAAATGTTAATGTTAAATGATTCTAAACAGAACCATAAATTATTTCAACGTTAAGATCTTTATGTAATATTTCTATCATTATATGGCTCGTGAGAATTAACAGCTCCTTTGCACACATTATCCATTTAGCAAACGTTTCCTGAGCTCCTTCCTATGTACTGGGCTCTGTGGTCTAGTGCTAAAGAGACGGAGAAGAAGATGAAAGATCTTAGTCCTGAAGGACCTCTAAGAATGCTCTCTCCTCAGGTCTCAGCTCAGATGTCCCTCCATAGACACCTGAGCACCTGCCGCCGTTATCTTTTTGCCTGCTTTGTTTTTTTCATAACACTTACCATCATTTAAAGTATTGGCTTGGCCAAAAAGTCTGTTTAATTTTTTCTGTAAAATAAAAGACACATTTTTCATTTTCAACAATAACCTTATTGATTTAGCTATTTTGAGTATGTTGGCTATCTCCCACTATTGGCTTCTAGTGGGCAGAGGCCAGAGGTGTTACTAAATATCTTCCAATTCATAAGACTGCCCCACAGCAAAGATTTGGCCAAAATGTCAGTAGTACCAAGAAACTTCGCAAAGCACTTTTGACATGTTCGATCTGTCACAGCACTTTCTCCATATACTGTACAAATATTTTTTTGGCATTTCAGTTGTGTTTTTTACCTTTGTTCAAATAATAAAGCATAATATGCCAGAATGTTGTTCATATTTTTCCATCTTCAGTATTAAAATGGCTACACAAAAATTCACCAATTTGGTAAGTTTTTTTAAATGCACTCTGAGATGACAGCTGTCACAATACAATCTAACAAAATTGTTTCAAATGAACTTAAAGACAACTAAGCACTACTAGAGCCATTGTATGGAAAAAACTAAACAAACTTTTTGGCCAACTCAATACTTTATTTATCTATTTGTTTAATCATTTAATGTCTTCATGAGGGCAGGACTCTTATCTATCTGTTTGGTGTTCTGTAGCTCCCAGAACAGTTCTGGTATGTAGTCAACATTCAGTAAATACTTGCTGAGTGAACAAATGATTGAGTAAGTGATAGGCAGGATGACAGCTGAGATGTTAAATTCAAGTCCTGGCCATCCCACTTATTAGCAAAGTGTGACCTTCAGGAAATTACTTGTTTTCTGATCTTTATTTCCTCATCTATAAAACAATAGTAACAGTGCTTCTGAGCTAGCAGAAGAGAGAACTGGTGAGCTTGAAGCTAGATTAATAGATTATGCAATCCGTAAAACAAAGAGAAAATAGAATGAAGAAAAATAAACAGAGCCTCAGAGAAACATAGGACACCTTTAAGTATACCAACATATGTATAACAGGAGTATCAGAAGGAGAGGAGAAAAAGAAAGGAACAGAAGAAATATTTAAAGAAATAATGCCTGAAAAAAACCTAAACGTACCTCCAAAAAACCCATTAATCAACACATCTAAGAATCTCAACAAATTCCAAGGAGGAAAAATACAGACATCAGCATCCAGTTACATCATAGTTAAGAGACAAGGCAAAAAAAATCTTGAAAAGAGAAAGAGAAAAATAATTTATTGATACCAGCAGTCTGTTCAGAGTACTAGGTCTTCCTCCTCAGCCAAGCTGGCGGCAGGAGGAGGTTCTTACGCTGAATGTGTGGACAGCTAACAAGGTAATTGGATGAAGAAGAAGAAAAGCCCTTTCCCATCCTCCCTTACCAGAGTAGGGGTAGGACCAGGGGAAGAAAAGCACGTGTACCATAGAAGTCAAAATGGCACAAGGGAGGTGCTAGACCAAAAGGCCTATCAGTCTAGCCTGGAGAAAGAAGGGATGGGTTGGGAGGTGGACCCACCTGAAGCATGTGAATGTTTGGGCAGTTGATTAGCCATTTTTAAGAGAGCATCTGGTCCATCCCTCACCCAAGCTAATATAAACCCAGGGAAACAAAGAAGAAGCCCTCTTTCTTGCTCTTGCTCACTCTGGCTCATGACCTATACTCACACTGTGCACTTGCCTATTCTTTCCATGGGTCACGTGGCCTTAGCAGCCTCGTGGCCCATGGCCTCTAGTGGGGAGTCTCTCTCTTGCCCACCTGGTGATGTGCTTGTTTGTGTTTGTGCACTCTCTCTCATGGGAGTACGTGACCTGGCAGCCCTAGCAGCCACATGGCCATGGCCAAGTGGGCTCCATACACAGGCTCCAGGAGGGACCATGAAATGGACAGCAGCTGGGAACAAGCTAAGCTACCGGGATGGGGACTGATGACTGCTTAGCAGCTAACTGCAGACCCAAACGAGTGTAATTTAAAATAGAACAGAAATTCCGGACACTGCCTTTTGTCTTGGTTTTGTGGAGGAGATGAGCTTTGACACGGGAGTCCCGCATTCTCCCAGATTGTGCAGTACCTGAATACAACCTCTTTCCTTTTATTCCAGCATCTGCCTCACAGGGCTGGCTTTTGCTCACAGGTTTGGTGACAGGCAATCGAACTTCCATCTTGGGGGGGAGGGTTACATCATCACTACAAGAGAACCCCAACTATTATTAATAACTAATTTATCACTAGAAACAATGGAGCCTAGAAGGCAGTGGGATAATATACTGTATTCATATAGCTAAAACAAAAATAAGGGTAATCCCTGTCTAGTAGTATTATTGTTTGGATTAAAGAAACCGTAAATTCAGTGTCTGACCACAATGGTTCCATGAACATATTATTAAGGATCATATAGTGTATCTTCAGATTATCTTTAACTTCTTTGTGTTATTTAATCCACCCTATGTGAGTCAACAGGGGCAGCTCAATGTTGTTATGGTAGAAGGTAAAAATCAGCCTACCCATACCCATCCAGAGGTTTAGCCAAAAGAAGCGTATATCTCCACTTGTGGTTCTTCGTACGAAAAGGCTGTCTAAAAATGACTTTGTTTTATTCATTCAGTCATTTAGTGTTTATTAAGTACCTATGATGTGCTAGGAGCTAGTGCCTGGTGGAGAGAAGATATCACCTCCCTCATGGGCTCACAGAGTAGTTGGAGTGAACCGCGCTAATCAAATAGTCACATAAATGATGATGAGAAACGTGCAAAGGAAAGACATGAGAAATACTAAGATCCCAGAGTAGGTGGCCTTTACCATATTCAAGGATGTGGGGAACGCATTGCTTGGAAAGTGATGGCTATGCTGAGGTCTGAAAGATAAGTGGGAGCTTTCTTTCTCAAATAAGATGGAAGGAAAAAATGTTCCAGCCAGGGAGATATCATGCACCGAGGGCCTGTAGCAGGAGGGAATAGAACAAGGACAAGGGGACTAAAAGAAAGTTAATTTGAACATTTTATGTCTGGTAAGTTATTAATATCCAGAATATATAAAGAAGTCCTATAATTCAACAACTACAAATAAACAACCTGATTTAAAAATAGGCAAAAGACTGAAGAAGGTATACAAATGGCCAATAAGCATATGAAAAGATGCTCAACATCACTAATCGTTAGGGAAATGCTACTCAAAACCACCATTAGGGTGGCTATTATCAGGAAAACAGAAAATGGGACATTCTGATGAGGATGTGGAGGAATTGGAACCCTTATGCATTATTTGTGAGAATGCAAACTAACGCAGCCACCTGGAAACAGTATGGCAGTTCCTCAAAAACTTAATCATAGAATTGCCATATGATTCACAAATCCACTTCTGGGTTAGAGAATTGAAAGCAGAGAATTGAATAACTATTTGGACTCCCATGTTTATAGCAGCATTATTCATAATACCCAAAATATGGATGCAACCCAACTGTCCGTCATCCATTGGCAGATGAGTGGATAAGCAAAATTTAGTACTGTATATACATTCAAGGGAATATTATTCAGCCTTAAAAAATAAGGAAATTTTGGACTTCCAGCCAAGATGGAGGCATAGGGAAATACGCTTTGCTTCCTCGCACAACCAAAAGAAGGACAACCACCAATTTAAAAACAAAAAACAACCAGAACTGCCAGAAAATTGAACTGTATGGAAGTCTGGCAACCAAGGAATTAAAGAAGAAACATTCATCCAGACTGGTAGCGGGGGTGGAGAGGATGTGTGGCAAGGCAGCTGACCAGTTGGGCGAGGTGGCAGCTGGCAGACCAGGTGGTTCCACATTTGTGTGCAGATAAGCCAGGAGGAACAACTGGGGAGTGAGACAGACCATGCAACCCAGGGTTCCAGCATGGGAAAAGAAAACCTCAAAACCTCTGCTGGTAAAAACCTGTGGGGGTTGTGGTGGTGGGAGAAACCCTCAGCCTCACAGGAAAGTTCTTTGGAGAGATGCATAGGGCTCTAGAATGTATACAAACCCACCCACATGGGAATCAGCACCAGAAGGATAGAATTCTCTTGTGGGTAGCGGGGGAAGTGACTGAAAGTGGGTGAGAGCTGAGCAAGCGTCATTGTTCCCTCTCTGACCCCTCCCCCACATACAGCACCACAACAGCAGTGATGTGGATTGCCTTATCCTGGTGAACGCCTCAGGCTCTGCCCCTTACTGTGTAACAGGTGGAGACACGCTGAGACAAAAGGCACACTGAGACAAAAATATATGGCCCAGATGAAAGAACAGATCAAAACTCCAGAAAAAGAACTAAATGACAAGGAGATAGCCAACCTATCAGATGCAGAGTTCAAAACACTGATAATGAGGATGCCCAGAGAAATGACTGAGTACACTCATAAAATAAAGGAAGACGTGCAGGCTATACAAAGTGAAATAAAGAAAAATATACAGGGAACCAACAGTGAAGGGAAGGAAACTGGGACTCAAATCAACAGTTTGAACCAGAAGGAAGAAACAAACCTCTGGGACAACTTTAAACATTCCAATCTGAATCATAGTGGTGCCAGAAGGAGAAGAGAAAGAGCAAGAAATTGAAAACTTATTTGAAAAAATGATGAAGGAGAACTTCCCCAATCTGGTGAAGGAAATCCAAGAAGCTCAGAGAGTCCCAAAGAAATGGGACCCAAGGAAGCACACACCAAGACACATCATAATTAAATTACCCAAGATTAAAGATAAAGAGAAGTCTTAAAAGTGGCTTGAGAAAAGGAGAGAGTTACCTACAAAGGAGTTCCCATAAGACTGTCAGAAGATTTCTCAAAAGAAACCTTACAGGCAAGAAGGTGCTAGAAAGAAGTATTCCAAGTCATGAAAGGCAAGGACCTACATCCAAGGTTATTCTATCCAGCAAAGCTTTCATTTAGAATGGAAGGGCAGATAAAGTGCTTTCCAGTTAAGGTCAAGTTAAAGGAGTTCATCATCACCAAGCCCTTATTATAGGAAAAGTTAAAGGGACTTATCTAAGAAAAAGAAGATGATCAAAATTATGGACAATAAAATGACAACAAACTCACAGCTATCACCAACTGAACCTAAAAAACAAAAACAAGCTAAACAAACAACTAGAACAGGAACAGAATCACACAAATGGAGACCACATGGAGGGTTATCAGCAGGGAGGGAAAGGGGAGAATGGGGGAAAAGGTACAGAGAATAAGTAGCATAAATGGTGGGTACAAAATAGACAGGGAGAGGTTAAGAATAATATGGGAAATGGAGAAGCCAAAGAATTTATATGTATGACCCATGGACGTGAACTAAGGGGGGCGCAGGGAATGCTGGTGGGAGGGAGGAGTGCCATGTAGAGGAGGATAAAGGGGAGAAAAAAATGGGACAACTGTAATAGCATAATCAATAAAATATACTTAAAAATAAAATTTTTAAAAAAGTAAGGAAATTATGACATTTTGCAACATGGATTAACCTTCAGGACATTAGGCTAACTGAAATCATCCAGTCACAAGAAGAGAAATACTGTATGATCCCACTTATATGAGGTACTTCAGTAAGTAGTCAAAGTCATAGAAACAGAAAGTAGAAGGGTGGTTGCCAGCGGCCAAGGGAGGATTGGGGATTTGATCAGAGAATTGAAAGAGCTGCTGTGAGTTGGAGTTGAGATGGAAGACGCAAGAGGTGGGCCGAGCCAAGCAGACAACAGACCACGTCAAGTGGTTTGGTCTTTGTCCTAGGCAAGGGATGCCAGGGCTGGTAGTGGACAAGGAGGGGAGTGGGTGAAATTGGGAGATATTTAGAAGGAAAAGTCAATAGGGCCTAATGAGGCATGTGATGTGAGTGACTGAGGGAAGGAAGATTGCCCCAGATTCTTGGGCATCTTTAAGAGGCCCTGAAAACATTGTCTAGGGTCTTGTTAAGGAAGCTGGACAGTGCCCTCTCCAGATCTCAATGTAAATGTAAACTAATATTTTATGCCTCCCAAGAAGAAATTTGGGCACCTATAGCCCTTCCTCCCAGCTGGACATTCCCTCTCTGGTGGGTGGGCATCAGGGGACACAGTAAGTATAGGTTTTGATAGACTATAATCTAGACACACACTGACCTTCACCACTGAGCTCTGTTTGTGTTTTCCTGATATTTAGCCAGCCTTACAAATGGGCACTTTGGACCAGCCGGGAGTGCTTGGTTGCAAGCAACAGAAACTCTCTGGTTACCTGAGCAGAGAAGGACTTGACTGGAAAGTCATGTTGCTCACAGAATCATGTTCCCTGGTTAAGGAACCCAAGGTAGGAACCGGGAAGCTGGACCTGGGCCTGGGGTGACTAGACAGCCTGCTTCGGAAGTTTAGTGAACCACTGCCCAGTGATGCAGCCACTGGACCCTCGATGCCACTGTGGGCATTCTGAAAACTCCCTTCCCCTTCTACCTGCCCTCCATACTGTGAAATAAGGGCTGTTAATCCCATTACAGAGCTGAGAAAGCTGAGGCTCAGGGAGGTAAGTAGCTTGTCTGTGACCAGGTATCTTCCCTAACTTGGTAAGTGGCTGAGTCACTGAAGTTCCACCCACCACCCCCAGACTGATGGCCCCACAAGTTCCAGAAGGTTAGTCCAGGGTTAATTTACTTTTAAAGAGACTTTTTAAGAAGTATTGGTCCTGAAATTCAGAACCAGGGACAGCAGTTGCCTTGTTGATTTTTCACACGTAACCACAAATAAGACTGAGGTGGGTGGGGGAGATCTGATTGGATCTTCAGCTTTTGAGCAGAGGGCAAGTTTGCCTGCACTTGTTATGACATCTGCCACCTCCATCTTCACCCCCACTTCAAGTGAGCAGAACGTCCAGATACTAGGTAGCCAGAAACAGCAGGCATTCACCACAACCTCTAATCCTTTACCATCCGTCCTTCCTCCTGTCAGTTCTTTCTGGAGCAAGAGAGGAAAGAACACCTGGTTATCATTCTTAGGCATTTATCCAACATAAAAAATGGGTTGGCTGGACCCTGGCTGGGTGGCTCGGTTGGTTAGAGCATCATCCCAATATGCCAAGGTTGCTGGGTTGATCCCTGATCAGGGCAAGTGCAAGAGGCAACCAGTGAGTACATAAATGAGTGGAACAACAAATTGATTTTCTTCTCTCTCTCCCCCTTCCTGTCTCTCCCTCTTAAAAAAAAAAAGGCTCATCTGGGCAAAGCAGATAAATGGCACTTTATAGAACTGATGTAATCTTTAACCTCAATTTATTTGGGAGGAAAAAAGTGCTACTCGATCACATTAATTGGTTTCTGGCTCCAACTAGCCATTCAAAGTCTATCCCAGTTACGAGTTCATTCTGAAATTGTCTGAATTAGGGTTCTATCTTTAGAACTCAACAGTGCTCGATCACAGCTGCTGTCTGTTGACCTAAGTAAGGGCAGGGTCCCTCCCTGAGGTCATCAAATCCTCCAGGAAGCCAGGAGCATCCTATGGAGTGGCCAAGTCTTTAGGTCTTTCAGTTTTGTGAAGCATTTCATTTCCAGACCTAAAATGACATGATTTTTAAAGTTTATGGATTCTTTCAAGTCTAACACATTGGCTTTTCTTTGCATTTTTATCATACATGTTCCAATTTAGCAACATCAAATCACCTGCAACATACACAATTTACCCAAATCTTGCCATTCTGTAATGTGAAATGAATGAGTGCATGTATGCGTGCACACAAATGCATTGGTGTATAAGGTACATGACCAGTTTTGCTGGGATTGGTTGGGAGCAGACCACATAAGTGTGTGAATCTAGGCTTATCTTGGGAGCCATCTTGGAGGCTGGCTAGCCCAACGACCCTATTAAATTAGTGCCCATCCCCTCTTCTCATTTTGTCCTGTTTTATATCTTTCTAATTCCTATTGCTACCTGCAGTGATTTTCTTTCCTTGTTGTAAAATAAGTGTCCATCTCCCCCACTAGCCTGCATGCTCTGTGAGATCAGAGACACATCAGACCTACTCACTGTGGTCTCCTCTATATTTAAGAACATCATGTGGCACTTGGTAGGTGCTTAATAAACATTGGTTGAAGGAAAGACTGGAGAATTGGTGTCAGGCCCAGTAACAGGTGCCAGGAAACATATCACTATCTTGTTGTTGGTTTGTAGCCATTACTTTGAAGGCCTGAGACCAGATTGGGCTCTTTGAGCTAAGTTTCCACCTCTCTGAACTGTTGCAACCTAGGCAGATTTAACAGCTTTATTTTCTTACCATATTCCATGGGCCCTGGGAGCTGCCAGCACCAACTGTGGCATTTCCATAAATGCCCATGCCCCAGCTTCAGAGTAACCTGGGGAACTAGTAACTGACACTGGACCTCCCATAGGATTGTTGAAGTGGAGACCTCTCCAGACACAGGAATGATTTTAGATACTGGGCATTCCTCCAGAATGACAAACAGTCATTACTTCCATGTACCCAGTACCCAGCTACCCCCCAAGAACCGAGAATTGCTTCACATTCCATTACTCACATTTCTTTGTAAGGCTCATGGGCAGTTCCTTGGTCTGGCCTCACACTCACCTCTCCAGCTGTGTGACTGTACTGAACTACCCATTTCCCCTGATCTTCCCTTGCCAAAGTAGGAAAGTCTTGCTTATGGTCCCATAATAATGCAGTTCCACAACCCTTTGTCTGCAGTTCCAAAATCCAAAAAGCTCTGGCTACTGCAAGATTTTTCGTAAGTTCGCAGGGTCAGCCTCTCCAATCAAGACCATTAGGAACCTCCTGCAGTTGGGAAAAGTTGGGTTTACTGACTTTTGCCACAAGGGAGAATACACACCATGCATGTTCTGATATCTCCCTTTCACTCCGCTGGTGGGAGGGACTTCTGCCCTCAGTAGCACGACAGCCAGTAGTAGACAGGTGAGATCTGCAGGAGTTATCGGCCACATACACTCATTCTCACCGAGTGGGGGAGAGGACACCACATGCCAGTCAGGGCCCCTCAGGGCTGCACTAAGGAACAGAGTGAACCAGCTGAGGAAGTGGGCTGAAGGCTTTGTAGTAATGGGGTGGGGCGTCCATGGTTCCAACAAGGGGAAGGTTGTGGGGAGCTTTGCCCACAGAGCCCCCCATCTGCCATGGATGAGAATAAGCCTACCAAGACATGATCTGCTTGGGGAGGAAAGGTGGCTGTTCTCTCAAAGGAGAAGGACCAAGAGCCTTTTCCTCAATGGGCCTTTGTTGGGTTCATTTTGCACAGGAATACAGGTAAAGCTCATTAATCATTGTCAGGCAGTAAGGATCAAACAATAGATAACATTCAAAGAACTATGAGGACTTATTCTGAGTCAGGGTCTGTTAGCTAAAGGGCCATAAAACTTTGGGAAATAAACTCATTTCATGCTTGGACCCTTATCAGAAAATTGAGGACATTCTTAGTAAAGCAGGTTTCACAGGATTTTATGTATTCTTTCGTAGGCCTGATTGCCCAGGGAACCTGCCCTTTCCAGCACAGGGCTGCACCACCCTCTGTCATTGTTTCAGGCTTAGGTGGAGCAAGGGAAGTGAGGCAGCCAAGAGATTAGGAGACTTCTTGCAGACAGAATGAGGACTCGGGCTATGTCAAAGCTGAGGGGCGAGGGTCCATCACCCCCTTTTGCTATAGCCCCCAAGTCCTTCCCTGAGGGCCCTCTCATGATTGTGCCTGTCTTAGGTCCTCCCTCCCTTGAGGAATCTTACCCATCATTGGCTAACCGAACATGCACTGGGGGTCAGGCAGGGTGAAGTAAAGGGGGCAGAGGCAGCGCCCCTGCCAGGGAGATAAGCCTTGTCTCCTTAGTGGCTTAGGGTCCCAAGGTCTGTCACTCAGCCTTAGCCATGCGGGGGCGGGGGGGGGGGGCGTTCACAGCTTCTGAAACCAGGCAGGGCAGTTCCCAGCAGGAGGTGATTGGCTTGTTTGAATAGTTTCTCAAGCTGGCAGGGAACTGAGACGGAAGCCCCTCAGATGTGGATGGGGTGGAGTGCAGCTGGTCTGGCTGATGGGGGAACTAGCTGAGAGAAGAGGCTTTTCTATCGGGTAGGGATGGGGGGTATGTCTGAGAGGAACAGGGGAACTCAGGGCCCTGTGAGGCTCGAAGTTGTTAAGGCAGCCCTTGAACTTGTAGGACATGCAACACAGTGGGGAATCCAGGGGCATCTCATAAGAGGGTTAAGTTAGAAGGACTTATTATAGAATTCGGGCCCATGTTAAGTGACTAGAGGGAGTGTTCTGGATTGGCTACTGCCAGGAAGCAGGGCTAATTCTATGTCTGGGCACTTTAATCAATCTTATGTAGAAGGCAGAAGGATTGAAACATAAAGTTCTAGTTGGCCAAGAAGCAGTGGTTACTCATACTAGCCAGGATAGGGGGCTATCTGGTTATGTTAGCGGTTTGGACAGTATTCTTATTTTTGTCTGAGTTCAGACATAATTGCAACTGATCTGGTTTGTCTTGGACCTTCATGGGAACAGAGCAGCCCTGGAGGGCCTGGTGTTCTGTGACGCTGTTAGTATCCACTAGAGTGTACCAATGCCCTCTGAGGTCTTGCGGGGTGAGTTGTCAAGCCCTCCCACAGGGCAGCTGCTGCACTTGCTTTTAGACAGAACACATCAACCACCTGCAACACAAGCTGTTTTCAGAAACAGAACCGGCTACCGGGCCTGGCACCAGACCCTGGCGACAGGGGCCGTGATTGCTGAACCCAGGCTGTGAAACATCCCTAAAACCCAGCTGGTCATTTATACAAGGTCACACAGCTGCTGAGAAAGAGTCATACGCATAAACCCAAAGTGGACAGGCGACTGCTATCTCTTCTGTGGGGAAGCTGGGAAAGACTGACCTTGAGACAACTCAACGCCTGAGGAGGGCTCATGCTGTGTGCTGTGTATGAGCAGTGTGTACTATATGCCAGGAATTCGGGGGTGAACCAGGAGTAGGGGCTCCAAAGGTTGAGTTGGGGTCTTCCTGCGGACTTCCCTAGGAGACCAGGCCCAGCAGACTGTCGTGTTCTTGTCTGAGAAATGCCGAAAGCAGGGCCTGAACATACAGGGGCCCAGGCAGCCTCCAAGTTCTGCAGCAACAGGCCATGTCCTCAAGGCTTTTAGAGCACTGGGGTCTTCATGAGCCCCAGCTCAAGGGGGTAGCACAGCAAAGTATGGGATATCACTCACATCCCTGGGAGGGTAGGGACACATGCAGGATCCAGGCCTAATGAAAGCTGGCTGCCTCATGCCCTTTCACCTTCCTCCTCCAGAAACTGGAGCACCTGTGTGGGCTTTGGCCACTGTCCCACAACCAGCTTAGCTCTTCAGATTCTGTTCCTGAAACCTGGGCTTTCCTGACTCCAAGAACTCTGTCTCCTTTTCTAATTCCAGAGACTTCCAAGGTGTGAGCTGCCACTCCCATTACCCTCCCGGCATGCTTCTTAGAAAGGGTCATTGGTTTTACATAATCAAAGGGCTTGAGTTAAAAGGCCAGCCCTTTGTTCAAACATTCATCAACTATTAACTGAGTACCTACTCTGTTCCACTCCAGACCCTTGGAAGCACGCCCACTGCCACATTCTTTGGTATCCTAGCAACAAAAAAACTCTCATCTGAACTCTGGCCAGGACAGAGGCCATTTTCCCTCTGACTGCTGTCACTTGCAGCTTCTCTGGGTCTCTGAGCATCTGTTTGTGCAGCTCGTGGATCCAGTGAAAGCCCCCACTTGTCCCCAAAGGTGCCCAGAGCCCCAGCCCCGCCAACACCCCTGGTAGAATGAGCTTCTCACTCACATTCTCTGAGCTGGCCAACATCGCCATCCCACAGTGCGGTGTGGTGAACTTCAAGGCCATGCACCTTCTGCTCCATGGCATCCTGGAGCACATCCAAATGGCCGAGCTCAAGAAGGTCCTCTCGGGGGATGAGGATTTCCTCCAGTCCTCGCAGACTGTGTTCATGCCCCGGGAAGGAGATGCTCAGCCCATCCTCAACCCCATGAAGAGGCTGAGCAACGTCTTTGACCACGTGGTGAGCCGCATTGACAAGATGGAGAGCCAGCTGGCCATGCTGCAGGAACTGCCCTCTACCTCTGAGCTGCTGCAAGCCAGCCAGGGGACCTGCCGGCCAGCCCAGGAACTGTGGCAGCTGATAAAGCTCCGGAAGATGGTGGAAGGCAATGAAGAAGCCACTGAAAAGGTAAACCACCCAGCCTCCACAAGCCTCTTGCCCCCTTGCTCTTCTCCCAGGCATCTCACCACCTATTCCCTTGTGTCCCTTTGTGATGGGCCCTCCCTGTTGGGTCGTCAGGCAGACCAAAGCTCCAAGCTTGCATTCATCAAGTACTGAGGCAAGAAGCCAGACACAACGACCACATATTGTGTGATTTCATTTATACTAAATGTCCAGAATGGGCACACCCATAGAAACAGAAAGCACATGCATGGTTGCCAGGGCCCAGGTGGAACAGGGAGAGGGGAGGGACTGCGTCCTGGTTACAGGATCTCCTTTTGGGGGGATGGAACGGCTTTGTACCGGATGGAGGCAGTGGTTTCATTGTGAATGCAGTAAATGCTACTAAGTTGTTCTCTTTAAAATAGTTCCTTGTATGTTATGTGACTCTGATCTCAATAAAAAATAACCCATGAGGGAGGTGCCGTGGTAGTCATGGTGAAGAGGAGATCATGTTCTAGCAAGGGTGACAGACAAAAAGCAAGTGAGTAAAAATCTGTAGGAAATAGTCATGTGAAAAGTGGGAAAGAGTATTATCTGTACTTTGTAGGTGAGAAACTGACACTCAGAAATGTTCATTACTTTGCTGCCGGTGACAGTGGAGCAGGAGAGGAGCTGCAGCCTCTGCCCCAGGGCCTGCCTTGGGCCATGTACTCTCCTGCCTCCCCGCTCAGCCCATGCTTATCTATCCTGGCCTGTAGTCTTGGGGAAGACTCTGAATACTGGGAAATAAATACCCTGCCTTTCCTCTCATCATTCTCCCATTGGTTAAACTGGGGGGTGAGCGGTATGGTGAGCACAGTGCCTGTGGACCAGGCTCAAGGCACCAAGTGTACAGCAAGGATGAAGGATGGACATGCAGGGGCTGATGGAGAACATCCATCCAACGGATGGACCACTCTGAGGTGCGTGCCGTAAAGGGGACTGGGAGCAGAGCTTTGGGAGAAGGGTGTAGGGGTCGAGATGGTTCTGGAAAAGTAGATAGAAGATCAGCAGACAGATACTTGAAGGCACCCTTTCTAGAGGAGCAAGCGACAGCAGCCAGCACAGGGCACGCTTGGGACACAAGGGACAGTCTTATTGGCTGATCCCCAGAGGAGGATCATGGGTGATGAGCTGGAAGGTGGGCTAGGGCTCTACCCTGAGGGTCCTCAGGTGCCGGGGAAAAGTGCTCTCTCTCATTCAGGAAGCGTGCAGTCTTTCCTTTTGTGAACTAAGCTGCCCCAGAGAAGGCCAGTCTGGCCTCAGGGGAGAGATTAGCAAAGCAGGCATGACCAGTGGTAAGGAGGCCACAAGACAAAGAGCACCCAGCCAGGGAGTGGAACAGCATGCCAGGTGTGGCAAGCACAGAAAGGAAGGGCTCATCATTTGCCAGGTAAGCTAGATACTTGTGTCTGTTAGCTTCTTTAATCTTCAAAGCAACTGTGTGAGGCAGATTCTATTATTATCCTAAATTTACAGAAGAGGAAATTGAGGCCCAGAGAGGTTAAGGAACCCACTCGGTGTCACAGTGTTAGAAAATGGGCACTCGACCTGTCTTGGGCAGAGTGGGTTAGTGAAAGACATAGGTATGTGGGGCGCTGAGCATGCTGCCACTTCCCAACTGGAAAGGTGGGGAGAAGGTGATGGTTTCTTTCTCACAGGATTGTTGCAAAATTAAGATGAAATGAAATAATGCATGGAAATTGCTTAGCACAGAGCACCACATACTCTAGGTGCCCAATCAGTGGTCACTATTATTATTATTCAGAGATTTGAACTGAGCAGGGAAACTGAGATGGATCAGGACCTCAGCAAAGTCAGGCACCCAGAGCCCTGCAAAACCATGCCTGGTGTAGGGGGGAGAAGGGAGAGTCCAGTCTGGCCAAGGTGGGCTGATGCCAGGCGAGAGAGGCAAATCGACAACACAGAAGGACAGTAAGTTATCATGCTCAGTGGAAGCAGCCAGACAGAAAGGCCACATATTGCTTGATTCTGTTTATATGAAACGTCCAGAACAGGTAAATCTGTAGAGATAGGAAGTGGATTAGTGGTTGCCAGGAGCTGGGGGTGGGAGCAATGGGAGTGACTGCTGATGGATGTTCTAAAGCAGGGGTGTCAAACTCATTTTCACCGGGGGCCACATCGGCCTCGAAGTTGCCTTCAAAGGGCCGAATGTAATGTTAGGACTGTGTAAACTACTATGTAACTACTCCTTAACCAGGGGCAAGGAGCTCGGCACTGCCGCTGGGTAGAAACAAGTTGCCAGGCCGGATATAACAAAGGTGGAGGGCAGATTCGGCCTGAGGGACTTGTGTTTGCCACCTGTGTTCTAAATGTTGAAAATGTTCTAAATAGAGATGATGGTTGCACAACCTTGTGAATGAACTAAATGCCACTGAATTTTTCACTTTAATATTGTAATGTGTATTTTACCACACACACACAAAGAGATTGGCAGAATCAATCGTTAAAAACAAAAAACAAAAAAACGTGTTCTACCTGTACGCTGTCTACAAGAGAGACATTTTAGATTCAAGGACATAGATAGCTTGAAAGTAAAAGGGTGGAAAAAGATAGCCCGTGTAAGCAGTAACCGGAGGACAGCCGGAGTGACTACGCTGTTAGACAAGATAAACTTTAAGACAACAAATTGGTACTAAAGACAAAGAAGGCTGCATGGGTGGTGGAGGGCAGATTATGGAGGGCCCCGGAGGTTGGAGAGGTGCCACCCCTTCGGAGCAGCCTGCCTTCTACTTACCTTGATGGATGAAGGCTTCTAGAATGCACGAGTACCCAGAGTGACCCAACCGGTGCAGGAAAGGGGCAGACGGACGAGTTTAGACCTGGGTGTGCAGGCTTTAGAGGACTGTTTGTGCACTTAGGAATGTCTCTACTGTTAAAGAAAGTTGCCTTGTGGGAGCCTGGCTGAGGTTGCCAGGGGTGCCACGATGACCCATTGTAGGGGGCTGCCACGGTAGCTGTTCTCAGATGGTACAAGCTGCTTAGCTAAGTGCCTGCACCCAGTCAGGTTGGCAGCCGAAATGCTATGTTGATGGCAGGGTTCACCTTGCCTGCCTCCTTCTGCCTCCTTTCTCCAGGATGGCTGGGTGTGTCCTCAGCTGCCCTTTATGGGCACTGATCAAGGTGAATGGTGCCTGGAAAACTACGGCGGGCACCATGGAGGCTCCTTGAGAGTTTTGGGAGGACCCAGAGGCATGGCCCAAGGGCTGTGCCCTTGGTCATGCCACCACCAGATTTACGGGCTCAGGCACTGCAACAAGTTGTTACTTAGCAGGTAGATTGATTGCAGGGGGTTTTCACCCTCGGCAATGCTAACTTTTGGGCTGGGCGATTCTTTGTGGTGGAGACTGTCCTGTGCACTGTGGGATGTTAAGCAGCATCCCTGGGCTCTACTCATCAGGTTGCCAGGAGTTCCTCATAGTCATGGCAACCCCAAATGTCTCCAGATGTTGCCATATGCCCACAGGGGCCAAAGCACTACTGTTGAGAACTGCTGAGTAGATGCCCTGGCTGGTGTGCCTCAGTGGATTGAGTGTCGGCCTGTGAACCAAGGGGTTGTTGGTTTGATTCCCAGTCAGGGAACCTGCCTAGGTTGCAGGCCAAGTCCCCAGTGGGGTGCATGTGAGAGGCAGCCAACTGATGTTTCTCTCCCTCTCTTTCTCCCTCCCTTCCCTTCTCTCTACTAAAGTAAATAAAATCTTAAAAAAAAACCTCTCTCCCGATTTTACTCTCCCAACCCAAGACTCCTACTATATATCCCACAATTAAAATAATTTGAAATTTATATTGGTTTTTGAGAATTTCTTAACCAAGTTTAAGGGCATGGAAGACACTTTGGGGATTTAGAGAATCAGGGTCAAAGTTTCTGTAAAGCAGCAATAAATTTCATAGGTTGGCAGCACCCTCCCAGGGCCCCAGGAAGTGTTATTGCACCCCTAGGTCTGTCTGGAAGGTATGGGGTGTTAGCATTCCCTTTCCCATTTCCCAAAGCTCTGGCCACATAGATCAGTCTAGCTGGTTGTCTGAGGGGGTGTTTGCCTCGAACCCCCTCACTGATCCTTTACAGGCCTCTTGAAAGCACTGGGTCACCAACCTGAGTCGACATTCTGAAAGCCCCCTTCAGAGATGGAGAGCAAGAAAGACAGAGTTAAGTGCAAGTCTGGACAAGTCTAGCTGCAAGTGCCTGCAGGGCGTTCCACACACCTTGGGGTCCACTTCCAGCAAGGGCAGCTTTCCAGGCTCACCTTCCCTGAACATGGCTCAGTCCAAGCCCCATTTACAGCCTGAGGGGCCATGTGGGCCCTTCCAGGTTATTCTCCCAGCAACACAGTCCAGGCCCTGACCTTTCCCCAGTGCTCCTCCACCGGCCTTTCCTCCCTAGACTAGAGTCCAGGGCATGTCCCTAGGCTTGTGAGGAGCAGGCTGGGTTGGGAAACCTATAACTGACTATCATAGGAGAGCAACTGTGGAGAGCAGGACCAATAAAGTGGCATTGGTCTGGTCAAGAGAGCATGAAGTATATAAAACAAAGTGGAGTCACTCATGTCAACCAAGATGGCTGCCAGTCAGCCTTAACATTTGGGTTCAAGAGGGAAACTACCTAAGTCACACGGGATACATCTGGCAAGGAGACACACCTAAGATATCTGCACATGTGATCAGAACAGCCATGTCTGCAGAACGGGACCACCCATAGATAGGCTCCTGGGCAAACTCCTCACTTGCCATCAAGGGTGCCAAGATACCTATTAAGAGACCCAGAAGGGTGGAGTGCACCACCTTCAAGGTATAACTGAGGCAGGCTCCAGACCACTGCTGAGACAGCTGAGGTCCACACACCAGAGAGACGCTCCATGCCATGCTGAGCCCCCTTGGCACTGGCCACTGGAGGCTCTGCTCTGCTGGACTGAGGACTTCGTCTGCCCACCTGGCTCCGGGGACTCTGATGACTCCCTTGCCCACCGTGCTGTCTCCTGAACCTGCAGACTGAGACTCTAGGCCTCTAGAGTCTCCCTACTGACTGCTGTGTGTGTGTGTGTGTGTTATAGATCTCTCTTAGATTGTTAGACGGTGAGTAGGATATTGTACGTTGATGCTCTACTTTGAGTGAACCTGCATGCAATAAAAGCTGAGTGAGCAGCACAGTTACCTTGTGTGACTCGTCTATTCCCTGGTGCCAAGCTGCTCAGCAGGCAGCACTCTGCTGATTTATAGGACAGATTGTATCATGAACATACGCTCACAACAGCAGCACCTTATGAGAAAATAATCTTTCTCCTCTCATGGGCAGCCCTCGATCATTGAGCTGTCTGTAAAATGTACCATCTTTTCTGGGTTTTGTTGATTTTTTTCAAAGAACAAGCTTTTAGTTTTGTTGACTGCCTCTATTACTTCTTTACTCTCCACTTCATTAGTTTCTACTCTAATCTTTATTGTTTCTTTTTCTTTCTTTCTTTCTTTTCTTTTTTATTTTTTAAATATATTTTATTGATTATGCTATTACAGTTATCCTATTATCCCCCCTTCATTCCCCTCCACCCTGAACACCCTCTCCCACCCACATTCCCCCCTTTAGTTCATGTCCATGTGTCATAAGTTCTTTAGCTT
>CM052540.1:90114465-90262393 GCA_028533065.1 Trachops cirrhosus
TTGAATTCTTATTTCTTCATTCTTTTCTGGTTTTATATTTTTTCTTCCTTCTGGTCCACTCCATTGATGTGAGACCCACCTTTCATTTTATCACTATTGGTTCCCTGTGCATCTTTCTTCATTAAACTTATTGTAGCCTGCATTTTTTCATCTAATTTGCGAACAAAATCAACCAATTCTGTGAGTATCCTGATCACCAGTGCTTTGAACTGTGTATCTAATAGGTTGGCTATCTCTTGGTCGCTTAAAAGGATGGGTTCTGGGGCTTTCAATTCTTCTTCTGTTTGAGCCATCTTTTTGCTGTTTTTTTTTGTTTTTGTTTTTGTTTTCTTTGTTGTTGTTTTTTGGTCTTGTTGAGCTCCTGCAGTGAGGGAAAGGGCCTTAGGAGTTCACCAGGGCGGGGCACCCCAGTTGCTGGGTTGTGACGCTGTATGTGGGGGCGGGGTCCGAGGGTGAACAATGGTGCTTGCTCTGCTCTCTGTAGGACCTCAGACCCTTCCGCCGCTTTCAAAAGCCAACTGGGCCCCTCTGGCACCAATTCTGGTGTGGGGGGGCCGGTGCCCCCCGAGGGACCTTCCTCCTCAGTCAGTGACCCAAAGCTCTATTTCCCGGTGCTGGGACCCTGAGTTTCGAGCAGTGCCTTGCTTCACAATGGCCGCCTCGCTGGGTCTGCCTGTCGCCATCCCCTGGCCGGGGCCCACCAGCCACTGCTGCTTGTGCGCCCAGGGTCTGCCTGCTGCAGACTTGCACACTGCCCCAGTTGCTCTGTGCTCTGCTCTGCGACCCTCGCCCGGCCGACTCCGCCCCTCCTGCCAGTCTGGATGAACGTGTCTATTTTTAAATCCTTGGGTGTCCGACTTCCATACACTTCAATTCTCTGTCAGTTCTGGTTGTTATTTTGTTTCTATATTGTTGTTGTCCCTATCTTGGTTGTGTGAGGAGGCACAGTGCATCTACCTATGCCTCCATCTTGGCCGGAAGCTCTTTTTTTTTTTTTTACTTAGAATAGGTTTAGTTTGCTCTGCTTTTTCCAGTGTTTTATGATAGGAGGTTAGGCTTGATCTGAGATCTTTCTTCTTTGTTAATATAGTCATATCCAGCTAAAATTGCTCTCCAAGCACTGCTTTAGCTGCATCCCATAAATTATTGTGTGTTGTTTTAATTTTAATTCATCTCAACATGTTTTCTAATCTCCTTTGTGATATCTTCTTTGACCCATTAGTTATTTGGGAGGATGCTGTTTGATTTCCACACATCTCTGAATATCTACTAGTTTCTACTGTTGATTTCTAATTGTATTACATGTGGTCAGAAAACACATTTTTGTATTATTTCAGTCCTTTTTAAATGTATTGAGACTTGTTTTTATGACTAGCTTATGGTCTATCCTATAGAATGTTCTATGTGTGCTTAGAAGAATGTATATTCTGCCAATGTTAAGTGAAGTTTTCTATAGATGACTGTTATGTCTGATTGGTTTATAGCATTGTTCAAATCTTCCTGTTTCCTTGCTGATCTGTTTAGTTGCTGTATCCATTATTGGAAGCGGGTACTGAAGTCTCCGACTATTCTTGTTGAGTTGTCTATTTCTCCTTTCAGTTCTGCCAGTTTTTGCTTCACGTGTTTTGGGGACTCCATTGTTAGATGCGAATATGTTTTGTTTATTATATATCCGGTAGATTGATCCTTTTGCCATGATATATGTCCCTCTGTGTCTCTAGTAACAATTTTTGTCTTAAAGTCTATTTTGCCTGATATTAGTACAGCCATTGCAGTTCTTTTGGATATTGCTTGCATGATATATATTTTTATATCCTTTTATTTTCAACCTATGTGCACCTTTGAAGCTAAAGTGTCTCTTATGGCACCACGAGTTTGGATCATGTTTTTTCATTCATTCATTCTGCTAATCTCTGCCACTTAATGGAAATTTTAATTGATTTACATTTAATATAATTATAAGAAGGACTTCTGTCATTTTGCTATTTGTTATTTTTGTTAGCCAAATGCCTAACTATACAATAGGCCCTTTATATACATTATCACATTTTTATGACCATTTTATGATTGAGGAATCCAGAACTTAGATGCAGCAACACCTCCAGCCAGCGGTGAAACTGAGCTATGAGCCCAGCATTGCACACATCAGCTCTTGCCTGAAGTTTCCTCACTGGTCCTCCACCTTCCCCTGTTGTCTTCCCAGGACTAGCTACACATGCAGCCAGGAGAACCCTTTAAAAATGTAAATCCAATCATAACTCCCTTGCTGATCCTCCTATGGCATCCACCAAAGGCCATGAGATGTTTCATAATGAGTGACACCTGGTTACTGAATACATTCAAACACAGGGCTGCTTCCTTCCCACCCAGGCTACTTGAGAGCTCAGAGCACTGTAGACTTAAGTGTCATGTGCTGGCCTCTTAGTAAGTTCCAGCCGAGGCCTTACAAGAGCCAAGAAAACTTCTTAGAGCATGGCAATCATCAGAGAGCTTACTTCTCTCCTCTGCCAGCCACACCCAACTTTGTGTTTTCCTGTCCTCTCTCCCTCTGCAGTCCATGAAGACCCTGCAGGATTTGCTCACTGACATTCATGCACTCAAGGCCACCACTGAAACCCTCCGGAAGGATGTGGACGTGCTGATGGACATGGTTAATAAGGTAGACCCTCCCCACCATCCTCCAAGCTGGCCATGCTGTTCATACTGCTGGTGGATGGGTGACAGAATAAATCTAGGAAGCCTGTTATTAGTCAGAGGACACAGCCATGGGGGCAGGAGATGGGGGCTGACGTGGTCCAGCTGCTTAGCCCCTCCCCCTGAACTCTCCATGGCTTCTACCATGCTGTGCTCCTCACACTGCAGTGTTGGGACACCATTTGCACGTGTCAGAAACTTAGTTCATTCTGGCTTAGTTCATCCTTCCAGGATGGTTTCAGGTACTGCTAGATCAAGGTGGTCATATCACATCAACACCTTTCTCTCAGTGATGATTTTCCTTTGGCTTGGCTTCATATTTAGGTAGGTAGGTATTCCCTAAGTCTTGGCTACTCCAGGCTTACGTTCCATCAACTTAGGAGAAAGAGAACACCTCTTCCTCTTCTAGAAAGCTCTGTTTACACTGAGAAGTGGAATAAACCTAGCACAGGCCTATATGCTAGCTCCTTCTTTAGCCACAAGGACATCAACCCAGGCACGTTCTAACTCCTTACCATGATGTGGAAGGACATGGAGTTTCTGAAGTGTGATCTCATAGCTGAGGAGTAAGAACTTGGGTCAGAAGCCAGCTCTACATACCCCTCAGGTTGGTATTGTGGCTGAGGTGTTACAAGCAGCCTCCCAATTATATGATTTCATTATTGTCCCCAGTGCACAGTTCAATGTACGCATTTGATTGTCAGAGCAACTGTGAGAACTTCAGTCTTGGGCTAGGTAGCTCCCATCTGAGCAAAAGGGTAGTTAGGAAACTCTGTCATGAAACACTAAAAAAAACCCTTGGACAAATCTGTTGAGAGACAATGCCCACTCAGCTTACCTCTTGGAGATTCTTAATGTACATTTGTCCATTAAAGGCTCTGAGAAGTCTTGCAGCACAAACACCCATGGAAGGCTTTTTAAGCCCAACATTTTCCAAACTTATTTGCCCAGGGAACCCTTTTCTACTCCTTTCTTACTCTCTGGGAAACACTTTTTCTTTCTTTTCCAACTTTTAGTCACCTAGACCTAAGTCCTTGTATTTGAGCAGTGGGAGAAGCAGGGCCGGTCCCAGAACTTGCACTCCTAACCCATGAGTTTGGCTCATTTGACAGATACACCTGGAAAGAATATCCACTTTCTTTGATGATTTGAAAGGGCAGAATCGGAAGATGAATGCACTGCAGCGGGATGTGGTGAGAGCCTTAGTCCCATTTTTCCACCCTGGCCCCCTGACCTCTGGGACTAGGGATGCCTAGGACTGGGAGGGGAAAGGAGGGGAACACAATCTGGAAAGGCCCATTTATCTGCAAGTGTGAAGGACAGTGTGGATGAGGGAGTCACCCGAGGGCATCATACCCTTCAGGTTCACGTCCCTCATTCCCAACCCCTCCTCTACCTCCTAGGCTAGTCTCCAGAACAAGATTCTCACCATCCCCAAAGCTGAGGACGTGGTACTCTGGAGCGGCCTCCATGAGGCTATGTTCACCCCAGTAAGTGAAGAAGGATAGAGGAAGGGGAAGTAGGTGTGAGGGAGCAGGCAGGGTGACCGCTGAGCTGGCCTCGGGCAGCCCTGGCCAGCCCAGCTACTTTTTCCACAGGAAACTACTTCACTACAGCTGGAGGATTCTGATCTGTGGCAGATTACAGATCAGCTCCAAGAGATTGAGCTTCCCCAGACCACCAAGTACCTTGAAACTGCTCGTCAGAGCCAGGTCTCAGAGGCTGTCCAACTCCCCAAGCTTCTGGATACCACTTGGCATTACCAGGTCCCAGGGCAACTACAGGAGGAGGAGTCTGCCCAGGCAGTTCCACTCACTGGGGCCCAGGGGTTGGGGCAGCCTCAGGTGCTGGAGCATCGGCCACCAGTCAAGACTGGGCCTGCACCTGGACCCAGGCCTGGTTCCATGCCGAGGCCACAGCCTAAGTCAACGCGTGCACTTGGGCCCACTCAGGGGCCCAGTCTGACACCTGGCTTTACACCAGCACTTTGGCTTCCATTCATACCTAGGCCTGCCCATGAACCTGGGCCTGCCTCTGGACCTGGGCCTGCCCCTGGACTTGAGCCTGCATTCGGACCTGGGCCTGCCCCTGGACTTGAGCCTGCATTCGGACCTGGGCCTGCCCCTGGACTTCAGCCTGCGTTCGGACCTGGGCCTGCCCCTGGACTTGAGCCTGCGTTCGGACCTGGGCCTGCCCCTGGGCTTGAGCCTGCGTTCGGACCTTGGCCTGCCCCTGGACTTGAGCCTGCGTTCGGACCTGGGCCTGCCCCTGGGCTTGAGTCTGCGTTCAGACCTGGGCCTGCCCCAAGCCCTCAGTTAGCCCCACCAGGATTCTGGCCTTTTATGCCAGGTAGTTGGCCTCTAATGCCAGGTAGCTGGCCTGTTCCCAGAGGCTTGCCCTGGTCTAATGTTGGGCCTTTCTGGGACTTAGGTTCCTTCCAGCCTGCCCAAGGCCCATTGGGCCCCCTGTCTGCTCAGCCCCCAGGCTTGAGGGCCCCACCACCAGCCGCAGAGCTTGAATCTGCTTGGCCTCGTCCACGGGTGTCACAGTCTCACCCTGCAGGGGTGCATGAGCTCCCAGTTTTCTCAGAAAGTGGGGAAGAAGATTATTTACCTCACAAGAAAATCTCTCAGGATGAAGCCCCCAGAGCTGAGGCCCCCAAGGAAATGCCTCCTAAGGATCCCCAGTCTGCCCTTCAAAAGATGAAAACCACCGCTGCCGTGGCAGCTGCTGCTGCCGCCGCATATGCAGCGGCCGCGACCTCGGCCGCCCGGGCAGCCGGGATCGCTGCCAAGGCCGTCAAGGATGCCCCCGCCACCAAACTGGCCACGGTAGCAACAACCGTGGCTGCATCTGGGCCCTTAGGGGTCTTTGCAGACGTCATGGGCGCTGGGTCTTCCCGTGGGGCCACAGGCTCCGTGGCCTTCCCTAATGACACTGAGATGGAAGACTTGCAGGAGGTAGACTACAGCGACCTCTTGTCTTCTTCATATGGTGCTGCTGCCTTCATCCCACCCGATGCTACCCTCTCCCAGTCCATGCTCGCAGCCAAACAAGCTGTGACCCCCGAAGACAAGAAGAAGGCCGTCAAGTATTCCATGAGCCACATAGCCCAGATACCCATTCGACACGACTCCCTGAAAGAAGAGCTTGTCCAGCTGTCGACCACCCTGGAGCAGCGCATAGGTTATCTAGGTAGGCCCGGACCGGCTCTGGGAAAGGCGGCAAGGGCTCAGGCCCTCCCTGTGGCCTTCAGGAAGCACCTCCTCTCCTTTGTTTAACTGCCCCAACACAGTCTACCTTCTTTTGGTGTAAGCATTAGCCCCTTTCTAGCCTGCTCTATCCTTTACAATGAATGTGTAGTGAGGTCTCATCTTAGGACAGAAGGGCAGTTTCGAGTCTAAAGCTGGTGCTTAAAGAGGAAAATTTCATATCAAAATCACTCTTGAAAATCACCCATAAAACCCAGTCCTACTGTATGGTGTTTTGACAAATCCAGATCCTCCGGAGTGTCCAACAGTGCTGAAAAGGCCCCAGATGAAATGATCAATTTGGGATTAGGAACAACTGCCAGGCAAACATGGAGACCCTTAAAGACCATAGTCACATTCTGGGTGGCGCTGGCGTCAGTAGATTTATGCTCCATTTCATGCCCACAATGGGCGTATGCTCACTGAGGGGTATGGAGGGACACGGTGGCTCACTTCAGTGGTTCTCAACTTTGAGCCTGCCTCAGCAACCCCTGGGGGGCTTGGTAAAGCACAGACTGTGGGGCCCATCCCCAGTTTCTGACTCAGGCTTTTGGTGGGGGTAGGGGGGTGGGGGGTGGGCAAGAATGTGCATTTCTAACCCTTCCTGGGGAAATGCTGCTGATGTTGCAGGCCTGGGAACCCACTCTGAGATCCATTTCCCTACCTTCTTTAAATCATTATCTTTCTGTTTTGCTCTCTGCCAAGTATAATTGTTGAATTAACCTAAGTCCATGTACAGTGCTGCCCCGATGGGCGGTGCTATTCCACAAACCTTGAAAAGAAAAAGAACTTTGCATAGTTACAAAAAACCACGCTGAACCCTGGTTGGTGTGGCTCAGTTTGTTGGGTGTCATCCTACAAACCAAAAGGTCACTGGTTCGATTCCCAGTCTGGGTACATGTCTGGGTGCCAGGTTTGGTCTCCAGCTGAGGCATGGGTCTCCAGCTGAGGCCAGTGAAGCAGTCAACTCCTGATCGATGGTTGTCTCTCTCTCACATCAATGATTTTCTCACTCCCTTTCTCTCTCCCTTCCCCTCTCTCTGGAATAAAAAACAAAAGACAAAACAAACAAACAAAAAACACCTACATTGATGTCAGTGAATACTGGGGCACAGCTAAGGTTCTGATAGTAATGAATTTAAATTTAAAATGTAAAGCTGTAATAGCCCAAAGTCTACCACTGATCAGCTGCTATTTTTCTTAAGAAAGCTATAGTTAGGTTGTAAACACGTCGTGGCTGCAATTTTTCATACATCCCTAGCCCTGACCTGTACATTAGTTTTTTTGCCTATCATCTGGAATTGGATATAGCATGCTATTTTTTACGTTATTTTTTTCACTGCCGTTTATCTCACCTGCCCCCCCCTTCTACCTCCACCCACCTCTCCCCCACAATGTATTTTTTTTACCCCTCTCTTCTTTTGTTAAATCTTCCTTTTTATTTTGCAGTGAATAATATAAATAAGGTACTTCATAGTTTTGCTCAAGGTGTTTTTTGGGAAGGGAGTTGATTCTGTTTTGTTTTTTTTTTTTAGTTAATTCTGGAGCATGTTCCTTAGATCTGCTCTGTCTAATATGATAACCTGGAAACACTCGTGGCTATTGGGCACTTGACCTGGGGCGAGTTCAAGGTCAGATCTGCTCGAACTGGGAAACACACAGTGAATATTGAAGGCTTAATACAGAAACAAGAATATAAAATATCTCAATTTCTATTATATATTTAAATGATACTATTTTAGATATATTGGGTTAAAAATGTCGTATAAAAATTAATGTCACCTGCTTCTTTTTAGATTTTTAAAATGTGACTCTTAGAAAACTTTAAATGACCTCAAAGGCCCCAAGCTCACAGCACGATATCTGTCTATCAGACAGCGCTGCCTCCGACATCTCATAACAGACGCAGGTGGGACTCTAAACAAAGCACCCTCCCCCATTCCTGCCCCCAACAGCCACCCTCTCCTTTGCTTTCAGCTAGTATGGGAACCTCTGCCAAGATCGGGACAACGGTGGACATACTGCAAGAAAAGGTTGGCAAGCTCCAGAAATCCAGGATGCAGGTCAGTATCTTGGGCAGAAAGAGCTTTTACTAAGAAGATGATGACGTGAGACAAGCTGATGACGCACTATGACCCAGAACTAGATGGAGCATTTGTCCTGTAGCTAAAAAGAGGCCTGGGGCAATGAGGGGCAGAGGTGGCAGCTGCAGCCTAGCACCCTGCTCCGGCTGGCTCAGGGGTCCCAGTGCGTGGGCGCAGTCCTAGTGGCAGTTAAGATGGCAGGTCGGAGACACGCCGGCCTGGTACGTTCTTCAAGTCCCATCTCACCCATGGTGACCTCAGCAGCAGAGGCCTAGGATGTCTGTTTCTGCCCCCTTTAGGAAGAGGAACTCGAGAGAATTTGGGGCCACCAAATAGCAGTGGTAAAGGACCACTACGTCGTGCTGGACAGGGCAGTGGAACAAATCCATATTCGCCTGGATGAGTTAAAGGTTCGGACGTCTGGGGTCCCAGAATGGGCAGCTGAAGGGACAATTCTTCATCGGGATATCACACCCTCTCCAAGGTTTCACATATGCACGGAAGGCAGGGGAACCAGTGGGAATTTTAGCGGCATTCTCCTACGCATAAATTACGCTTCAATTAGGAACAAACAAACCCCGCCTCCCCCACCACGTGCACACACACGAAGACAGAAGGGCCTGGATGGCGTCCGTCTGGTTGACCACTGGGTCTCCCACCCCTAGAAGGGTGCCCGGAGCAGAGTGAAGGCTCAAAATGTGTTGAAAGAATCCAGTGACTCAGAGGATTTCTTGCACCAACTGTTACATCGTCTGTGACTCTCCCCTATACCACCTTGCTTCTGACCGATCAGCGTGGAAAGGCCTTTTTGGAACAGCAGAGTTGCTGACACGGGAAGTGTGGAGACCATACAGAGCCCTTACCAGGGGCTCACTCCACCAGACACTCTCTCCATGAGCCTGAGGGGTTCTGACTTTCTGAGCTGGACCTCAGGGCCAGACATTTGGAGAAGGGACCAAAGTCATTCCCAGTAGGGGGTGACCTTCTCCCACAGTAGAAAGAGAAGAAGTCCCAAACACAATCAGCCGAGGTGGTTTCCATGAGGGCTTCTGACTCCCTGTCAGGGGGCTATTGATAGGATGCAGCAGGATGCAGGGGGCAAAAGGGGAGGACCCATACAGGGCAACTCAGACAGTAAAAGAACTTCTTCCACGCAGGGAACTGGCCCCCAGCCTACCTGCAGGGGCTCCAAATGCAGAGGTGACCAGGGCTATAGGACTGTGTGAGTACCAAGGTCAAGCATAACATCATCTCCTGCCAACTCTGGGCCCTTTTTTGTCACTGCTTCAAAGACGCCAGGTTGCCATGTCCGAGGCACATATTGGTGCCCTTCCTCGATACAGATGAGCCAATTCATTAAACGTGTCTGATGTGTACCCACCACTAGGCCCTGCCCTGCATGCATGGGGGGGAGGCGAGGTCACGGTACCTGGCTCCAAGTAGTCATCACTTGTGGAAAGAAACTCCAGAGAATGAGGCCCAACCACCAGCACCAAATAGATCAAGGCAGCCTTTGTCTTAACTACCTTTCTGTCCTTTGGGCCCATGAGAAAGAAGTAATTGCTTATGAAAGTTAAACCTGGAACAACACACTTTGTATATAACACATATTTCATTAAATATATCTTAAATGAACACATGCAACAGATCAGCAGCCCCTGTGCAGTCCTTCCAGTAGAGAAATGCGAGCATGCAGACACATCTGGAGTAGCTGTTACTGCTTTACCTGGATGTCTGTGAGAAAATGTTATGAACACAACAGGTGATGCAGAAAATCCTCTTATTCATTCATCAAGTCACCTGCCAAAGTTACTGAGCCTTCACTCTGCACCAGACACCCTTCTAGGGCCCGGCGATGCAGCAGCCAACAGGACAGGCACCATCGAGGCTCTTCTGTGTTTGAGAGTAAGCAGTGGTATTTGTGTCTTTGATCAAAGTATACTTTATGCACAGTAAAATGCCCAAGTTTTAAGTATAAGAGGTGGATAAATTTTTGCCTATTTACATATTCGTGTCCCCACCACCCAATCAAGATGGAAACATGTCCATCGCCTTATTAAATGTTTATTTATTGATTTTTAGAGAAAGAGAAGAAGGAAAAGAGAGAAAAACACTAATTTGTTGTCCCACTTTTTAATGCATTCACTGGGGATCAAACCCACAACCTTGGCATATCAGGACAACACTCTAATCAACTGAGCTACCCAGCCAGGGCCATATCCATTACCTTAGAGTGCATCTCTTAGAGTGTTTCCCACTAAAAACACAGCTGGAAAGTAAATGAGAACAGAACTCTTTCTTTTTGACTTGATGGAAAACATTACTTTTCTTTTGCAAGAGGATGTGATGGAGCTTTGCATTAATTAGAATTAGGTTCAACTTTGAATAATGTAATCCCCCCCAAAATAACTGACTGAAACAAGGTACCTCAGAAAAACAAGAAAGTCAGAGATGATTATCTATGGCGGGTCTCGAATTCCATGGTGTGAGATTTCCATTCACAAGGTCCCCTCAGGCTCCAAGGTGGCTGCTGGTGCTCTATACGTTAACTCCACACTCAGGCCGGCAGTGAGGAAGACACCTGCCCACTGTCATACTTACCCCAAGGGTCACACCACGCTATAAGGGAGGCTGTGAAATGTAGTCTTGATTCTGGGAGGGCAGATGGCAGCTAAAAGTGGGAGGTTCTGTTGCTGAGGGTGAGAGGAAGACCAGACATGAAGGGAGAAGTAGAAGCCCGTCTTCTGATTTGGAGGAAAAGTGACCTCTGGGGACACGGCCCAGTGGGTGTGAGGCTCTCCCTAACCCACTGTGAGGCCCCAGTGAGTGGGGAAAGGGCAGTGTTGATGGAGGGAATCGGTTCTTGGTGGAGTCGAGGGGATGGGAGTGTGTCCCCCCGACAGCGGGGCGCAGCCTGGCCAGGTGTCAGTGCTTGGCTGGTGAATAGACTGGGATTCCTGCTGGGACCTCACTACAGGTCAGAAGGGATGAGCTTGCCTGAAACATCCAGGGAGCCGAAGCATCAGCTCCGGCTTATTCTTTCCGTTCTCAGGTCTGCCTCCCTGTGCAGTGAAGTTGCCATGCCCATCTCCCAGATGACAGCTTTTCCCAAGTCCCACATTTCTTCCCTTCAAATCTGGGCACCAGGAGTCCAGGAGCCTAGGCCTTCCCATGTGCCCACCCCACCTGCTGTCCACCTGGCCTCAGTGTCCCAGCAAGGGTGGAGTTGGGAGGCGGGCATTATCCTCAGGGCTTCCAAGGTTGGCTGACATGCCCTTTGCTTCTGTTCTTAGATTCTCCAAGCTCAAATAAAAGACCTAGAAATGCGAAAGGCAGACAAAAATGTGATGGAGCAGGAGTTGCAAGAGGTGAGTGAGCAGATTCCTCTCCCCCTTCTGCTCCCTGGTCCTGAGGCCCAGCTCTGCCACCCAGGGAATGGAATCAATCAGCCAAGACAAATGCTGGCAGTGAGACTTCAGAGTCATTCATATGGAAAGGCTGCAGAAGCTTCTCAAAAGTTGTCCTGTCAATTCCTATTTTCAGTGACTCAGGGTTAGTGACAATGTGTTATGTGAACTTAAAAACCATGCACCAAACCCTTGGGTACATCCTTGCCCTGGGGCTGTGCCAGTGGCAGCTGTCACTTAATGGCACAGAGGAAAAAAAAATCATGCACCAACTTCTCTGTCATAGGAAAACTGGGCCTCAGATCTGACCATTGTCTTTGAGTCAACAGGATAGAATTTAAGCCAAAGCTACACATCCAGGGTCCCAACCTGAAAAAACTAACTGAAGTGGTCTGATCTCCCCCAGCTTCCCCTTGCTCCCACCCCAGCCTCCCCTTGCTCCCACCCCAGCAGCTCTGCTTCTCTGAGTCCCTTCTCTCTCTAGAAAGCCGACAGGAGCACCCTGGCAGGCAAAGCAAGCCGGGTTGACCTGGAGGTGATGTCAGTGGAGATGAATGAGATGATGCAGAGCATGCTATTCAGGGTCGTGTCCCATGAGGATGACTGGAAGAAGGTTGTGGAGCAACTTAGCAAGGACCTGGGCACCAAGGTGAGGTTCCCTGTATTAGGTATCACTTGTTGCGTAACAAATTACTCTGGAATTTAGTGGCTTAAGGCAACAAGCATTTGGTTTCTGAAGGTCAAGAATTTGGGAGCAGCTTAGCTGGGTGGCTCCGGGTCTCCCATGAGGTTGCAATCAAGATGTCATCTGGGGCTGCAGTTCTCTGCAGGTGACTGGGGCTGGAGAAACCACTTCTAAGGTGGCACCCTTCCGTGGCTGTGGGCAAGGCTCCTCATCCCTCATCCCATGAACTCCTTAAGGCCACTTGGGTAGCCTCACAACACCGCAGCTGACGGCCCTCAAAATGAGTGACCAAGGGAGCATGACAGATAGAGCTTTTACATATATCAGCTGGAAATCTGTGAAGAGCTCTCCTTCATCAATTTGAGCTGATTACCCTGAAATATGGTTCTTTCAAGGAAAGAAAGAAACAATGATGAATTATTTCCTTTATCACCAGTTTTCATGGTAACATATTGGTGGAAATAGCCACATCCAAAACACGGTGGCAAATGAGGGTTTCTGTTTTTATTTTTTTATTTCTTCTTCGTGAGTGTCACCACGAATCATGGGTTTTTATGTATTCAATACTCAATTCATTCAATTAATTAAGTTACTATTTATTTTGTCACTCATATGATCTCATCTTTGGCCTGTGAGCTGGCTTCTGAGCCCTTCCACTGGACCCTCTGTCATGAGATATCTGTCTTATTTCCTAAATGACAAGCTGTTCCAGGCTTATTGTCAACAATCTCTTCCTCAGACCTGAATCCGCCATATCTCTGTGGAGTCCTGGTTCCTTTCAGTGGGGAATGGTGTTTAGAGACCAAAATCTGGGCACTGGAAGGAACACATTAAAAATTCAGAAGTCCCACTTTACAAAAGAGTATGGCAGTTTTTCAAAAAGTCAGACATAGAATTACCATACCACTCAGTATTTCACTCCTAGATATACATACCCAAGAGAAAACTTATGTCCAAGTGAAAACTTGGATAAGGATGTTCATTGTGGCATTATTCATAAGAGCTAAAAAGTGGAAACAACCCAAATGTCTATCAATGGATGAATGGATAAACAAAATGTAGTCTAGCAATAAAATCAAATACTATTCATTCCGTAAAAAGGAATGAAGCACTAATACCTGCTATAACCGGGATAAACCTTGAAAACATTATACTCAGTGAAAGAAGCCAGACAAAAAAGGGCACAGATTGTGTGATTCCATTTATATGCAATGTTCAGAATAAGCAAATCTACAGAGACAAAGTACAATAGATTAGTGGTTGCCTACCTCTGAGGGTCTAGGAGGAAATGAGGGGTGACTGCTAATGGAGAGGAGGCTTCTTTTGGGAGTGATGAGAATGTTACAAGATCGATTGTGGTGATTTGATGGTCACACAGTTCTGTGAGTGTATATGCTGCACTGAGTAAATATGTGTTGAATGTGTGAATATAGAGTGTCTGGGGACCATTGGGAAGAATGTTTCTCAGGCCGGCAGGCCTGTCGTTGAGCATAGGTTTGGCTTTATCACTTGGAGGCAGTAACTGATGCTGTTTCTTTGCCTTGCGTGCTGATAAGGTCACGTGGCAACTCCCCTCTAGCATTAGCGTGCGGTAGGGGTACGAACCATAACCCAAGTTTGTCAGTTCCCTTTCCTTAACCACCTCACTTTTTCTGTTTAATCCTTTACACTCTCTGTAACTTTGCAGGTTACTGCAAATCCTTTTCTGGAGGGTGGCAGGATGTGAATTAGTTGACTAAACATTCTTTTCTTCCCTTTGGCTATTGCAGCTGGTCCACGGGGATTTGGATGATCTAAAGAAAGACATAAATGAGGTCGAGCAATTAGTCAAGAAGCTGCTAATTGAAGGCCTCCGATTTGATCCAGACAGCGCTGCCGGCTTTAGGAAGTGAGCCCCTTCTGGGTAGGGGTGGAGCTTGTGGAGACTGGGGGATCCTCCAGGGAGGAAACAAGAGGGGGATCCCAGAGGATTCTGGGAGCAAGAATTCCAGACCTATGGGAGTGGGAAGGTGGAATGGGCTTCCCAGCTGGGTGTGGAAAGGGTCGGGGTGAGGTTGAGAGCACCCAGCACTCAGATGTGGGCAGCTCTGGTCTTGATTGGCATAGGGGCTCCAGGAGCACAACTGCTCCAAAGCTCTTTTGCCACAAATGAGGAGGTTCAGAGAGGGAAGGAGCCATGCAAGTGGGAGCCTGGATGGATCTGGGAACACAGCCAGGTCCTCTGCCCCCATCCACACAGCACCCCCAGACAGAGGGATTCAATGTCCTGGGAGCTCCTGTCCCTGGATCACCCCTCACGCCTCTCTGAAGGCTACTGTGTCTACTGTGAAGGTTAGCTTTCCAGGAGGTCCCTGCTTTTAAAGGCCTCCATTAATTATGTTTAAGACAGGGAGATACACTACACTTTTATTCCCTCACCTCTGCCCCAGGTGGCCGCAAATCGGGGTCAGCAGAGGCCGGCAGAACTGAGCTGAGCTGGGCCAGGCCAGTGGATGTAGGGTGTGGGTGGAAGCCCTGGCCCTGATGCACTGACAGACCTGCATCCTCCTGCAAGCACTGCCTGGGGACGGGGCGGTCTCTCAGGACCTGACTGGGGTGCCACAGCTGATGTATGGCTGTCCTTCCAGGAAACTGTTTGAGCGGGTGAAATGCATTTCCTGCGACCGGCCTGTGGAGATGATGACTGGCCCGTGAGTACCACCGCCAGGGGGCGCCTGTGCCCTGTTTTGGACGGACAAACACTCCCTCTCCCCCCGCCCCGCCCCCCATCGCCCCGTGTGCCTGTGTTGTTCTGGGAACATTTATAGGCACATCCACTTACTTGTCTTGTAGACATCATTTCGTTTGCTCCTTGTCCCTGATCGAGCCACCACCATCCCTTCCTTACTTCATCAGCACTGTCGGGGTGCCCAATGTCCTAGGGACTGGGTCAACTCCAAAAGAAAAATAGTGGTGACCTAGCTGGGTAGCTCTGTTGGTTGGAGCGTCATCCTATACACCGAAAGGTCGCAGGTTTGGTCCCTGCTCAAGGCGTGTGCAGAAGGTATCTGGTCTCTCTCTCTCCCTCTTTCCCTTTCTCTCAAATCAATAAATATATTCTCGGGTGAGGATTTAAAATAATAAATAATAATAATAACAATAATAATAATGGAAGAAAACTATAGGGGAAAGCAGAACTTTGTGGAAATTCCTCACATGTATTTTTATGGTCTAATATTTTATTTAATGATGTGAAATTCACATAAGAGTAACCATTTAAAGTGAATGATTCAGGGGCATTTAGTTCATTTACCGTAATGTGCAACCACCCCCTTTAATTCCAAAACACTTCTATTGTCCGGAATCCCCTGACTTACTAAGCAATCACTTCTACTGCCTGCTCCCCTCAGCCCCTGACAACCTCGAATCTACTTCTGCCCATAGATTTGTCCATGCTGGACATTTCATAGAAACGGCGTCATACAGTCTATTGTCCCTTGTACTTGGCCTCTTCCACAGAGCACAGTGTTTTTTAGGTTCACCCAGGTTGCAGTGTGTGCCAGTACTTCGCTCCTTTTTGTGGCTGAATAATATCCCATTGTATGGATGGGTCACACGTATTGCTGGCCAATTATACATTGATGGGCATTTGGGTTGTTTCCACCTTTTAGCCTTAATGAATAGTGGTATTGTGAACATGCATGCAATATATTTGTTTGAACACCTGTTTCCAATTCTTTTGGGTGTAAACCTGAGAGTGGAAGTGCTTGGTCATATGGTAACTTTATGATTAACTTTTTGAGGATCCGCCTGACAATGTTCTGGTTTAAGAGCTAGGATCTTGCCATGTCCACGGCCTCTGTGGTGTTAATCTGACCCTGGTGACCAGTGAAGCTCAGCAATACCCCCATGCCAGTCCGCATTCCTGGAGGGGCTTTGGAACTATATACAGAATTTTTCTTTCAGACAACAGATACCTAGTTGCAGTATTCCTTATAATAGTAAAAAAGAAAAAAGAAAGAAAAGAAAAAAGGAAACAAGCTGAAGTGGTAAATGAGTTGCAGTAAATTCATGTCAGCCAATATAGATCGTGTTGTAAAAGAAACCACATAGCAGGAACTTCTGAGATGCAGAAATGATCTCCAGCTGCGATGTCCAGTGTAGTAGCCACTGGCCACATGCAGCTGTTGAGCACCTGAAACATGGCTAATATGATTGAGAAACTGAATTTGAAACTTATTTAAATTTAGTTAATTTAAATAGCTATGTGGCCAGTGGCTGCCATATTGGCTAGCACGGTCGTGGAAGAATATGAATGACCTGGGAAAGCTTTTGTAATAACTTAAATGAGAAAATCAGGTAGTAGGTGTGTTATGATCCCATTTTTGTTAAAAATATAAACATTGAAAAAATACTGGACACATATCAAAATATGTTCCACATGGTTACAGTACTTTTTTGCTTATTTGTGCTTTTATATGCTTTCTAAAGTGCAGGCAATGTGTATTACTTTAAATTTTATTGTGGCTTAAATACATACAATAAAGTATGTAAATGTTTACTGTACAGCTTGATAAGTTTTTTTTTATCCTTACCCAAGGACATGCTTATCGATTTTAGAGAGAGGGGAAGGGAGGAAGAGAAACATTGATGTGAGAGAGAAACATTGATCAGTTGCCTCTTGCACACACCCCAAATGGGGACCGAACCTGCAAACTAGGTATGTGCCCTAACTGGCAATTGAACACGCCACCTTTCAGTTTATAGGACATCGCTCCAACCAACTGAGCCACACTGGCCAGAGCTTGGTGAGTTTTATGTGTGTGTACACACCCTCATAACCCCCATGCAGATCAAGATGTAGAACAGGTCCAGCTCCTGAGAAGGCTACTGTTTTATCTTTACTTTTATTGAGGTAAAATACACATAACATAAGTTAATCACTTTATGGAGAACATTTCAGTGGCATTTTGTACATTGACAATGTTATGCAGGCACCACCTCTAGTTCCAGAACATTTCCATCAGCGCAGAAGGGAATCCCTTACCTGTTAGCTGTCACTTCCATTCCCCTTGCCCCAAGCTCTGACCACCTCCAGTCTGTGTCTGATGTTTCCTTTTATAACTGGAACATTTTTTAATGATAATTGGAACATTGTTTTTAGTGACTTACAAAGATTATCGGGGTTCCCCAGAGCCCTTGTATGGCAGCCTCAGGCTAAATTTGAGGGTGGCTTCCTGGAGAAAGTGGGAGCCCAGCGCCCTCTGCTGGCCATGTATGCCTACTACTGAGCTCTTATTCAACAGACACCTCATCACCATCCGCAAAGCCCACTTGCTGTCTCGGCTTCGTCCAGCTAGTGCCAACAGCTACGAGTACCTCCAGCGGCAACAGATAAGGTGAGCAGGCTGGAGTTCTGCCCTACAGAGGACACTCAGGACCCAGGAGTCCTGCAGAGACCTAAACTCCAGTCCCAGGATCCAAAGACTATCCCAGGGCATTGCCAGCCATCTGCAAGGGAAATGTTCGGGGAGATAGCTAGGGCAGCAGACAGGCATGTGAGATGATCACAGAAGAAAGGAATGGACATATTTATTGGGCATCTATTATGAGCCAAGAATCATTAGGGAAGGGTTTCTTATTTAAATCTCACAACCCCCTGTGAGCTAGGATTAATGCACCTGCTTCTTGCTGGAGGACATAAGTAAATTCAGTGAGGCTTGCTGCGGCTGGGCAGACACTGCACTAAGCACTTTGACATACTTGACCTCATTAAATCCTTACACTTTGCCCTTTGAGGTATATTCTGTCATCATCCCATTTCGAAGTTGAAGAAATTGAGGCTCAGAGAACTTAAGCAACCTGCCCAAGGTCACAGGTAGCAAATGGCAGAGCTGGCACCTAAATCTGAGGGTTTCCACCAGACCCAGCTGGCTCCTTGGGTCCCAGCCCCATCCCTCACCCTCTGGACATCCCATGGCTTCAAGGTGCTTCCCACCCCCAGGTGGGGGAATAATAGTAACCACAGCCACACAAAGGGGAGGGACGTGGGGGCCTGTGCCCCGTGCCCTTATATGCCTTGCCTGATTCTTTCTGGAGATCAAGAGGCTAAGAGCATACATGCGGCAGGTCAGATCAGGCCTCCAGGGGTGGTTAGGGTCTGGGGGAACATAGGCCTTGATTTTTTTCTCTGCCTCCACTCTGTCTGCTTCTATCCACCCACCAGGCCCCAGGCCTGCTTGGCTATACCACCCAAAATCAGCTGGAAGAAATTCCAGTCTTCCCTTGTTACTGGCCAGGTCCTTAGGGCCTAGCCTTAGGCTCCTTGGGGGTAGAGGGGTCTTCAGGTGGCTGATGACCCTCCTGCCCTGTCCAAGGGAACAGCAGCGGCTACAGCAGCTTCAGGACCTCGGGGACAAGGAGGACTGGAGCGATGGCCCTGAGAATGACGCCAACCACAAGCTCAAGTCATATAACTTGTCAACACTCTACCCCTATGGGGACCCTCAGTTGTTGGACTATGATACTGTGAGTGAGGCTGCAGCCTGGATGGTGGGCGACCCGGGGTGGGGGGCCATGCTCTTTCTGCTGGGCCTGTGTGCATACTACACAGGCTCAAGGTCACTCCCTTACTTGGGGCCTGGGCCATCCAACAGGCCGAGGTGGACATCCTGGGAGTGGACGGGATCCTGTACAAGGGCCGAATGAACACCCAGGACGGGGCACGGCCACTGGCCAGTGTGGAGAAGGAGTCAGCTGGTGAGAGGCATCAGGCTTTCCTGGGCACTCCTGCCTAGTGTCCTGGCTTTACTGGCTAGCATGAACAGAGGCCCTGGCAAGCAGAGCCCAGAGCTGGCACCATCCCTGACTGGGGGGTCCTCACACGGCCACTTACAAAAACAAGATTCTACTGTATGCCAGACACTGCATACAGCAGACTCAGTGCCAGGGAGACAAAGGGGAGCAAAAACAGTGGTTATGCTCTGGAGTCTCCATGTGAGTAGAAGAAGCAGCCTAAGCAGATAACTGAAGATAAGGCTGAATAGCTGACCTGAAGGGAGGGTCCTGGTACTAGGACTGTTTGTGACAAAGTATGTGGGCCTAGGAAGGGGTGCTGGCGGTCCCCCAAAAGGTGGAATGCTGGGCTGGCGATGGGAGAGTTGTGACAAAAGATGCTGCCCCAAGGAGAGGGACTGGGTACTGCCCTGAGGCCTCTGAAAAGGGACCAAGTTTTCTCTAGATGGAGGGCTCAGGTGGGAGGAGAGCAGTCCAGGTGGAAGGAATAGCAGGCACAAAGTCTCTGGAGTGGAAGCGAGCCAGGCTCAGTTAGGCACGCAGAAAGGTGAGTCCACCTGAGGTGCAGAGATTGGGGTGGGGTTGGGCGTGTTGAAGAGGACACTTGGACAGACCATGGAGGCTGTGTCGTAATGTCAAGGGCAGGCTAGGGTTGGGCCGGAGGAGAGTCTGTCACACACGTGGAATCAGTCCTCTGGTCGCTGCAGTGTTGAGGCCCTGGCTCCAGATGGCTTCTACCGGGGGCCCCACCATTCAGTTCCTGCACTGGGCCAGCAAGACCGAAAGGGGCACCTTCCTGGGCTGGTGACTACATCACTCCAGTCCCTGCCTTCATCTTTGCGTAGCTTGCTCACTGTGTATTCTCCTCTCTGTCTCTTGTAAGGATATGTGTCATTGGACTTAAGGCCCAACTTAACCCAGTATGCTCTCACCTCAAGATCCTTTGCTTAATTACATTCACAAAGATTTTTTCTCCAAAGCAGGTTACAGTCACAGGTTCCAGGGGACATCTTTTTGGGGGCCATCCTTCAATCCAGTATAAGCCTCCCCCTGGTCCAGGAGGGTGGGACAACCATCTTAAACCCCACATGCCCTCTGGGGCAAGGCCGTGGCCTGCAGTGTTGATGCTCCTTTCTGGGTGCCTGGCAGTGGATGCTGTTGGGAGTGGACTCAGGCTGGGCTTCAGGGATCAATCACCAGGCAGGATAACAACGACATGACTAACATTTAATGTCTGACTTCTTTTTTTATAATCATATTTTATTGTTTATGCTGTTACATTTGTCCCAATTTTTCCCCCTTTGACTCTCTCCACCCAGCCTACCCCACCACTCCCTCAGGCAATCCCTACAACATTGTCCTTATCCATGGGTCATGCGTATGTGTTCTTGGCTACTCAATTCCCTGTGCTGTACTTTACCTCTCCATGGCTATTCTGAAACTACCAATTTGTACTTTTTAATCCTTGCACCTTTTCCCCCATCCTCCCCGACGCCCCTCCCTTCCAGAAACGATCGAAACACTCTCAGTATCTATGATTCTGTTTCTGCTCTGCTTGTTTATTTATTTTGGTTTTTAGATTTAATTATTGATAGATGAGTATTTATTGCCACTTTATTGTTCATAGTATTCTTCCTCTTCTCCTTCTTCTCCTTAAAGAAGAACCTTTAACATTTCATATAATACTGGTTTGGTGCTGATGAACTCCTTTATCTTTTTCTGGTCTGGGAAGCTCTATATCTGTCCTTTGATTCTAAATGACAGCTTTGCTGCATTGAGTAATTTTGATTGTAGGTCCTTGCTTTTCATCACTCTGAATATTTCTTGCCAATCTCTTCTGGCTTGCAAAATTTCTTTTGAGAAATCAGCTGACAATCTTATGGGGACTCCCTTCTAGGTAACTAGCTACTTTTCTCTTGCTGCTTTTAAGATTCTCTTTGTCTTTAAGCTTTGGCATTTTAATTATGATGTGTATTGGAGTGGAACTCTATGTGTTTCCTGGACTTGCGTGTCTATTTCCTTCACAAAATTAGGGAAGTTTTCTTTCATTATTTCTTCAAATAGGTTTCCAAATTCTTTTTCTCTGTTTTCCTTCTGGCAGCCCTATGATGTGAATGTTGAAACACTTGAAGTTGTCCCAGAGGCTCCTTATGCTATCCTCATTTTTGGGATTCTTTTTTTCTTCTTGCTGTTCTGATTGCTTGTTTTTTGCTTCTTTGTGACCCAAATCTCCGATTTGATTTTCAGCTTCATCTACTCTACTGTTGATATCCTGTAAATTGTTCTTTATTTCAGTTAGTGTATCCTTTGCTTCTGACTGGATTTTTTTTATGCTGTTGAGGTCCATGAGCATCCTTATAACCAGTTTTGAACTCTGCATCTGACAGATTGCTTTTCTTGTTTCATTTAGTTCTTTTTCTGGAATTTTGTTTTGTTCTTTCATATGGGCCATGTTTCTCTGTCTCCTCATTTTGGCAGCTTCCCTGTGTTTGTTTTTATGTATTAGGTGGAGCTACTATGTTTTCCAGGCCTGATGGCTTAAAGTAGTAGATGCCCTGTGGGGTCCAGTGGCACAGCCTCCGCTATCACCCAAGCTGGGTACTCAGGGTGAGTCCACTGCGTGGGCTGTGCAGCACCTTCCTTATAGTTGAGCTTTGACTGCTGTTGGGTTGGCACATCCAAAATCAGCTGCCACCTGTGCTCTGCCCGGGGTCACACAGCATTAACTACAAAGTGATCTGCAGATGGCTGCTACTTGTGCTGGGCTTAGAGGTGACCAGGAGAGGCCAAGCTGTGAACCAAGGCTGGCTGCTGGTAGTGCCAGGCCTGGGGCAACTTAGCAAGAGGTATGGGACTGGAGCCAGATGCTGCTTTTTGGGAGATTTTAGGAAAATCTGAAGCAATGAATCTGACATCTTGCCAGGGCCCAACAACCAAGGGAGACATTGCACAAATCAGCAGGTAAGGGCACCCTTGGTGGAGGGGCCAGGACGACGTTACACACCTGGGCCGTGTCTCCACTCATTCACTGGACAGCGTCTCTCTCCCTCTCCAGAGGAAAGGACATTTCTCCCTGTGGCTCATTCATTCTCAAGACCCATGACCTGCAAAGCAGGACTGAATCATGACACCTCAACTACTCTATTCTGCTAGGGGGGTGGGGGGCAACAAAATCTATCTAGCCTTAAATATCAATTAGAAGCCGACCTGGCCAGATCTTTTGACTAGTGTGCCCTTAGCACTCAATCATTTACTCCAAAGAACATTCCAATCCAAACAATCATTATCTAAACTTAAACTAGCTAGTGTGAGCCCCACCCAGGTTCAGACTGGTCCCAGATGCATCCATCTGCTCATCCCATTTTCCACTGAATCCTGCTGTGCATTCAGTCCTTTGCCAGCCCCACAGGGTCACTGAGAGGTGTCCAGCCAGCCTATGGTCTCCAGATGCCTGTACTGTGGTCAGGATCTCCAGGAAGAGGGACAGCTGATCCCCAATGAGTAATGCCCCCAGTAGGAGGGCAAGGGGGCATGCTGAGGCTGGTAGTCAGCAAGCTGGACTTTCAGAGAATCTCCATGGCAGGCTGAGTACAGGCAGGACTCAAGTGGGAGGTGGTGGCAGAAGGCAGACATGAGGGAGTAGGAGACTTGTCTCCAGCCTACGCCTGCCTCTCCAGCTTTGGGTGAACTGCCTAAAACACACCCCTGGCCAGGCCCCTTCCCAGTTCAGAATGGCTACTGTAACAAATTACCACACATTGAATGGCTCAAAACAACAACGTTATTTTGTCTTAGTTCTTGAGATCAGAAATCTGAAATGAGTCTTCTGGCTAATATTGAGCTGTTAGAATTAGCCCAGGGCTGGTTCCTTCTGTGGCTCTGAGGGAAAGTCTGTTGCCTTGCTGGTTCCACCTTCCAGAGGCATTACTCTGACTTCAACTTTCATTCTTACATCTCCTGCTGTCACCCCAACCTTCTTTATAATGACCCCGTGATTACATTAGGACCACCTGGATAATCCAGGACCATCTCCTTGTCTCAAAAGTCCTTGATTGAATCACATCTGTAAAGCCTCCTGTGCTGTGTAAAGTGATGTGCTCACAGGTTCCGGAGATTAGCACGTGGACATCTAGGAGGGCATTGCCCTCAGAGTCCAGACTCCTGGGCTGACCTGACCCGTGGCCCCCTGGCCTCATCTGTCCCCTTCATTCAACCTCATGGAACTGCTCACTCGCTCTCCCAACGAGCCCCACTGTTCCTCACCTTCGGACCTCGGCCCATACTGTATGCTCCTCCTGGAACCCCTGGAGAACATTTCCTATTTGCCAGGGCTCAGGTGTCCCCTCCTGTTGGGAGTCTCCTGGCTTATGCAGAGGCGAGCCTAGGAGGAGCAGATGTCGGGGTCAGGTGGTGAGTTTGTGTTTGGACATATAGAGTCCACGGTTGTAGGGAACATCAAGGAGAGCACTGGGTCAGCAGCTGGGCTCCTGGGCCTCACTGTGTCATTTTGAATCGGTATCCTAGGCCCACATCCCTTACCTTGAAAGGAAGCGTGTTGACAATCTCACTGGTAGGCTGGTTGGCAGGTTCCACCTCTGACTCATGGAGGGATACAGGTGCCAACTGGGGATCACAGTGGGGGGCAAGGAGCACCTCTCAGCCAGGCATTTGCTCTTGAGCAGCACCCATAAAGCACATGGGTGGTGGTTCTTAACTCAGGCTTGAGGGACATGACCTAAGCTATATAGTTCCCAAAGGCTCATGGGGAATTAAGGTGGGGCCAGTTGGGTCCTCGAGGTTGTAGACCCTATGACAGAGTTAGGGATACAAGAGATTTTGAAGGGAAGAGCATTAACAAAGAGGAGGAAGGAGAGGGAGGGGGCAGGAAGAGACCCTCAGACAGTGCACAGACCCGATAAGGTCCAGGCCAGACCAATGGGGAGCTTCCGAGCAGAGAGCCCAGCAGATGGCCAGGCCCTGTGTTCCCATTGTTGACTGGAAGTGCTAACAGACCCTGAAAGTTTAACAGACCCCCAAAGTACTACCAGACCCCAAGATGCTAACCGGCCCCAAGGTGCTAACAGGTGGAGGCTGCTGGTTCCCTGCATTTCCTACAGCTGAGCACCAAGTTCTTTCTTAAAGGGAGACCTGTGTGGCACCTCCTGCTGCCGCACGGCCCTGGTCTCCTGAGCCCTTGTCGGTGCCAGGTGTGTTTCAGAAGCCGCTGGGGAAACCCAGTGTAATCAAAATGAAGGTATTGCTCCCTTAGGGTTTTCACCCCATGAAGGACGGTGTCATGTGAATGAGTAAGTGTCAGTGAGTGCATCAGATGAGACAGGGAGGTGGGGAGAGGACGGCCGGGGAGCGGTCTCTGCTGAGTGGGCGGTCTAAAGGACCCTCTGAGAAGGGACATTTGAGGCAAGAATTGTCAGGAGATAGCCAGAGACGGACACAGCTGTTCAGGCAGAGGGAACAATTGGTGTCCTGCATAAGAAGGAGCGTAGCGCCCCCATAACTCTTGCCGGGCGCCAGGCATGGCCCTCTCCTCCAGACCTGTGTCTTGCTCGACCACTTATGAGACCTTCCTCACTCCCCCTCCTCCCTCATCTTTGCTCTTGTGGCCTCTTTTCCCGCATGAACCTACGTCTTCTCCTGCAGCAGCCTTTGGCCTGGATTCTGGATGGCCAGTCATGGTGGTTCTTGGCTGGACAGGGAGAAGGGGACACCTTGGGTTGAAAAGTGGAAGATGGAGCCAAACCCAAGAGACCACGTATTGTATGGTCCCCCTTCTATGAAATGTCCAGCACAGGCAAATCACATCAACAGACGCAGCTTAGCAGTTGCTAGGGGCTGGCGGGGAGGGAAGAATGGGGAGTGACTGCCTCATGGGTACCAGGTCTCCCTTTGGGATACTGAGAATGTTCTGGAACTAGATGGAGATGATGGCTGCACAACCTTGTGAATGAACTTGACACCATTGAATCGTTCATTAAATACTTAATTATATATTATGTGAGTTTTACTAAAAAAATGCACACACACAAAAGATGGACAGGGAGGTGGGGGCCAGAGTGCCACGGTGGTCTGGCTCCCCCGGGGAGGGAAGACCTGAAGAGCGGCCAGACTCCTAACCTGTAAGCAGTCTCGCCAGCGCTTCATCTGCATCTTGTTACCGTCTCCTCCCTGGCCTTGTCACCTCCAAAAACCCTTTTTCTAATATTTTAACTTTAAAAAGCCCGAGAAGGTGGACAGAGAAGGTCCTTCCATAGATGAATGGGGAGGGGTGGGTGTGTGAAGGGGTGTGTGAAGGGGGGTGGGGGCAAAGGGCAGTCCACCAGAGTGAGCAGGCCTCTGCAGGAGCTGAGGCCCTGCCGAGTGCTCCAGGTAGGGGCTGATCCCCCGAAGAGCCGCCACCCATTCCCGTCTCTTTCCCTCTCCTTTCCTCCAAGCTGTGAAGGTTCCGCATCCCCCCTCTCGAAACCTGTATGAGCGCTTGGGTGCCACCTACCCCTGTGAGTACCTGCTCCTCCACCTCCCTGGCCCAAAGGGAATTCTGGTTGGGTCCCCCAGCCCCAGACTGGGGCTCTCCTGCCCTACCTCACCCATCTTTCACATGCTCTATGCCAGTGCCTAAGAAGGTCCCCCAGAGAGGCCCTCTACCAGCATCCAGCTCACTGGTAGGCCTCCAGCTGTTCTGGCTCCTGCTTCACCCTTCAGCTGGGCTTCCTGGCCTGGACACCCAGGCTGGGAAGGCACCCAGGTGTCTTTTCCCGTGTCCAGTCAGCTGCAGAGGTGGGATAAGGGAGTCCACTCATTCTCTGGGCCTCTTGGCTGGGGCCTATGAGCCAGGCTGGAGGGAACTGAGCTCCCCTGATTCATATCGCCCTGGAGCAGGCATTTGTGGGTGCTTTTCAGTGTACAAAGCACTCTGCCCCTTATCTCATCCAGGCCTCATCCCAGCTAGGAGTGGTGGGTACTGCTAGCCCATTTGAAAGGGGTGGGGGGCGGGGAGAGCTGAGGCGTGGTGACCTCAGCAGCGGAGGAATGCAGGAGCTGGGACTCCTCCAGGTGCTCTGCTCCACTTTGGCATCCCCTCTATTGTGCTTTATCTTGGGTTGCTCCCCCCACCCCCAGAAGTTTAGGCTGCATGAGACTAAGGAGAGGCAGTGAGACACTTCCATCTTGGGGCTTCTCCTTCCTTAGGCCAGCCTCTGCCCAGAATGTTCTTGAGACAAATCACGGTCTCTCCTGCCCCTCCCAGCCCCGCACCCCCGTGCCATCATCCGCTCAGCCACTTCCAGCCCCCATGCAATGATGCCAGCTCGGCCTCCGTCTACACCCCCGCTGCCACTGCTGCCACCGCTGATGCCGTCCCTGCAGGACCCCTCGCAGGCCTCAGCGTCCACCAGGCATCCAAGGTCTCAGCGCCTGGAATCCCGAGCCAGCATGCGGCCCACCTAGGAGCCTGACAGCCCGTGAGCCCTGTGCCCTGCGCCCGCACTGTCCCTTCCATCCCCCCCACCAGCCGAGACAGGCCGGAGCCTGGCCTGAGGAAGGTGCAGGGGCCCTGGACATTGGGAGGCCTCACTGTGACCCAGTGGCTGTTTGCACTGTCTGCCTATAAATACACACAGCACAATGCTTCTTATCCCACATTACATGAAGAACACAGCTTTCTGAATTGAATTTTCCACTAAGCCAATTTAATTCCTTGACCAATTTTCAATATGACACAGTTATAGTGATTTCATAAACACTTTCCTTTTTATTTTGCTGAAATGATTTCATCAGTATCAGTTCCAGCTCCAGCTTCTGCCACTGGCTATTTTCTTTGGGGGCCATTGTATCTGCCAGGATCAATTTTCTCATGGGAACCAAATTTTACTGTGTGCATTTTAAACAATTTTGTGTTGATTATTTCCACCATTAATTACTGTTCTGAAGTGAATGTTTAAAGAAGTTGACTATTTATATTTACCTCTGGCTAATCCCTGAGGAACTTGGGCAGTGGCCCTGGAACATTCTGGGACTGCTCTGTCCCATCCAGGGCCGGGGTCCCGCATGCCTGTGTGACCTGTCTGTCCCATGCGAATCCCCGTGCGCCTGGTGGGAACAGAGCAAACTGGGAGGTCAAGACATTCCAAGCTGGCAGTTTAGTGGCCCTCCTTAGATCACAGAGCATTGCTCACACAGGCCAGCCTGCGTAGTGCGTGCCTGGCCTGGTTTCTTCCCTTCGAACGGCTTATCCGTCCTGTCCTTCTCCCTCACAGTTTTGCTCCCTTTCCACTCCCTAGCTTGTCTAGTTGTGCTCTCTGTCCTTAGTGTAGTTCTGATGCTTCTATCACATTTCACAAAAACTAAAAAATTTTCTCTCTGTGCAGTATTAGGGCATGGCCCACCCCCCCACCTCAGCCAACATCCACTAGAGGCCCTGGGATGGTGGAGTGAGTTGGAGTGAGCGGTCCGAGGGCCTGCCCTGGGGGAGGACCGGGGGCTCGGGGACTGTGCCTGGGAGCTGGCATGCAGGGTTCCCCAGGTCTGATGGCCCCTGGAGTCCGGGAACACTGTGCACCTGCCCCCTTCCTAATGGTCCCATAGCCCTTCCTTACTGCGACCACTGCCGGCCCTGACTTCTCTTTTCTAGAACTCTCCAAAGACTGTGTCCAAATGGGAACAAGCTCTCCCCAACCTGGGTCTACACTGCCCACTGTGGGCACTGGCACTGCGGCCCCAGCCTCCGACCCCATGCCCGTATCACAGATGAGTATTTTTGGCAACTTCTCCCCAGAATAAAATTTTCCATCTTTCACTCTTCTGACTGCAGATAAAGGTAAATGACCCAGTATCTTCTGTGAGGGGTGGCTTTGCCTGCCCTACATGGGTGGGTGAACCTGCTGACCCCTCCTTGGGCCGCCATTCCAGCATCAGCTTCCCAGGGCCACTGCCCAAAGCCACCGAGGCTGACCCTCAGCAGAGAGTTGCAACCAGCCTTCCCTCCTCTGTCATACTTCCCATTGTGGTAAAGCGCCCTAAGCTGCCCCGAGCCGCCCCGGCCTGTGTGGCGGGCAGGTCAGGGGTCTGTGGGCAGGGGTATGGGTGCGACTTGCCCAGGGTCACACAGTGAGGCCTCAGCTCTCCAGCTCCCACCCAGAGGCCATACTTTTGGGTACTGTCCACAGGGATGAGGGCTTGGACTTCCACCACCTCTCCAAGGCAGAAAAGGGAAGCATGGCCGGGCTTCGGCACTCAGGAAGCTGAGGTTTCCTAGAGAAGCACCCCGTGCCAGCCTTGTCCCCTAAAACCCTGACATGAAGGCACCCACAGGCATCTGGCACGACTCTCTCAGCCCCTCAAAGCTGAGCCATTTCTCCCAGCCATTTCTCAGGTTTACATCAGAATCAGTGCCTAGTTGGCTCCCGCAGCTGCGGGAGTGAAGCCCATGTATCACTATGTAACCATTTGCATTCTGACGGACCCCTCAGTGCTCTGGAAGGTAGGAAACCATAGTCCCAACTGCAGTCAGCCAGGAGCCATGCTGGAAGACAGTACTGCCCCCATGGGGGTTGGGGAAGCTGGCCTTTGGCCTGGTCCCGGGTGGCAAGGGTTCAGCCTCCTAGTCCCAGCCCCAGGGCATGGGACCTGAAGGCCTTGAAAGCTGGAAAGGAAGTGCTGCGCCCACTCCCAGGGCAGCCACCTCAGGAGCGTGGCCCACCCTGCCAGCAGGGAGAGCACTCGGGGAGTGGACAGTGCCAGGGATGGAGTCCGAAGAGTGGTGATGTTGGAAGAATGTAGGTCCACCCTCCTCCTCTGCAAGGGGACCACGGTTCTGAACCTGGGACAGAGGCAGGCCAGGCTGGACAGGGAGTAGGGTGACCAACTGTCTTAGTCTGCCTAGGAGTGAGAGGGGTCCCTAGAACTTTCAGTTTTAAGACCGAGATAAATCTGTCATATGAAGGGGAAGTCACGTGGACTGGCCGGGTACGTGGGGCTGCATGAATGAGCCATCAGGAAGGGGAAGGAGGTGTTTCTTGCCAAGCATTGTGTCCCGCCTTGAGGTTCTGCTAGGATGAAGGGTGGTAACCACCCTGTACCCCCAAATCCAGCCCCACAACCCACCAATGGAAGTCAAAGGCCACTGAACATGTTCTCTTTCAGTGACCATGAACCCATTAACCCTATGGTATAAACAGCCAACAGCAGCAAGCGTGTGTCCCAAACAGGTGGAGCTGTGTTGGAGAAAGGCGCCACCAGTACCCAAAAGCAGGCTGCCAGAAGGCAGCGGCTGAGGCACTGGAGGGAGGGCCTTCTGTGCAGGGACACTGAAGTCAGTACTGGTTTCCCCTGACACTGGTCCCCCTGCCACCATCATCTTGGTTTGACCCCTGACTTTGTATGAATTTAGGGACTCTACACAGGGACCCTCCAAAATCCCATACCAATAGCCAGAGAAGGGGCTCTCCTCTCCTTCCTCCTCTTGCTCATGGCTTCACCAGGATCCGCAGAGCATGTCCCCACCAGAATTTGCAGCCATTATTCCCTAGATGAGAAATGGCCTCAGGAAGCAGGGCTGAACTCTGCCAACAGGCTCCCAGCACCTTGTGCTGTGCCTTTGACAAGCCTTGGCCACACTGGAAGTGGGCCCTCCCTCCCCCTCCCCTGGAAGACCCAGCATCCCCACCCCTGAAAGAGGGGTGTTCCTTTAAGACTCATTTGAAATACATATATTGCCTGATCATAAGCTGTGCCTAGGCAACCAGACCTTTCCAAATGCAGGAATTGGAAATAACTTTGCCTCAAAATATCTCATTTTGGCCAACCCAGGTGGCCTCCCTGACACTGACACAGGGGAGCAACCAGAGTCAAAGCCGGTCTGTCCTCAGATGAGTCCTGCTATGAAAAGCCCCACAGAGACCTCCAGGGCCACAGCGGCCCCGCCCGCTGGGTTTGGGAGCCAGCCTCAGGAACAGGGCGGCTTTCTTCAGCGGCACACGTGTTCTCAGAGAACCCTAGGAAGACCCTGGGGACCTTCCGCAGCCCTGGCAGCATCCCTGTCGTCCAGGGAATATTGCAGGGGAACAAGCCCTTCTCTCTTTAAAGCTGTGTGAAGGAGGAGCCCTGCCCGCCCACAGAAAGCATTTGAGTCGTCATTTGTCTGCCAGGGGCTGCTCCACCCCACGGAGCAGGGCACCTACTTCCAACGCTCCTCCTGGGGAAAGCAAGATCCCCTTCAGATTCCAGCTGATTCCAAGAGTTAGACACACACACACACACACACACACACACACACACACACACACACACACGCTGGTGGCCAGTGGAGTGGGCCGGCCGGCCAAGGGCAAGCTGTGTCCCTACTGCGATGGTTGGCTTCAGCCAGTTGTGGCCTTCATGGGAACTTGGGTAATATTACAAATTCCCAAGATAAGCCAGAAGTGAGGCTTTTCATGTAAACTCTCCTAATTTGAAAATGTTGGCAGACAAAACCAAAACAAACAAAAAACACCAAACCCCTGTGATAGCCAAACAGCAAAAATCAGGGGACTGTTAGTTTGCAACCCCCTAAGATAACCCTGTCCCATCTTTTAAGGGCAGACTAGAGGGTACAGCTACCTCTTTCACCCTTAGAGGCCAAGATCTTCATTCCCACATACTGTCACATCCCCTCTTGAGAAATCAAGACACACAGAGATCAAATCACATTCTTTTAAGCAATTTCATGGGTGCAAACGGTGTTTTTTAGAGTGGAATTTTGGAAACGTGGTGATCATGTAGGAGATATCCAAGCCCAGAAGTGGCTAGACTTTGAGGTAAGAAGGCTGGTTTTCCCAAGAGGTGCCTGAGAGACATCTGAGATTCAGCTAAACCTGGCTGTAAATACGTTTTCCATTTGTACACCAGAACCCGTGCTTTTTAGCCAGTTTATACTGGAATATGTAGTGGATGGTCATGGATGCCTTCAGTTTTGCTCCTGAGCTTCCAGGCTTTGGGAAGTTAAGGAAGGTTCCAGGTTCTCCGTGTCACACTCAAATTTTGAGGGCATGTGGCGGCTATGTAGGCCCAGCTCTGGCTTCCCCTTGAGTTTGTCTGGCTCACTTCTGTGGCCACTCCCTGGTCTTGAGATGCTGACAGGGGGCCCCAGGCACACCTGACAGGTCTCTGCACTGCTGGAAAGTACCCGAGTACCCAGGTCCAGCTCTGACCCTACCCTCTGCTTCCTCCTTCCTTGGGTCCCAATTTGCCTGGGGCTCTTATTAAAAATCAGATCACTGGGCCCTCCTCCAGAACAGTTGCCTTAAGTACCCAGAGGACTCTTATGCTTCATAAGTTTGTACTGGGTTGGAAGCACTTGGGAGGTATTTTACCTTTAATAACAACTTTGACATAATGAACACACTACAAAGTCCACCCTTTTGAAGTATGCAATTGAATGGTTTTTAGTTTGTTTACAAGTCAATCAGCAATATCCTGGGAGTGTTTAAAAATTACACTGTCAGGGCCCCCCCTGAGATTCTGACATGGAGGGACCAGGAATCTGGGGCTGTCTGTCTTTTCACAGAACCCCCAGGGGACAGTTTGCCACATCCACAGACATTTTTGGTTGTCATAGCATGAGGGTGCTACTGGCACCTAGTGGGTAGGGGCTGGGATGCTGGCCAAACATCCACAGGGCACAGGATACGCCCATGGTAGACAGTGATCCAGCACCCATGTCCACAGGGCCTAGGTTGGGAAAATGGCATCTACAGGAACCTCAAGTCCCTTCCAGCCTAATGCGACTCTCTGGGACCTCTAAGCCCAGCCCACACAGCTCCCCAAAACATTAAGGGGCCTCACCTCCAACAGGCCAGCACTACAGAGATACTTCTCAAACTGGGGCCCAAGGTCTAACAAGCCCCAGGTGATGCTGTTGGTCTGAGGACCCCATTTTGAGCAGTGAGGGTGTACTTCCGTACAGACCCACAGGGGCCTGCCTGGGGTCAAGCCCCATGGTCTCCAGAACAGCAAATTCTACAGTTCACTGTCTCCTATGGTTCCAAAATACACAGCCACCCCAGCAACCAGCTCTCTGGGAAAGCCCAGGCATGCTCACCACACAGCTGATAACCCAGAAATGCTTGCCTCTGCAAAGCATTTTCCTACCACTTGAACAGGGGCTGTATGAGTTTTCTGAGAATCTTCTTCCATCCAAAAGAATGGAAGCTGCACCCCAATGTACCCCAGGCAGAGCTGTGTCCTCTCTGGACTCCAAGAGGCTGTTGGAAAGTGGGTTTCCAGGTGAGGACAAACTTCCAGGATGCAAGCAAGCAACAGCTCAAGTGGGGGCCCGGTGGTTGGTCTCCAGTGACAACCAGAGAGTAAAGAATCATCCCAGGTGGGCTTCATCACAGGCCTGTCCAGATTCCAGCAGGGCAGAGGCATCCTTGTCAGAAAACTCAGCCCCATACCTGGGAGCAATAGAGGGTTGTTGGTGGTGGTGAGTGCCAAGCTGTGTCAGGCAGACCTTCTGAAACAGAAGAAACTCTCCAACCCAGGCACAATCCACACAGGGCTGAGATGCTAACCGAGTTCTTCCAGATTAGGGAAGAAGTCTGCTGGTGAGGAACTGTAGAGGCCACAAGGACCCTCTCCCCCAGCGTCGGCAGCCCAGGGCAGAGTGGGGCATCTGGCTTCCTCCTTGGGGCTAAATTGGGTACCTGCCCCAGCCCAGCTTGGAAGCAGCCTGGATCCACTGTCTACTGCTCCTGGGTGACCTGTCTCCTTAGTGACCAATGGTTGGACTCTGCCCCAGGCTGGTGTATCCCTGTCGCTAGCCCCCACTAGCTCTGCGTTCAAGCCTGCAGACTACAAGCACTGTGGCTTGTGCCTCCCCAGGGGAGGGCCCTGCTCCACCCAGCACATTTGCTAGAGGTTGGGCTTGAGGGTCCAGCCCAAAGCCACCTCCTAGGGCCCTGAGACAGGAAGAAAGGTCCTTATGTGAAACTCAGACAGACCGGAAGGCAGTTGTCAGCCCTGGAAGTCAGGATCCCTCTAGCCAGGAAGGGGGATGGGTGGGCAGACAGAAGCTGGGATTCTGGGAACACAGGCCAGAAACTAACTTCATGGGAAAAACCTTTGGTAGGAAGGAAGATTCCACAGCATGTTGTGGTTGAAACGACAGCAACACACAGGAGTAGTGTGAGGTCAGGCAGGACTGGAGGGTAGCCCTCTGTTCTGGGCTCAGCCTGCGCCTTCCCCCCACCCTCCACACACACAGGGCCAGCTGGCAGCAAAGCTGAGGATACAAGGCAAGACCACAGAGCCTGGTGGTGGTTTGGAACTCTTTCTTCTCCTTTGTTAAAAGGGGGAAAGGAAATGGGTATGGGGTACCCCTGGGGGAGGCATGCAGGCAGTCCCAGCAGGCAGGCGCTGGGGGATGGGTGGGAAGAGTCCTGGAGTTTCCCACAATCCTTTTCTCTGTAAGGAACAGCAAAGCTGGCTGCTGAGGGGTTGGGGAGAGGAGAGGACCCTGGGGAGGGGGACAATGGGCAAGGGGCTCAGGGGCTCACTCTAACATGCAAAGTCCAGCTGCCCCATAAACTAGGTTGCTTCTTGAATAGTGACATACGTATAAATACAGACACAGCCACACGCACACATGCGGAGAAGGCTCTGCATTCACGAGGGTAGGGATCTAGGTCTGCTGGCCCCAAGGAGCTTCAAGCAGGAGCCAGGCAAATCTCCGCGGACTCCTGAGATGGGGTGAGTCCTCTGGGGAAGGCTGCTTGGTCTCTGAAGTTTTGTCCACGAGCACCCAGATGACTCTGAACCAAATCCATGCAAGCTGGGTGCTGTGAGCCTGCACTTCGTGCACTCTCGGGCAGCCTGTGTGCTGGCACAGGGGTCCAGTCTCTCCCCTCCAGGGCTCCAGGGAAAGGGGGTGCAGACCGAGGAGGGTAAAAGGGGGCCCGTGGAGATGTCTTCTCCCCCGCCCCACGGGGTCCAGGCCTCCGGGAGGGGGGAGGGGCCTCCCTTATCTCTCAGCCTCCATGGCAGGGTGAGCCCTTGGTTCTGAGGTGGCCTGTTGGGGAGCCAGGGGTGGCCAGTCTGACGCTGGGGAAGGGGGTGCCGGAGTCCACAGGGGCGGCTGCTGAGGCTGGTGGTGCTGTGGCCCCCCTGGGGGTGAAGCCACCATGGGCCAGCTGGGTGCTGCAAAGCTGCTGGTGGTGGCGTGGGGCAAGTGCGGCGGGGGTGACGTGGCTGAGGAGGCCATTGGGCTGCCGCTGCCGCCACCGTGGAAGCTCTCAGAGGCCTTGAGACGGGAGAACATGGTGAGGGCATCAGGGAAGTTTGGGGGCGTTGCAGGGGTGTTGGCGGGAGTGCACATCTGTGGGGAGGAGAGCAGAGAGGCAGGGGTAAGCACCCTTTCTGGAAGGCCCCCAATCTACCACTGGCTCCTAGCTGGAGACACACGCCCAGCCTCTGTTGGGAGACTTTGTGCCCCCCACTTGGATGTGCCTGGCCCCCCACACAGTCCACCAGCCAGGGGCTCACAGAGGAAAGGCGGGGGGTCCTGAGATGGGCTGTCCCACAACACCTGCTGGTGGCTCATCCCAGTGGCTGAGGTTCTGGGAACAAAGGCAGAGATCCACTGCAGCTTGAACTAGGAGGCCCCTGCATATCTGCCTCTGACACCACAGGGGACACTTACCATCTGGTGGTGATGGTGACTGTAGGGGATGTTGGTCTCCTGGAAAAAGGCGCTGAGGGCCGTCTGTGGGAGGAAAAGCCCAAGTTTACCCCCAGTACCCTGCCCAACCCTGCTGCTTCCCTGCTTCCCAAGCTCTCTGGGACCTGGTGCCGCCTTGGGCCTGGTTACCGAATAGGAGACGTGAGGTGAGGAAGCGTGCCTGTCACCACTTGACCCCCGCCACTTCCTCAGACCCCCGAGCAGATATGGTGGGTGGTGAAGACCCTCATGACACTGTCTGCCACCCGGAGACAAGTGCCTCCACTTTGCACACAGCACTGAGACCCGTGGGGCAGGCAGCATTCTCGTCGGTCTCCTGAGGAAGGTCTCCCAGAGACCTCAGCCCAACTATCACCAACTCCATGGGTGGTAAGTCCCTACTCCTCTCTGAGCCTGTTTCCTTATCTCTGAGCCAGGGGTTGGTGAAGGCCCCCAGATGATGAGTCTGTGACCCACCTGTCCCTCTCCTTGGATAACCAAGGCACACTGCTCTGGGCCTGTTTCTACATCTGCACCACAAGGGGACTGAACTAGGTGGCTTTTGGGTTCCCCTCCTTTGCAGCAGTGACTTCCTAAGATCTATCCATGTTCCAGCTGGGAGAGCCAGAAGTAAGTAGGATGGTTGGGGTTTACACTCCCTGCCCTGCTCATGTGAGCCTCCAGCAGAATGTTCTCAGGGTGACAGAGCGGGAGGATGGCAGAGGTGGGGTTTACACCCAGGACTGTGAGGAAAGGGGGAGGAGAGATGGTCTGGTAAGACCAGCCATCTGGAGGCCCTGAGGGACTGAAGTGAAGGGGCTGAGGGCTCATGTACGGCCTCTGAGAGCCCCCAGGAAGGCCCCGGTATTTAGTGTTCCCTGGGGCTCAGTCCCTGCAGGAGGGCGTCAAAGAAAATAAGGGAACCAGCTGCTCTTGCGAAAGTGCTTGGGCGAGGGAATCAAGTGTGTGAAGGGTCCACCAAGCTCTGCCAAGGCCCAGACCCAGCTCTGAGCAGCTCCTGCTACTCTGCCCACCATCACCACCCCCTCCGACTGGCCCCCCCATAGCCCTGTGCTGCCCATCTCTTCCCCTGCCCCCAACATACCCAGAAACCCAAGCCTGGCTCCCAGGGCTTCCCTGGGGGTTTTGTAATTTTCTTAAAGTAAAATCAAGTGAATTATTCTGGGCATTTCCTGCTGAAACACCCTACCTGTGTCTCCAAACAAGGGTGTGGAAGCTAGGAGAAGAGGGTCACTGGTTTCTAACCATCACCTCCTGACTCCCAGCCCCATCTCTGGTACCCCAGGGAAACACCCAAAACATTCTTCTCTCAACAGTAGCTCCAAAGGCCACTGTGTAAGGATTCCAGGGAGAAACATCTGTTCCACCCCTTAAAGCAGAAGTTCCCCCTCCCCCTACAGCCTCTGTCCCCATTAACACCTGAATCACAGAGACTATGACCCAAAAAGACAGCCTCCAGCTGGCTGGGTCAGCCCTTCTGCAAGTAGGCTGCCAGCTGAAGCTAGGAAGGCAGAAGGGGGTCAGCCATGAGGAACCTCTCACTCACTCCCACACTGAGACCTAAGGTTTGGGGGCTCATGACCCATTTTCACCTTAAGTGAACCTTCCTAGTACCCATATCCTTGTTTTACAGACAGTGAAACTGAGACTCACAGACCCCTACACACAGGGGTCCTACCCCTGGGGGCCATTACAGTCCCCTGTCTGCAAGCTGCCCTTGGCCCTGCTGGGATCAGAGTCTTCTCCAGACATTTCCATTCTCAGAACTATATTTTCAATTACTGTGATCAATCAACACCAATCTGCATTGCCTGAGTGACCACCAAGCTGGTGCCAGGCTCTGTGGGCTGAGCTGGAGTGCCTGCCCCCTGGACACCTGCCTGCCCAGCCCCATGCAGGAAAGGAGCCATGTGTGCTGATGTGAGACTCAAGCAAACTGCCATGAATGTGGTTTTGCAAGTTTTGCCACATCCAGCCCCAGAGACAAATGGGCTGATTAGGGAGCTAGCTTCCTGGAGGGTGGGGCTGCCAGCCTGGGGAGGCAGGCATTCACCCCTTAGAGATCAACTCACACCCCCAAGGTACAGAGGAAAAAAGTGAGGTGAGAAAGGGGAAGAGACCTGCTTAGAGAAAGAACATCTCCTGGTGTGAGGGCCATACAAAGTCATCAGATCTCTGGTAGGAATGAGGTAACCAAAGATCCTTTGGGTGGATAGGCCACTGGGTTCCCAGGCTGTCCCAAACTCAGGGTGGGAATTCCAATCTCTTCCAACCCTCAGGAAGTTCCCCTGGCTCCTGGTCCCTCCCTCAAGCGCAAACACCTTCCCTGGGCAGACTCCCCATAAGAAACCAGGTTTTTGGGCCCTGCTGGGCACAGACACTATTACTGGACTGGGGCTGGTTCCTTAAACCTGTGAGGAATGGAGTTTAAGGGACTCTGGCCTCATCCCTAGATACCACCCTGGATTATTTCTGGGGCTGCTAAGCTAGGGAAGGTGGCCTCTTGGCAGCACAAGCCCTGGGCCCTAGTGCTCTATGTGTCTGAGAGGCCTGGGGAATGAGGGCCAGACTGGGGTAGTCCCACCCCCTGCCCAGCTGACTGAAAGCCAGTGAACCGCACACCACGCTTGCACCGTGCAGGTAGATGTCCTTGCCAGCACAGAGGAAGGCCCCAGAACAGCACTGTACACTTGAGTGTACACGCACGGACACCAGCTGTAACACGGCGACGTGTATGTGCAAGGAGCACATACTCCGCACCCGCGCCCCAGGTAAACTGCGTGTTTACACACGCCAACCTGCCCACACGCAGCGTGGCGCGTGCGTAAATACAAGTGCACATGTACGTTGGCACACGCGCCTCCGGGCTGCCCACCAGGCACGCAGAACCACACGCGGGGCTACTCTGACCGTGGGCCCCAGAGCTCTCCTGCCCCAACCCCGCCGCTCAGGGAGGGGAGATGGAAGGGGTACAGCGCGTGTCCAGCTTGGCCCAGGCCTGGGCGTCCTCCTTCCGGCCGCCTGCCCCACTGCATGTCCTGGCCCCGGCACCGCCCCGCCCTGGTCTCACCCGGAACAATAGTGGGGGCCCCCGCATTCCCACCGCCAGGGGACTTGGGGTCTGAGGTTCCGGGCCCCAGCGGGAGCAGGCAGCTCCTCCCGTTCACCCAGCGCGGGCGGCGTTTCCGGGGGCATCGTAGACCCGGCCGCGCCGCCGGACCCGACAGTACGCCGCCAAGTGTGCGCGCTGGGGCCCGAACCCTGGCGCGCGACCGGCGGAGCGCGCACCCGCATGTGTCTCCACCGCACACGCTCCGCGGCACGGCACTCGCCGCCACGCGGGACGGCCACCCCACCCCCCGGCCGAGCCGGTTCGCGCACCTCGAACTGCCAGTGGGCCGCCTGCAGCAGCTGCTTCGCCTGGTCCGCAGCGCAGCCGGCCGTCAGCACGAACTGGTTGATCATGACCTGGTGCTTAAGCTCATCCATGTTCACGGACATGGCGCCACCGCCACTGCGATGCCCGCTCCGGCCTCCCGCCACCGCGCGCTTCTCCGCTCACGCGTCCACCATTAGCGAGCCGGCTCCGGCTAATACAAATATTTACTGTGCGGCTCTGACTCACCGAGCTTCGCCTCGCCTCGCTCCGAGGCCGCGGGAGGCATGCTGGGAGATGTAGTCCGCAACGCTCCCGCCCGCGCTCCACGGGAGCCGCGAGCCGAGCTGTCGCGGGCCTAGCACCTACTGTGTGAAGAGGCGGGCCTTGACGAGAGCCGACCCGACCCTGTCCTGACACTAACAGGGGTCGGCAAGCGGAGGCCTCAGGAGTCTTTGTCAAGACTCTGGTTCCTGAGCTCCAGTGTGGTTGACAGCTCTCTGTGAGTGGGCGCATCCTTAGGTGAGGGGACCACTATAGCAATCGTGGCACAAATCGGCAGCACCAGGCCGCAAGGCCTCGAAGGTCCGGCACACAGTAGGCTCCTATATTCGTTCAGTGAATAAATGAATCTACTCTTTAGGACTCGGCTCAAAATCACCGCCTCCAGGAAGCCTTCCGATTCGCCTCAACTCCTTCCCCCCGCCCCCGCGCAAAACGCTCTTGTGAAGGGGGTCCCTACCCGGCCTGGCACTCGACCAGGTACACAGTAGGCCCGAAGAACTTGTGGGATTTGGTAGGAATGGCACCGGGGAGAGGCAAGCGAGGCCGGCAGTCTTTGCTGCCTCGAGGTTCCTTCCCTGTGGCCATTCCACGGCCCCACGCAAAATCTGTTGTGCTTTGCGGGAAAGCTGGCCCTTAACGTACGGACTGCAGGACCGCGCGGAGCCAGTTCCAGGGAGACCCAGAACTCATATTCCCAGAATGCCCCAGTTTATTTGCATCGTTTGGTCCCGTGTGACGTCTAGTGAGTGAGGCCGCATCTCGGCCAATGAACGACCGCAGGGTGTTAGGACCTGGCCATATAAGGTAAACAAAGCTGGCCGCCCAATGAGACGATGTCGGGGGCGGGCGCTGGGTCGGAGCAGACGGGGGTGTGTCACGTGGCGGGTGTAGGCGGGGCTGGAGAACGCCGGGGTGGGGCGTTGCGGGCTGTGTTTACACTCCCGCACGCGCCGCTTGCGGTTCACCTCGCGGGTCTGGGTCTCGGGGCTCGGGTGCTGGCATGAGGGAGGTCTTGGAACTGGGACCGGGTCAGAGAGTTGAGGAGAAACCCCAGGCAGAGGGGTGGCTTGGTCACCACTGCTCTGAATTTCCTCGATTGCTCACGCTTCCTGGGACCCGGTTTCATTCGTTGAGCGACTGTTGAGTCCTGACTGTTCTGGGTCTGACGTAGCCCGGGTACGGCCGAGAGATGAAACCCAAGAGGGGTCGGCAGGTGGCGGGGCTGGGTGTGGGCGTGTGTCAAAAATCCCAGGGGCAGATGAATTGTAAGTGCGGAAAGTGCCCTTAGGGAGGAGATATAAGTCCTGGGGGTACTGGATTAAAGCCCATTGAGGGGTTTTAATAGATCTGATCCCTTGTCCACATTAGAATCACTGGCTGTGGCAGTGTGGGGACCAGATGGTGGCAGAGGGATCCAGTCAGTTTAGGCGATGTTTTGAGTGTGTCTGGTTACAGAGGAGTCCGCACCTGCCAAGGGCCTTACCTGCAGAATTGGATTGCGGGTAGGGGGAACTGTCTCATACTGGGTGGGAAGCAGTAGGGACCTGCAGCGCTCTCTAGGGAGCTTTTCCTGGGTCTCTCACACCTTCCAGGGGTTCTGAGTTTGGCTGGTGGGAGGAGAAGAATGAGAGATGTGTGGACAGGGCCTGAAATGTCCCAGGGTTGTGAAGCGTGGGAGAGGGAATGGAGCCCTGCTAGAGTGTGGAGCTGGGAGCTTGGCCCATTGGCAGAAAGAGGACTTAAGTGTTTCCTTCCAGTGTGCGCTTCAGCCCTGGCTGAAGTCACCCTGTCCACTTGGAAAATAAAATTTAGGCCTCTTTTCTGACTTGTGGGGGATCATTCAGTCTCTACTATTTTTTTGCAAACCCTGATGATACCAGGAGATTTCTGCTCTTACTTAAGAATGCCCCTCACTTTGCAAGGCATCATAAGCACGAATTAATGTGGGCAAAGTGCTCCACACAGGGTAGGCAGCTCTGAATATGGCTACTGTTACCACTGGGATATCAACAGGGCAGGGTGGAAGGTAAGCAAGTTCTGGAGCCAGACGGACCTAGATGCCAGTCTTGACTCTGCCACTTAATGGCTCTGATGTTGGATAAGTTACTCTGGCTCTGAGCTTCAGTTTCCTCATTTATAGAAGGCAAGGTGAGAGCCAAGAGCTCTCCCAGGACTGCTATGGAGGATTAATGCCAGCATAGGCCTGGCATCCAGTGAACTATTTCTAGCACTCATCTGTTTGCCTCTGTCTAGTGAGCCCAAGCACCCTTTTACAGATAGATAATGAAACTAAGGCTGGAATCCTGACCTTCTTAGACTTTTGCCAGTGGAGAAGAGCAGGCACCCAGTGAGCTAGCAGGGTGTGTTTCTGGTAAGGGGGGTGGGCAAGTTTTCAGGGCCCACTGGAGTCTTTTCTTGCTGAGGCAGGAAATGTCCTCCCCCACTGTTATCCAGGCACCGCTGAGGTACCTGTTCAGGTTTGTCCAGCCCAGAACAGGTGGGGGCAGGTGGGGCTGGCAGGGGCAAAGGTTACCCCTCTGGTTCCCCCAACCCCCCAGCACCCTGGCTGGCTTGTTTTCCCAGGAGCAGCAGGGAAGTAAAAAACCTTGTTTTCTGCCAGGATCAGCCAGGCCAGAAAGTGGACTTTGGATTCCTTAGCAGGCTCAGATGGGGCCAGCCAGCTGAAGCCAGTAGATGGGGGATGGGGGGAATAAAAGGCATTTCAGGAAGTGCCCTCATCTTTTCTGAGGTCTAGGAAGGTAAGGGCCTTGCCAAAGTTGACATAGCCAATTCACAGAGGCTCAGGGCCCTTGCCTTCTCAGCATTCCCTGGCCACCTCCCCACCTCCATCCTTTCAATCACTCCACAGATGTGTTTATCAGACACACACTGGGTGACTGGCTCTGGGAGCACAAGAATGTATAGTTGAGGACCCTCTCAAGAGGTTTAAATATAGACTTGAGGGACTCATCCCAGGAGGCCATGAACTGTGCCTAGGGCCTTTTTTTTTCTGTTTCAAATGACCCAATGCTGGCTGACTGAGGGGACCTTGAGGTCTGGCCACTGCTTCACTTCTTCCTGATCTTTGTTCTCATCCTCTTCCATTTACTTGGTTCTAACCACACTGGCCTTTGAGCTCTTGGGTCATAGTCAGATCTTCGCTGCCTCAGAGTCTTTGCACATGCTGTTCCCCTCGCATGGAACCTGGCCTACTTGCTCAGAGTTTGCCTCCTGGCTTAAATGTCACCTCCTCAGAGATGCCTTCCCTGAATTTCGTATCAATAGTAGGTCTCTCCTATTATTTCATCTCAATCCATTGCCCGTAGCACCCACCACACTTTACATTTATACTTTTCACCTTTTTAAGTGTTTCCTCACTAATCTGAAGGCTCCATAAAACTAGGTAAAAACACATCCCTGTGTTTCCTGCCGAGTTTTGTGCAAATCAAAAGCTAGCGAAGTTTGCTACAACTTGCAAGGCTTTAATCCTGACCTTATATGTGGATCTCCTTTCTTTGTGCCTCAGTTTCCCTATCTGTAAAATGGGGAGAAGTCTACTGCCTCTTTGAAGGGGGCTGTAAAATTATGTCTTCAAAGTGATTGTTTTGGAGGTGGCATCAGAGAGATACCCTGAAAAGGCTAAAACAAGCGTTTTGCTTCCTCTTTGAGCACCTTTCCAGGTAAGCTTGGGTTCCACTGTTGCAGAAAAACGGACTCTTACACGATTTGGGGTGGTGGAGTAAGCCTTTATTTGCGCGCACGGACCCAGAGGAGGCAGTCTCCAAATTCTGGGCCCCCGAGGAGGGGTTTGGTGGTGGTTAAGTACTCTCCTAACAGGGTGGGGAGGGGAGAGGTTACATGGCACAAGGCGGGAGTACAGAAGCGGAATGCAAAAGTTATCCGAAACCCTGGGGGCAGGAGCTAGTCTTTGTTTCTTACTACATTCCCCTCTTTGATGCTAAATGGAGCCTTCAAAAGTTCTAGCATCACCATATTGGTCAGTGCCCTGGAACTCTGGCTATAGTTTCTGATAGTGGTACCGCTGGAGGGAGAGGACTTTAGCGGTAGCCTTGTGAGTTACTGCAGCCTCAGTCTGTTCGGTGAAGGTCCGAAGCATGCAAGGCCCTTAGGTTATAACTAGGAACAGCATAAGTAAGGGCCCTATTATAGGGGCTAGGACTGAATACATTATGGATTGCCACCACAGAGTTGGTATTAAGGCTTGGTATAAGTTTCTTTAGCAAAGAACCTCCAGACATAAGTCAGCTGAGCTGAATTCGCCAAGCGGACCCACAGGGAGACTAGGAGGCTAACTCATGTCTGAGGTTTAGATGAGGCCTGGGGCATCAGGAAAGCTGGGGCTTCAGTTTTCCACTGGTCCAGTTCTCCAGCTGGCTTCGGTTGACGTCGCAGTCTCAGGGCTGGAACCTTTTGGGCGACTACCCCTGGATCGGCTGCCACCTTCGCCCGGCTGTAGTGAATCCAAGGGGTGACACCTGCAACTTTAAGGGCGGTTGGAGTGGTTAATAATACTAGGTGGGGATCCGTCCAGGTTGGCTGGAGTGGCTCCTTCTTCCAATCTTTTACCCACACGTATTGCCCTGGCTGAAAGGAGTGTGCTGGCCTCCCTCTGGGCTGGGGCTCCTGGCCTAATCCGGCCTTACTTATGGTGTCTAAGGTTCATCCCAATCGCTCTAGATATTGAGTCTGGTTTAGCTCCCCCCTTAGCCTCAGATCCTGCCGTTTTCCTAACTTTGTTATGGGAATAGGCCTTCCAAATGCTAATTCGTAGGGAGTATACCCCGAGGAGTTTGGGGTGTTCCATGGTGACTGGCAGGGCACTAAGATGCCTTCTTGTAGATGCTTGCAGATGACTTCTGAGATCCCTATCCGTGACTCTCTTGAGAGGGGGTATTGCCACTGGTGGCAGGGCTTGGCTCCGGGCTTGAGGTCAGTCACTACTGGGACCTGGTCTCTGGCTAGACCTGGTAGGTTGCCTTCGGCCCAGACCGCTGAGAATTCCCACAGCAGGTTGCTCCCACCCTCCAGGCTTGGGCTGGGGCTGGGGCTTCTTTCCTCAGTAGAGTGTAGCCTATACTCCTCCTCCCATGGCAGGATGACCGCTAACAGACTTGGGCCGCTTACCTGTAGGGAGGCCTTGCCCGTGGGCTGGAAGGTCAGCCAGGCCCCAAGTTTGGTAAGGAGGTCCCGTCCCATTAGTGGGACAAGGCATTCTGGCAGGTACAGGAACTCGTGCCTGATTCTGTGGCCTCCCAACTCCACAGTGCAGGCTTGACAGAAACTCTTAGGGCTGCTGGGCTGACCAGTGGCCCCTATGATAGCGACCTCCCGCCCCAAGGGAGGTGCAACTGGGGTGGTGACGACTGAGTGTTCCGCCCCGGTGTCTACCATGAAGGAAAGGGTCTGGCCCCCAAAAGTGGCACGGACCATGGGCTCACGGGGGCTGAGATTCAAGGAGCCCAGTCCTCCTCAGTCTGAGTCAAAGCCCGCCAGGCTGAGGATGGTGGGGGCCGGCTCAATGGTGGGCTGGTTGGCTTTCTTGCGGTTTGGACATTCTCTCTTCCAGTGTCCTCTTTGTTTGCAGTATGCGCACTGGTCTCGCTCTACCTTATAGTGCCCTTTCCCTTCCTTTTTTTCCCTTGTTCGTCTCCTTGGGAGGGTGGCCTAGGGCTGCCTTTTTTTCTAACTTCTGGGCCTCTCTTTCTGCCACTTCCTCCCGATAGTTGAAGACTTTGTTAGCGATTTCAATTAGCTGACTGATGTTCATTCCAGCAAACCCTTCTAATTTTTGTAGCTTCTTACAGATGTCCGGGGCAGACTGGGAAACAAAGGCGACGATGACCATCCGCTGATTGTCCAGACTTTCAGGGTCAAATGGAGTGTATATGCGATAGGCCTCGTACAACCTTTCCAGGAAATCGCCTGGACATTCATCAGGCCGACCAGTGGCCCCTACGTTGGCTACTTTTGACACATTGGTGGGCTTTCAGGCCCCTGCTCTGACTCCCCGGAGCAGAGCTTCACGATATCTGTCAAGGGCTGCTCTTCCTTGTTCACTGTTGTGGTCCCAGTCCAGTTGTGTCTCTGGCACTGCAGTTTGGGCGTACTGAGCTGGGTCTAGAGTTCCAACTGGTGCTGTGGCTTCTAGATACTGGTGGGCCTCCTGCATGATTCTTCTTTCTTCAGTATTGAACAGGGTAAGGAGGAGCTGGCGGCAATCATACCAAGTGAGTCGGTGAGTGTGCATAATCAATTCCATCAGGTCAGAGGGCCTGGGGTTTCTCTGAGTATGAGGGTGTGAGGTGCTTCCAATTCAGGAGATGGGTGGTGAACGGCTGATAGTAGAAGACCACCGCTCCAGGCTGAGGTTTTCCATCTGGCCGAGCTGGGGTGGTCCCTGGGCCTCCCTGAGGGGCATCTGGAGGGGCAGCCATTCCCTGAGGCGGGACGCTATGGGTGATTCCAGCAGGGCTGATGCTTCTGGAGGAGGAGACGAAACTGAGCCTGGCGGGGTATCCAGGGCCGGTGGCTGGGACCTTGGCAACCAGGATTCGGGGCTGATTTCTTGGTCGTGGGCAACAGGCTTGGGCAGCCTTCCGGCGGGCCCCTGATGTCCCTTGTAACCGGGGCGCCTGCCCAGCACACTGCTGGAGCCACTTTGGCATATCTTGCGCTAGCTCCTGCCACCTATCTATATATACATACTGATCTGGGTGTCCAGGCTTCACTGTCACTATTAAGTGGACTGCCCTAATAGTGGTCAGATTAAGGGTCCCATCAGGGGGCCAGCCTACTCCGAATGTGGGCCATTCCAAAGAGCAAAAAGTTTCCAACTGATCAGGTGTCATACCAGGGTCTTGTCCCCTGAACTGGTTAAAGTTCTGAAGCATGCAGTCTAGGACGGCAGACTGCCCTCCACCCATGTTTCCCGCCCGATGTTGGCGCAGACAGACGAAGGAATAGGGGTTTTCACGTTCGCCTGCCTGGCCTCTCCTCCTGTGAGGGACTTGGGTCCATCTTAGCTAAGGCTGCCCATGTAGAATTCGGCTTTAACTCCCAGCCGTTATGCTGTATGACTGACTGAGGAATCGCAGGGGGCCACGCTTGCTCTGTAGGCACAATGCCAGTGGAGCCACAGGCACATTCACTCCAACATGCACACAGTCACACCAAGGTTAATACTTTTTCCCTCCTGAGCAGGGAAACCCTACCTGAATCTGAGGCCAGTGGCCTGAGAGGTGATCAGTCAGTCTCTCCTTCCACCCTTAGGGTGGGTCTGTTCTCCGGCCTGGTCCTGGGGGCACTTACCTATCCGGCGCCTTCCCAGATGGGCCTTAGTCTGATTCCCCGAGTGCCCGGGTTGACGAGCAGACCGAGGCCGGGCTAAGGGGAACCCAGCTTCTTGGGACCCGAAACCACCGGGGCACGTGCTTCCCTTAAGTCACCGGGTCCACCTTGTTGACCCCGCCAGCCTTCACCGGAGGCAAATGGCCTGCTGGTGTGAGTCGTTTCTGGTCAGGGAACCAAATGTTGCGGAAAAACTGACTCTTACACGATTTGGGGTGGTGGAGTAAGCCTTTATTCACAGGCGCGGACCCAGAGGGGGCAGTCTCCAAATTCTGGGCCCGGAGGAGGGGTTTGGTGGTGGTTAAGTACTCTCGTAACAGGGCGGGGAGGGGATAGGTTAGGTGGCACAAGACGAGGAGTACAGAAGCAGAATGCGGAAGTTACCGGAAACCCCGGGGAGAGGAGCTAGCCTTTGTTTCTTACTGCACCACCCCAGCTCTTACCCGGTGATTGGTAAGTATGCCCTCTGCTGGTCCGGGCAGGAGCTAAACTCTGGGAAGTGGGGAATACCATGCGGTTCAGGGAGGTATTTCCGAGAGGAGTAAATGGAAGGGGGTAAACAGAAGGGTCTATATATGAACAGATTATTAGAGACTAAAAGGCTGTAATTTAGTTCTGTGCTTGGAATGCAGAAGGCAGGACAATTTGCGGTGGGACTGATGGTTCCGCCTCTTGGATTTCAGTTCACTTGGTATGTCCCAGAGCGCTGATCAACAACTTCAGCTGACCTGGGCGAGGAGCGTCCTGGGAAATGTAGTTAATAGGCGTACTTTCCGCGCCGTAGCCTGGTGCTCTCAGAGGAGAGGGGACTCCATTTCCCGAGGTTCCTCGGATATTGGGGGTGCGGAGGGCCGCCGTGGCGTCGGGGCCCCGGGCGAGCCGGGGGTGGGGGCTCCAAGGCTGAGGCTTTTCGGCCTTGGGGGAGCGTCCGTGCGGCCTGATCCGGGCCATGTCTGCGTGAAGGCGCGCTGCAGCTGTCCCACACCCACCCCGGTCCTGGTCCGAACCTACCCTGCCGCGCACCATGGGCTCCATCCTGAGCCGCCGCATCGCGGGGGTGGAGGACATCGACATTCAGGCGAACTCGGCCTATCGCTACCCTCCGAAGTCCGGTGAGCGGATGGCGAGGCGCGGGCTTGGCGGTAGGCGGGGCGGGCAAGGCGCGCCCACGCGGGCCCTCCACGCAGGGGCGGGGTGGGGGTTCTTCTGGGTCCCCAGCCCTTCCTGCTGTCTGCCAGCCCGGAGCTCCGCGCCCGCTCGACCCGGATCCTGGGGTTTGTGGGGAGCCCCGGACTGACCTCCTCGTCCAGGCTGGGTGACCTTGGGTCAGTCACTTCGCCCCTGAGTGCTTCTGCTCCCTGTTTGCACACAGGGGAGACCCTTGGGAAATTTCTAGGGCTGTAGGGCAGGGATGAGGCTCTGGGCGCGACGCTGGCGAGGGCTTAGCACGGTGTCCGGCGCTTCGCTTATCCTTACAAAGTGGTTATTGTCAGAAAGATTGACATCACACCATCGCTGGTTTTGGCTTTCTTTGGTGGCTGGGTCTTCAGAAACTCTCCATCTCATATGGGCAGAGGCTTAGCGCTCTTGTGACTTCCTGGTGCTTGTGTATGGTGGAGGGAGTGGGATTGGGCCCTACAAGATGATTATACTCCATGGGGAAGAGGCTGGGAATCTTGCTGGAGAACAGGAGAAGGGTTGGAGGGGACCTCTGGGTTCTCTGGTCCCTGTTTTTTGTTTTTTTTTTTTGTGACGTGAGACTTGAGCCACCAGGGAGGAGGTGACTTTCTCAAGGTCTCAGAGCTGGATGGAAGCGCTTCTGGGACCAAGAGACCAACTCCCTAATGAGTTGTTCCTTCTCTGTTCTGTTGTGTCTAATGAGTGTGGCCTCACCCAGGACTTTAGCTCCAGTTCCTCACCTGGTCCATCTCTTTATCTGATTATTTGCCGTGGTAAGGAGAGAAGAAAGAGGATGGGGAGTTTGGACATCGTGGAGACTTTCCGGCTGGGTCCTTCCTCAATTCCTGGCTTCTGAAGCATGTGATCTGATGTGTCTTCTAGACCTCACAGTTGGCCTGTGGGCATCCACCAGGCGGGTTTCTTGTGAGTGTGGTTCAGGACCACCTGCTTCCACCAGTGGGGAAGCTTGTGAAGCATGCAGTTCCCAGCCCTTTCCTCAGACCTGCTGGGGGCTTAGGAACCTGCATTTAAATCCCATTCCCCAAGTGAGTCTGATGTTCACTCACGTTTAAGAACTGCTCTATCCTGGTTTTGGAAGGTGAAAGAAGTGGAGTGTCCGGGGCTACTGGAAGTAAAGGGGGGTGGGGATGGATTTAGGTGAGCCAAACCACGATGCAGTTAGAACTCGGAAGAAGGTACTGTTACCTACTAGTCAGAGAGGCATGCCTACTTGTGTCCTAGACACAAGGGCAGGGCAGGGCACCCCAGCCTGGTATAGGGATCCTCTGGAGGTTCTGTGGGCTGACTTCTCCAGATCTGATGGAGCAATTGTTTGAAGACATTTTCTTCCATCGCTGATGTTCTTTCAGCCTGTCTTTAGCTGAGTGACCTTAGGCAAGTTATTTAGCCCCCTGGGTCAGTTTTCTCTTCTGTAAAATGGGCTGATCCTTGTACAGTAATCAGAACAGTGCCTGGGACCTAAGAGGTCCTGGAAAAGTATTCGGCTCTATAAGGGCTTAAGAAAGAAATCAGGTGACCATTTCAAACCTTAATAGCACTTAGCAGTGGTATGGGGGAGATATCAAAGTATTTAATGTGGCACCTTGTATCATCTGGGACCAGAGCAAATTGGATGTCCCTTCACTTGCACCTTTGGACAAAACAACTACAAGGCATTTATAGCTCCATTTTTGGGTTCTGGGTGGCAGACCTTGCTAATTGGTCAGGACACTGTTTCCCTCTGAGCCTGGACTTGGTTTCAGAATCCACCATTGAGCACCCCAGTCAGCCATGACTAGTAGTTTGGGGCTGCACCCAGGTGAATGCTATGGGCCACCTTGGTCTTGTTGCCAGTGACAGCAGTGTTTGGGGGCTGTCCAGTCCAAAGGCTCTCCTTTTTGCTTTCTCGTCCCTTGCTTAGGGAGGGTCAGTTAGAGGTAGACGGGACCTTAGCAGTACAGGGGGATTTTAGTGGGTGCCCCTATTGGACCTTCCAATTGTTTTTATGAGAAAGTTACTATCTTTTCAGGTCTCTGCTGATTTAGTTGATTATATTGAGGAGAAAGAATCCTTGAGTGCTAATATTTTTTATTTTTATTCTGTTTTGTTCTTTTTAAGATTTTATTTATTTATTTTCTGGGGAAGGGAGGGAGAAAGAGAAGGAGAGAAACATCCATTGGTTGCCTCTTAAACACCCCCAACTGTGGACCTGGCCCACAACCTAAGTATGTGCCCTGACTGGGAATTGAACCGTCAACCTTTCAGTTTGCAGGACTCTGCCCAATCCACTGAGCCACACCAGTCAGGGGTTATTGTATTTTTTAATTGATTTTTAGAGCGAGACAGGGAGATCAACTTGTTGTTCCACTTATTTATGCGATTCTTGTATGTGCCTGACCAGGGATTGAACCCACAACCTTGGCATATCGAGATGTGGCTCTAACCAGCTGAGCTACCTACCAGGGCAGGTGTTAATATTTTTAAACACCTCTAACACTGTCCAGTTTTTTACCCAGCTTTATTTACTTATTTATTTATTAAAGATTTTACTTAGTTACTTCTAGAGAGATGGAATGGAGGGAGAGAAACATCAATGTGTGAGAGATACATTGATTGGTTGCCTCTCACAGGCCCCCGACCCAGGCATGTTGTGCCCTGACCAGGAACTGAACTGGTGCCCTTTCACAGGTGGTGCTCAGTCCACTGAGCCACACCAGCCAGGGCCTCTCAAGCTTTATTAAGATATAATTGGCATATAACATTGTGCAGCTTTAAGGTGTGCAGTGTGATGCTTTGCAATATGCATATATTGGGAAATGATTACCACATGTTAACACCATCATCTCAGTTACTTTGTGTGTGTGTGGTGAGAACTTTTAAGATCTCCTACCTAATTTTCTTTTTTTCTGGGACTTTGAAAGTGCATTCCAACAGTACTTACCTTGAATTTGGTAACATTTACTTGTTTTCATTGTATTTATCTTGCTTTTAACAACTTTATTGAGGCCTAGTTAGAACTTACCTGCTGTGAGCATACTATTAGGTGACTTTTAGTGAATTTATGGAATTGTGCAGTTCCATAAACCGCAGTCAGGTGTAGACATTTACATCGCTCCCGAGGTTTCCTCGTGCCTCTGCGGTCAGTCCCTACTCCCACTCCATCACTCATCTGCTTTCTGTCTTTAAAATTTGCCCTTTTTGGACATTAGACATGAAGGGAATCATAAAACACATAGTCTTTTTGTGTCTGGCTTCATCCATGTTGTAGCATGTGTGTATTTTATTGTAGAGATACAGTATATTTTATCTACTCACCGGTTAATGAACTTCTGGGTTGTTTCTCCTCTTTGGCTATTAATGAATAATGCAGCTGTGAACGTTTGTGAACAGCTGTGTGGCCCTGTTCATTTCTCTTGGGTGGATTCCTAGGAGTGAAACTGCTGGGTCATAGGGTAACTTGATGTTTAACCTGAGGAACTGCCAGAGTTTTCCATAGTATCTGCTCCACTTTACATTTATTCCCACCAGCATGGTGTGAGGGTTCCAACTTCTCCATGTCCTTGTCAGCACCTGTTATTGTCTGCCTTTTCAGTTACAGCCATCCTAGTGGGTGTGCTGTGGTATCTCACTGTGGTTTTGATCTGCATTTCCCTGATGGCTAATGATGTTGAGCATATTTCCATGTGCTTAATGGCCATTAGTATAGCCAATGTGTGTGTGCGCGTGAAATGTCTGTTCTGGTCTTTTTTTTCTTCAGTTTTTAAAAATTGGATTGTCTTACTGAGTCGTAAGAGTTCTTTAAAATGGATACAATGATACATTTCCTTTATCAGCTCTGTGATTTGCAGATATTTTTCCCAGACTGTGGCTTGTCTTTTTATTTTCATAATGGTGTATTTTGAGGAGCAAAAGTTTTAAATCTTGGGGAGTTCAATTTTTTTCCTACCATGCAATGAAACCTTTATTAACACCTTGAACAGGTTCAGCTGTTACTGAAACTGGTAATTTCTAAACTTAAACTGGGACAAATGGCTGGAATGCGGAGTAGTGGCCATCACTGGGCACTGAATGCAAAACTGAAGAATTAACAGCCACCCCGTAGACGGAGGACCAGGTGCAGGGTGGACTCTTTCTGCATGTTGTAGTCAGACAGTGTGGCCATCTTCCAGCTGCATGCTTGCAAAGATGAGTGTCTGCTGGTGAGGGTAGGGGGTGAGGGTGAGGAAGGAGGGGGGGCGTGCCTTCCTTATCCTTGGTCTTGGCCTTCACAGTCTCGGTGGTGTCACTGGGCTCCACCTCCGGGGGATGGTCTTGCCAGTCAGGGTTTTCATAGAGATTTGCATTTTGACCTGTTAGCCATTGTGAAAAATCTAGTCATACTGAGTCACTTCAGTGACAGCACACCACCGTTTAACAATGCCAGTTGCTTCTTGAAGTTCAATTTTTAAATTAAACTAAAAAAAAATTTATTTTATTTTTAGAGAGGGAAAGGGAGGAAGAAAGGGAGAGAACATCAATGTGTGGTTGCCTCTGGAGCGCCCCCTACTGGGGACCTGGCCCACAACGCTGGCATGTGACCTGACTTAGAATTGAACTGGCGACCCTTTGGTTCACAGCAGGCGCTCAGTCCACTGAGCTCTACCAGCCAGGTTGATTTTTAAATTTTTCTAATGGTTAATGTTTTGGGAGTTATACCTAAGAGATCTTTGCCCAGCCTGAGGTCACAAAGATCTCACTTTTTTTCCCCCTAGAAGTTCAGTAGTTTCAATTCATACATTTAGGTCGCTGATCCATTTGGAGTTATTTTTTTTCACGTATGGTTGAGGTAAAGATCTATGATCATTTATTTGCATATGGATATTTAATTGTTTCAATATTTTTTGTTGAAAAGGCAATTCTTTTCCTGTCAGATTGCCTTTGCACTTTTGGCAAAAATCAGTTGACCATAAAAGTGAGAGTTTATTTTTGCACTTCTTTGCCCATCATATAGCCAGCTGGTTCCCAGCCAAGGTTCAAAGCAGATGTTAGGACACCACATTCAAGCATTGAAGAGGAAGTTGTGTCCTCCATGTGGCGAGAGCCTGAAGGGCAGTAGGTACACATATGGAGTGCCTTGTCGTGGGTGGCTGCTGCCACAGCTGCTCCTTCTACTGCTATTGTTACTGTTAATTGTGTCTCAGAGCATACCTGCTGCTCTGTCCTGGTGTTTAAGGGAGGTCATGTTGGGAAGGTAACCCCAGAGAAATGTCAGAAGGAGGGCTGATCAGCCCCGTGACCCACCAGCCTGGGGTGGGGGGGCTATGCCCCAGATCCAGACCTTTTGTATGTAATCAGGTATGTGCACTTTCAGAGCATTTCACCTCCATTATCTTATTGGAGCTTTGCCATGTCCTTGTGACACCAGACGTTCGTCCTTGTTGGCAGAAGAACTAGAAATCAGATTGAGCCCTTTGTTGCACAGCACCTGGGCCTGGTGCACAATAGGCATTTAATAAATGCTTGTGCAAATTTTTTAAAATTTTTTTTAATTTTGTGCAAGTTTTTTATTGCAGAAAGCATCCCCCACCTCCCTAGTGCGCAAGCTGCTCAGATGGGGCTGTGTGTTATCCCATAGGGTGTCAGGTGGGGGCTGAGGACGTCTGGGTCTGCTGCCACGCGAGGGAGGGGCCCAAGGTGGACTCAAGGAGACTTGTGGTATGTGCTTCTGTGTTGAGGGTGGTCTGGGAACATCTGTTTGACCATGCTCCATGTTGGTGTTGGCCTACTCTTTCCAGAGCAGGGCCTTGCCAACTCTGATTTATTTGGTCCTGAAGGAAAGAACCGAGGCAGGTGTTCTAGGTGTGGGAGGATGCTCTGTGTCACCAAGGGTGTCTTTTGCCACAGGGCATTCTGGTTCCATGAGTCGTCGCTATCCAGAGGGAGTGAACTTGTGCTCCGAGACCAGTGCAGTGGTGGTGGTGGAGGGGGCGGGAAGAGGGGCTCCACTCACACACAATTTGCACACGGTGTGGGGGTTTACCTCCTCGCTCAAAGACTCGCACCAGCATTGCTGCCGTCAGGACATTTCGCCTTTGCCAACTGTCACCTGTGCTGTTCACATAAGAACCAGTTCTGTGCCCCTGCTTGTGTCACTTTGATTTTGAGTTTATTGTTGTAGGGCTATATAAATAAGCTGCATTCCCCAAGCTTCAGTTGTTATATTTCAGCCAAAGACAACAAAATAGCAGCAACAAAAAACTTCTATGTTGGCCATGGGGGATAGGCATCTTAGAACTTGCTTTCCTGAAGAAGCAGCAGAGGGTGGCTTGGGTTTAGAAGCCTGCTATTGGCACTTGGGCCCTGCGGCCTCCTGGGCTGAGAGTTGTCAGGTCTTAATGTTGGAGTGTTGCCTGCCCTTGGGGTTTTGAGAAGACCCGAGAGCCCTGTGTGTTTGTCTCTGAGGTCCCTTATTCTATTCAGGTCCATGCACGTGTCAAGGGACCTTTCGTAGTTTCTCTGGGAATTGTTGAGAAATTGTCACTTCTGACTCAAATAACATGGCTTTATGTCAGCTCCTGCCAGCTTTGCCCTTCCTGGGCTTCGTTGAACTTTCACATCAACCCTGCCATGTTTCATACTGACAGATAACAAAACCTTTCTTGGCCCTTTGAAATTGTGCTCTGCAAAGGCCCTCACAGCCTGGCAGTTGAAGAAAGCCTGAGTTGGGTTGGTCTGGCCAGATGGCCAAGGGGCTTTTTATCCCATGCCACAAAAGTGGCTGCTGCCATTCCAGTCTGCTGTGGCGCTAAGGGCCTGGCTGCCTAGGATTAAAGGGGCGCGCGCGCGCGTGTGTGTGTGTGTGTGTGTGTTTTCTTCCTCACAGTTGGGGTGGCCTTTTACTGTTTTCACAACACACCCTCCCACAAGCATGGCTGGATATACTGGGAAGAGCGCTGGATTCCAAGTTTGGGGCCATTAGCTTGCTCTTGGGCCCCAATTTCACCCCGTTAACCTCTGGTTCCCCAGACCTCTTTCAGTCTCTGCAAGTGCATGTGGGCTGGCAGAGTGGGACCTGGCTCAGAAGTTTTTTGGAGAATGGCCTGCACTTCCTGGTTGACTCGAGCGGCGGTGACCACTGCCACTTCCTTCACCTCTCAAATGCAATGCTGCCCAAGCCAGACATATGAATGGGACCGTGTTCCATTTGGCATTTCCTGTGTGTGTTTCTCTTGAGCAGGTACAGTCATCCAGCCTCACATTTCTATGTTGTTCTGTAAAATGAAGGGTGAGTGGTGTCACATACACTACTCCTGCAGCACCTGGCTCAGAGACTTAATAACTAACCATTGAATCGTTCACTTCTACCAGCTGTTCCCAGGTCTGCCCAGCTCCTTGGAGCTGGGAGGACCCAGGCTCAGCCCCACCTTGTGACACCAGGACAGCTGTCCGAGAAGGAGTGAGGCCCAGTACCTCTGCTGTTTGCCAAAAAGGAAATGTTGTGGAACAGCATGGGAGAGGAGCCACTTGCTGTCTTATAAGCAATCTGTGGGCTCGCTTTCTCACAGAGCTAGGAGGACGCAAGAGCCTTGAAGAATGGCTCTGACATTGGAACATCTGTCTACCTGTGTCTTAAGGGAGGTCTGAGGCCCAGTAGAAAGAACACCATTTTCCCAGGTCTTTCATCCTGTTGACTTGGGCCCTCCTCCTTGGCCCTGGGCACCCCTGGGTCATCCTCCTGAGGTGGGCAGACAGACCACCATGCTGGCTCCCTCCAGTCCACTCTGAAATCCTCTTTTCTGTTACCTGCAGCTTTCTAGTTCTCCTGCCCCAGGGAACTCATGGTCACTGATGTCCATGAGTGACCGTACTCCCCGGAGAGCCTTTAGTGGCAAGGGAAAGAAGGACTTTTAATAAGTTCAGTGCTTTAGAAAGTGAGTGTGTATGATTCACATATATATTTAAATTCACTGTGACACACACACAGAAAATGTACAAATTGTAAGCATACATCTTGATAAATGATCATGAAGTGAATGTGTTGAAGAAGTAGAACAGTAGCAGTCCCCAGAGTCCCCTGGTGCCCTTTCACAGCCTCTTCCTCCCTGGGAAATCTCCTGACCTCAATGGAGGTGGAGATGTGTTTTACGTTTAGAACTTGATATAAACAGAAGTAGACATGTTTTCCCTCCATGTTTGATGATGAGAGGCCTTGGCATATGTTTCATGGGGAAGTCGCTGGTTTCTTTGCTCCTTGGTCTTCCAGGTGATGCCCCTGTGTGTTCACCCGTTCACGTGGAGGGGTGTTGGGGAATTCCTGGTTTGGGCTCTTAGGAGAAATACTGCTGTGGACCCTCTAGTGACTGGCTTTGGTGCCCATGAGTCTGATTTTCTTGGGTCTGTTTTTTTTTCCTTTTTTTTTCTCTTTGGGTCTGTTTCGCCCCCTTCCCGCCCTGAGTTTGTTAATTGTGGTAAAATACACATAACATAGCAATTACGATCCTAACCATTTCTAAGTGCACAGCCCAGTGGTATCACCTACATTTACATTGTTGTGCAGCCATCATCATCTTCATCCCCATGACTCACTTCATCTTGTGAAACTGAAACTCTCTTCCCATTAAAAACTAACTCCTCATTCCCCTCTTCCCAGCCCCTGGCAACCACCACTGTCTTTTCTTTGGTTCGCAGGCCCGTGCTCAATCCACTGAGCTACACCAGCCAGGGCTGTCTTTTCTGACTCTGTGATTTTGATTGCTCTAAGTTAGTTGCTCGCCTCTTTAAGTCCATTTTCATACCTGGGAGTGGGCGCTGGGGCCCTCTGGTGCCTGTGTGTGTGGAATCAGCAGGTTTTACAGTTCTGTGGAGTGACTGAACCAGAGCACACTCCCTTGGGCTGAGCATTCGAGTTCTGTTGGCTCTGCTTTCTCACCAACACTGGCTAGTATCAGGGGTGTGTTTATTTGTTGATTTGCTTTCTTAGTTTTAGCCAGGGATATCTCATTGTAGTTGTAATTATTTTTCCCTAATGACCAAGGAGGTTCGGTTCAGTACTTTTTGTTTGTAAATTGCCATTCATCTCTCTTCCTCTTTTTGGGAGGGACCTTGTGAAATCTTTGCCTATTTTTTATATTGGATTGGCTCTTTTCTTTCTCCCTGATTTGAAGGAGTTCTTTCTTACGTGCTTTTTATTACCTTTTGAATTCTTTGGAAATTGGCTGTTGCTATAGTGTTTATGGAAATTAGCTTAAGCAGGAAATGGAATGCATTGCAAAGGTAGGGGGAGGTGTCCTCTGGAACCCAAATGTAGATAATCAAGAAGTGGAAACGTCAAACCAAAGAGCCCATTCCGCTCTGGCCTCAGCATCATACTTCTGTGACAGTGTAAAGCGTGCTGCTGCCTACCGGGGCCCTTGAAAACCAAGTCCTGTGGTCCCTGGGTCCAGTTCCACAGGGGAGAGGATCTGGTTATTGGCCCAGCACAGTCAGGTGTGCACCTTGGCCAGCCATGTGTGTCTGGGCGGAGAGAGCCTCAGGCTCTGTTAGCTGGGGCCCACTGCTGTGGGCGGTGGAGGCTGTTTCCAGAAAAGGGATATAAGCTGGGGAGGATCGCTTCTCCTCCCAAACAAGGGGCTACAGCAAATTATGGGAACCCAGAGAGCCAGAATCTTTGCTTAGTGTTCCTTCCTTGGTGGGGGCTGAGAGCTTTTGAAATCGTTAGCCTGTACTAAGTAGGCTTTCACACTGGGGAGAGGCTGGCAAGCAGACGCTTATCACATGTCTTTTCTCCTGAGCAGCGCTCCCTTTATCCTCAGGGCATCCCGAGCTGTCCTCCTACTTTCAGTCTGCAGCCAGGGTACTTCACTGGGGCCTCGCATGTTACAGATGAGGACACTGAGACCCAGGGAGGTATGGGTGCCCAGCGCTGGCCTGAGTGTGGCAGACAGAGAAGTGCTGTTGTGTGCACATGTGTGACATCCGTGAGCAGGAGATTAGAGGTGGGCGTCACCCCCTTGGAGTCGTCTCTTCTCTCTGTTTGGGAACAGGCTCAGAGGCTGTGGGGCTGTTGGCCTCCCACCTGGCAGGGGGTATTCTCAAGAGCCTAAAGATGCTTTCCTGAGATCTGTACTCTCTGGAGACCGTGATGTTCTGATGTGGTGGTCATGCCCAGCTGGGGCTTAGTGGCAGCAGGAAGCTGGATCCGGAAAACATCTGTTCTGTTACAGAATGAGAAAATTTCTAGCCAGTGGAATCAATGAGCTATTCCTAGCCTTTACAGATGCCTTGGTGCCTTTCCTGCTCCCCCTCCCCTGGAGAGGGAGTGATGACTGGGGCAGCTGAGTGAAATCTGTGCCCGTGTCCGTGTCCCAGATTTCAGGGCCGGTTGTGTTTCTTAGGAGGGGGTGATGGAATTTGTCATTGTTAATGTTGTGGTTTACCTGGCAGGGATAATTGCGGTATAAAATAAAATTATGTATTTAGTCTTCATCCATTTTTGGCACAGAGCTTCTAAAATCCTTGAAGTTCCCTAAATTCTGAATGGTAAAAGTGAAACGGGTGTTTTTGATGTTTATAACCCTTTTCCATCACATCTGAGTTCATGTCAATGAGATGGTTTTTGGAAAACACCTGAGAATTGGCGCTGGTTGCCGGGGAAGCCAACTGTGTGTGAGGGCTGGAGGCCGAGATGATCACCAAGGGCCAGTGATTTAATCATTCATGCCTGTGTAATGAAGTTCCCGTAAAAACCCAGAAGGGAAGGGTTTGGAGAGCTCTAGGTTGGTGAGCACACTGAGGTGCTTGGAGGGTGGCACACGGAGAGGGAGCATGGAAGCTCGCATCCCTTCCTCATAGCTTGCCCTGTGCATCTCTCGTCTGGCTGCTCCTGGGTCGTGTCCTTTTTGTAATAAACTGATAATCTGGAGGTGAACTATTTTCCTGAGTTCTGTGAGCCTCTCTAGCATGTTAATGAACCTGAGGGGGAAGTCATGGGAACCTCTGATCTTCAGATGCTCCATCAGAAGCATAGGCGACAGCCTGGGCTTGTGATTGGCATCTGAAAGGGGAGGAGCAGTCGTGTGGTACTTAACCTGTGGGATCTGACACTATTGCTGTTACATATTGGCATACTTGAGCTAAATGTGTAGGCTGCCCAGTCAGTGTCTGCTGAGAATTTGACATTTACTTGGTGGTGTTGAAGAAAAACTCCCTGCATTTGCATAGTCGAGAATACTGGCTCGTGGGTCAACGTGGGTTTTCAGTGAGGGTGCCACCTCTCACTGGTGTGTGGCTCGCGCTAGTTGCTATACCTCTCTGCCTGTTTTCTTGACTGTCAAAAGTAATAGCAGTATGATCCCCCTTCTTTTTTAAGGTTTTATTTATTTTTGGAGAGGGGAAGGGAGGGAGAAGGAGAGGAGAGGAAGAGAAACATTGATGTGTGAGAGAAACATTGATCAGTTACCTCTCCCATGCCCCCAGCCAGGGACCTGGCCCACAACCCAGGCATGTGCTTTGAGCATCACACTGGTGACCTTTGCTCTAGATGACGCTCAACCCACTGAGCCACACCAGTCAGGGCTGATCCACCTTTTATTTGTAGAGTTTTTATTGAGCTCCTGCTGTGTGCAGATGTGGTGATGGCCACTGGAGATATGAAGCAGTGAACAAATGTATGATCTCTGGTCTTGGAAGGGGGAGGACAGAGTGTGAACCAAGCAACAAATAAGGAAAAACAGCATATGCTGGCAAATTGCAGATGGCCTGTAAGGAGATTATGGGAGACCTCACCTTGGAGTTGAAAGGTGGGAACAGCCTGCTGGGCCAGAGGGACCGAGGTGGGCAGTGCGGAGTAGAATCACTAGTTTTCAGAGTCATGAGTGGGGGCCTGACCCTTAGGTTGAGGCGTGGTCATGTTTGCTGTTGGGAATTGCTTTAGTGTCAGGCCTCAGTATCAGGAGCATGAGGCGGGAGGCTGGGTTACCTAGAACCTTGATGGGAAGGTCACCAAGTCAGGCACTTGGAATCCATGTTCCCCAAGCAGGTGGCCCTCAGGAATCAGGACATAGCCATCCCCGAGACACAGCCAGGCTCCACAGCTCGGGATGAGATGAGGGTCCCTTTCATCAGAGCTACATCCTCAAGACCTAAGCACCCCCAAGGCTCCACCTCCAAAGACCATCACTTGGGGTGTTAGGGTTCGCCATATGAGTTAGGGGTGGGTGCAGAAACATTCATGTTGTAGCAGGGTCCCAAACTCTGGTCTCTTGATAAAGTTGTATTTTTTAAAAAAAATCTATGTAGCAAAGGATTCAGGCAATGCAGGTGTTTTGGGGGGAAATGTGGAAGTCCTGTTTTATTCTTCCTAGCCCTCTGCCCACCTCCTTGGAAGTTCCTGCGGGTAGTGTGGTATGGGTCCTTCGCCACCCCTTCACTTAGTGGAACCCATCTGTGCTCTGCATGCGGACCTGTGCTTGGCTCTTCACTCTGATTCCCTGGAGATCTTTGCATATCCCGGTGCCTACCTGAGCAGGGTCAGTTCATTTAGGTAATTTAAATGTCTTCATTTTTCTGTGGTGAGTGATGGCCATCACACATATGTGTACTACACACACATTTGAAATGGAACGGACACACAAAAGGGAAACCCAGAAGTCTTCTTGGCTTGCTCTGTGGCCTGAAGGGCCAGCATGTGCCCACCTCCACCAGACATTACTAAGACAGCCACTAGCTGGTGGCCTTGTGGCTTTGATTTTTCTTATTTTATTTTTAGAAAAAGGGGAAGGGAGAGATAAAGAAAGGGAGAGAGACATCAATGTGTGGTTGCCTCTTGCTCGTCCCCTACTGGGGACCTGGCCTGCAACCCAGGCATGTGCCCTGACTGGGAATCGAAACAGTGACCCTGTGGTTTGCAGGCTGGGGCTCAGTCCACTGAGCCACACCAGCCAAGGTGTGGCTCTGATTTTTGTCATCTCTAGAAGGTGATGAAACGTGTGTCCTTTTGTACCTGGTGTCTAAAGGCCAGTGGAGCCCGTATATGGGAATGCTGGTAGTTCTGGGAAGGCACTCCATCTTTGTTTTGGTGGTTGTTTACCTCTTGTCCTCCAGGTCACCTGGACACCAATAAGTAGGGCAGAGTCAGAATCCCTTGGGCAGAGAGGAGGTGAATCATCTGAGCTCCAGTGCCCCTTGACTGGTGACAAGGGCATGAATTTGTTTTAGCTGTCATGTTTTTTTGACTATGGCTGTGTTGAGGCTCTGAGGCTGTGGTGTCCCGGAGAGTGCCTCATTGCTGGGCTGAAATCATGGCCTCTGGCAGGCCCTGCAAGTGTGGCCATAGAAGGATTTTCTGATCCCAGGAAGCCTTTGCATGTAGATCATTGTGTGTGAACAGCTACCCTTTGTGACCAGAGATGACACCACTGATCATTGATTGCCATCGCCATCCTGGTGCTGCGGGAGGGGTGGCGCCCAGTGTGGGGCTGAGACACATAATGAGCTTGGAGTCAGCAGGTTTGAGCCCAGCTCCACCATCACCAGCCTGGTGATCTCTGAGCCTAATTTCCCCCACGGAAAGTGGGGGCAGGATCTGCCCCGCCTCAATGAGTCCCGTGGGAAAACTGGGCTGGGGTGTTGCCTTGGGGGTGAGGAGGAAGAGCCTGTGGTGTGGTGGCGGCTTCTGTTCTCATTTTCACCTTCGAGTCTTCCTTCTGTTTCTCTCCTCAGTCGCCTCTTCTTTTTTCCCTTTCTCCCCCTTCATAGCTCTGCTTGCTCTTTTTGGTCCCAAAGTGTGCACACACACAGACACGCAATATGCATACAACACACTCACGCAGACATTCGCCCATAAGTACAACACAAGTACACCTGTATACCCACATATGCACACTGTGCACAGTACACACGCGCGCACACATACTCGTGACACATGCACACTTCGGGGCTGTTACCAGTTCCATTTGGTGCACATATTCCTCCTAAAGTTCCCTTTTAAAAAATGTGAGCAATTCAAAAACATAGGAAAGGATAGAGAGTGACATGGTGAACACCATGAATGAACACCCTCCTTTCAGGATTCAGTTAACGTTCTCCATGTTGTCTTTCTTTCACATTTCTCCTGCCGCTCCGTGGACCTGGGCGCTTCCTCCCCGTGTCTGGCTCATGCTCCTCTGTGTGTAGGTGTGCCACGTCTGAGCTGTGGGGCTGCTGTATGAGGTGTTTTCAGAACTCGTCTGTGTGAGTCCTGTTTGCTTCGTGGTCCCATCTTGTCATTGCCACAGTGACTTACCTCATCACTGTTTGTCCATTTCCTCATTGAGGAATGTGTAGGGTGGTTGCCACTTTTTATGCTTGAAAGTCTTTTATCGATCACCATATTGTATGTCTCTGCAACCAAAATATGTACATACATTGAAATGAGAATTTTTCTGGGTTTGAGTGGGCATTACAAATACTCAATTGATGAAAACAACACAAATATTACAGTTTTTATAAATAACAAATGCTAGAAAGCATTGGACACGTATCTCTTAAATAGATGGGTTACGTCCCTGCACACTCCCCTCCCCCCGCCCCGCCCCGCCAGTGAAGTCATGTAGTCACAGTCGAATATGACCTATTGCTGGAAATGAGTGTTGGTTCCAGGTCTGTTTTTCATTTCAGGTTGAGAAACTGTGTTCACATAAATCAGTAGATGGGAATGAACATGGGTTTGATAGAGCAGTAGCTTCAAATTCCAATTTATTTGCCAACAAATACAAAGATCACATACAGATCTAATACCCCCAGAGTTGTTGATGATTTTCAAGGTGACAACTTGATCACGTCCCTCCAGTTCCTAATAACAGCTTTATTGAGATAAAGTTCACACACTGTTAAAGTCACCCTTTTAAAATATACAGTTCTGTGGTTTTTCCGGAACATGGTCCATTTTATGATATTACAGCCACTGTTGTTATACACATCCTTGTCTCTTGTCTTCAGTCTTTTAAAAATAACTTTCCTGTTTTAAAGTAATACAGGTTAGTTGTAAAAATGTAGAAAATAGAGCTAAAGTAAAAAAAAAAAAGTAATATTCGTCCATTGCCTGTTAATCCAGAGATTTTATTTTGTAGCATTTACACCTCTCAAGTTATTAAAACTTAAAACTGCATGAAGCCCTGGCTGGTGTGGCTCAGTGGGTTGAGTGCTGGCCTGCGAATCAAAGGGTTGCCGGTTCGATTCCCACTTGGGGCACATGCCTGAGTTGTGGGCCAGGTGCCCAGTTGGGGGTATGCAAGAGGCAACCACACATTGATGTTTCCCTCCCACTCTTTCTCCTTCCCTTTCTCTCTAAAAATAAATAAAGTCTGAAAAAATTCGTTAAAAAAAAAACTGCACCAAGATGCAGGGGCCTCCTGTGTATAGTCCATCAGGTTGTGAAAAGTGCTCTGGAAAAGAAGAAAGCAGAGAAGGGGAATAGGGGAATGGGGGAGGTTGGTCAGCAAGCAAGGTGAAGGAGTGGAAGTTATGCATTTAAAATGGAATGATCAGAAAGGCCTTGCTGGGAAGGAAAGGTGAGGGAAAAGGTCAAGGCAGAACTCTTGGAGAAGAACTTCATGAGCAGATGAAGCAGCACGTTCAAGGGCGCTGGGGTATGAATGGGGTCGGCAGGTCTGCATTGTATAGGGCCTTGCAGTCCATGAGGAGGAGTTTAGAAGTTACTGCAGTGTGGTCAGGGGGTCATCAGAAGTTTCTGAGTGGTGGAATGTGGGAAACAGACTTTGGGGCTAGGGGAGAGTGGGGAGACTGGTGGGGTGGATTACAGTAATCGAGGCGCAGGAGATGCTGGTGGCTTTGACCAGGGTGGTGGCCATAGAAACATATTAGAATCAGGAGCCCAAGAGGAAAAAGGAGTAAAGCCCCTTGTGTTAGTTATTTCTTTCTGAGTGACAAATTGAAAATTTAGCTGTTTATAACAATAAATGCTTATTATCTCACAGTTTCTGTGGGTCTGGAATTTGGGAGTGACTTAGCCGGTGGTTTTGGCTCAGGGTCTTCCATGAGGTTGCAGTCAAGCTATGTGCTGGGCTGCAGGATCTGCTTTTCTCATGCGGCTGCGAGTTGTTGCTGGCTGGTACATGGAGGTGTTGGTTCCTTGCCAAGTGGACCTCTCCATAGGGCAGATTGAGTGTCCTTACAACATGGAGGCTGGCTTCTTCCGGAGCCTGGGAAGTCCCACTTCATCTTTCCTGCAGCATCCTGCTGGCTACACAGGTCATCCCTGTTCAGTGTAGGAAGAGTCTACAGAGGAGGTGAGAACCATGGAGGCCTTTTTGGAGGAGGTCTGCCTTATCCATTTTTTGCCTATGGAGGGGAAACTCCGGGAACTAGTGGGACATAACATGGTTGGACCTTGAATGTCCCAGGATATGACACAGGAATGAGGTTGCAGCAGGAACCTCAAGGCCAGGGACGTGTCTCCCAGCTGGAAGGCCTTGCAGGGACAGCCTGGCTTCCGTGCTTGATTTTGCCTTTTCCTGAGCCTTCTCTCCAGATGAGTTCCAGCCTCAGGACTCTCAGGATGGGGTGCGGGGGGAGTCAGATATGAATGAAATAATAACTCAGATCGGAGCTTGGATTTGGGCTGGGGTGAGCTGACTTAGTCTCGGGTCAGGGAACATGTATTAGTCTGCTAGTCTTATCATAAGCACCACAAACTGGGTCACTTAAAACAACAGACTTTATTTTGATAGTTATAGATGCCAGAGTCCAAAACCAAGGTGTGAACAGGGTCGGTTCCTTCTGGAGGCTCTAGGGAGGATCCTTCTTTGCTTTTTCCAGATTCTGGTGGCTCTGGGTGTTCCTTGGTTTGTAACCACATCACTGCAATCTCTGCCTCCATCTTCACACTTCCTCCCCTTCTCTCTGTGTGCCTCTGTCCAAATCTCCCGCTTTCTCTTATGAAGACTGGTTACTAGATTTAGGGTGCACCCCACCGTAGTCCGACCTTCTCTTGTTTACGTTTGTAAAGACCTTGTTTTTGAATAAGACCATATGCACGTTTACCAGGGGTTAGGGCTGGAACATATCCTTGTGGGAAACAACTCACCCTGCTAGAGAAGGAAGCGATGTTGGAGTTGAGTGCTAGATGAGCGCCTGAGCAGCCTGAGCAGCCGGGAGAGGTGCTGGAGAGGGGAGGGTGTTGGGGTGGGTGCAGAGGTGGGCAGGCTAGGTGGCAGGGCTGAGATCTGCAGTGCAAGTGGGAGGCGTGGCCCATGATGGCTTCTCCCCGAATGGTGCTTTTCTCAGGGTTGAGTCTCTTCATCCATCTGATGCTCCCACTGGATTGTGGTAAGCCTTAATCTACAGCTGTGTTTTTTTTAAACCAGGAAACTACTTTGCTTCACACTTTTTCATGGGAGGTGAGAAATTTGACACCCCCCACCCTGAAGGTTACCTCTTTGGAGAAAACATGGATCTGAACTTCCTGGGCAATCGTCCAGTCCAGGTGGGTCTTGTAGGGCTGGGCGTGTGGGCGGTGGTGGGGGATGAGACCTCGGCCTTCAGCCATCTGTGTCCCAACTGCAAGAACAGGTGGGCACTGAGTTACCCCCAACCAGGCAGAGCAGCCAGCCAGATGTGTGCTCATGACGTGTGCATGCAGCATGTCCTGGTGGTGCCCCCTTAGAGGCAGGTGGACCAAGGGTGGGTCACTGGGGACAGAGCACCTGCTATTGAACCTGGTGCATCCATACTCTGGGATTGTGGAAGGTTATGGCTTTGATCCCAGGCCTCTTAGACAACTTTTTTTGAAAAGAAAAAAAGAACATCCATGTTCCATGGAACAGTGGGCAAGAGATATGATCCGAAGGAGAAATGCAAATGGCTGGTGAACAGTTTTTACGAGCGCCTTTATCAGTCACCAGAGAAGCACATGTTCGTGTGTTGCATTCCATCTGTTCAGTGTGCATTTGGCACTTACTGTGTTCCTGGGGCCCTTCCAGGGGACAGAGGACAGACCCTGCCTGCTCCCTAGCAGGGCATGCAGACAGCAAAGAAGAGGACAGTTGACAGATGGAGACTGAAAAGAGAGAGAGGGACAGGAGAGGGTCCCTGCGGGGGGCTCTGAGTGGGACTTCGGTCCCCAATGTGAGGGAGGGGCCAGGCTGGAGGCCCTCTCTCTCAGGAGGCACTGGGCCCCATCCCCTGAGGCTGTTGAGTCCTGGGGTTTCTCTGGCCTAGGGTGCGAGGTCCCCCGGACCAGGGAGGGTTCTCTAGGCTGTTTTAGCCATAGAGCAGCTGGTTGACACCGAATCTTGATCCTAATGGGTGAGAAGCTAGAGATTAGGGCCCAGAGCGCTGGCCTCCACCACCCTCCCAAGTCCATGAGAATGAGAACAGAACCTTGCCATCCACAGCTTTGAAGCCTCAGCTTTGACCCAGGGCCTGACTCATACAGGCCTCCTGTAAATGTTTTGTGGGTTTTTTTTAACTTCAAGGCCACCACAGATTTACCTGCAATTGTAAGAAATAATACAAAGAGCCCAGGCTGGTGTGGCTCAGTGGATTGAGTACCAGGCTGCAACCACAGGGTCTCCGGTTCAATTCCCAGTCAGGGTACAAGCCTAGGTTGTGGGCCATGTCCCCAGTAGGGGGCACGTGAGAGGCAACCACACAATGATGTTTCTCTTCCTCTCTTTCTCCCTCCCTTCCCCTCTTTCTAAAAATAAATAAATAAAATCTTTTAAAAAAGAAAAGACATAATGCAGAGAGATCCCGTGTGCCCTTTACCCAGTTTTCCCTGGCTTGGTGCCATGTAAAACTCCAGTGTGCTCTCACAAGCAGGAACAGACGTTGCTGCATCCATGTTTCCCAGATGCTGCCAGTTTTGCAGCACTTTGTATATGCGCACATGCGTGTGCACATGACCCTCCCTGTACCTTTATTGACCATCGACCTTGAATGCAAAGGTTGCCTGGTTCAGGGCAGTGGCGGGACGTCAAGTCCCACTTCTGGGAATGAGGCTTGAGAGCCCCAACCTTAATTGCTCCCCCCAGATCCCTCAGGCCAGGTCCCATTCACTGAGAGTCCTTCCTGGAATAGAGGGACCATGGCCACATGACGGGAATCCTTCAGGGTGTTCTGGTTCCAGCTCTGCCTTGTGCTGGCCATGTTGCCTGCAGTTTACTTTGATGTGAATGAGGATAATGTCATCCAGTGGTTGGCATGAGGGCCCTGGAGCACCTGGCGGGGGCAGGGCTTGGATTATCCCTGTTTTCTGCCCTCTGCCATGTGGGGGAGTCATCTGGGATTGCATTGGCTTTTTCCCTCCTAGTTTCCTTATGTCACCCCTGCCCCCCATGAGCCGGTGAAGACGCTGAGGAGCCTGGTGAACATCCGAAAAGACTCACTCCGGCTCGTAAGGTAACCCTTGACCCCACTGCATTCTTTATAAAGTAGTGGCTCTCAACTGGTGACTTGTACCCCAGGGATGTTGGGCTGTGTCTGGAGACATTTTTGGTTGTCACAGCTGGAGGTGGTAGTGTTCCTGGTATCTAGCAGGCAGACACCAGGGAGGTTGCTAGGTGCCCCACAGTGCACAGGATGCCCCCACAACCAAGAATGATGCAGGTCCGACTGTCACAGTTGAGAAACCACTTTAAGCTTGAAAGACCTGAGGCTTCTGGGGCCATCTCTAAACCAAGAGAATTTGTCTCCTTTCCTGGGGTAGAAGACAAGGGAAGGAGAACCCTGCATTGTTGAGCCTTATTGTCTAAACAGGGAGTGGGCTTCCTTGTTTCTAGAAGGGTGTGATGCAGCCAGGCAGCCAACTCAGGGGCCCCTCAGGGTATGGTGTGCACTGTGCAATGTGGGCATGCCCCCTGACCTACTGCCCGTTCCTCTGGCTCCCTGGCAGGTACAAAGATGGTGCTGACAGCCCCACTGAGGACAGTGAGAAACCTCGTGTTCTCTACAGCCTGGAGTTCACCTTCGATGCTGATGCTCGGGTGGCCATCACCATCTACTGCCAGGCGGTGGAGGAGTTTCTAAATGGGATGGCTGTGTGAGTCCCTGTGGTACATGGTAGGCCCAAGGTGGCAGGGCAGGGCCACACTAGCTATGCATTTGTCTGAATTATATATTTGAAATGAGGGTCATTTGGGCCCCAAAGGTTTGAAATCTGCAACTTTGGTACAACTACAGAAGTACAGGCCTGCCTCCAGTCTGTGGGGCCAGACTCGGTGAGATGGGCAGAAATGCCCTATCTCTGTCCTGTGGGAGAGAACCACTCGGAGGCCAGATTTGATCTGAGGATGGAGTAGTGATTGAAAGCTGTGGCTTTGAGTCTTTTTGCACACGAGCAACCCACAGTGCCAGTTTCTCAGGCCAGACATGCCAAGGCCCTTGAGAGTACCCTTTGCCCTAGAGAGAGACAGACAGAAGCCCAAGGGACAGCAAGTGTGGGGTGGGGTGGAGCAGGGAGGGCAAGAGTCGTGTGTTGGATTCCTGAGTGGGGAGATGTCCAAGTTTGTTAGAATTGGAAATGTATGTACTCTTTGATCCAGATGTTCCTTTTCTGGGAATTCATTTTGGGGATGTACTTGCATGTGTGGCTAAGAGGTATGCAGAAGAGGGTCCTGGAAGCATTGTTTGGAATAGCAAAGATACTGGAGACCACCTGGTGTCCACCATAGGGGCCTGATTGAGTCAGAGTCAGACTGCCGTGGGACCAGTGCGGTGTTCAGAGGACACGGCATCTCTACATGCAGTGGCTGTGGGACAGCTCGGGTGCCTGAGTAATAAAGGAGCAGAGCATAGGCGGCTGCTCTTTCATTCCAGCCCCTCCCTCAGTGGTCCTGCGATGGCGGGGATTGCCCCGAGGTTGGGATACAGCAGAGCGTTTGCTCCTGGCAGAGTCTCACCATCCTTTCTCTTGGCTGCCCCTTCAGGTACAGCCCCAAAAGCCCTGCCCTGCAGTCCGAGACTGTCCACTATAAGAGGGGGGTGAGCCAGCAGTTCTCCCTGCCCTCCTTCAAGATCAACTTCTCTGAGTGGAAGGACGATGAGGTAACCTCCTGGCTGGACCCCCCTTTCCCCTGGCCCCTTATCTGAATTTTCTCCTCTTTGTCGGGGGTGAGCACAGTGGGTCTGTTTGTTCAGAGTCTTCACATGGCTGATAAGCTACAGGAGTGGCTGCCGACCAAGGGGTGTGTGCTCATTTGTGCATGCACCACACTACGGAATGCGGTTCGGTCCAAGTGTTGGCTGGACTGGATGACTGAGGTGAGACGGCAGCAGCTGAGGCCCTGGTGCCCAGCTTTGGTGCAGGTACAGTCTCGGGACCACGAGACTGCCGCGTGGCAGGGTCCCTTCCACCTAGTGGTTCCACAGCTAGGGACAGTAATTTGTGGGATGTAAGGGTGTTCACTGCAGCTCTGTCTGTAATAGTAAACATTGGAAACTGCCTACATGTCCATCACTGACGTTACGGGAACCACTCATGTATATACTGAGGGCTCCCTGTTTTCACATCTATTATGGGGTGCCACGCAACTTTAAAACACATGAAAGACACCTTTGTGTACTGTACATACCAATGTGGAAAGCCCCTTCCGGGCTTGGAGAAGAGCAGGTTGCAAACACACGCAGTATCATCTCATGAATGTGGCAAACACGAAAATGCACAAAACCATTTCCGCAGGTATCGTGTGTGTATATATCCTTGAGGAAAAACCAGAAAAGATACTCATCAAGCTGAAGACAGAGGTTATTTCTGCAGAGGGTTGTGGTATAAGGAAGAGAGTCATATAACACATTATTCATGTATTGTTGGCCCTCTGTATCCATGGGTTCCTCATTCACAGATTCAACACGGATGAAAAATATTTTTATTTTTATTTTAAATTATGTTTTATTGATTATACAATTATAGTTGTCCCAGTTTTGAAAAATATTTTTTAAAAAATGTCATGTTGCTGATATGTGCTATGTAGTTAGGCCTGTGATGGGATGTACATGTCTGAACACGGACAGATTTATTTTCTTGTCATTACTCCCTAAGCAATACAGAATAACAACTATTTATACAGCGTTTATGTTGTATTAGCTATCGTAAGTGATCTGCAGATGATCAGCAGTGTGCGGGGGGATGTATGCAGGTGTGTGCAAACACCGCTTTATGTGAGGGGTGTGAGTATCTGAGGGTTTCAGTGTCTGAGGAGGCCCTGCACCCGGTCCCCCGCGGGTGCTGAGGAACAGACTGTGCCGTGTTTCAACACCAGTGTATATACGCTTCTGAGTTATTTTGTTTCGTTGTTTTTTTACCAGTTTATCAAGGTATCATTGATACACTGTAAAACTTGTCTGTTCTATTCAGGGACTTTAGTAAATCCAAAGTCACAACCACCACCAGTCCCATTTTAGAGTCTAGTTTCCATTCTTCTCATAGGAGGACCCCTCATGCCCATTTAACCCCTTCCTACCCCGTAGCCCCGTCAGACACTCACCTGCTTTCTGTATCTCTGGACTTGCCTGTGATGGACATTTCGTGTAAACAGAATCATACACTGTTTGACCTTTTATATCTGGCTGCTTTCACTTGGTGTCCTGTCTTCTTGCAGCTACTGGCTATTATGAATAATGGTGCTATTTTCTATACAAGTTTTTATTTGAATGCCTGTTTTCATTTCTCTTGGCTACAATTTGCTTTATAATTTAATTTAAAATTGTTTTTCAGACTTTTTTTTTAAAGAGTAATTTTAGGTTCACAGCTAAATTAAGAGATAGGGATAGAGATTTCTCTCCCTGCCCCAACACGTGTATAATTTTTATATTTTTATTGATTCATATTGTGGACGTCTTTCTAGGGCAGTACTTACAGACCTCCTTGCACTTGGAGTGGTTTCTTTGCTAGTTTTCCCCACCGACTCCCTTGCGGGGTTCCATTTATTTCAGTCAAAGCCATGTCCTTTTCTTCCTCTGCCCTTTGTTTTTTCCTTGTTTCCTGGTGTCCGTCTGGCCTGGGGTTTGCAAAGACCTGTCTGGCAGGCTTCACTGTGTCAGAAGGGCCCCCTGTGTCAGGGTGTGAGGTCCCCACCAGGGCTGGGTAGGGGAAGAGTAAAGTGTGAGCCAGGAATCCTGTCATCACTCATTCTGGCTTCAGCTGCCTGGCTTTTTCCTGGCCTAGGGAGCTGCTTTTCCCTAAGAAAGCTTCTCTCCTTGCAGTAAAAATAAGTGTCTCCCTCACCCTCTCTGGGGTGGGTATAAGCTCCTGTCCTTTCCAAGCATGCTTAGCTCTGGTGTTAGACTTCTGTGTGGAGTGGGAATTTTGGGGGAGATGGCCCTCACTCCCCAGTCCCCACTCTCTTTGGGTCCTTCCCCTGGGAGTCTCAGCCTCCTATGTAATGCTGCTGGGATGGGGTGCCAGCTGCAGGTGCACAGGGGAGGTAATCAGAAGTCAGTGATGGGGTGGCAGCTCCATGTGTGAAGGATTGTCCCATCAGGGCACCCCAAGGGCAGCACAGGGCCCAAGCCATGGTGCTTGGGGAGATCTGGGGTCACAGTGTCCCTGTTGTCTCCATTTCTGTCCCTTGGCCCAGTACTGGCCTGACCAGTATAGGCCTTTTGTTGGAGTTGGCTGAGTTAGTTGACTGAAGGACGCATGTAGGGTGCTGCCCTAGGCTCTGTTGACTAAATGTGGTTGCCCGCTGGAATGTCAGTGGGAGGCCCTGGGAAGGCTTCTGCGATGGAGCCTTCAGAGCAGTGTCTGTGTCAGGACTTTGTGGGTTGTAAGTGATAAACACACCTAGGTCTGGTTTAAGAAAAGAAAACCAGGTATTTATTGGCTGGATGGCTTGTGGTTTCCTGTAGGGCCATGACATCAGAGTGGGGTCTGCTCTGGCTGAGCCAGCCTTCCTCTCAGGCTGGCTCTCTGTACACCAGCAGCCTGGGACCCAGAGTGTGTGGATGGACTGTCTAGGCCGTATGCCTCCCTCTGCTGTCCCTTGAGGCAGGCTCATGCCATTCTCTGGCCAGACAAGCACACATCCAGGGTGGGAGAGAGGTCGTTCCCAAGTGCCCTCAAGGAAAATTGGGGTGCCGCCACCTGAAAAGGTCATGAATTTTTTTGTGGGGTCTAGACAGATCTGGACATGTGGCTCAGACTATAAGAGCAGAGTCTCAAGGACAAAAGTACCAGGGGTGTACTGGGGCCTCTCCCAGGATCTGAGAGGACATAGGTGGGTGAGGCCTGGAGGCAGCCCTGGCTCCATCACTCTCTCCATGAAGCACTGGGCAAGTGACGCTACCTCTTCAAGCCTGGGTTTCCCATCTGTCACCTGGAGGTAGGAACATTCCCTTGCTTTAGGGTGTCCATCGGGTTCATACAGAGTGCTTGTTTAGCTTGGGCTTTCTGTTGTGAGCCCTATCTGCCAGGGGCACAGGAGGAGAAAAGGGCCAGAGTCCCTGCCTGCTGGTGGTGTAGCCACCACACACACATCCCAAGGCTGCTGTTAGTTCAGCACCAGCGCAGTGGGGCTGTCAGCTGCACTGAGGCAGCACCAGCTTCGCGTGCAAAGGAGAAAAACAGTGCAGATCACTCAGTGGCTCCTCAGCACTACGTCTCCCAGATCAGCACCAAGGATTATATTCCAGCCGCTGACTGAAGCACAGGGCCCAAGTTGCACAAAACTCTGCTCCTCATCTGGCTCTGTCACCTGAACAACTCCCTCCTTGGCTTAATTACAGCCTTTGGAAGAGCAGTACCTATACATCACACCCAGCATCATTGTCAACAGGGTGACTTTGGGATGGTCATTGGCAAGATGGCTCCCTGTGCCCTGACTCAGAGTGGGAAGAATAAGCTTGCAGAGGGACCCTTGTCCCCCCAACATGTAATTCCTGTCTTGGGTGATCACCTGACCCTAGAGTAATCTCAGAGCAAGGCAGGAGGGCAGGAAGGAGGTCCCTCCCTCCCATAAGGCCAGATTTCCGTGGTACAGCCCTTTTACCCTGAAGCTGTGGGGAGCATGAGGCCTGGCTGTGTCTTCGGTGGGCCTGGATATGTCCCCCCTGCCCCACATGTAGCTCTTATGCACATGTCTGCCCAAAGTCCTGTGTTCTGGGGGTCTGAGCCCTGCATCCTTTTGCGAGGCCCTCCTTGGCTTCCCCTGCCTGAACACAGAGCTTAGAATGGCTGGTGCTCACTGCATGCTCTCCTGGGCACCATGCTCAGAGCCTGGCATCAGACACAGCTTTTATCCCTTTTGCAGTTGGGGGAACTGAGGCTTGGGGCACATATCTCTACTCCAGCAGTTCTGAGTCTGTCTTAGCACCTGACCGCTCTCCCTCCCCCTCCCAGGCCTGCTTCCCACTGACAGCTCGGAACCCACCGGCACTTTTGAGTCCTGCCCAGTGCAGCCCCTGCTGTGGGTGTCTTCAGTTGGCGGCCTCTGTCCTTTGGGCTCTGTGTGACCTGGTCCACAGCACCCACTGGTGAGCAGATCTGGAGACCACGCCCAAGCAAACATATGTGGGGAGGAGAGCGGCCTTCAGCCTGAGAGCAGCCAGGACCACAGGGCTGAAGCTGGAAGGAAAGGAAAAGGGACAGGCAGTTTTTTCTTGAGTTCAGACCAACCACACGTTCTCCTTTGCTTTCCTTCCGTCTTTGGTTGTGGCCATACCACATCCCTTTCTTCATAAGGTGGAACAGAGTTCCCACATGATGCAGCACCTCCCTGCCTGGGTGCACCGAGGAGAACTGAAAACGGGCGCACACAGGTGTGTGACCAGCAGGGTTCATCACAGCGCTGGGCGTGGTGGCCAAGGGGGAGAGCAGCCCAGGTGTCCATTGAGAAACGACTGGTCTAGCCATGCAGCAGAATTTTACCCGGCCTTGGAAAGGAAGGAAGAACTGACATACTATCGCGTGGGTGCGCCTAGAAAACACAATGAGTGGCAGAAGCCAGGCACAACAGATTCTGTTTCTATGAAATGTCCAGAACAGGCAGTAGGAGTAGTTGCTTAATGGAGACAAGAGTTCCTGTTTGGGACAATAAAAACATTCTGGAAATGGATGGTAGTGATGGTTGCAGGACCTTATGAATGCACTTAGTGCCAATGAATTGAACATGCATTTGCCATTTTAATCATTTTTATCTATTTTACCACAGAGAGGAAGACACAGCCAGGCCTCTGTCTTCCTCACAGTTTTGTCTCTTCGCAAGCTCTGCTGCAATGCCATCCTCCCCGTCCCTTCTCCCTCTAGCTCAGTCTGACCGTCTCACCTCCTTTTTTCCCTCAGTTGAACTTTGACCTGGACCGGGGAGTGTTTCCAGTGGTCATCCAGGCCATGGTGGATGAGGGAGATGGTGAGCAGCCTATCTTCTTCATTCTCTCTTCCAGCGTGCGGACCCTGCAGGACGAATCCACTTCCTGAGGCCCTCGTCCCCTCAGTCAGCAGGAAGGAGTTTATCTGGAATTGATGAAGGGTGTGAGAGCCTTGTTAGCAGGTTTAGGGTCATGGGGCTCAAGCAACTAGCTCTCCATCTCCTCTCTGGGGCTCCCTTGGTGCTTCCCCCACCTAGGGTTGTGGGGCCTCCTCATTCCAGCTCAGGCATTCCTGGCCAGTCTGTCCTCCAAGCCCAGTGGCAAGGCCCTATGGCCGCCTTGCTTTCACTGCCCTAATAGCAGCTAGACAGGCCTTCGGTTCTGGTGCCCACCCCACGGTGGAATGAGGGAGACAGTTAGCAGGGACCCATAGGGAGCTTATTAGATAGGCCCTCCTCAGGCTGTGCAGATTTCCTCACCAACCCAGCCAGTCCTGCCAGGTCTCTCTTCCACCTCTGTGGACTTCAGGCCTCTAGCCTACTGTGTGAATTGTGGAGCTCCACCAGGTTGGGCTGGTCCCCAGGCCCACTGGTGGAGTCTGGCTCCTTGGTCCTGCCTGAAATGTCCCTCCTGTGCAGAGTGAGACAATAGGTGCCGAGTCAGGCTCAAGCAGTTGAGTGACTGCTTTGGAGGAGGAGTGAGGTGTGAGCCAGAGGGAGGCAGGAACCCCTGGGCAGAGGAAGGCAAGATAAGGAGGAGCCCTCCAAAGGTTTGAGGCCTGCAGGCTGAGAGCATGGGAAAGCATCTGCTGAGAGGAAGGAGAAAGAAGCTGGGGGTGGGGGAGCAGGTCCGAGCTCTGAGTGCTCTCTCTTCTCTCTCCTGGGCAGTTGTGGAGGTGACTGGCCACGCCCATGTGCTGTTGGCTGCCTTTGAAAAGGTAAGTGCCATCCTGCATCTTGACCTGGGAGCTATGGGCAAAGAGATGGTGGTTTGAGACCAGGAGTCTGGGGATCATGCCAAGCCCAGGGCACATAGAAGGTTCTCCAGTTGGTCCTGGCTCCAGGGGAGATGATGCGTCTCAGGAGGCTGGGCCTTCGAGTCTAGCATTACCATCGGGAGGCTTTTCAAGGGCTTGCGGTATGTGGTGAGGGCATGTTTTGGGGAGGCCAGCCCAGTAGAAGTCCCTATAATCTGCCGGCATAGGGGTGGGATGCCCACATGGAGGGCTCTGGTCAGACCAGCTTTCCTCTGGGATTTAAAGGGATCCTGCAGGGACACCAGCTCCTACGGCCGTGGCCTGTCCCACCAGACCCAGGATCCTGGGAATCATCAGAGCTTCTCAGTCCCCACCTGGTCCTCAGATATTCACAGGTGGCCCTGCCTTGCCTCCAGAAGCATGCATCGCCCTGGTCACCTGGGGCTGGGCAGACCCCCCCGACCACTGGGACCTTCCTGACCTTTGGGCAGACATTTGTTGAACTCATCTGAGGTCTGAGGGCAGAAAGGTCCCTGGTTTGTTGTATCCGCAGCACGAAGTAGGTGCCCAGTGAATGCTGGTTGGATGGATGAGGACCATGCCTCTGTGGGTGGTGGAGGGAAAAGACACCCAGTCTCTGCTAAGGGCCCCAGCTGGGGATGCCCCATGTGTAAAAGAGGCCATTTACATGGAAGGATTCATTTAATATTACCTTTAGCTAGTGTTAACATGTATTTAACTTAGGTCTTTGCCGCTTCTTTCCACATAGACCCAAGTCCTCAGGCTGTGTTTACAGGATGCATTGGTGGTTAGGACATCGCTGGGTCTAGAGACAGTCGCACTCACCTGTCACTCTTGGTCCTGGGGCCAGATAGTTCCGTGTGTCCGTCCATGCTGCGAGTGAGTGCCTGGCTGTGTTGGGACAGGGTACCTGCTCACCAAGACCCTTACCGGAGGTAGTGGGACATGTCCTGTGTTTGAAAATGTCGTGCCTGCCACCCCTCCCTGAAGTGCTCTGTGATGTGGGTTGGCCTCTGCAGTTGTATAGTGTTTTCAGCTCCACCCTGTGGCCTACATGGACGAGCATCAAGGACTGCACAGGGAAACCAGGCTCAGGCTGCTTATCCTGGAATTCCCACCACTCCTGGGCATCCTGCTGACTCCCCAGTGTCTTCAGCTGGTGTGTGTCTGCAGCCCCAAGAGCCCTGAGTGCAGAGCCCGGCCCATTCCTGTGGTCTGGGTTGTCCAAGGGTCCCAGGAGTAATTATAGCTGGGCCTGTGACCTTTCTGGCCCGTTGGTCCAGTGCTTTCCTTGGCCTCCCGGGGCTGAGGTGGCACCATGCACCCTGGGCAGAGATTGGCCCTCTGCCGCTCCAGTTCTGGGATTTCCAGCTCTGCTCCTCAAGCCTGGCCCTGTTGGAAAAGATAGTAACTGTTTACCCGTCTGCTTCTCTGGCCAAGATGGATGAGCTGTCTCCAGCAAACACTGTGTGCTTCCAGTTTAGAGCCCAGTGACAAACCGCATTATTTTTGGAGTCTAACATACTAGAAACTTCGGTAGGAGCCCATCAGCTTTACCAGAAAATGCCAAGGGCTAGTCTCGGTTAACCCAGGATAACTGGCATTGTTACAAGATCCCAGATCTTGTACCTTAGGTAACCTCGTCCACTCTGAGCAGTGTGTCTGCCCAGACACCACTGAAGACATTTGTTCTGTTTTGTTCGCGGTTTTTAGACCTTTGTATGCATGCGTGTACATATCCCTGTGCTGTGCTTGTGACTAGACCAAGCCCTTTGAGGACTAGATCTGGTGTCCATTTCTTGCTGTCCAGGTGCTGCTGCTTGCCATTGGGGAGGCTCTTGTCCATAATCAGAACTTGATTAATGATAGTAAACTTGAGTGCACCTGAGATCTACCAGGGAGAGTTTGGTTTTGTAGGTTAGGGTGGGAACCAAGAGGCAATGTCTTTAGAAGGTTCTCCGGGTGGTGTCGAGGCCAGGTCAGAGGCCACATTTGAGAACAACTGGCCTGGCTCTGTAGTCTTCACATAGTCCCTCTTTTTTCTAACCGTGCATGTGGAGTGACCGAGGAGGGGCCTACAGCTGGCTGAGCAGTGCCGCATGCCGAGTTAACCTCTGTGTTTTTCTTCCTGCAGCATGTTGACGGCAGCTTCTCTGTGAAGCCGTTAAAGCAGAAGCAAATTGTAAGTCTATCAGAGGAAACGTCATGAGCCCTTCTGATTTAAAAGAGACACCCTGACCCCCAGTTCAGTGGTCTCTGTGGATCAGTCTCCCTTCCCACCATGGTTGCTGTCGGGGTAGCTGACGACAGGCCTGTTGACTCGTTTGTCATTGCCGTGGCTCTGGGAAGTCAGGGTCAGGGTCATCGGGCGCTGCGTGTGTGCTGCACACCCACCTGTGCAGTAGCATTGACTGTTGTAGCCCCGGATCTCGTCCACTGTGAATGTAGTAAGCTTTGGTAAACATTTGCTGAGTGAATGAATGAGTGAATGAATGGACAGAAGAAGGAAGAAAACAGGAAGCTAAGACTGCAGCCTCCCTTCCTCTTGCTCCTTACAAATTACAGAAAATACCTCAGTATCGGGCAAAAAGGGATTTACTTAATATTTGAGGGGAAAGATGGAGCGTCCTGGAACAAGTGGGAGATGCAGAGAAGTGCGGCTTTTCCGGGGGTCTGTAACTCCATGGTCTCCCACCAGGATGGGTTATTCCTGGTGGCATCCACACTCTGGAAATTTAGGGGATGGGTCCCCTGAACTGTGTCATGTTGGATCTTGGTATTGAGACTGACTTTAACAATGGCCGTGGTGGGGCCTGTTTCCAAATCTGTAGTTATGCTATCCTTATATATAGCTGATTAGGTGTATAAGCCACAACCCAGGAATGGTGTTGGTTAGTTTTTCAAAAGAGGGGTAAGGAGAACTCTGCCAGATCCAGCCCCTAAAGGTTGCAGGAGGGCCAGAGACCCTAGTGATGGTCAGGCCACTTGTCCTGGGGGACCTGACTGTCAGGACTGTAGCTCTTAGGAGGAGTGTTTGTGGTCCATAGAACTGCGGGAAGCACAGAAGCCCAGGCCACTTCTGAACATAGCCAGCGTGAGGCCTGAACCTGGTCACGCTTGTGGGGCTAGTGATGGGTGGGTCTGAAGTTTTTTTCTCTAGGTTGGGGACAGTAAAGGCTGCAGAGGGTATGGTTTCTCGGTCCGTGTGGATCTTGGCTTCAGGCCCTCTCTGGTGGACAGGACCACCTGGGCCCCAGCCTTACTGCCCATACTAGTTGGGCTGGGCAGGTAGTAGGTTCTCCCTGACCCTGTCCTGGCATTGGACCCACTCCCCGGGGTTGGGGCAGACAGAATTCCCAACTATGCCTGCTCCCGGGACCCGAGCCTGGCAGGTGAGAGGTGGTATTAGGCCAGGTGGGTGTGGAGGAGCCCTTGAGTAGGGGCTGGCAAGTGCCCAGATACCTCTCTGCTCTCCAGGTCGACCGGGTCAGCTACCTGCTACAGGAGATCTATGGCATTGAGAATAAGAACAACCAGGAGACGAAGGTATGTACTCATGGTGAGCACGAGCCAGCACCCCAGGCCGGCCTCATTCCCCACCTTTCCTCCCACCTGCACGGAAGTAGGCTGGTGGGGGTGACTTGCCTGGGGTCCCCCAGCCTGCAGGTTGATGAGCCAACTCTCTTCCACACCTTTTCCTGGAGGCCCTGGGACTCCAGATTCCATCATTTTTCCCTTAATTTTTGAAAAGAGTTAACAGAGTTAAAGGATATTTTGTCCTTTTTCCAGCAAATTCATTGGCTTGTTACCATGGTTGTGGTGCAGACTATGAGGGCAGCCAGGGCATGTGGAGTCCCATCTTGCCTGATTGGGCTTAACTGGTGCTGCCTTGGCCTTTCTGTTCTCACACCAGCGGCTGAGCCTCGCTGTGCCCTGCCGAGTGAGTGAGACCGTGCCGTCTGGCTCCTCCCCAGACTGGAGTGCCTGTGGTTCTGTGGGGAGAGGGATGCTCCTTTGGGAGCTGCTGATCCCTGGTGTAGAATGTTGCTCTCTCGATCCAGATTTTAGTTGATGAAAATATTTCAAACAGATATTTCTGAGCAAAAAATTAGATTTGTCTGATTTTTTTTTGTTTTTTTTTAACCAAATAAATGGGTACCTTCTAGAAGATGTTTTCCATAGTGTTGCGTCTTTTCCACATTTTCTTTTTGTTTCTGAGGAATAGAAATAGACCTCAGTTCCTTGATTTGGGGTCTATGTAGGAATGTGTTGGTGGGGGTGGGAGCTACAGATTCTCCACTTAGCTGTGGGACAGGGGGTGGCTTGGGCTGGATCTGAGCCTGGTGCCCAGGGAGCATGACTCTGGGCTGAGTCTACTGAGGTGCCCAACTCTGTGGTGTCCGTCCTGCAGCCTTTTGGGCTTCCCTTTGCCACCACAGCAGCCCCCAGGGGAAGTTGGGGGATGGCTAGTGGGGCAGCCAGGAGTAGGAAGGCCTCCTCCCTGCTCCTTAACTGGCCCCCAGGCTCTGGCTTCAGAAGGCCACTGACCCTCAGACCTTCATTGTCCTGCAGCCTTCGGACGAGGAGAACAGTGACAACAGCAATGAGTGCGTGGTGTGCCTGTCAGACCTGCGGGACACGCTGATCCTGCCCTGCCGCCACCTGTGCCTGTGCAACTCCTGTGCCGACACGCTGCGCTACCAGGCCAGCAACTGCCCCATCTGCCGGCTGCGTGAGTGGGGGCCTGCACCAGGGCAGCCGGGGGTGCGGGCTGGGAGTGACAGAGGCTGTCAGCCTCCCACCTGGTGCACAGTGAAGTGGCACCTGGTGGTTGGTGTAGGTGGTTCACACCCTCAGCAGCTCTGTGGGCACGTGAATGGTCCAGACCCTCAAAGGTCTGCCCTCCAGGACATTAGACTTTCAGAATGGCTGGGACGGGAGTTCCGGGGCCGGTGTTTACAGTGATGTTAGAACTGGACAGAAATTGATCGATGAGTCAAATCTTTATATCAAAGATCATTTGATCGAGAATATTTTGATCGAGAATTACAGTGAAATGAAAGGGGTGATCAAGGGATTAAATTTCATTTTCTGGAGTACTCCAGACATTTTTTAAAAAGATTTTTTGTATTTATTTTTAGAGAGAGGGGAAGGGAGGGAGAAAAAGAGAGAGAAACATCAATGTGTAGTTGCCTCTCACATGTCCCTCACTGGGGACCTGGCCTGCAACCCAGGCATGTGCCCTGCCTGGGAATTGAACCGGTGACCCTTTGGTTTGCAGGCCTGCACTCAATCTACTGAGCCACACCAGCCAGGGCCATTTTTTTTCCCCAGTCAAAAGTCATGACATTGGTCATAAGCCTGAATAAAATATATGTGTTCCAGTAGAGCGACTAAACATTCTCAGGGCACAGTCCTGCTGGGTCAACATGAGCGTTAAGTGGGCAGGGAGAGCACCTGCCTAGGGGAGCCGTGGGACATTTTATTTAGGAGGCAAATGATAGCTTTCTAGAAATTGTGGTCTTTCTGTCATTTCACACATTGGCTACTAAGGTACCACCTCCAAGCTCTGAGCCAGGACATGGGGTCCTGAGCTGTCACACTTGCCCTGTCACTGTCTTGGGGCTCAGAGGGAACTGCCCAAGGTCATAGCTAGTAAGGGGCAGACGTGTAGATTAAACTGGGTCTGATCCAGAGCCCACAGTCCTGCCCCTGCTGCACCAGCAAATCATGGGGTTGTCCCCCCAGGATAGCCAGGTGGGCCATCAAAAGGGTGTGCAGGCACAAGGGCTGTGGGGCAGGCTGGGTGTGTGGCAGTGGAGGATGAGGCTGTCTGCTCTGGGGGGCAGGGTCCAGAGCCCAGGAGGAAGCCCCAGACTCGATAAGATGCTGGGGGCTGTGTGCTGGGCCTGGAGGGATGGCAGCAGGGCTCTGCCCAGCCTGCTTGGAGAACAGCTGGATGGCAGTAGTCTCTCCTCTCTTGAGAGATATGTTGGGAGCAGAGGAGTAGGAAGGCACGGCAGGGAGGCCATGGTGGGTGGCCGGATCCTGGGCTGGAGCTGAACTCCAGCCTCCCCGGCCTGCTCTGGTCTTCTGGGCCTCGTCCAGAGGCCCGGGAGCAGGGGCCCCAGGGCAGGTGTTTGTGGCACTCGGGCTGGCAAGCTGGGCCAGGGCCATGGTCCCTGAAGCCTGCAGCGTGGGGCCACCGCTGTCAACACTGGGGACTCAGTTGTCCTTCATCTTATTGTGAGGATGCGCCCGGTACACTTGTGACTCGTGTGTGTGGCCTGCGCTTTTCACTGAACCGTGTCTGACAAACATTGCACTTCTGTTAGTGAAACCGACGCTGCAGGGTGACTGGTAGCTCGTGTTCTGCTTTATTTTTCCAACTCCGTGGTCGGTGGTCGGTATCTGCTGCTTCTGGTTTTCCCAGCACAGACGTGCCACCATGAACGTTCACGTACACGTGCCTGCCTGCCTGTCGGCCGGTGTAACTTGGAGGAGGAGATGTGTAGTATTCAGGGCTCACTGTGTGCTTTCAGCTGGATGGCAGGTGTCACTCAGAGGCACATTCACTGTCTAGTGTGACAGGTGAGAGGCTGGCTGCTTCCCGCCTGCCGCCCCTAAAAGCTCCATTTGGGCTGGGGCGCAGCGCAGTCCTGGCTTCTCTGTTTCCCTTGGGTTGGGGCGGGGGCGTTTTGTTATGACTGTTCTGCCTGAATTGTAAATGTGGCTTGTCCTGGGACTGCTATTGCGTGAGTGGGTGGCCAGTGTCCCCAGAGCTTGGAGGGTCTCAGTGGTGCTAGAACTTCCTGTTCTTTGCCTGACATCCACCCCTCCCTTCTGCCACAGCCTTCCGGGCCCTTCTGCAGATCCGGGCAGTGAGGAAGAAGCCAGGAGCCCTGTCCCCTGTCTCCTTCAGCCCCGTTCTGGCCCAGAGCATGGACCATGACGAGCACTCTGTAAGTGCCTCTTCCTCCTGCACTGGGGGCATGGGGGTGGGCAGAGGAAGGGCTTGGAGGAGCCCCTGCCACTGTGCAGGGCCTGCCCTCATGTTACGGCTGTGTCTGGCTCCCAGAGGGGCGGGGTTGGTCAGGTGGCTGGGAGGAGGCTACCTGGGCCCTGCCCTCAGAGCACTACCTGGCCAGGACCAAGACCATCTGGCCAGCACCACCATCTGCCGGCGCTCTGGGTCTTTGTCCTCATCTCCCCAGCATGGCTCCCGGGTGGCTGTGAGGCTCAGTGGGGTGGTCTAGGTGGCTAGGATTGCTGGCAATGGCATGTGCCCTTTCATGGAGCTTGAGCCATAGTGTCTGTCACCGTTATTTCACCAAGCCAGACAGCCAGGGGCACTCTGTGTCTTGGGAAGTGTGGTTCCCTTCCCAGGGTGGCTGTGATACATACCCTCTGTGCATTCTCTGCCCACCTCTCTCCAGCCTGGGCACACAGGAAGGCACCTCAGCAACCGTCCACTGCCCTTGCTCCCTAGAAACCATGAGCTGGACCTTGCTGCAGGCAGATGAGGGGTGTTGGACTCTGGCCTCAGGGACCTGGAGAGAGAGATGGGCAGAGACATGAAGAGACTTAGAGAGACAGATATGTATAGGCAGAAATAGAGAGGCAGAGAGGCAGAGACAGATGGGCAGAGAGAAGTGGAGGGGTCCAGAGACAGGGAGGTAGAGAGACACAAATGGAGAGAAAGGTGGAGAGACAGAAAGGGCAGGAGACAGAGACGGAGGGGAGAGAGAGACAGACGCAGAGACACAGAGTAGGGAGTCAGCAGGGATAAAAGTGAAAGGGACATACTTAAGTGATGGCCAAACAGGGAGATAGAAAGAGACATGGAGAGAGAGACAGACAGACGGACAGAGACAAGGATGGGAGTAGAAAGGAGAGGCTGAGGTGGACAGATAGGGGAGGAAGGACCAGGGAACAGGTGTCGGGCAAGCCTGGGTCTCAAGCTCCCAGGTCCCTGCTGGCCATGGATATTGTCAGTTATGAGTCCATTTTCTTGGCTCCCAACTGAGGTTGTTGGGACCCAGTGATTTCTAAAGGCCCTGACGACTCTGAAAAGAAGAGAGCACCCATGCCCTCTGGGTTGGTGCACCCATAAGATGGGCTCCCATGCTAGGCCAGTGGTCATGATGTGTTTGGCCCACATAATGTTTCTGAAAATTGGGTTAACGTTTAAATGTTTGGAAATTTCCTTTAAAGCTCAGATTCTCTTTCAAAATCTGGAGGTGTGGTCTTGAAGCTGGAGCAGAGGCAAGGCTACCCCCCATCCTGGGAGTGGGGCAAGTCCTTACTGTCCCTGCCCCGGCAGCGGCCACACTGTCCAGTTTGCCTTCTGGGCCCTGTCAGCACCAGGGCCTGCAACTTGGAAACTGGGCCGACCACATACTTAACGTTGGACTTGATTAGGGACACTGCACAGTTTCCAACAACTGCGTTTTTGGGAGAAAGAAAAACAGCAACAGCCTCTGGGTGGATTCGCTCCTAGGAAGTGTGGGCTCTTTCACAGAAGGGTGGCTGCCCAGGTGGTGGGTAAATTGTAGCTGTGTGTTCCCCTCCCAGTTTCTGTGTGTCCCTCTTATCCGGAGAGCTGGGATGCGGCCCACAGTGCAGGGCGGGCTGGGGCCTGGGTGGAAACCTGTAGTGCCTTCCTCTCCAGAGTCGTTCTCTGTCCTGTTCCCTGTATAAGCCATTTCCACGTAGTACCCGAGGGAGCCCAAATTTGGCATTTCTTCCAGTGAGTTTGTTAAGGTCATCACAGAGTGAGGTGAATTGGAGCTGATTTTTCTACCTAGCTACCATTAGGGTGTAGAAGTTGGCAATAAGTTTAAGAGGCCGGGTTAACCCTCACAGAGGTGCTTGGGGCCTACGGGTCCCTTCCTCACACCCAGCCAGGCCCACTTGTGTCCAACAACCCTGCCCAGGACCCGCTACTCCAGGTGACCCAGACTGTGGGTGGGCACTGGGGATGGGGACGGGCTGTACCAGCAGCATGGCTCCTAGAAGCTGCAGAGTTGTGCAGGCCCCGCCCAGCAAGGCCCCTGAGGCCACACCTGCATTGTGGCAAGGTCCCCCAGGTCACATACACGTTAAGTTTGTGAGGTGCTGGCTGACTGCACTCCTAGAAGCCAACACACCAGACAGACACCATCTAGCCAGCTCCAGGGCCGTACGGAGGGTGGTAGTTGTAAAATGTTTGATTTTTATCTTGACAGTGTCCCTTTAAAAAATCAAAGTCGCACCCCGCCTCACTGGCCAGCAAGAAACCTAAAAGGGAAACTGTAAGTGTGTTTGGCCTTGTGGCCACATCTCTGCCCTTCACCCTGATTATTAAGCCAATGACAAGTACGGGAAGTCATTTTTACCCCAGGCTGATGCTTTTGATTAATTTAATCTGTCGAATCCACTCTCCCCAGTCCTGACGTCTCTGCCTAGGAAAGGAGTTTTGCGGAACAAGCAAAGCTCAAGGTCTGTCAGCAAAAAGCCAGTCTCTCGGTCCCCGCTGCCGGGCAACGTACCGGCCTCAGGCCGCCCCTTCCCGCCAGCTCTGCTTCTGCCTGTGGTCCCAGTGCCCTTGTTTCCCTTTTTTTCTTGCTGGCAGTGGAATGATGTTGGAGGTGGAACTAACGTGGCTGCTAGATTTTGCAAACGGCACTCCTGACGCTTGCTTGTCACCCTGCACCCTCTGCCCTCTGCCCTCTGCCCCTTGGGTTTTATTTCTTTGGACCAAGGACTTAATTTTCTTACATTTTCCCTGCATCTCAGTGAGCAGGCTGGGGCCAGACAGCGCATGGCAGCCGGCTGGGCCTGTGGTAAAACACACAGGTGGACATCACTAGATAGTCAAGCTAGAGATAGATGTTTTCCTTTTCTTGGTGGGCATGGGGGTTCAGAGTAATTATTTACCTTTAAACTGAAGGTAGTAGATTGGGAGCAAATGCAGGGCACCACTGGGTCAGGTGACCTGGGGACCTGGGAGGTGCTCTCTGAGTGCAAGAGGCCCCCACCCTGGTCCTCTGCTTCCCCTGTGGTCCCAGCATTGCTTCTCCGCCTCCCTGAAAGGAGCCTTCCTTCCAGCCAGTCAGTGGGGGTTTCATGCAGGGAATGTTTTGGAGCATTTGCCCTTTACCTCATCTACTGAGAGTGAGGGCAGGTGGCTGCCCTGCCCTACAGGGGCCCAGCACTGACATGCCCCAGCACTGAGGCATCTCCCTTCACCTTTAACCCTAAAGCAGGACTCGGCCTGTTGATGCGATTCATTCCTGGCAAGGGGGAAACGGAGGTTCTGAACCAGGGAGCATATTAGAATCACCTGGAGCACACACTACCCCTTGGATGCCTGGCCGCCCCAGGTTCACGGAGGATCTGAAGTTGGGTCCCATGTCTGTGTTTTCGGGCAGACTCCCTGGGGACCAGTCCCCCGCTACCCCCTGGTCTAGAACACTTTTGGTTCCCACTGGTGTCTCCCACCTCTGGCATGGCTTCACTCTCCTCCCGCTCCTCTCTCTTACTAACCCTCTTACCCTCTGGCCCTGCCAGTCAGGAACACAAAACTGTCCTTCAGGGGCTGTCTGAGGCTTGGGATAGGGGTGACTCTTCCAGATGCCCTCTCCACCTTCATCCTGGACATTCACGTGGGGCGTTTGGGTGTCCAAGGTTGTGTGCTGCAGCTGATGGCTCGGAATCCCTGGGTAGGATATCTGATGCTGCTCTGGAGTTCTTGGCACCCCTCTGGAGGAGGGAGGATTTAAGTCCCTGGAAGGTGGAGCAGGCAGGAGATGGTCAGAAAGCAGCTTTTGGGAAATAGAACATCTTTGGGGCACAAACCCCAGGCAGTGGGCAGGGAGCCTGGCCAACCCGTCCCTCACCTGCTCTTGTCCCCTCAGAGCTCTGACAGCATCCCGCCAGGCTATGAGCCCATCTCCCTGCTTGAGGCGCTCAACGGCCTTCGAGCCATCTCCCCAGCCCTCCCCTCGGCTCCCCTTTATGAAGAGATCACCTACTCGGGCGTCTCAGATGGCCTGTCCCAGGCCAACTGCCCACTTGCTGGACTTGATCGAATCTTGGAAAGCAGCCACCAGAAGGGCAAGTCAAGGAGCAAATCCCCTGACAGGTGAGGCTGGTGCCAGGATTCCCTCTGGGGAAGGGTGTCTGGGAACTCCCCCACCTGCTTTGTGGGCTGGGGCAAGGGATGTGCTAGGAGATAAGCGCAAAGCAGGTTTATTTGTAAATTTAAATAATTTTATAATGCATTGCGTTTGGTGGTTAGCCAGAATGAGTCACAAAACCAGTAGTGGTTTGGGCTCATGGCTAAGGTCAATCACAGCAAAGGCAGCGGGAGGAAACTGCATGCTTGGAGGCCAGAGGCGTCAGTGTCCTTCCTGCCTGAGGCCACACAGGAGCAGCAAACCCCAGGAGCATGTGTGCTGTCTCAGCCCAGAAGAACCGTTTGAGTTTCAGGGTTTCGGGACTTTCTGGGAGTTGGTCACATGGGCATGTCCTGTGGTGTGACCAGTGATGGCGCCAGAAACCCAGCTTCGGTGAAGCTGGGTGCCTGCCCTCCGCCGTGTTTATGCCAGACAAGCAGGATCGTCGTCATTCACATAAGGAACCTTTGAGGGCCACGTGCCCGGGCCCGCCAAGGATCCATTGTGGCTCGCTGGGACACTCGCTAGGCTCAGGCAGCCAGCCCTGCTGTGTCTCCTCACACATGTGCTGGTTTCTAACTAGAAAAGTATAAAAAAGGCAGAGGTTCTAAAACCGACGACGACCCCTGTGACTTACAAACATGGCAGAACCGCCTCACAGATTCACAGAGAAACATGGGAATCTCTCCTGCTGCTTCCCACACCCAGCCTCCTGCCCCAGGGGTTTACCATCACAGCTCTCGTCCTTCTGGAAATAAAAAGCCACATTTAGGCCTCGGCCAGTGTGGGGGTGGATAGCCTCCGTGTCCGGCGGCTGGGGCCCCTGCTGGCATTCTGCTGGTGCCCGCCCTCCCTGGGCGCACCTGCCTCGCAGCTCCAGGCGTGCATCTGCAAGCTCACCCTCACATGACCCTGGCTTTGGTGGGGTCGGCACTTCTCATCCACTTACCTTTCACTCCCCTCTTCTGTGCCTCCAGCACCCTACGGTCCCCGTCATCCCCCATCCATGAAGAGGATGAAGAGAAGCTCTCCCAGAACTCGGATGCCCCTCCCTTGCTGAGTGGGGCTGGGCTGGTGCTGAGCAGCTCCCCAGAGGTGAGGTCCTGCCTTGGCCCACCCTCCTCAGTCCTGCCCACCTGAGATCTGAGTCCCCACTGCATGCCTGTTGACTTTCGAGACCTATTTCATGGTGTGCCCCAGGCCTGCCCTGCCACTCCCTTATTCAGTGGCCTTTGCCCGGCTGTGACTTCCCTCAGCCTTAGCTTCCTCATTTGTGCGGTGGGCACTGGCAAAGGGGCTGTGTGTGAAGTGCCCAGCAGATATGCCCTGGACTGGCAGCTGCAGCTCAGCCTGCACCCTCCCCAGGCTACCTTGCAGCCTCATCCCAGGTGGTCAGCACTAGTCCTGGGTCAGCACTGTAGCTCCAGACTCATTTTCCCTCATTCTCTAGAGTTTCCTTACGGAGGAGGTCGATGAGAGGTCATCGCTAAAGCAAGGTAAGCCCTCTCTTTCCTTAAGGGCAGGGTTCTGGTACACTCTGCCTAGGCGGGGTGGGGGCCTCCAGCTCAGCTCTCCTAGAGGTTTCTCAGTGAGTTGTGCTGCCCTCCTGGGAACTGCTCACTGGTTGCTGCACGGTGTCTCAGAGGACCGCCTGCCACCACCCCTGGTTTTCCTCCTGCTGCCCAGCATCGGGTAGTAGCAGTCACTATTTCCCATTTGGATCATTCTGCACACAGTCAGCTCTCTACGGTTGTCCTCTTGTACGCCACCCGTCCTGGCCTTGGGCTGCACCCATCCTTTGGGGTTGTAGTCCTGCCGGCGCCTGTGGAGACCCAGGACCTCTGTGTGGGCCTTGGGCCTGGCACAGTCGATGGCCAGGGTGTGGGCACAGGGTTCAGCTATGTCCACACCTCCCAAGTTGGGGTGAGGGGGCTTGTAATTCTTTTGGTGGGGTGGTTTAGCACGTATGGGAATTAGGTCCAAGATGCCCATCACATGTACCAGACTCTGAATCAGGGATGCTCCTGCTGGGTCTCACAGTGGTTGTGGGGCATAATGAGGTGCTTTGCTCTGCCAGCTGGGGAGATGCCATCTGTCGCTGCCCTGGTCATTTCTTCCCGGTGTTGGACAGATGAGGAAACAGCCTCAGGGTTGGTGGTGGGGGAGGCCAAAGCCACTTAACTTAGAAGTAACAGAGCCAGGAGGTGGCCCTTACTGGCTGGCTCCTAAGCCTGCAGTCTGATAAAGCTCCCAAAATAACCTGCAGATGCCCCCTTGCTGTCACCCCTTCTTGCTGGGGCCCCTGGCCAGCATTGAACTGTGGGGACCCATATCCCTCCCTGGAGCAGTATCCCCCTACACATGGGTGGGACCTGTCTGCAGGCTGCTGGGCCAGGGCCCTTGGGTGTGGGGTGTGTGAGTGCTGGGTGGAGGGGTTTCTGTTCCCGGAAGCACCGTGCCATCTTTTGCTAGCTGGCAAGGTGCAGGGCAGCCCCTCTGCCTCTCAGGCCTTGGCTCCCCCACCTCCCGGGGGTTGGCTTTGTCTCGGTTGTGCACAGTGTGTGCTGGGACTGGGCAGCCCTCTGCTGTGCCCTGTCACAGAGACCAGGCCCCTTTCTGCAGGAGAGGCCTCCCCCATGGGGACACCCTTGGCAGCACTGGGAAGAGTGCGGGTCTGAGACTGGGAGCCGATGTGTGAGTGGGGCAGCCATTCCCAGAGGGCCCCCCACTGGAGCACCCGTGCAGGACCCGCTGCGGCTGTGTGTGGACCAAGTGCTGCCGCCCTGCCTGCCCATCCAGAAAGACACACGGGGCAGCTGTACCTGTTACCGTTTTGTCTTGTTTTTTAAAGTTGGGCATGTAATTTTTTAAGATAAAAATAAAACAAAAGCCACATGCTAGGGGGTGCAAGAGAAGGAAAGAGGAAGAAGAGGAAATGTCTACCTCTGGGGTCCTGGGGGAGCAGAGCAGGAGTCGGAATGAGGTCTTGGCCAGAGCGAGGGCCCCTAGTGGCTGTGGTGCCCACAGGGATGAGAGATGGGCTCCTGGGGCTCTCAGCCAGAGGGAAGGCTGGATCCACCCCTGCTTGTGGGTCCCTGACCTCCCTCCTCTGCAGGGAGCCGTGTGCCCTCCATTGAGAACGTCCTACAGGATGGCAGCCTTGATGCCTGTGGCTGCTGCCAGCCTGGTCCACCTACTGACATCTATCTTCCAGGTAATAGCACTCAGCCTTTGGGCTTTGGGGGCCTGCTAGGCCTGGGGCAGTGCCATGACTGTCCCCATGGATCTGGGGGCTTGCTCTGACTATTGAGGGAGGGGCTGACCTGTGGGAACCCAACCCCTCTTCCTGGCTCTGAGCCGCACTCCTTCCATCAACCCCCAGAGCACAGCCAGGCTCATTTTCCACAGCCACCCTTTGGGCAGAGCCTGTGCCGAGGCCCCTTTGCACCCCAGAGCCAGCTCAGCCACAGGAGGTCAGGAAAGGCTGTGTGTTTAAGGACATGGCTCTTTTCCCTGTCCGCCTCCTGCTGTTGCCGTATCTTCTTTCATGGCTTTGGCACAGTTGGGCCTCCGCCCCAGGAAGCTACAAACAAAGCCACCTGCCTGCCTTAGTCTTGATGTGGGCCACCAGCTCTCCTCCACTTGCCTGAGGTCCCTGATGAAACGCTGCATCTCAGGTCAGGGTGAGGGGGGACAGGCTGGGGTGCTAAGTGCCAGTAAGTCTCAAGGCACCTGGGAATGGTCTTGCTTCTCTTCCCCTTTCCTGAGACCTCCGCCCAGGGCCTTTTGGCCTCAGCTCCTCTGTGCCAAAATCCTCAGCGTCAAGTCCTGGGCTCCAAACATGGTGGATGGGAGTTGGAGGTGCTCTCAGATGCTCATGCTGGCACCTGCTAGGATGCCATCTGAGGTTCTGGAATCAAGATAAATAGCCACGTTGCCACCAGAGAGCCTGACTCCTGCCACATTCCTGGGGAGCCCCTGGAGCCACCGTTGCCTCGTCCCTGGTGACCTGGCCCAGGCACTGGGGAGCTCTAATGTGCTTTGGTTGGAAGGGCCTCTTGCCCCCCACCCCAGCATCTGGAAGAGCAGCGACCTGTGCAGACAGAGGGTCACCTGCTGTGAGGAAGCAGGACAGCTGTTGGTTCAGTGGCACCTATGGGCCTGCCCATAGCGACACCCAGGGGCAAAAGCATACCTTAGAGCAATACAGAATTCCAGTAAGTTCTTGCAGAGGACTTCAGGTATTTCATTATGATTCAAATTCTGCCCAGCCCCCACCCCCGAGTCCTTCCATAGGCTGAGTTCCTCTGCGTTAAAATTGGGCCCAGAACTCCGTTTCTCAGGAAATATAATTTCAGCCTATATCCGTCTTTTGTTTCAGCACATAGGTTGTGTAGGCATTTCCTTTCCAGCTCCCCACCCCGTCAAGGCCCATCCTAAAGCCAGTGCATCTGTTGTGGAGTGTGCTGACCTGTCTGAGCCTTTGCTAACCAAGCTTCTGTCTCTTTCCTCTGCACAGCCCGGGGGCCGGACTCCTGCTCTGTCGGCATAGAGGAGTAAGCTGGTGCGTGACTGCCGTCATACTCAGGATGGCGGCTCTGAGGGGCGTCCTTGGCAGGAGGCTAGAGAGAGAGGATCCCCTCTGGGAGAGATGAGCACTCAGCTACCTCTTCTTCTCCCTCCATGGGGTTTCCTTCCCATTTTCCAGCTTATTCCAAACCCATGTCTTCCCGTGCATCCTGGGTTCTAGGTCCAGAGCTCTCCCAATGCCACTGCACCTTCGCCCCAAAGAGGTAGCCTGGGAGGAGTCTGGTGCTGGCTTTGGGACCAGAGGTTCTTCCATCAGGACCAAGTGGGCCAGTCAGGCTCTTCCGGCCTTTAGGGTCCCAGGAATGGAGACCCAGTCCTAGCTGAGTCCCTGTCATTGCTGCTACTAACCTGTCCCCCACCCACCTCCAGAAACTTCCGGAACACCAGCACACTCTGATATCAATCTATGAGGAAGTCCTGAGACTAACTCCCAACCTGACAGGGAGATGTCCTCTACCTGTGACCCAGATGCTTTACAGAAGGCAGTTCCAAGAGCATCACCAAGGAACAGGCCATATGTGTTGGGGACCCCTCCCCCTCCTTCACATGACATTTGTGATTCTGGGAAGTCTGGTGGTAAAGAACCTGGTGTGTTTGGTGGCCTGGGGTTTCCCAGACGTGTGTGGCATGGAACATTACCTCAGGACCCCTGGACTGTCCTGGTGGCAAAGCCCTGGCAGCCCCCACTGGGAGACACACCCTATGCTGATAGGCTTTCCTTCTGGTCACCTGAGCCCAGGCTTTGCTGGCTGTCCACTTTTTTGATATTTTTCCACACAAACCTCCTGTCTTCCTCACACATTGTTCCTGACAGATCTTACCCTCTGTTGAAACAGGGTCTGGCACTTTATTATAAAGTAGGTCCTGGCCTCTACAGTAGCAGATGTTGAGTGTTGCAATTCAGATAAAACTTCCAGAAGTAGGAAACACAGGTCAGATCAAGCTACAGAGAAATACATTTTGCCTGCAGGCTGTGTGGCCAAGCTGACTTACTGCCCATAGCCACAGCGCCTAAGAAAACAGTCTGTTTACCCAAGGGTCTGTATCACAGGTGGCCAGAGCAGAAGCACTGCTTGGTTTGCTAATTGAAGATACTCGTGGAGCCCACATTCGGGTGGGTGGGCAGGTGGCCATTCATTCTGCAGCTCTGAGAAGTGTGCTGGTCCCCTTGCTGCTGCAGCCCCAGTCAGGACTCCCCACACCAGTGCCTGGGGTGGGGGCTGGTCCTGTCCAGGGACAGAGCACCCTGGAATTGGGGAGGCGACTGTGGTAACAACAGGCCCCTGAGGAGGGCAAACTGGGTTCCTGGGGCTGCTCTGAGCACACTGGCTGTGCACCCACGTCCGAGTCCACTCACTTCGGCCTGGGGCTGACCAAGCCCTAGCCTGATCAGTTGGGAAGCCCTGTAGACAGTGGCTGCTCAGTTTCCAGGAGCACAGTCCCCTGTGAGGGCAGGAGTTCCAGAGGTCAGTTGCTCTATTGCATGGCTGCAGCTGCTGCTGGCAGCCTGACCACTCACCCATGGCTGAAGTCCCCAGCCCTCTCTATGGTCCACGACAGATGCGTATGCCATGGAAGGTGCTGGGTGGTCCTGTCCTCCAGGTTTTGTAGTTGGTGGGAACCCAGAGCCTGGTAGGTGAGGGGAGCAGTTGAGACGGATGACTCAGCTTAGCCTGAGCCGCCTCTGTCTGCTCCTGCCTGCAGGATGGCCCACTTCCATGGAGACGCCCTGAAGCCTCCTCACGATTGGCCCTACCCGGCCTCTGCTTGGTGGCCCCAATTGTGACATCGGGGCCACTGACCTGACTCCACTCTGAGAGCCTGGCCAGGCTGGCAGCATGGAGCCCTCAGCTTGCCGGACTTTGCTGAGGGGTTGTCCGGACCCCAGTGAGACTCCTGGCCTCTCCTGTCTGCATACCCATCATAGCCCCTGTTCTGAGGGGCCCTGCGCCTCTTGACTGAAGAGCACAGTGGACTGTCCCCTCTGACAAACCCTTTTTTCTGTGGTCTCCATATCTGTAAATGGTACAGGATGAAGGACAGCGCCGTTCTGTCTCGGGCACTGAGCTCTGGAGCTCCCCCAATTGCCTTGTCAGCTGAGTAGCTGGGGCTGGGGGCTAGCTGCCCACATGTCCCAGATTGGCTTTATCCAGCCCCCCAGCCAGTGGGGGGTAAACACCCTGAGAACTCAGCAAACTGACAGAAGAAGATTATTGATAGGTGAAGTACTGTCTTCACAGGAATTGTTACTGGGGTGCTTGTTGTCAGGGAAGGAAAGGAAGTGGGGTCTGAGTCATGGTCAATGAAGGAAACGGTGCCTGTCCCCTACCCCATGTGCGTGGCCTGGCTGGCACTACTGCTTCGTGCCCTGTTACTTCCCCTTCCTGTTCAGGCCCTTTGGTGTAGGGCTGCCTCCCATAGCCCGCAGCCCTTCCCCACAGCCCTGCTCTCTGGGCCACCCAGGTTTCTGCACTCCGGCCGGGTCTGGGTCTGTCTAGGGCAGAGGTGCAGGTGCACAGCCTGTTGGCAGAAGTAGGTCTAGTGGCCCCTCTCCAAGTCCTGCACCTTCTCAGAGGTGGCTTTGCACACATCCTCAGACCTCCTTTAGGTGGAGGGCCTTACTCGGCCAGACCACCCACCCCTGTAGGGACGGGCCTGAGCAACTTCTCTGCTCCCTCTGTGCCATTTAAATGTCACTTTGTGTTTCTCTTTGATTTGTTTGGTCTTGGGACTCCTGTGGTGGGACCTGCCTGGGGGAGTTGGCCTCATTTTTTTAACGATAAACCACCCAGGCAACAAAAAGGCAGAGGGGGTACCCAGCCCTAGTGCAGCAGGGCACAAGCTGCCTCAGCCAGGGACCTTGGCCTGGTGTGTGGGTGGGTCTGTGCAGCTCCCCACCCTGGGATTCGGGTTTGCAGAGGAGCTCACTTTCTGAGGAGCTGCCCTGGGAAGCATGATGGTTCTGATTCTGGGGTGTCCAGCAGCTGTCCACAGAGCATCTGCACAACTGGGCGCTTTGTCCAGTGGGGGGGTCCTCTCTCCAGTTGGGCCTGAGCAGAGCACTGCCTTATGCACAGCTCTTGGCCATGCTCAAGCCACCTTCCCTGGCCGCTTGGCTGTCTAGCCTCCCCTCCCACTTGCTGGTGTGCTAATTGGTGCACAGCAGCACACACACAAGCTGGCCATCTCTCTCCTTTTCCCCTCATCACCCACCAGCACCCTGGCCTCTCGCCAGTGGTATTGGTGCCAGCACTCTGAAGGACAGGATGCAGACTGCCCTGTCTTGGACTTAACACATGCTATTATTTGATGTATTCTGATGGGCTAGTTTTGTTCGTTTTTACTGTATATTTATAGTAATAAAATCATGCAGCATTATCTTGTCCACTCCTTTTTCTGTGCACAGCACTGCAGGGCCTCATCTGTTTCTTTTTCGGGAGGCAGTACTTCTACATCAGTGAGGTCCAACTCCAGGAGGGAGTGAGGGACACCATGTATGATGGCTGCTGGTTACTCTTGTGGCCATTGTGCTGATTCTTGGGTGGGATCTAATGGTCCTTGGGAATTTGGCTCAGTCTTCTGAGCTGGTGGAGAAGGAACCCAGGGCCTCTAGGGTTTTGAGGGGCTGCTGCAGTCCCCATCTGAGTTGCCGATTCATCTCACAGATGTGGCCTGAGCACCTACTGTGTGTCAGCAAAAGGCAAGATGGGCATGGTCCAGGGGCGTGGAGGCTTGTGTTCTACTAAATTCTCATCTTCCCAGAGTCAGCAGGTGATAAGATGGAGTCACATGGGGGACTTAATTTAACCCATGGAAGAGCACCCCAGGCGGCTGGCACAGCATGTGTGAAAGCGTGGAGGCAGGAGTGAACCTAGGGTGTCTACTGAGTGGAAAGAAACAAGAGTGGCCCAGAATGTTGGGATTGAGAGACGTGCAGACACTGAAGCCCTTGTAGGGGCAGAGTTTTCTAAGAACAGAGGTTTTTAAGAAAGGGAGTGATTCACTCCAGATGTCATGTGGAGAATGGATTAGAGGGGCAGGTTTGGCTGCCATGATGCCAGAGTGCTGCTTGGCTCCTTGAGTTTCCCTTCCCAGGGAGTGGCTTCCCCAGCAGGGAGAAACTGGTGCCCTCAAATACACAGGAAGTGCTGTCTGTACCACCCCATGGCAAGCAGGGCCCCCAGCTCCTTTGCAAACACAGTTCCAACTTGCCTCCACAGGCCCTTTCTTTAACTCAGACATTCAGGAGTGGAACCAATGTTCTTGTCTGGCCAGTCCCTGCTCCAGGGAAGGACTGCCACCTTTCACTGCTCCTGGGTCTGGCATGGTCCCAGTGTGGGTAGAAAGGTGCTCAGCTACACTGAATCTCTCCTTCATTCCCCCAAATGGACTCACCTCTTTCATTAATGTCTGGTGTCAGGGAGGGGTTGGGCACAGGGTGCCATTCTTCTGTGCACCCTGCCCCACACCGGCCTTGGACTCAGGTCATGCCCTGCAGCCTGGAGATAGGGCCCTCTCTGGGTGAGCCCTTCCCCTCACTGACCTTTCCCCTTCAAACTGTTACTTGCCCTGGTACCTGACCACCTCTCCTCAGCTTGGCTACACCTCTGAGCCCTGACTGGCAGAGGGCCCCAGTTGGGGAAGAAAGCCTCCCTCTTTGGGTCCTAATTATCCACATCTCCTGACAGCACACCATGGACCAAACATGTGAGTGAGTTTCTGGTGGATCGCACTAACCCTTGTCTGCCCTCTGCCCACTATCCCCTCATTCACCTATGCTCAGGGCAGCCTTCCCTGTGCCCCAGACCCTGACCTCATTGCCTGACTCTCCCAAGGCTGTGCCGGTGGCACCAGTCCTGAGTTTCTTCACTAAGCCTATCCATGCCTGCCGTGGGTAGGCAAATGGAGCTTGGGCCAGCTGGTGGTGTGAGTGGCACCAGGGCTCGGGAACCCCAGCGATGTATTTCCCGATTTCCTTCTGCACAAACATGGGGTAAGTAGCCTGCAGCAAAAGGCAGGAGGTTTTCTTTTGCGGACACTGGGTAAGAGACAAGGTGGGAATCTGGGATCCTGGCTCTGTCACCAACTGCGGAGCGCCCTTAGGCAAGTCCTGCCCCTATGAGCCCAGGGTCCTCTTCAGGAAATTGGGGGAGCCCCGTTTTCTCCAACAGTACCTGGCATATGGTGCCTGACGTGGAGGATACTTGCGGCGCTGGGCGTGGAAGCTCCCAGCCCGGGACTTGTCCCTTTAGTCCTAGCCAACCAGGTGTACGGCGCCCCAGGGCTTCTCGCCATCTATCCCGTCCAGGACTGAGCGTGGACCCGGATTGTGGGGCTGTTGGAGCTTCACCAGGCCCTTTTTTTGTGCTGTTACTGAGTCAGGCAGACCAGCAACGACCTAGATTGGGGTACTTAGGTTGTGCCCTCCCTTTGCAGGGCTCAGCTGAGCCCTCCTGGGGGAGGCAGGGGGCGCCCACGTGCCCAAGGCAGTGCTGGGGAAGGAATGCGACTTGGCACAGCCAAGAGCAATATGATTTGGCGGGGGGGCGCTTCTGCTGCCCTCATTCGGACTGGCAGTCTAAGCCCCGAGTCTTTCACCCTCTCCACCCTGCATGCTCCCAGCGCGCGAAGCAGACCCGAAGCCCTCAGTCCTTTTGCCTGAAGTCGAGCTCGGCTCTGCCGAGTGAGAGAGGTGGGCACGTTGCATCCTGGGTGTTGTGGTTTTTGATTGCCACAGGCTGGGCCTCCACTGGGAGTTTGCGGGTATTGGGTGCAGGCTGGAGAGCAAGCCGTTCCTCCCTTTGCACACGCCCTTTGCTCCTCTTAACGACTAGTCTTGCTGGGCTCTTCCGACGCTAGCGATTGGTTGATGGAGCGAGGCTGCCCGAGGATTGGTCAGGTGCAGCGGGGGCGGGCCAGCGCCTTCACTAATAGGCAGGTACTCTGGGTCCATGGGCAGTGCCAAGATGTCAGCCGCAGTGCCGGAGCTGAAGCAGATTAGCCGGTTGGAGGCAATGCGCCTGGGGCCGGGCTGGAGCCACTCTTGCCACGCGATGCTGTACGCCGCCAACCCCGGGCAGCTTTTCGGCCGCATCCCCATGCGCTTCTCGGTGCTGGTGAGGACGTGGGAGGGCGGACGGTGGCCAGGGCGCTGTTCGTACCCGCGCCCGTGACCCGGCGCTCCCTTGCAGATGCAGATGCGCTTCGACGGGTTGCTGGGCTTCCCCGGGGGCTTCGTGGACCGGCGCTTCTGGTCACTGGAGGATGGACTGAATCGGGTGCTGGGTCTGGGCCTGGGCTGCCTGCGCCTCACCGAGGCTGACTACCTGAGTTCACACCTCACCGAGGGGCCGCACCGCGTCGTGGCACACCTGTATGCACGGCAGCTAACGCTGGAGCAGCTGCATGCCGTGGAGATTAGTGCTGTGCACTCCCGCGACCACGGCCTGGAGGTGGGGCCGCTGCCTGGGCCCCGCCCCCCACCCCGGGGTTTGGCTCTGGCCCTGCGACGATGGGTAACACGTCCCCCTGAGGGTCCCCTGGCTAGGTTGGGTGGGTTTTCACTGTCTCCGGCATCGGGGTTGGGAAGAGGAACCTGAGGGTGGAAGGTTAGGGCTCTCTCCGGGCTGTGTTGTATCTGCCTTGCTGCCTGCCATTGCCAATCCTGTGAGTGGGGAATGGGATTGGTTGGGGGGATGGGATGGAGTGGGACCTGCTCAAGGTGGTGAGAAATTCAAGAGCAGAAGGGCATGTGCAGGGCTGGGAATGAAGGAGGTCGAGTTCTCTTGGTGGAGCTGAAGACTCTTGTGATTTGTGGGTGTTATGGTCTGGAAGGGCTGGGAGTGATAACTGGTGTGTTTGGGATTCACCCGCTGGAATGGGGAGCATGCCATGCAGCCTGGGAGGCTTCCTGCCAGTGAACTTGGGGCTGGAACTAGAGGATGCAGAGGGTGGGAAATGCATGAGGTGGCTTTGAAACTTGCTTCGGGAGGAGAGGGCTGCACTGCTCCAAAGAACGGCTGGCTCCTGTCTCACCAGACCCTGCCATGGTCTTCTATTGTTCTTGGCAACCTGGCTTCCCTTCCCTTGGTCTAGCAGCTCACACAGGGCCCTCCTACCAGGGCTGTATTATTGGTGTGGGGGCCTGGCCCCAACCCTGGTCTCCTTTTTCTGCAGGTGCTGGGGCTTGTGCGAGTCCCACTGTACACCCAGAAGGACCGAGTTGGTGGCTTTCCCAACTTCCTGAGCAATGCCTTCATCAGCACAGCTAAGTACCAGCTCCTCTTTGCCCTCAAGGTGCTCAATATGATGCCCGAGGAGAAGCTGGCTGAGGCTGTTGCTGCAGCCACTGAGAAGCAGAAGAAAGCTCTGGAGAAGCTGCTTCCATCTTCCTCCTGAGGTTGCTTCTGTACCATGTGTGTTCGCCCTTTCCTGGCTCTGTGCCCATGGCTGAGACTGGGACCTGAAATCCTGCAGGAGTGTGTCTTCTAGTGTTTCTCTGTGTGTAACCTTTGCTTACTGCATGGGGAGAGTGGGCATCTCATCATCTCCACTGTCCTGAGCAGTGACAGGGCCTGCTGTGACCTCAGGTTGGTCAGTGGGTGGCCTGGGGGTGTTGGACCTGGCTGTCTAGGCTCAGGACATTCTCACCCACCTTGAGGCTTAAACCTTCCTCTCTGAGAGTCTCTCGGGCTGGTGGTGGCCCAGTTACCACCCTGTTTTCCAAGTGGGTAGGTGCACACACACAGACCAGTGAAGAGTCGGTTCTCAGAGGATGCCTTTCTCAGTGGACTCACTCCTTTATACTGCCCTCTGTGCTAGCCCAGGGGCCTAGAGAAGAGCCAGCTTGGGTAGGATGTTGTACTGTTAATTTTGACTGTTTGCTTTACTTGGTTAGATTTCCTTTTCTGTGTTGTGTGAACTATGGGTGAGTCTTCAAAACCACTTTACCCCACTGGGACTTGGTCTCCAAAGAGAGGGTTGTAGGCCCAGCTGTAAATGGAGTTATTGAAGGGGCAGTGAAGTGGCTTTTCTGCCGTTCTGTTCTTTGGTCTTGACTGCAGGCCCACGGCTGGGTGCAGGAGGACGTCTCCTTCCTTTCCCCACTACCTGGAGACTTAAGGACAGAGCCAGGTCCAAGAGCACTGGGCACCATTCAGAGTCAAGCCACTACCAGCCTCCTACCTCAAGGTGGGGGAGCGGGTGTTGCTGTCTACCTCCCTGCTTACATGCGGAACTATCAGCCATGGACCTCTCTGGGTTATAAATCGATCTGGGGCTTCTTTGCTGAGACTGTCCACAAGATGCTCCTTTTCTGATCCTGGTGGCTTTGGCTACACCTGGGTTGAGCCTGCTGTTCTTTACTGTGCTTTGAAAGCCTCCTTTTCTCCACTCCCAATGTGGTCTGCAGGCAGCTCCTGGGGACGGTCTGGAAATACCCTCTGAGTTTTCAAAATGACAACAGCGGAGCCATCACAGGCAAGGGCACCACTGGAGGTCTCCTATGAGCCTATGTCTGGCAAAATTTCTTAGTAAAGCTACGGGACAATTTCCACAGTGCCTGCCCAGCCTGCTAAGGAAAGTGGTGCTCCCAGCCCAGCCTGGGTATCTGTTCTACTTTAGAGCCTTGATGAAGCAGCCACACTGTGGGCAAAGGCACTTCACTCTGTAAATAAAACACCTGTACCTTGCTCTTCTCTTGTTTCCTGGGGCGTGGGGGCATGCTTGGCTCTGCAGGTAGCTTCTTTTGAATCACAGGGGTCTGAGCAATAGTGGCCCTAGCTACAGGGACAATGAGCAGGAGGGGTCACCAAATCAGCTGCACCAAGCACAGTGTTCTCTGTCCTGGCAGAGGACCCCAGCAGGTCACTGGGGCTGGGGGTCCTGGCATGACTTTCCCCTGGTTTTGTTGTCAGCCAGTACTGTATGAAGTGTGAACAGAACTAACCCCCTCACCAGCTGATCTTAAATTTTATTTTCCAGCAAATGACATATGCTGCCTAGGTGCCCCAGTCATCACCCATCAAGGCAAACCTGAGTGTGTGCCTGTGGTGCATGGGGACACGCTCTCTCCCCAAGGTCCTGTCTGCTCTGGGCCTTACCACCACCTTCTGGATGAGGCCCTCATCTTGCCACCACGGGGACCTTGCTGTCTGGCACGGGCCACAGCCCGGTCCTGCCTCTGCTAGCTGTTTCCGGGGGCCGATCCTCTGGCCTCGGTTGGGGCCCAGGCTGCTGCAACTGCCTGCTCACTGCCCTCCTGTTTTCCGGGCACACAGCTTCAGGGTGGATCAGTCACCCAACGTCAGATTCTGAGAAGGGAAACAGAGGGCTAAAGTAGGTGTTCGCTCAGCTCCCAGTGGACCCTGCTGTCCCAGATTGGATCCTGGGCTGGTTGACACTCACCGTCCCTCAAGCTAAGGTTCCCGCCAGTTCTCTTTCCCATTCAGCACCTGCAGCTTCTCCAGGCCCTGGGTCACTGAGCACAGCACTCGCCCTGAGGATGGAAACAGAGACTGCAAGTCTGGGCAGCAGTGGAAGAAGGGGAACCCTGTGAGGGGGTCCACTAGGAGTGGATTACCTGGCGGGTCAGTAGGTTGTAGTGGGGCTGCCCTAGGGGTCTGAGCTGACCAGGCTTTTCCTGTTATACTGTGTCTGGTCCCTGGGTCAGGGTGAGGGTCATTGGCTGCCCTCCCAGAGACTCACCCATCTCGTGGACTCGATCCTCCAACGCTTGTGACAGTTCAGGGAGGCTCAGGGCTTGCAGGGAGGCCTGCCAGTCTTTGGAATCTGTGGGGCATGGCTGGGTGAGCCTGTGGTTTGTGTGCACACAAGCCCTGCCTCTGCTGAGCTGCTGTGACCAGGAGACCCACACAACTGTCAGTGCCTGTGTGGCCCCCTTGTTACATCAAAATGTGTTCTGCTTGCTGACCAAAGCACTAACTGCTGGTCAGGGCCCAGCCCCAGGAATGAAACCCTCCCAGTGAGGCTGTGCCCTGGGGTCTGCAAGTCCAGCCCAGACTCCAACTGGAGGTTGGAGAAATCACTTGAGGTCTCCGACAGAACAGTCAGCCATAGCCCAAAGGCGTTGCCTCCCACCATCAGGAGGGACAGGAAGGAAATGAGCTGGGGAGGGCAGGGTCGCCCTCACCCTGGAGTCTGGGATTGTGTTTACAAGGGTCTGGGAGTGTAAATGTGGTAAGTGCTGAGACAAGTAGTAAAACCCAGCCTGAGGAGGCATCTCTGCCCAGTCCTGGGCCAGGACACTGCTCTCCTTACCAGCTGTGGGGAGGGCTGGGCCCAGGGTGGCCCCGAGAGGGAACTCGTCTCGCCTCACTCGGGCTGACAGCTCAGCCTGACAGGCTCTGCAGGACACAAGACCAAGTGCTGGTGAGGGGAGAGGCCTGGCAACTGTTTTCCATGGCCCCGGAGGGCAGGGGAGGGCAGGGGATGACAGACACCCCCACCTCCCTGACTGAAAGGCAGAGCCCTGCCCTGTCCCTGTAGCCCACCTTCCTGAGCTTGGCAAGCAGCCCAGGTACCTGCCCACACTGACAAGTTCTCTACCCAGAGAGCTTGCATAGAGTATGCAGATTTTCAGGGTCCTACTTCTGCCTGGTCTACCCAGCAGGAACAACCCAAATGAAATAGGGGAAGGGGGGCGGCAGAGAATGACCTCAGGAAGCCCTGAAAGCAAGTCTTTGGTTGAAGAATCTGGAGCGAACTCGGGGGCCTACTTACCGCAGCTGGTCTAGGATGAGAGCAGCGTCCTGAGCCAGGGCCCAGGTCTCCTGCAGCTGGGCAAAGACGTCCTTGCGGGCGCCATCCTGCTCCAGGAGGCAGCTCTCCACCACAGCCCGCAGCTCCTGCTCCTGGGACACCTGGCCCTTCATGGCCTCCACCTCCTCACAGCGCTGGAGAGGGAGAGGTGGGAGGTGGGGCTGGCAGGCAGGCAAGTGGGCCAAGGATGCAGGAGACACGAGGCCACCTGACACGAGGATCCACCCCATCCTCTGCCTCTGCCTGTCCCTCCTTGAATGAGATTGCCTGTCTCTGCCTTGGAGTCTTTCCTTCTTTGGATCCCTTCCTGTGAGCCCTCTGGTATCCATACCACCCTCTTGTTCTCTGCCCTCACCCTATCTCTTCTCTCCTGTGTGCATCTGACCTCCTGCCTAATGTCTCATATCTTTCTGAGCCTTTGGGGTAGGACCTATAATGCCCTCGGCCTTTACTGTCCTGTCACCCACTGTGTCCTCCTCCGTAGGTATGTGTCTCCAGACACCTCTCTTGCCATTTCTGCACATCCCCTCCCGTGTTCTCCCACCTACTTTGTGCAGTTGGATGGCAAGCTCCTGCATCTCAGCTTCCAGCCTGTCGGCATAGGCCAGCTCCAGGGCATCACTGGGGGGGCGGGCACTGCTGTGCCAGCGGGCAATGGCAGAAGTCATCTTCCTCTTGGGTCCAAACAATCTGCAGGAGGAATGGGAAAGGGACTCAGATCAGCATTTGCCATGTGCTGGAAGCTCCACAGACTATCCTTCCATCGAGATGGTTTCCCTTGGAGAGATCCTAGCCTTGAAGAGGGAGAATGGCCCCAAGATCCTACAGCAGACAGAAGCAGGGTTGCAAGAAGTGATGACCTCACAGGAGGCTGCTCCCCACCAGTCTCCAACCTGATCTCTACCTGGTCCCCTTCCCAGCTGGGCTGCTGCTTTCACTAAACAGGGAACTCAGCTGGTCGGCTCTAGGCTATGGATGACCATCTGCCAACTCAGAAAGTTCTCAAAAGTGAGCAGGCAGAAAATATCTGGGTGCCCTGAACACATCCGTGTCAGCTGGGCCAGCTTTGGAAGCTATAGGACCCAGGCCATCTGCATCTAGGCCAGGAGCCGGGTAGGAATGGAGAGAGGACAGCTGACTACAGGAAGAAGGCAGACCTCCAGAGAAGGCACTTTTTTCTATCCAAAGTTGGAAAGCTACTACATCAGCTGGTCCCAGAACTTGGGCTGAAACAAGGGGCATGCAGCCACAGATGGCCCCTCTGGACTCACGTGACACCAATTTCCTTTAGGTCACTCTCAGTGAGGGTCAGGAAGATTCGAAGGTCCACATCCTGTTCCTCGAACAGCTGCAGGTACTTCAGACACCCAATCTGTTCTAGTAGTGTGGCAAGGTCCTAGAGGGCAGAGAGGCCAGGTCAGAGGATGGGTGGTGGCACAAAGACGTGGGGACAAAAAATGCACACAATGCAACAAGGGGCCCATTTTCTCCTGCTAGGTGTGTATTTGTGAGGTTGCTTTTAAGGGGGAGATCTGAGCCCTGCTGATCCCCCAAGTTCAGCAGTGGGACAGTGACCTGACTGCAGAGAGCCCAAGCTGCCCCCTCCTTGATCTGTGCCCTTAGCCTGAGCAGGACATCCAGAGAACTCTCCATCTGTTTGTGCTCTGGAACTACTGTCTTTTCATTCAGCCTGAAATACACCTTTAGTATTTCCTGTACAGCAGGTCTGCTAACAGATTCATTTCATCTTTGTTTACCTGGTATTGTCTTACTTTTTCCTTCACTTTTGAAAGACAGTTTTTGCTAGATACAGCATTCTTGGTTGAGTTACTTTTCTTTCATTATTTTGAATATGTCATCAAATGTCTTTCTAGCCTCCATGGTTTCTGATAAGAAAATTAACTGTTAATCTTATTGAGATTCCTTTGTGGGTGGAGTCACTTCTCTCTTCCTTCAAGATTCTCTTGTTTTTTTGACAGTTGGATTATGTTATGTCTAGGTGTGGATCTGAGTTTAACTACTTAGAGTTCATTTAGCTTTTTGGATGTGCAGATTCATGTTTTTTTAATTAAATTTGGGAAGGTTTGGCTATTTTTAAGATATTTTTTCTGGACTTCTGGTAAATATACCAGCATAGGCAGACATGGCTCACCACTTCCCACAGCCACATCACAATTACACCTAATATATAGAACAGCCATCACTCAGAACTATCAGAAATCCAGTTGAATTGAAGTCTGAAAACTACAGAATTAAAGAAACCACATCCATCCAGAGTGGTAGGAGGGGTAAAGACAAAGAATAGGCTGGTCCCACACCCAGGTTGGTGGATAAAAATTCAGGAGGGATATCTCAGGAGTGAGGAGTCTCAGCTCCACACCAGGCCCCCCAACCCAGGGTTCCAGTGCCAGGAAGGTAAGTCTCCTTAACTTCTGGCTGCAAAAACCAGCAGGGACTGAGTTGGTGGAAAAAACTAATGGAGCCCCAAGAAGTTCCTCTTAAAGAACCCACACATGGGCCCACCTACTCTGACTCACTCCCTTTAAGCTTGAGCACCACAATGGCGTGGCAACTTGAGAGGCACCACTGGCATACAGGGAGAAACTAGTGTCTGGCATCAAGGTGAGCAGAGGCCATTGTCCCTTTTCTAAGCACTACCACAAAAGAGCGACAGAGCTGGCAAGCTGGACTCATATCTGAGAGTCTACCAACCTGGCTAACAGTTTGACCTGCCTGGGAGATCCCCAGAGACTCTGCCCCACCCAACTTATGGGCCCACCCAAGCTTGTTTTCCATGTATGAATGGCTGGTCTTGGCTTGTCCTGCACAACTTCCTAAATCCTCTCAAATAAGAAAGAGCTGGCCTCAGTGAGCCCCAGGCCCAGCACTAGCAGCAACCAACCTAGATTCACAGCTTGGCTTCTCCTGGGAATCTCCAAGCCCTGCACAAGTAGCAGACATCTCAGACTTTTTTACAGCTCAGGCACTGTGTCCCAGGCAAAAAAAATCAAACAGGTGGGGATTGACCTTGGCCTGCACCACCTGGGAAAACCCAGGGCCAGCGACCCCAGTGGAAAGATACAGACCACACTGGAGCACCACCACCCTGCACCTGCACAGCTGATCTTCCACGGAGGGTGGAGGTTGGTGGTCAGTGGTCACAGCCAATCTTTGCAGCTGACTGGCCTGGGTAAATCCTTCCCATTGATCTGCCAACAGCAACCAAGGCTGAACTATAAGAGAAGGGTGTACTCGGCCCACATGAAGGGTGTACCTCAAGTACCCAGCTTGAGTGATAGGGGAGGCTGTGCCACTGGACCCTACAGGACACCTACTACATTAGGCCACTCTACCAAGACACAGAATCAAAGCAGCTCTACCTAATACATAGAAACAAACACAAGGAGGTTGCCAAAAAGAGGAGACACAGAAACATGGCCCAAATGAAACAATACATCGAAACTCTAGAAAAAGAGCTAAATGAAATGGAGATAAGCAATCTATCAGACACAGACTTCAAAACACTAGTTACAAGGATGCTCAAGGAACTTAGTGAGGACCTCAACAGCATAAAAAAGATCCAGTCAGAAGTAAAGGATACACTAACTGAAAGAAAGAACACTTTACAGGGAAACAACAGTAGTGTGGATGAAGCTGAGAATCAAATCAGAGATTTGGGACATAAGGAAGCAAACAAGCACTCAGAACAGCAAGAAGAAAAAAAGAATCCAAAAAAAAATGAGGATAGTGTAAGGAACCTTTGGGACAACTTCAAGTGTTGCAATATCCACATCATAGAAGTGCCAGTAGGAAAAGAGAGGCAGAGAGAATTTGGAAGCCTATTTGAAGAAATAATGAAAGAAAACTTCCCTAATTTGGTGAAGGAAGTAGACATACAAATCCAGGAAGCACAGAGAGGCTCAAGCAAGATGAACCCAAAGAGGTCCACTCCAAGACGCATTATAATTAAAATGCCAAAGGTTAAAGACAAAGAGCGAATCTTAAAAGCAGCAAGAGAAAAGTTAGTTACCTAAAGGGGAGTTTCCATAAGACTGTCAGTTGATTTCTCAAAAGAAACTTTGCAGGCCAGAGAGATTGGCAAGAAACATTTAAAGTCATGAAAAGCAGGGACCTACAGAAAAGATTGCTCTACCCAGCAAAGCTATCATTTAGAATCAAAGGGCAGATAAAGAGTTTCCCACACAAGAAAAAACTAAAGTTCATCATCACCAAACCATTTTTATATGAAACTTTTAAAAAGATTTTATTTATTTTTAGAGAGAGAAAAAGGTAGGGAGAGGAGAAAATCATCAATGTGTGGTTGCCTCTTGAGCACCCCCTACTGGGAACCTGGCCTGCAACCCAGGCATGTGCCCTGACTGGGAATCACTCTAGCAACTGTTTTGTTCACAGGCCGGTACTCAATCCACTGAACCACACCAGCCATGGCTACATGAAATGTTAAAGGGAATTACTTAAGAAAAAGAAGATGATCAAAACTATGAACAATAAAATGACAAAATACATATCTACCAACAATTTAACCTAAAAAAACAAACTAAGCGAACAAGAAGAACAGAGACAGAATCATGGATACAGAGAGTGTTTTGATGGTTGCCAGAAGGGAAAGGGGTGTAGGGGAATGGGTGAAGAGGTGAGGATATTAAGAAGTACAAATAGGTAGTTACAGGACAGCCATGGGGATGTGAAGTACAGAATAGGAAATGGAGTAGTCAAGAATTTATACACATGACACATGGACATGAACAATGGTGTGGGGATTGCCTGGGGGATTGGGGAGTGCTGAGTGGAGGGGGCAAAGGGAGAAAAATCATGACAACCATAATAGCACAATCAATAAAATATAATTTTTTAAAAAGACATTTTTTTCCTGCTTTCTGCTCCCTCTTCTTCCGGAGCACCATATGTACATGTTGGTATGCTTGATGGTGTTGCACAGCTTTCTGTTTGTTTCTTCATTTCAGTCTTCTTTCTGATTCTCAAATTGGATAATCTCAATCGTCCGTCAGGTTTTCTGACTCTTTCTTCTGCATGCTCAAATGTGCTCTTTAGCCCCTCTAGTGAAATTTTCATTTCAGTTTTTATGTAAACTTTTCAACTCCAGAATATCTATTTGGTTCATTTTATTTCTATCACTTTCTTGATGTTCTCTATTTAGATGTGGTTTCCTTTAGCTCTTGGAACATATTTTTAAAAGCTTGTTTAAAGTTGTCTATGACAGGGTGGTGAACACACAATACAATATACAGATTACGTATTATAAAATTGTACACCTGAAACCTACATAACTTTATTAACCAATGTCAACCCAATACATTTAATACATAAATTTTAAAAATTGAAAAAAAGTCTTTGTCTAATAAGCCCACTGTCTAGGCTTCCTCAGGGATAGCTTCTACTATTATTGCCTTTTCTTACAATCTATGAGTCACATTTTCTTGTTCTCTGCCTATCATTTTTTTGTGTGTGTGGAAAACTGGACATTTTAATGCAGCAACTCTGGAGATGCAATTCTCCTCCCTCTCCAGGGGTTATTGTCTGTATCTTTCTGGTCTGTGGCCACTGAAGTCTCTACTCAGCTTAGTGGTCGGACAGAGATTTCTTTAAACACTGGAACCCATTTCCCAGTCTTTGCCAAATAACTTTGTATGCTTGTTGGACACATCTTCAACGCTCAGCCAGCCAAACGACAGCTCTGTCCTAACCTTTGCTTCCTGCTTGCTCAAAGCCTGGAGATCATCAGAGGTATTCTCAGGTCTTTCCTGACCATACACACAGCCTTGAGCATGGATGTGGCCTCTTAGACCCCCAGAAATGAGCCAGAGCTTTTCAAAGCTCCTATGGACATTTCCTTCCCCAGTTTTTCCTTTTAAGCTTTGTGGTTAATCTTTATACTCCAACTGTTATCCAACACCTCAGATAGCTACAAAGTTAAAATGTTTCCCTGTGATTATTTTTTACACATGTCCTCCAAGGAGAAGCCTTTTGGTGTTGAGCACACAAGCTCTGAGTCAAATCAAATACAGCCTTATAAGCATGTCTTCCAGGGAACCATCAGACAGGTCTAGTAGTGCGAACTCTTTGAGACTGAAACTTAGAAAGCACTCCAGCTCTGCTCTCCCCCCTCCAGTGACTGTCACAGCTACCCTAGCATTTAAGGGCTCAAGAGGTGCGGCTGCGTGTGGAACCTGGGAGTATAGGCCCTCCCAGGGATGGGGTGGGGGTGGGGGGTTGGGGAGAGGTGACTGCAAGGAGAAGCCAGCAAAATCATAGGCTTCTAGTAAACAGCAGAGCTGGGATTTGAACAAATAAATGGCAAGTACGTACCTCTCCATCTTTCATCTTTGTACAATATATGCCCAAAGAGGGCAAGAGAACTCTTATAAACGCACATTGGACAGTTGAGCTGCTACGTCATACCTGTAATCCCTAAGAAATTGCTTAGCCAGAGTGACCCTTAATGAGGAAGGCAGAAACAGCAATTTTTTAAAAAAAATATTATTTACTGATTAGATTGCAGAGAGAGAGAGAAACATCCATTTGTGCTCTATGTATTTATGCATTCATTGGTTGATTCTAGTATGTGCCCTGACCGGGGATCAAATCTGCAACCCTGGTGTATTGCCATGATGCTCTAACCAACTGAGCTACCTGGCTAGGGCCAGAAACAGCAATTTTCATGAAGTGCATACTATGTGCCACTTTGTCTCTGCTTCACCTACATCTTGACACTGACTCCTGAAAGCAGCTCTATGAGATCAGTCCTATTTTTTTCCTCCCCAGGCTCAGGGAGGCTGAGTCAAGTATGGAAACGAGTACGGTAACTGAAGGCAGAGACAGATCCCTCCTGTGGGAAGGGACAGATACAAACCCTGCAACTGGCACCTCCAACCTTAGGAATCCCTCAGCCCAAAAAGCTTTACAGATCATTTGGGGAAAAGCCACCACCACTCTCTTCTCTCAACAGTGCCTAGCCCATCATAAGTGCACAATAAAGCCTCACAAATCACAAGAAGCACAATCTTTCTAACGATGTAACCACCAGTTTCACAAATGATCTTACCTGTGGTCCTGAATAGGGAAACCTCTCAGTCTGGGGGATAGATCCTGGCGGATAGGCTGTCCCAGAAGTCCCTGTGCTGGGAGGCCACTGGTTTTCACTGTTGCTGTGGCGATTCTTGGTCTTCATATAACTTTTTGTTTGTTTGCGAACCGAGCTTTTATGTGCATTATCTGAATCCTATGGCAAGAGGTGTGTGTTTAAAGTTAACACTGAAAGGCTAATCATCAGGGAAATACAAACTAAAACCACAATGAGGTATTGTGTCACACCTGTCAGATGACTGTCATCAATAAACTAACAAACAGCAAATGTGGGTGAAGATGTGGAGGAAAGCGAACCCTTGTGCCCTGTTGTGGGGGACTGTAAATTGGTGTAGCCACCATGGAAAACAGTATGGAGATTCCTAAAAAAATGAAAAATAGTGCTGCCATATGATCTAACAATCACACATTCTGAGTATTTATCTGAAGAAAACAAAAACTAATCTGAAAAGATAGACGCATCCCACTGTCACTGCAGCATTACTAGTAAATAGCTGATATATGGAAGCAACGTAGGTATTCAACAGATAAATGGATAAAGAGGACATGGTACATATATACAATGAAATATTATTCTTACTCAGCAATAAAAAAGATTGAAATCTTGCTATATGCAACAACATGGATGGACCTAGAGGGTATGACTTTAAGTGAAATAAATCAGAGAAAGGCATACTGTATGATTTCACTTACATATGAATTCCAAAAAAACAAAACAGAAAGAAACCTACAGATACAGAGGACAAGCTGATGACTACCAAAGGGGACATGGGTGGGGGGATGGGAATAATAATGTGTAGAGGAAGAGTCCACGAGTTTTGGGGTCAGCCAAAACTGGTTTTATATCTGTTACTAATCAATTGAGAGACCTTGGATAAATCCCTTACAAAAAAAATAAAACCCAAAACCAAACATCCACAAGAGAACTCCTCAAAAAATAAAGTAACGCAGCCCTGGCCAGTATGGCTCAGTTGGTTGGAGCATCGTCCTGAACACTGAAAGGTTGCAGGTTCAATCCCTGGTCAGGGCACATGCCTGGGCTGCAGATTTGATCACTGGTCAGGGGTGCAAATGGGAGGCAACCAATCAATGTTTCTCTTTCTCTCTCTCTCCCCCTTCCTCTCTCTCCAAAACAAGAAATTTAAAAAGCCCTTGTGTGAGGATAAAAATAAACAAACACTGAAGGTCTCGCAGCTGACATGGCTACATCCAAACTGCTCTCGGCCCTCCATCTGTGCCACTCGCCTTCTACTCAGTCTGTGCTGCTTTCCTCACAGAGCGGGCAGGTTTGAAACTCCCCCCACCTGCCACACAGAGGCTACCACTGAGGTCGCCTAAACCCAGGTGGTTCTCTGGAGGGTGGCCCTGACCCTGCATGTCCTAGCCAGCACAGTCATGCATGTCCTTGTTACGAGACTTGCCCATCTCAAATAAACTGTTAACATCCCCCATGACACTAAGAAAGGGGGATGAGAGGTAAGAAATAAGGAGAAGCTTTACCTCATTGCTCTCCAAAGAGGCCTCGCTGCTGATTCCTGGGGCTCTTGCCAGGCCCTCACTGCTGCTGCTGCTCCGCACAGCCCCGAGGTGGGCACAAAAGGCCTGCTCTTCTGACAGTGGTGAAGACAAGGACAGCTGACTACAGGTCTCACTCACAGTGCCTCCCCAGGGCCTGAGCTGTTTCATCAACTCCTTAGATGGTTTACTATGTCCTGTTTCATGCTGACTGCCTGGCCTGCGCCCTCCCCTCTACACACACGGGTAGGGGATTTTTGTCTGTTCTGTTCATTGGTAAATCCAAGCATTTAGAACAATGCTTGGCACACAGGGCACTCAGTGTACAGCTGCTGAATGAACGATACATGAACTCTAACAAAGACATTTCCCTGAGGGCTCACCAATCAAGAAGGTAAACCTCCCCCAGATCCTGCATGGAGATAATGGCTGGAAGCTTCTTCTCTTCTGTGCCCACGCCAGATTCTTTGACTCTCCTCAAAAGAGCCAGTGCCTTCTACGTCTTTCACTCTCTTATTCTCTACTGGATAGATGCATCACAGCACCCAAGATCTGGAAGGATGGGAGGGGGCAGGCACACAGGAATCCTAAAACTGACAAAGCCTCCAGCCCGGCAGTGTAGGGTGGAGTGGGGTGGGGATGGCACACATACCCCGGCTGCTGCTGCTGCTGCTTTCCACATCCCGATCATTGATGGGGGAGGTGACATCCCTGTAGCACAGACCCTCCCCTACCAGGAGGTTCTCATCACTGCTGTTGAAGGTGACATAGCCCTGTGGAGGCACCTGCTCTGTGAACAGAATGGGGCACATAAACCCACAACAATAAAAAGGGAAGACAAGCCCTGATCAGTACAGCTCAGTTGGTTGGGCATCCTCCCATAAAGAGAAAGGTCAATGGTTCAACCCCTGGTAGGGGCACAGGCCTGGGTTGTGAGCAGGTCCCCGGTCAGGGGTGTGGGGAGAGGCAACCTATTGATTTTCTCTCACATCAATGTTTCTCCCCCTCTCTTTCTCCCTCCCTTTCCCTCTTCTCCTCTCTCTGAGAATAAATAAATAAAATATTTATTTAAAAAAGGGAAGACAAATTCTTCTTTCCAAATGTGACCACCTCCTCAGAGGAACCTTGGTGTGACGAAAGCCCCGGATTTAGGCAGGCCAGAGGGAAGTCTGTATCTTCCTGGCACTCATCTCATCCACTCACCACAGTAACCTGGACATACTGTAACATGTAGTTTGTAGGTGAGGAGACAGGCTCTGAGAGGTGAAGAGACCAATCTTGTGTCCCACAGCAAGTGCACGGTGCAGTCAAAGTATTGGTCAAGCCTGGTGCCCTCTCCCACACCACACTCTCTCTTTTCCAAATGCAAAGAGTAGCCCTGACTGGTGTGGCTCAGTGGATTGAGTGCTGGCCTGTGAACCAAAGGATTGCTGGTTCAATTCCCAGTCAGGGCACATGCCTGGGTTGTGGGCTGGGTCCCCAGCTGGGGGCACATGAGAGGCAACCACACACTGATGTTTCTCTCTCTTTCTCCCTCCTTTCCCCTCTAAAAATAAATTTTAAAAAATCTTAAAAAAAAAAAGAGTAGAAAATGGTAAGCTGTGTTTTGGATCTCCTGAGCTCAAGAAAAACTATACTACTAGGTGTCCCTTTTAGCTGGAAGTATCTAATCTCACACACCAGCCTTTACAGTCCCTGTGACTTTTCAACACAAGCATTTAAGGGTTTCCTCTTCAGGTCAGTCAACTCCATATGAAAGGAGATCTGGCTGAGCAGGAAGGTTGGAGGCCCTGGGCTAAAAATTAACTATAATAATACCAAATTACACAACCTTTGAAAGTATCTGCCTGCAAGAAAACAAGGAGAAAATGCAGAACACAAACCAGAGAGTTCCATTCTAATTCCCCTGCCCTTTCCTTACAGAAAATACATTTATTTGCATAAAACAGACTGGCTGATAGAGCCATGACTAACTTATTTTCTTCTTTATACCTTTCTGTAGTTATCGAGGCTTTTTACAATCTGCATATTTACCATTCAAAAGTGTTTTTTGCAATTGTTGGTAAAGAACATGCAGACCTGCAGAAAATTTAAATATCACAAGGTATAAGAAGAGAAAACAAAACTCTTCTGAAATGCCACAACCAAGAGTCAACTATATCATTATTTTGATAAATATTCTTCCAGCCTTCTCTGTGGGTGCATAAAAAAAATTGTGTACAAATGAGCTACGGCCATAGATTATTTGGTAACTTGAAAGAATTCCATTTTAAAAAAAAAGATTTGTTGGATGGCTACATAGATTAACTGCACTCTGCCTCCAGGGTAAGTCCTATGCCCCAACCATATCTCAGGGTGGGACAGGTAGCATGGACTCCTCAAAAAAGAATAGCCTGCCACTCAAAACTAAGACAACTCAACGAAACATTCCAGAGCCCGGTGCTTATAAGCACATCAGAACAGAAAGGATATGACCCACACCCTCACCCTGCATCAGGAGCTTGACAGCTGCTGGGGGAGGGCTGGATTCCCCAAGGGCTCAGTCAGCCTACCCCACCAAGGACAACAGAAGTTGGGCCTCACACTCCCAACCTAGGACTCCTTCCAAGGTTCTTGGAAAAAAATCAAGCTATTTACACTCTTGACTGAAATATATGATCTCCTCTAAGGAAAGTTGGTTTCTTCCAAACCCAGGCTTCAGAGGAATGTTTGTTCATGAAAGGGGCCTATCCACCCAGCCCGCTAGACCAGCACCTTGGCCTGGACACTGCTGGGTGACAGACATTAAAGGATGATGTAACTTGTGTGCAAGTTTTATCACTTGGTGAGGTCAGAGCAAGAGTGTGAGCATAAAATCCAACTGGTGCCCTACCCAGGTGGCTCAGTTGGCTGGAGCATCATCCCATATACCAAAAGGTAGCGGGGTTCAATTCCCAGTCAGGGCACATATCTAAATTGCGAGTTTGATCCCTGGTTAGGGCGAGTACGGGAGGCAAACAATCAATGTTTCTCTCTCACATCGATATTTCTCTCCTCGCCCTCCTTCCTCTCCCTCTAAAGTCAATAAACATAGCCTCTGGTGAAGATAAATAAAAAAAGAACAACTACTTGCCCCAAGGACTACTGGCACACCTCCCTTACTCCCCAAGAACACTATATTCAACACTCAGGAGCTGACAATTTGAGAATAAACTCAGGAGATCTGGAAACTTGGGGCCTAAGATCCTAGCCCACCAAGAGCACCATGTGACAATTCTCAGAAGGATCTCAGCATCAAACCCATCACCTGGAGAAAAGAGCAAGAGCGCAGTCATTCCTTGGCCTGGCACAGAGGCATATCTATCTCAAGCCGAAAAATGTGTGAAGTATCATGTTCAGGTGCTATGGCCAGAGACAGGAAGTAGGGTTCAAAGGTCACACTGTTCCTGCACTAGCTAACTCACTGCGTGATGAATGAAATCTGAGCCTTGCTACATTTCTGCTGCTCTTATTTATAATTTTAACCAATTAAAAGACAAATAAAAGGATGAATGCAAATCCAAGATCCAGCCACGCTTAATGTATTTCCATCACTGTCATCAATTTTGAGTCTCTGAGCTGCTGCTCCTACCCAGTGGCCCACATTTTAGGAGCCTGAGAGTTGTCCTTCTCATCCAGATAGAATCCTTGAGAGCACTATCAAAAAGCCATCAGGAAATGTGGAATGCTCACCATAGCAAGAAGGCTGGGTCTTGCCCCCAAGTCCAATAGCTGTGATCCTGGCCAAGGCCCGAGGCCCCTCATGGATGCTGAGGCCCTTCTTCCGACAGGGCCTCTGTCTCTGAGGAACAGGGCAGGATTCATCTGAAGAGCTCAGATCTTCATATTTTTCTGTGGGTCAAACACAAAAATGTAGACAATCTGTCCAGTGATAAACCAGTTTACTAATCCTCATAGTAAACTGGAAGAAAAACCATTCATAATTGGTTTTCTTAAATTAAGAACAAAAATATGTTTCCTAAAACTTCACTTGTAAGAAATGCCATAATAGGATTTCCAGTCAAAAGGGTAGAGTAGAATATTGAATGTCAACTATAATTGAAAAAAATTTTTTTAAATTTTTAAATAGAACTTTTTAAAAAAATGCCATAATGGGCCAGTCCACTGCTCAGATGGGCTATGGCACAGGTGGCAAACACAAGGCCCATGGGCCGAATCCGGCCCTCCACCTTGTTTTATCCGGCCTGGCACCTTGTTTCTACCCGGTGGCAGCACGGAGCTCCTTGCCCTTAGTTAAGGAGTAGTTACATTTACACAGTTCTAACATTACATTCGGCCCTTTGAAGGCAACTGTGAGGCTGATATGGGCCCAGTTAAAATGAGTTTGACACCCCTGGGCTATGGGAACATTTGGGGGAACAGCAAGCTTAAGTATGAGCTGAACTGAAAAATTCTGTCATAATGGGGGAGTCTAAATTCTTACTTCTTTTTTAAAAATATTTTATTTATTTATTTTTAGAGAGGAGAAGGGAGGAAGAAAGAGAGAGAGAGAGAAACATCAATGCGTGGTTGCCTCTCACATGGCCCCCACTGGGGACCTGGCCCGTCACCCAGGCATGTGCCCTGAGTGGGAATTGAACCGGTGACTCTTTGGTTTGCAGCCTGCGTTCAATCCACTGAGCCACAACAGCCAGGGCTAAATTCTTATTTCTTATTCTTCTAATTTTCTGGGTTTGTATAATTTTTTTATAACAAGTATGTATTATGTTTACAATTAGAAATAAATTTTGTTCTAACTTGAAGAGACAAAATCCATTCATGAACATATGGCAGCATCACTCATGACTTCTTAGTGAGTTTATACTCTTGACCTGAACAACTTCCTGGGAAACAAGTGCCACACGAGGCCTCTGTGCAATGTTTAGGAAGCACTTCAAATCACCACCCATCTGAACTTAAATGCTCAGCATGCCCCACAACCATTACTGTTCTATTGCTTTTCACAGTTTCCTGTATTTTGTCATACCCTGAAGGCAAAATTCATGGATACCTTTGTATTAGGCTCTCCCATCTGACACAATCTCATTTTGGAGCTGGTAAACTGGGGCAGAGACATGGAAAAGTCCCTCCTTACCATTGCACACCATAGGAGCTAGTATTTACTACACAACAGTCCTGAGGCCAGAAAGGGAGCTGGGCAAAACCAGACTCTGGAAAGGGAGCGGGCTCACTCAGATGTGAATTGAGAGCTCAACTCTTAGCAACTGCCTGGCCAGTCAGGCAGTTACTGACCCGGGTTCCAAATTCGGGCCAATGACTCAAGTGGACCACTCCTTCCTTTCCCTATTCAACTCACGCCATCTGCTCCAGGACCAGGAGGAGACCAGGGTCCTGTCCAAGCAGAAGATGTAGTCACAAAAAATAAAGGTACAAGGGAGAGGGAACCAAGGAAAAGGCAGCACTCCATGAATCCAAACTTTCTAACATGTTCTCTCAAGTATGACAAATCAGCAGGAACACAGTGAGAATCTCACAAATCCCGTATCTTCAACACGACCTAGACCACAGACAGCACTGCAAACTTCAAAGATCCTGCCCCTGTGAGGAGCAGACAAATGTCCATCTCCAGCAAAGAAATATCCGACTTGTTCACCTCTGTTCTTTGTGGGGAACAAAGCAAGTCTAGGAAAAACCACTCAGAGGACAGACGAAGGGAAAGAAGTGCCAGTGTCATTCCCAAAAAGATGAAGTCTGCTCTATGGGCAAAAATACTGCAAAAAAAAAAAAAAAAATCCTGGTGGAGCAGAGCACTATCACAGGGAGGTGACTTAGGAATGCACAGGGGACCGAGGGAACAGTCAGAGGAGCAGCAGTCCTTCTGGGGAGAGACACCTTCTGGAAACAGGGCAGTAAAGGGAAAAAGCAGCAGGGGAAGTTCAGGATCTAGCAAGACAAAATTTTATCAGAGGACACATGATGCTTGGCCTAACTACATCCCACTCCAAAAAAAAAGGAAGGCCACCTAGGCCTTCCTAGACTGTCCAAGGACAGTCTCTTCATGAAAGGGGCTCCTGGACCAGGATTCACACACTAGATAGACCACCAAGCCCTGCCTGTGAAATGCAGGAGCACCAGTGACCTTCACCTACAAACAAATACTACCGGGGGCACACAAAAATGGGAATCAAATGCTCAGCAAGTGAAAACATTCCCTTTTCTCCAAAACTCAACCAATGAGGAAGCAGAAAAAACCATGACACAACACTGAACTCCAGATCCTTCAACAGCATCTGAGGACAGGAGAAAGCACCCTGAATCAGAAATTCAAAACTGAGGACAAAAAGACACAGACACTCACATGGAATGGTGAAAAAACTGACTGAACTTATGAAAAAAATAAGAAAAAAGAGTAAAAATTTAACAATAAAAACTATATTAAAGTGCCCAAATAACAGATTTGAAATGGAAACTGAACCAGAAAGTGTTGAAGAAAATTACAAAAACTAGGAAAAAACGAATGAGATAAGACAAAGAAGTAACCACTGAAACAGAAGAAACTTTTAAAAGCAGAAGAAAAAAACTATTTTCAGACCTCTATGTAAATAAACTTGAATTACAGGATGAAATGATTTCCTAGGAAAATACTGTTTGCCAAAACTGACGCCAGTGAAATCAGAAAGCTTAAGCATACCAATTTCTACAGAGGAAACCAAAAAGCCATCAAGGAACCACCCCACAAAAAGGACCTGGCCCAGATGGTTTAGCAGGAGAATTCTACCAAATCTTCAAAGGCCACAGGGCACCAATGCTGCAAAAATTATTCTACAGCACAAAAAAGGAAGGGAAGCTTCCAGATGCTTTTTATGAAGCAAGTATAATACTGATACCTATACCTGACAAAGGCAGAACAACAGAAGAAAATCACAGACCAATATTAATTATGAATGAATGGCTATATAAAACACTAAATAAAACATTAGCAAAGAGAATCCAACACCACATTGGGAAAATAATACACCAAATGGGATTTATGCCAAGAAGGTAAAGTTGGTCATTATTAGAATATTAATTAATATATCATGTTAATATATTTAAAGAGAAAATTCACAAACATTTCCACAGATGTTGAAAAAGGCTTTGACAAAAGTCAACATTTATTCCTGTAGAAAACACTCAAGAATATAGGAAATGATAGATACTTTCTTTTTTTTTTTTCATTGATTTTAGAGAGAGAGGAAGGGAGAGAAAGAGAGAGAGAAAATCATTAATTTGTTGTACCACCCATTTACGCATTCATTGGTTGATTCTCATATGCGCCCTAACCCAGTATCAAACCTGTAATCCTGGCATATCAGGATGATGCTCTAACCCACTGAGCTACCCAGCCAGGGCAACAGATACTTTCTTAACATCATAAAATATATGCACACCTTCTCTTAAGTCAGTATCTTACTTAATGTGGCATTTCCACTAAGGTCAGGACCCAGGGAATGTCCACTGTCTCCACTATATTCAACGTTGTACTAGAAGTATTAGCCAATGAAACTAAAGAAATCAGAGGAATAAAAATCAGAAAGAAGTAGTAAAACTAACTCTACTCGCAGATTATATGGGAGTATACCTGGAAAACCCTAGAGAATCAATAAATAAAACTAACTCAAACAATGAAAGAACTGAGTAAGGCAGCAGGATATAAAATTGGTATACGTGCCCTGACTGGTGTGGCTCCGCTGGTTGGGCATCGTCCTGCAAATGCCAGTCAGGGCACGTGCCTGGGCGGCAGGTTTGGTCCTGATCAGAGTGCACATGAGAGGCAACCAATCGATGTTTCTCTCCTCTTTCTCCCTCCCTTCCCCTCTAAAAAATAAATAAGATATTTTTTAAAAAATTGGTATACAGACATCAATAGCCTTCATATTCACAGACAATAAGCAGTTAGAGGATATGATGGTAGTGAAACCCCATTTATACAGCAACAAAGAAAATCAAACACTTAGAAATACATTTAGGTTATATGCAAAATGAATATTAGAAAAAAATTTCAAACTCTCCTGTGAGACAAAAATATACTTGAACAAAAGCACACTCCTTTTGTTAGCTGGAATGACTCAGCAACATAAAGGGATAGGTAATTTATAAATCTGCCACTCTCTTAATATCAACACGCTGTTTTTAAGGAGCTAGACAAGTTGATGTTCAAGTTCACACACACACAAAAAACTATCACTAGGAAAACACTGAAAAAGAAAAGCTACAAGAGAGATGAGCCCTATTAGATAGTAAAACATATTACAAAAAGCCTCTATAATTAAAGCAGTGTGGCTCTGGTGTGTGAATAGACAGACCAAGAACAGAATAAACAGTCCACAGCACAAATGGAAATTTTGTGTGACGAAGACAGCTTCTCAGATCACTAGGTCAAAGCTAGACTTTTAAATAAATATGCTAGGACAACTGGAGAGCCATTTGAAAAAAACCGTACCTTACATCACACGTGAAAATAAAGTGTAAATAGGTCAAAGATCTCAATGAAAAAAATGAAACCATGTCAGTACTAGAGGAAAACATGGATGAATTCTTTATTTTTTTTAATTAAAAAAATTTTTTTAATCCTCACCCAAGGGTATGTTTTTTTAAATTGATTTTAGAGAGAGAAAGAAAGAAACATCAATCAATTGCCTCTTATACACGCCCTGACCAGGGATCGAACCCACAACCTTTTGGTTTATAAGAACTCTCCAACCAACAGAGCCACCCAGCCAGGGCAACAGGTGAATTCTTGTACAACCTGGGCACAGGGAAAGATTTTTTGTGACCCAAAATCCAAAGGAAATAAAAAAGATTGATGAATTTACTATATAAAATTAAAACATTCTGCATGGCAACAAACACCATAAAAGTCAAGAAACAAAAACCAGAAGCGAATAAAACAAAACAAACCCAGAAGCCAGCCCCTTAACGAGGCTGCTCTCCTACCTCTGGGTGGGCACCACATACCCACATCTGGTGTATCCAAATTCAGCCTGGCAGGTGCCACTCTACAGCCTAACTTGTCCTGTCCCATTAGACAAGCAGGCCTCAACCTTGACTGCATAATGGATTTGCTGGGGAGATACAGGTCTGCCAAGCCTGCAGGAACCAAATCTTTCAAAGTAGGTGAGAGCAAGGGGCGGGATTCCAGCAGAGGGTGAAGCCGCAGATGGGTACCTGGGCTCCGATAGAGGCTCTTGGGCAAAGAAAGTGAGTGAGCATCTATCAACCCCACTATCTTCATGTGTCCATACTGCTTGGCCAGCATTCGGGCTGTGGCTCCACTGTGGTCTCTTGTGTCCACTTTGACTCCCTGTGAAAGTTAGTAAAAGAACAAGAGTTAAGAACCTCCCCTGCAAAGCACCCTCACTTCTGGGGCTATGGACCCAGGACAAGAGGTGCAATGGTTTATCACCACCTTGGAAAGGTCTACACCCAAGGTCCTCTAAAATGTCACAACTTTGGGAGAAAAGGCAAAGGTCTGTGCGGTCTCTCATTCTCAATGCTAAAACTGGGAGTGTGGGGAGGTGCTTGCTGGCTCATCATACAAGGCAGTAATCCAGCCATCTCATAACTGAGATAGCTCCCCAAGTTCACTACATTGGCTTTCAGCTGCTCTGGGCAGGCAGATACTTAAGGGAAAGAGGCGGCCAGGTGCTGCTCCAGGTAAGAAGGATAGATAACTCAGGCTGCTGTGCACTGAGAACCCGCCTACACCCTTGGCACCCAGGCATGCATCCACCTCGCTTCATTCTCTTCACACAGGAAACTGAGACAACAGATTCACTAAAGGAGTCTTTAAAAAACAGAATCAGGATAAGAGTGCCACCCTTCTGAAACAGAATTTGGTAACTTTTATCCTAAGCCCTAAAAAGTACTTAGAGTCTTCAGCACAGTAATTCCACGTCTGCAACTCTGTCCTAAGGAAAAAACACCCAAATACAGAAAGGTTTTACGCACAAAGATGTTTATTTAGTACAACATATTCGCAATAATGAAGACCTGGTGATAACTTAAATCCTTGAGGTGGAGAGTCCACTATGTTACCATCAAAAGGCACAAACTTTCAATTATAAGACAAATAAATGCTAGGGATGTAAACTATAGTTAACACTACTGTATGATGTACAAGAGAGTTGTTAAAAAAGAGTATATCCTAAGAATCCCCATCATGAGGAAAAAAAAATACATACAGGGTAGGGCAAAAGTAGGTTTACAGTTGTGAGTATGCAAAACAGTTGTCCTTATATTGTTTATTAATTATTGTATTATTTTCCATACGAACAACTAAATCTACTTTTGTCTGGGTGCATGCCTGGGTGCCAAGGGTGTAGGCGGGTTCTCAGTGCACAGCAGCCTGAGTTATCCTTCTTACCTGGAGCAGCACCTGGCCGCCTCTTTCCCTTAAGTATCTGCCCGCCCTGTATATATACTATCTATATGGAATGACAGTATCTATATTATCTATATGGAATGACAGTTTAAATTTATTGCTGTAATCATTTCATGACACACATAAGTCAAATGAACTTACACGGTGATATATGTCAATGATCTCAATATAACTGGTGGAAAAAAAGATAATTTGTAGTTTCAGTTTGATAGAAGAAATCCAAAGGTTTCACCCACAACAAACAATACCATCTTCACTGTAGGGTTTTAACTAATATCTGTTTTTAAGCCTGAAAGACTTCAGCCTGTACTAAAGCAACACTATTCCTTAGCAAGAAATGAAGAAAAGAGAACCAAGAACAAGAAGGTCCATGAGGTGAGGAAAGAGAATATTAAATTTCTATTTACCCTTTAAATGTTCTTCAAGTTTTCTTCCTATTTTATAATGTATATAATATATTACTAGAAAACTATATGATCAAAATTCATTGGGATCAAAAAGTTTAGAGACCAGGACCAGTATGACAGTGGGTACACTCATCAGGTTGAGGGTCACTGGTTCGACATTCAGCTGTCCGCTGAGAGAGACCCAAACACACCCTGATCATTCTGCCCAGAGTGAACTGTTGGAGCCTGGCCCCACTGGGAGGAAGGGACATAGAGTACAAGGGAAGCAAGCCAGAGCCCTTTCCTTCCCTGGTGAAGAGCATGGGGTGCCTCGCCTCATCCACTTCTCCATCTTCAAGAATGAAGCCTGGCTACTGAGGGGCTACTGAGGTCAAGAGAACTGGTGGGTCCATCCCTCTGGCTGACCCTGACCTAGCAGGAGGAGATCTACAAGGAATAAGGAGTGGCCACGCAGGGCAAGCTGGACAGCCTCCCCAGCAGTGGAACAACCTGGCTCATCAGCCACAAGCTCTGAGCTGTGTGCACCAGCCCCCTCAGCCAAAAAGCAATCACTGGGAATTGACCAACACCTTCAATTACTGATTAGGGGGCTGGAAGAAAAACTGTTGATTTCCTGAGTTTGATAAATGTATGTGATTATGAAAAAGAAAAGTCTTATTTTTAGGAAATACATATGAAAGTATTTAGGGGGGAAAAGGGCATATGTCAGCACTTATTTTCAAATGATTTTTAAAAGACTGTACGCATATAAATATACAGAGATATAAACTGTTAACACCGGGGATCTAGCAAAGGCATGCAAAGTCTTTGCACTACTTTGTGATGCTTCTTTAAGTCTGAAATTATGTTAAAGTTTAAATTTTTTTTTAATTTTCCAAAAGAAATCCAATACAATCTGTTTTCCTTCAATACAAGTTGCCCACACACAGTCTCAGGCCCAGCTGAAGAGTAAAGGACCCCAGAGCACCATGTGAGGGTGTAATCTGCATGGCAGATAAAAGATCGAAAGTCTCTGACTCACCAATATGTCTTCCATTTAAAGCACTACATAAGTGACTGTCTCTTACAATTTCCAGTTCTACCTTATTTAAAATCAGGCAAATAAATAAATATAAATAAATAAATCAGACTCTAGCCCTGACAGGTATAGCTCAGTGGGCTGGGCCTCATCCTGCAAGCTGAAAGGTTGCTGGTTTGATTCCCCGTCAGGGCACATGCATGGGTTACATGCCAGGTCCCCGGTTGGGGGCGTGCAAGAGGTAACCGATTGATGTTTCTCTCACACATGAATGTTTCTCTCCCTCTCTTCCTCCCTTCCTCTCTCTCTAAAGATAAATAAATACAATGTTTTAAAAAAATCTGACTCTAAACTCAGAAGCAGAGGTTATGCTTCTTGCAGTTCTGGGCTCCTACTCATCTATTCTTTTTTGTTTGATTGTTTTAGCTTTTTGTTTGTATTTATTACTTTTTCTGCCCATCTATTTTTGGCCCTAGGCTATATCTTAAGGATCCTACCTAATCCATGTGAGTAGACTTACCTTCAAAGAATAATTATTTGTAGAAAAGGGAGCCCAAATGGCCAATAATATATGAAAAGATGCTCAACCTCACCAGAAATCGAGAACAGTAAAAACCAATAGGAGACAGCTCATCTGATACCATGTAGCATGCGTTATTGAGGGTGTGGGAGACAAGAGCTATAAAATACTATCAGAAGAGTGTAAACTGGGACAACTATGGAGGAAAGCAAATTAACACTCTCTAGTGCAGATGCACCCACGCTACCCACCGAAGTTCTACTCTGAAGAATATATCCTGACCTCCTACAGAAATTCCTTCACACGTGCTTAAGACAGGTAGAAAGTGTGAGTTGCAGCATTGTTAGAAATAGCGAAGTGAATACAACTTAAATGGCCACTAAAAAAGGGTAAATATAATACATTCATGTATTCAGTAAGTACAGAGCTGTTAAACTGAGTGAACGACATCTCCATTTACTAACACTGTTGAATGACACATACAGTCTGGTACATTATTTATACAAACCTTTAAAATATATAAAACAAGTCTACATATTGCTTAAGGACACACAGTATGTGATGAAAGCACCAAAATCAGAGATAGGAGAGGGACAGCCCAGCATCTGGATAGTGGTGACCTCTGGATCATATGGGTTAGTTGTATCAGCTTCTGTGCTTTTTAATATGTTTAGAGTACTTCATAACGTAAGATTCATAATTCTTGCTTCTGTGGAGAGTGTCAGTTGGTACAATTTGCTCTTCGAATGGCAATCTGGCAACATCCATATTAAGACTGTACTTTCACTACACCCTTCTACCTTTAGTACTGAACTGTACAGAAGGGGTCGTAAAGGTGTGCAGAGATATACGCACACACATATTCTCCACAGCACTGTGCATAATAGTGTATCATTGGCAACAGTCTAATTCTGTCTGTAGACCACTTTATAGAAACTCTAATTCAATCCTATGAGGGAGTACTATGCACCTCACACACACACACACACACACACACACACACACACACACACACACAAGAAACAAGAGCTTTATATGCTGATATAAAACAATCTCCAGGATAGACAGTTTTAAAAAAAAAAAAGCAAGTTGGGGAGCAGCCCTAGGAGAGTGACCAAGAAACTGAGCCAAAGGCCAGAGGCAGGCTCACTGTATACCGTGTTTTTCGGACTATAAGACACACCCCCCAAATTTGGGAGGAAATGGGGGGTGTGTCTTACAGTCCGAATGTAGCTTACCTAGCTCACTGGGGGCGGCCTATGTTATTTATGTTATTAGATATTTTACCACATTTTTTGCTTCAAAAATTTTTTCCCTATTTTCCTACTCTAAAACCTAGGTGCATCTTATGGTCCGGTGTGTCTTATAGTCCTAAAAACATAGTACCACGTTCAATCTCATTAGTAAGTACAAACCAAAACTAGATGTCACTTTTCTCCCACCAGATTGGAAGAAACTTAAGATGGGTAACCTTCCATCTTAAAGGCTGGTAACGACATGAGAAAGTGGGCACCTGTGTACACTATTGGTGGGAAGGACAACAGAACAACTTTTTATTGGGAGTTTGTTAGGACTTTAAATAAAAACTAAATATTTTCCCTACTGGGTTTTTTAAAATAACTTTATTAAAATATAATCACATACTATGCAATTCACCCACTTGCAGTGTACAATTCAACAATGTGCAACCATCACCACAGTCAATTTCAGGATGTCTTCATCACCCTCAACAGAAACCCTGTCCCCCTAACCATCACCCTCTCTCCCATCTTCCCATCTCCTCCAGCCTGAGGAAACCACTAATCTATTTCTATATCTGTAGATCTGCTTATCCTGGACATTTCATATGAAAGGAATCATACAATATGTGGTCCTTTGCATCTGACTTTTACTTAGCATAACATTTTCAAGGTTATCCCTGTAGCATCCTTTTTATGCCTGATTAATATAACACATTTATCCATTTTTTGGTTAGTGGATATTCAGGTTGTTTCCACATTTCAGGCATTATCAACAACATTGCTATGGACATTGGTGTTTAAATTTTGCGTAGACATGTTTTCAGTTCTCTTGGGAGTGGAACTGCTGGGTCACACAGTAAATCTATGTTTGTATGTTTGAGTAACAGCTCGGCTGTTTTCAAAAGAGGCTGCATCATTTACGTTCCCATTAGCAGTGTATGAGTTTTCCAATTTCTCCACATCCTCACCAATGCTTGCTCTTGTTCATCTCTTTATTAGACATCCTAGTAGTGTTGATTTGCATTTCCCTGATGACTAATGATGTCAAGCATGTTTTCACGTGCTTATTGGCCATCTGCACATTTTCTTTGACAAAATATCTATCCGGATCCTTTGTCCATCTTTTAATTATCTTTTTATTAGGACCTATTGAATTTAAAACATGAGCACCAGCAATCCCTCTTGTAGAAGTACAGTATACAGAAAGTAACTGCATGAATGGTAAAGCTGTATATATAAAGATACTGCCTGGAGCACTGGTTAAAATTGTAAAATATTGGAAACCTACATTTCTACTAATAAGAAACTGATTAAATTAACTATGGCACAGAATATGCAATGTGGAATACTATATAAAGATAAGATGTCTAAGGCATATTAAGTGATTTTTTAAAGCTGTAGACAAAATATACAGAACCACCCCACTTTGTCCAAGACTAAAAGCACTACATTTACAGGTGTCTACAGATACATGTTTCTAAGCAGAAAGAAAAGTCCTGGAGTATCTCTTTCTAAAACGAAGTCGGCATCTTGTGGAGGAGAAGGGAGTAGTTGAAAAGGGATGAAGATCTTTGCCTTCTTCCTCTATATAATTTTTTAAAGTAATAGGATGTTTTAAAAATATACTTTCCATACTTTTTAAATAAGTCTTTTCAAAATTCTCATAGGAATAGGTGTCTGTTTTTACTCACCACTGTACCCCTCATGCCTAAGCGTCACTTAACACTTGGCATCAATAGACACTCAATGAAAATATGTTGAATAACTAGATGAACAGCAGTTATTTCTGTGTAGCAGAAAGTTGTTATAGTTTATACTTCAGTGACATGATTTGTGCCTTGTTGTGACTAAATTATAAGCTAATAAAGAGGGTCACTTACATGATTCAGAAAATACTGCACAATTATTTCATGGCCAGCCGCAGCTGCTTCCATCAAAGGAGTGAATCCATATATCGGTTCCCTGCAAGACAGAGTCCGATGATTAGCAGAGAAAAATCCTGCCAGAGAGATGCTTCCCTGATGTAGACAAAACCAAGCTGATGTAAAGTCACCCATCATCCCTAAGTGCAGAGGTCTCCCTCTTGCAAGAATTAATGGGGAGAGATAAGTTCTTACCAACATGTCAGCTTTATGAACCCTTTTAGTTTCTACCGCAGCTCTAGTCTTTTGTCCTAAAGACACTGTCTCTCTATCTTCACTGCTTCTAAGCTGTTTGAACACAACACATGACATCAATCAGGGCTGTGGACAGTGCCAGTTGGATGCTGTGTTGAGAGTATCATCATCATCATCACCTTCTTTAGACAATATTCCTTCCAGCTTATAAAACTCATGACTGTTTCAAAACATCGCTTCACCAAATAAGGCCAAAAGGAGAAAGGAATTAGCATTTAATGTATGTCATTAAACTACCATTCATTATGTTAGGCCCCTGGTTTATAAAAGAACATGTAATTCTTCTAACAACTCTATGACGTAGGTATTGCTATCCTCAGTTTTCAGATAAAGAAAACGAGGCTCAGAGAGCTTGAAGTGCTGCATCCAGTGTCACGTGACAAATGTATAAAAAAGCCAGGATTATTTCTAGGTCTCCTGCACCTGGGTGGGACTGTCTCTTCTGTTCCTTCATCTGAATCCCTGATATAGATGGGGGGCTACCCTGACTCTGGCCTACAGCTGCCTCTATGGTTGCCCTCCTTGGAGTTAAACATGATCGCATCCACTCCTATGGCCATTTAAGACCTGATAATCACCTCACGTTGGCATTTGCCCCACTGTCCAAAAGGAACTTGACCATCTGCTGATGTCCCGCGCTGGTGCAGTGGAAGAGTGCAGTCCAGCCTTGAATGTCCTTCATTTCTAGCTCAGCACCTTGCTTCGAGAGAACACAGAATGCTCATTACAGCCTTGTCACCTCCACGTGGAGCAGGCACCCTCTGGGCCATCATGCTGAAAGAATCAAAGTGATTACACACACACGCACACCATGGCCTACAGTGGTTCACGTCTCTGCCAGAGCAGCCAGGAGCCCCTCAGATTTCTGGGCCTGAGACCCCTCGTAGCTCACCTGGAGGAGAAAGTAGGCGATGCTCTCGTTGCCACAGCTGGAAGCCAGCATCAGTGGAGTCTGCCCTTCTGGGGTCGGCACATTCACACTCACCCCCGCCTCGAGCAGCAGGTGCACGATGGTATCGTGTCCAATGTAGGAGGCATACATCAGCGGGGTCCAGCCACCACCATTCTTCTTATTCAAATCTAACTCTCTCCTAAACAAACGCAAGATATGCTAGACACACCCAGCCATCTCACACATGGGGTTTACCAGAGCCGGAGTTGAGGCCAGGGGTGCTGCTAAACATCCTACAGTGCACAGAACAGTCCCCACCACAAAGAATGACCTGGCCCAGATTGTCAGTAGTGCCAAGGTCTAAAAATCCTGACCTGGCCTGACTACCTTCCACCAACAGACCAGTCTGCTAGTCCAGCGCTGGGGGGAGAGGAAAGACAATGGAGTCCCATTGCAGCTGATTTCTCGTTTGTCACCTCACCCTACAGAAACATTCTTTGAGCCCTGGCTGGGTAGCTCAGGTGGTTAGAACATTGTCCCAATACATCAAGGCTGTGGGTTCAATCCTGGGTCACGCACATACAAGAATCAACCAAAGAATGCATAAATAAATGGAACAAATCTCTCTCTCCCCCCACCCTATCTAAAATCAATTTTTTTTTTAAAAAAGGAAGATTCTTAGAAAATCCACAACAAAATAACCCTATCTTTCTATTTCTGATTAAAATTCTGGAAAACATTTCCCACAGGAAAAAAAATGTGGGCTTCCCAACCCAGAGTTTGTGGTTAGGGTATGGAAATAACATTCACTTCCAGAAACATCCTGTGTAGTTCATGCCCCACTGCCTTTCCTCTTCCACAGTCCTTGCCTCCAGTGGAGCTAACAATTGCCAATCAATCCACACAGTTTGTGCCTCTTGTAGGTCTGCACATACTAAACCATACAATTAGCCAGCATCTCCTATTGACTCTGGGATGCCCACAGAGCCATTCTGTAATGTTCTGATTCCTGGGATGCAGTAACAACCGCTGGCTGGGAGAGCCGCAAGAAGACCAATTCGTCCTCACCACAGACCTTCATCTGACGGAGCACTCAATTCCACATAGAGAGGGAAGGACATGACCCTTGGCAGAACATATCTGAGGCTCTTACACCTCCCATCAGCCCAATCCCCCATTCTGTTGCCTCCAATTCCTTGGGTCCTCAGTCTGTTTTACTGCAAGCAAGCCTTGGGCTCAGCCAGCATCACAAGCCCAATCAAAACACCAACACTTCTCTCTTCCTCTCTGTGGGGCCATTCTGAACTGTGCATTTTACCAACAACCTGAGTCTGAAAAGCCCAAGAATACCAAAGGAGCAGAGTTATAACTGGGGTCATAGTGACCCTGTGATGGGATGTGCTGCCTAAGTACCCAGCTACACAACTGCAAGACCACCTGTTGCAGGAGTGCAAAGGGTTATCCTCACCACAGTGCACCTGCACTCAATTGGCCAGGTTTTTATAAGCGATGGCTCTGACTTGGGAACTGGAAATCTGAGGCTTCAATGAGGCTCAGCTTTGGCACCCCAGGAATTGGAAAAGGCACACGTCAGTATGGACATAGATCATTTTTCTGGGTTATTGATGAGAAATGGGAATGTGAGCACAAAGTGTGGCGGACATAAGGAGGTAGAGGCGAGGAGACAGATTCTTTTCCAAAAATTACAGTACACATCACATTGTACTACAAACAACAAATAGTCAATGACCAATGATGCTGTATCTGCATATACTTAATATATGTATAACATTAGTAAACACAGTGTGGCAGTTAGTTCAGATGGCAATCCTCCAAAGGGACAGATAAACCTTGCCGCCTCCTCCTCCCCTATGGCAGAAGCTAGAGGGGAGAGAAGGGCACAAGGGATTAAAATGAATCCCTTGGGAAAAGGTCATAGGGCATCATTTTCTATCTTTGTTTTTATTTGAGCATTTCTGCAATTGGTGAAAACAATAAAATTTACTCTGGTTAAAGAAAGCTAAAAATGTTTCTAGCTAAGCCTATGAAAAAAATTTAAACTAGATTTTTCTTCCTGGGAATAAAAACTGCCTTCCTTATTAGAGTCCAGCATAAATCATTATTGACAACTGCCTAACAGAAACAGATTAATCTAGGCCATGTGTATTAAATGCCTATGAGGTCTGGCTAGCTTACTAATATCTCCATGTGGGAGCTGAAGCCACTAATTAGGCAAGATTTCTTACCGCTGCACACATTCTTTCACCACTTCATACTGGCCGATGGAAGCTGCTGTGTGGAGATCCAAGGGGACAGCCAGCTCCTCCCAGCTGACCTGTGCACCCAGCCCATGCCACATGGACAAGCTGCGAGTCAGGAGTTCTGGCTCACTGGCTTCATCGCTGAGCTCCGACATTGCTGTGGAGGGAGGCCCAGGAGTTAGGTCTTTCTTTCCTGGTGGTTCTAGGGAATGAAACAGGATGGTCATACTCCTACCCACAGTAGGCAGCTATGTCACTCTTAGCAGTCTGCTACCCAATGTGGTCGATTCCTTCCTGGGACTGCTTAGAAAACTTCCTCTCATTACATATTGTCTGATTTTGTGAGTTTGTCATGAGACAGAAAAAGAAGAGCAGGTGAGTCATAAACTGCAGTGTGTATTTTTCTTCATTAATCCTCAGGCCCCACATTCTAGAAAGGGTGTTTTCCAGGAACTCAAGAAATTAGACAACTGCTTGGATGATCAATAAAGAAATTCTGATTGTGTCAGTGAACAAAATCAATTCTTGGGTGTGGTGGGAAAGAACCCTAGACCTGAAATTGTATCTTAGCTCTATTACTTAGCATCTCCCATCCCCAGTTCCTCACTGTCTAATGGATACATAATATCTCAAAGGGTTGCTGTTACAGACACATAGAAAAAAAAGATATACGGAAGAATGGATAAACAAACAGTGGCACATTCATAGGATGGAATGCTCCTGGCAATAAGCAGAAAGAACAACAGCTGATACACACAACACTGGAAACAGTCTTAAACACATTGGGCTAAAAGCCAGACTCAAAGGCTACTTACTATATGATTCCATTTATATGACTTCCCAGGAAAGATAAAACCAAAGGGTTGGAGTGACAGATCAGTAGTTCCAGGGGTGTGGGATATAAGGCATAAAGGAAAAGCAAGAGGGAATTTAGGGGTGATGGACCTGTTCTGCATCTTAACTGGTGGATATGCGATTCTATGCAATTTATCAAAACTCATTTACTGTATGGAAATTCTTTTAAACAAATAAATTTTGAAAAAAATTGAGAGCCTCTACCACACAAACGAGGATGTGACTGGTGTTCAGCAAATGTTAAGTGACTAGGAATCTACCTATGCATCCCTTGAAAGTGGGAGAGATAGGACAACACCTGGAAGAAAAGCCTGTGATTATGAGAGCCCTTTATTCTGGGAATCCTACCCAAATTAAGGCCAAGTCATTAGCTTCCTAGTGGAACTCTCAAATCCAGGAGTGACATCTGTCTCCTGTTCTATTCTGAGTGGGAAAGGACAAAGAAGCAAATGTAAAAAAGGGCAAGAAAGAGAAAACAAAGAAAGGCTACATCCAGTTCAGATGGCCCAAAGGTACCAAAGCAGTTCATAGATGCCACTCGGACCTCAGTTTCCATTAAAGAATCTTTCCAAGCCCCAGATGACAGCCAAGATGGCCAAACAACAAACAAGCTGCCAAGTTGGAGGACAAAAAAATTATAGGACCTTTGTAAGACTATGTGTACATGTAATGGGGTCTACAGGCAACAACAATCAGAGCAAAGCCCTACCTCCTGGCATCACCATCTTTCACCCTGGCAGGCCCTGAGTTCAAGAAACTCTCACTTCACAGGTGAGCACCCTCAACCTGAGCAGTCCCGACCCACAGAGTCTGGGTTAGAAGCCAGATAAGCTGTGTCAGTCCAGAGTTATTTTCAGTATACCCCTCAAGCCTTCTGTGGGTATGTCTCTTCTACCACAAATGCCTCCTCCCGGGTGGAGCTCCTGTTGTTTCTCCTTTTATTGCAAGCTCATGTGTTTGACACCCTGAAGAGTGCACAGTGATAATCAGAATCAGACTCCTGCTCAAAGACCTTAGGAAGAATCTGGATGTGAAGCGACCATAAAGTTATTATTACTTCCTTTCACCCTGCCACATGCTAGACACTCTACAATGATGGGTTATTCGCTATACAATGTCTTTTGCATATCACTTTCAGAACTTATTTCCAGGAAGTAGTACTAGGAATGAGACCTTTTTTCACTCTACATTGTGGTTCTGCCCATTTTGTAAAATACTAAGTATCCATTACTTTAAAAACAAGCAAAATGTTAACTTAAAAAAAAGATGACGTTGGTGGTGGACTATCACGCCCACAGGGAAGAAATAAATGTAAAAGCCCCAGAGCACCCCCTCCCCGCGCTGGCTCGTGGGCCTTCGCCAAGGCCGAGGTACCCCAACTTCGTTCTCAGACCCTGGGGAAGTCCCTACAGAATAACCCGAGCACCTACAGCACTGACGTCCCTTGGCGCCTCCTTCCAGTAATCCTACATGGAACGTGGCTTTATCGTGCCCGCTCCATAGCTGAAGAAGCAGAAGCTACGAGTCATAAACTCTTACGGCGAACAAGCCGCTGGGCTGGGGTGCCCCGCTTCGGGCTGCGCAGGTGGACAGCAGGTGCGGGCACTAGGCAGGGCCGGGCCGTGGACCCTACCTGCACTGGACTTCGGGCCCTGGGCCACCTTCGGCCCGCTGCCGCCGCCAACACCGCGTCCGCTCGCTGCCGCTGTCCTACGGCGGGGCTAGCTCTTCTCTGAGCGCTTCTGAGACCCCTCCACGCCGGCTGCCACTGAAACCAGAGCCCGCGGCCTTGCTCCCGCCCCGGAAGTGGTTGCGATGGCGCGGGGCACGCCGGGACACAAGCGAGTCCGCGGGGCAGCTACGGACGTTGGTCCCAAACCCGGACCTCTCTGTCTGCTGGCCCGGCTCTCTGTATGACACCCGCTACAGCCAATGAGCAGGGGGAGATCGCTTGTCCCGCCCCTTCACTGACCATAGGAACCAATCCTATTGCAAGAGAGGGAAGAAGCTCCAAGCCGCCAAAGAGGCACTGGAGAGTTGGGGGGAGCGGTTGGCAGTACAGTAAAGTAAGACTGTGCTGAGGGGCGATTCCGACGGTGGTGAAAGTCTCAGTGGTTGTGCCGCGGCCCAAGGCGGCGAACGAGACCGGTGGGACGCGCTGGAGACTGTTTATAGCCTTGTCAGGAGGCGGAGATGTGAGGTGAGGGACCTCGGGCCTGCCGCAGCTGCAGAGATAAATGTCGAGAATTGGACAGGACGCGGGGAAGGGGTGGCTGGGGGTGTGTGAGAGGACAGATGCTGGGTTTTTGCGGTTTCCGAACTTTAGCATTTAAAAGCCTGACCCGGGAGGTCGTTGGCGTCCAGTTGTCATAACAACTACCCGCCCCTTCGCGGGAGGGCGGGGGCGAGACTTTGGGCGGGGCTAACGGGCTGCGGCCGAGAAACACTCCCGGTTTGAGAGTCGGGATTTGGAAGGGACTTGAGCTGCCGGTTCGTTTAGGTTTTGGTTTAACCCTCCTCTGCTGGATAAGCCAAGCTTCTCAGCTTGGCATCCAGGACCCTTCACGATCTGGTCCGTTTTTGTCGCAAAGACCAGCAACTGTCACCTTCCTCCCCCGAACATGTTGGGCAGTTTTTTCAGTGACATACTCCTCCCGCAACGCGTAGTGCCTTTCCCACTCCCTGAATTACCTTGTCCACCTGAAGAAATTACCTGAGTCTCTGGTAGCCCCCTTCACCTACGAGATTCTGTTGCCCTCAGATCTGCCCTGCAGCTGGAGAACACCCCGTGGTGTATCTACCATCTGCGTCCACACCCTCCAGTTCCCAGTTCTGGGTGCATCAAGTTCCTGTCCCGGCTCACTCTCCTGTTGCTACCCTGATGGGAGCCCTGAGCCAGAGTGATAGCCAGTTAGGGCTGAAACAGTAGTGTTCTCTTCCCATTTAATAGGCCCGGCTACCTCTCAGGCTGCAAGGAATCTCCAGGCACTGGTTCTTAAGGACCATCATCCCACATTCCTAAAGTCTCCTCGACCCTTAAGGGGCAAGGCCTTTTTCTTTTAGACTGTGGAATACAAAAGGGGGGCATCTAGGTATAAGGGGTTAATTTGAGTGGTGACTCAAAACAAAAAACTGGGGACTCCAAAATGTCTCTAGTCCAGTGATTTTCAACCAATGTGCCACAAGAATTTTTAAAACATGCAATACCTGACTAGTTAGAGGCACTGACCTCTTTTCCCTTAGACTGTCAAATTAAAAAAAAAAAAGACAGCCAACACAACAATAGGGGTCCCTTGTGAATGAATCAAAATTATACCTATTTTTTGTCAGATCGGCAAAAAATACGTTTTTTGGTATGCTGCAGAATTTTAGTAATTAGTTTATATGTGCCATGAGATGAAGAAGGTTGAAAATTGCTGCTCGTACTGCTTTGTAAGGGAGCGGTAAAAGATAGTGGGGCTTCAGATCCCCTCTAATTTTGATACAAATTCTGTCTGTGCCATTTACTAACAATATAATTTCTCTAAGGCTATAAAATGTAGATAATAGTGTCTATGTTATATGAGAGATATAGTTTACGTATATCCATACACATATACATATATCATTCTATATATCATATACCTGCATACATATATCATATATCAATACATATCTTTATTATACAATATCATTACATACATCATATACCTATATCTGCAGGCTCCATACTGCACTGCACTGCACACACACTCACACAGCTCAGGGCACAGTGCCTGGCACTCAGTAACAGGAACCTGCAGAACCAGAAGGGAAATGGGATGGAAGGTCTGTGAGTCCATTTTCATCCCCAGCAAAGTAGTAGATGCTGTGAAAAGGCAGCCCTCCTCCCCTCCAGCTCTTGACCCTTTGTCTCTGGATCCTGTCACTTCACCCCACGTTCTCTCCAGGGTTCCTTGGATGATGGTACACTGAGAAGCTTCCCCTGAGCCCAGGCCCTCATGGCATCCCAAGACAAAGATGTGAGGCCCTCACTGTTATCTCCTTGGGCCTCCCAGATGGGGCCCTGGGAGGCCATTCTTGAGGCTGCCAGGGAGCAGCTTCCATCTCTGGACTCGGATTCCTCTTTGGTAAGCAAGCACCTTCTTCCCCTGCCATCCTGGGCCCTGACTGCTCTTCCTGTCCCATGACAAATGTGATGCTGATGCAAGGACAGCTGTGGAGCTCATCAGCTCTGCATTCGTTGTCTCTGTGTTTGTTCTCTGAATACATTTATTGGTGCTCAGCACCCTACTAGGCCATAGCAGTGACCCCAAACCACACCTGGAGGATTCCTCCAAGGGCTTATCACAATGCACTGAAATGGTAGCCAATCTCAGAGGTGGTCCTGGCCAAGTCCTGGTCCAACAGGGAGTCGAGAACAGCACCTCAGCAGAGGAGGAAGAACAAGGGCTTCAGCATCAAGCAGACCTTGATCCTCATCCTCACTCAGTTGCTAATTTACCATGTAATCTGTGGGCAGTTTCTACACCCGGGTCAACCAGTTTCTTTGCTGCAAAATACAGATAATTATCACCAGTACAAATTTTGGAATCTGTATATAAAGTGTCTGGTGCAGAGTGTGTGCTCAACAGAGTTAACAAAATCACCCATATGCTAGCATTTTTCTCATCCTGGCAAACACCCCAGTTTGCTATAAGAGTTATGGACTGAGGCTCCACATTGTAAATTGTTGTAAGGATTAAATAATCTACATTGGAGCACATGGTGAATGTATAATACATAGTAATTTTCTTATTGATCACATGCAGTACATCAACAAACATTTAATGAGCCCACTCAGCCTCTTCAAGGACCAGGAGCCCTTTGTAACAATATACACTGTGGTGGGCCCTGCTTCACCATGATGGTAATTGTGTTTCTACAATAGTTTCCGCCGGCTAAGGGAATGTCGGGTGACAAAAAAGACTCTGAATTTAGGCTTATATAAGCTATATCAACTTCTCCACATAGTGGAAATTAGGTGTGTGCACATATGTAAGACATAACAATGACTCTATGAACAGAGCAAAGTGGGCAATGCACCAGGTAGCTCTTCAGCAGTGGGTGTCAAATGCACAGGTTGGAGCTTGGAATTTAGAGACAGGGCCAGAGTTTTAGAAGGAACAAGTCAGGTTCCTTTAGAAGTAACTGCCAGTATCTTTTCACATCTTCAGTCTCATTTGCTCTCATCTTCAGATACACCTGTTGAGGTGGGCTGGTGACTGTAAGTGTCCCCGCCCCTGTATTAGAGGCGACAAACCAAGGCTGGAGTCATGGGGACCGGGGGGGCGGGGCGGGAAGGTTGGACTCTGCTCTTTCAGCTACCACTTTGGTGCCCAATTCATTCAGCACCAGGCATTAACTGAACACATGCTGTATGCAGTCTTAAGGATACAGATACATGCAGAACTAGGAGCTCTGGATCTCACCTCCACAAGGTGGTGCTGCTGAGCCCACTTTTCTAAATCAGCCCCAGGAACCAGCACAGGGCAAGACCCTTTGGGAGAGAACTGATCTCTGTGTTCCCCAGCAGCAGGGTGGGGCAAGGTGGGGTAGGACAAGGTCAGGTGGGGCTCCAGGCCCTTCTGGCTCTTCCCACTACCACGTAATCCCAAAGGTCTCTTGTTGGTCCACAGTCAGACTGCGGAGAGGAGGAGCTGTTTATCTTCCAGCGAAATCAAACTACCCTGATTCCAGACTTGTCAGAGGAGCTAGCTGAAGAACCTGATGGGGCCTGGGTGCCTCCGGCTGACAGAGCTCCTCCTGAGGTCTGTGGAATGCAGGCTCCAGGGATCTAGTATGCTGGGACCCTGCTGGCAGAATGGGGTGTGGAGTGGGTGTCCCTGGCTCTCACTGGACTTAATAGCAGAGCGGGTCAAAGAGGTTAAAACCCCTGGTCCAGCCTCTCTGCACACCCAGGCCTTTTTCTGGATACAGCCCAAGAAATTCAGACACCAAACATCTACCCACCTTGTGCAAAGTACTCTTCCAGGAGCCCAGCACACTTAGAACAAGTGGTCAGCACTCATTTTCTGTCTTATTTTGTCCCTGCTATTCCTCCTGAACCCCAGCTACACTCAGTTCTCAGTGTGAGCACTGACACAGGGTCATCTTACAGAGCTAGGGCATGTCCCCTGCCTATCACCATGACAGAAGTCATCCACTCACTCAGCAATGCCTAAAAGTATGAAAGAACCCCAAACAGAAGAAATTCCCCAGGGCTGCCAAGACCCCTGGTTAGTTAAGGTGGAATGATGTCTATGTAACTTTATTTTGTTTTCTTCATTTCTACAATTACCTCAGCAATTCTTCTGGAAGATTTTTTTTTAATCTGAGGTGGGAAAGTCTGTACCAACCCATGGGGGTGGAACTGTGGGCTTGCTGTGGAGTCAAAAGGCCTGGGTTTCATCTTGTCCATCCCCTAATAGCTGTGTGGCCTATTCATGGTGGCCAAAGATGGAAACAACCCACATGTCCATCAACAAACAAAACAGGTAGACAAAATGTGGTCTAGCCATATAGTAGGATATTATTCAGTCCACAAGAAGGAATGAAGTACTGACACGTGCTGCAATATGAAGTACTTGGAGACACTGAGCTAGGTAAAAGGGCACAAAAGGGTGTATGTTCTGCTTCCATGACATAGCTAGAATAGGCAAGTTCTTAGAGAAGAAAATAGATTATAGTGTACCAGGGGCTGGGTGAGGGGAGGTATGTAGTTTCTGTTTGGGGGATGGGAGAGCTTAGGAAACAGACAGTGGTGATGGTTGCACAATATTATGAATGTACTTAATGCCATGGAACCATATATTCACAAATGCTAATGTGACAAAGTTTGTTAGATACATATTTTTTACCACAGTAAGAAAAAATTTTCCCTAAAGTATGTTTTTAAGGCTGCTAACTGAGGACACCTTTTTTCTCAATAGCTACTTGTGGTGCCTATGGAATTCTCACCAGAGCCCTGGGGTGAATGGAATGCAAGGACAATGGAAAGAAGGGACCCTGGCCAGCCCGTGGAGAGCCGTGGTGAGAGTAGCTCTCTTCTTAGGATGCCTGAGGAGACCCCCATGTGGCGGGAAGGTGACCTTGGGGGCATGTCCTTCAACAACAAAGGATCCCTGAGTCCTCCCTGGGGGCCACAGGGAGAAGCTACCCCCTGTTTCCCGGAAGGAGACCTGAGGATGGACCCAAATGCTGCCTCCTGGGTTTGGGAGGGCTCAGACTGTGGAAACCGGAGAGCCCTCCGAAGGGAGAGAAGGAAGATGATCGAGAGAGACCTACTTCATAAAGTCACCTGGGGTGCCCAGGGCCCTGCCTGCAGTGACCACAGTCAAGTGAAGGAGACTCCCTGTGAAGCTGCAGTGTTAGGTCCAAGACCAGAAACGCCACCACAGGGGCCCCAAGAAGGCTTGCCAATGCTCTCCCTTCAGGTAGGCAGCTCTCTTGCCCTGTGCATCCTTAGGGTGTGCCCTGTCGTTGTCCCTAGATGCTCCTTCACAGGCCAACTTGAGGGCTGGCCCACTGCACCTGTCTTAATCTGTGGGTGTTGCTATAATAAAATCCCAAGATCAAGACATTGACACATTCAGTGTCTGGTGAGAAGCCTTCCCTCTTCTCACTTTGTCTCACTTGGTGGAAGGGGTTGGGGACTCTGTGGGACCTCTTTTATGAGGACACGAGTTCCATTCATGAGGCCATCCTCTCATGACCTAATCACCTCCCACAGGCACCACCTCCAAACCCCATCACATTGGGGGTTAGGATTCCATCATGTGAATTTGGGAGGGTCACCTACATTTACTCCATAGCAGTGACCTTAAGCCCATGGTCCCCTGTCCACTGTCAGGCAGGCTGTGATATCTGCCTCCAGGGTGTGCAGTCTTGGCAGACAGTGCATCTGTCCTCAGATAGAGTTAACAAGAGCAAGGAAGAGTACGGAGAATCCAGCCTTCTTTAAAAAAAAGTGCTAATCCCAAGCATGTTTATAAAGACACAGGCACATATAAGATAGAGAACTGCATACAAGATAGAGAACAGACTCTGTCAAAGCATAATTCTCAAAACATTAAAGCTCCCATTCTCATACAAATAGTGAATACCTATTAATATTGGATTTAGGTCGTGAATGAGGGAACCAGCAGGATGACAAAACCAGTTCATCAATATTATGAGAAACTAGGATTTTGTAAAATACTGGGGGAAAAGAAGTGAATGCTGATAAAATAGCTACATTAAGTGCAAAACTGGCCTATGGGGGTCTCTTTATTACTAGACAGAAGAAAACCATTGCATCTTCTCCATTTTCCAAAGTTGTAAAACAAGTGGGCCCTGATCAGTTGTGCAAACCAATCTCCCCCTAGAAAGATGAGCTTATAAAAGCTCCAACATGACATTGAAAGGTCATACAATTCTCTTTTTTGCCTTATTTACCAATTCTGGATTTTCTTAACAATTTAGAGAAAACTGGTATCAAGGTGTTCATGGAGGTAATTTTCACCAATTTCATTCTCATTAATTCCGTTCTTTCTGTTTGCCCCTAAACACCTTTATATTCACTGACCTACAGGGCTGCAAAGAGCTGCAAGGTCATATATAAGAAACATTAACTCCTGATGAATTTCCTTCCTCTGATGACACCCCCTCTGCCCTGATAGCATTCTTGTGCAAGTCCTCCCATTTTCAGCACCTGCCTAGAGCAGTCTGTTAATAGAGCAAAACTTTTTACCCTCTCAACATTTTAAACCCTTATGAACCTATAATGTTTTAAAAAGACACTGGCCCTGGCTGGGTGGCTCAGCTGGCTGGAGCATTATCCTGTACACCAAAAGGTTGTGGGTTCGATCTCTGGTCAGGACATGTACCTATGTTGTGGGTTCAACCTCTGGTTGGAGCGCATGCAAGGAAGGAGCTGATCAATATTTCTCACATTGATTTTTCTCTCCCTGTCTCTCTTTTTCTCTTCTCTCCCATTTCTCTCTAAATCAATAAACATATCTTCGGTGAGGATTAAAAAAATAAAAAGACACTGGGTTTCCTCCAGGTCAGAATATTTCTTTGTGCCTGGAAAAGAAGGCACAGGAAAGAGGTGCAGAGCCCAGGTGGTCCACTCTGCAGCCCTGACAGGGTGGATGAGCAAGCCCAATCTGCAAATGTGGGCATGCCTCCAAACCCTGATTCCTGCCCCTGGACATCTCCCGACAGCCTCACAGTCACCACTTTCATCATTTCAGCAACTTGAAGAGCTGGATTTGGATCACATCCTTCAGAGTCTGGCTGGACGAGAAGATGACCAGGGAGATCTTGCACCTGGAACCGTGTGGTGGGCAGCTGGTCACCTCCAGGGCCGAGGTCTGACCTTAAACACCAGGGTCCAAGTGCACCCCCAAAAGCAGCTCCTTCCAGGACCTCTCAATAAAACAGGTCCATGGGCTGGCCACAGTCAGCCCTGTGGCCCACTGTGTCCTCTCTGCTGCTCAGCCCTCACCGTATTTTATTTTTTAATTGATTTAAGAGAGAGAGTGAAACATCAATTTGTTGTTCCACTTCTTGATGCATTTGTTGGTTGAGTCTTTTTTTAAAAAATTTTTAAAAGATTTTATTTATTTATCTCTAGAAAGAGGGGAAGGGAGGGAGAAAGAGAGGGAGAGAAACATTGATGTGCAAGAGATACATTGATAGGTTGCCCCTTGCACGCCCCCAACTGGGAAAGCCCAGGCATGTGCCCTGATTGGGAATTGAATCAACGACCTTTCAGTTCTCAGGCCAGCACTCAATCCACTGAGCCACACCAGTCAGGGCTGTTAGTTTTGTATGTGCTGATTGAACCTGATTGAACCCTGACTTGGTTCAATCCCAAGTCAGGGCTTGAGTCTTGTATGTGCCCTGACTGGGGATTGAACCCACAGCATTGCTGTGTTGGGATGATGCTCTAATCAAATGAGCTACCTGCCCAGGGCCCGCCCGAGGTGGGGTAAGGGTGGGAGCTGTAATTTTTAACCCTTTTTGGAGGGCAACATGGCAGAATCTGTTTTCTATTTTAAAGGCATATGGGCCTTTGATCATGCTGTTCTACTTCTAAAGTCTATCCTAATATATGCTCAGGTAAAGATATGTATTCAAGGATGTTCATATCTGCTGCAGTGTTTACAATTGTGAAAAATGGAAAGTGACCCATATTTAGTATCAGTATTCAATAGGAATCTAGTTAAATCAGTTAAAGCACAGAACACTACAAGCTCACTGGGGGAATCTGTATATGCTAACGCAGAAAGATATAATATAAACAGTGGAAAAAATCTACAGAAGATGATCCCATTGCTATTTTTAAAAAAGTGAATACAAAGAAATGTTAATTATGCTTCCCCTTTGACAAGTGTGACTAGGGAATGAGGAAGAGGGATAAAGTGTTAAGAAGTCACCCCTGCCCCAACTGGGTAGCTCAGTTGTTTGGAGCATTGTCCAGATACACCAAGGTTGTGGGTTCAATCCCAGGTCAGGGCACATACAGGAGTCAACCACTGAATGCATAAACAAGCGGAACAACAAATTGATGTTTCTTTCTCTCCCCTCCTCTCTCAAATCATTTTTTTAAAAAAGTCACCCCTATTAGGGGCTCAAATACAACTCACTGCTCCCAATGATACTGCTCCCCAAGCCCTGGTGAGCAGAGAGAGGGTAGCAAAGGAGTAGAGCAGGGCCTCCTGGCCCCCTCACTTATCCATGCACAAGCTGGAGGCTCATTCACATGAGGGTCAGACCACTGTAAGTCAGTGACCAAGTCCCTACTAGGCAGCCTCCCTTGCTTTTCCTTCAGATCATGCTGAGCCTAGCACCCAGGACAGGCTCATGGAACAGCTCACGCTCCTGTGTGCCCCAAAGTCCAGAGCTTGGAAGGTGCCTGCTGACATGCTTGAGGACACCAAGCAGCTGGAGGCCAGAAACAGGTGGGACTTCTTCCCAGCCATGACCTTGTCCTCTCTAGAACTGGCCTCTGGCCTTGCAGCCTATTGTGGGTGGAACACTTGATGTATATTTCTCATGTCATCTCAAGAATTTGATCAGGTAGGTACTATTATTATCTTCATCTCATAGATGGGAAAACTGAGGCTCAGAGAGGTTGACTTACCTAGGCCATATGTGGCAAGGCTGGTACTCAAGCCCCCAAACACCTGCTCTTTCGCCCACCCATGGAAACCCTCTCTTCACCATCCCACGTCATACGGCCTGGTCTTCTGGCCACTGTTAATTGGGCCAGTCCTGGGCATCTGACCCCAGGCAGGCCAATCACAGCCTTTCCCTGGGAATTGTGGGAGGGTGGAGAAAGGCCATCTGTGGTGAGAAACACTGAAGCTGGAGGGGGCGGCAGGAGAGTAGAGCAGAGGTGGGGACAGGGCCCAGCCGAATCCCTTCCCACACTTTGTTTGTTCCACTTTTTTTAGGAATCTGAGAGCCAATGATTCCCTTATCGCTTCAGTTAGTTGGAGTGGCTTCTGTCCCTGGCAACCCGAAGTGTCCAACAGAAATGTCTAGACCTCCGTTGTTCATTCATAGCCACTGGCCACACATGGTTATTGAACCTTTGAAATATGGCCAGTGCAACCAGGAAACTGAATTTTTCATTTTATTGTATAAATTTAATTTTAGTTATCCTAAATCTAAATTGTGGCAACTGGCTACTGTGATGGAAAGTGCAGGTAGAGAGTAATTTAATCATCACAGAAAGTTCTTTTGGTTAGCACTGGCCTAAATCTTAAGGGTTCTGAAGAGTAAAAGAGCAAATTCATCAATAGGCCCACCTCAGTGCCCCACACACAGTGGGCCCTCAGTCAGCGGCAGCCACGAGCCCAGCACAGGTCATGTGTAGTCTCTGAGAAGTGACTCACCCAGCACTCCTGCTCTTCCCACCTCAGATGTGCTTTGACCCCGCCGGGCTTCCAGGCAGGGCTGAGTCAGCGTTGTCAGCTAAGGAGCCTAGCAGAGCCTCCCACTGTCTTCATCGACCTGAGACCCACTGAGCCATCAGACCAGGGGCCATTGGAAAGGTATGGGGAGTGATGACTGCCCTGCAGCAAACCCACTGCTTTGTACATGCCACGTTGGCCTAACGAGGGACAGGGACTTTCAAGCCTGGCCAGCAGTCCCACTTGATCCTATCAGCAGACTCTCCCAGCAGAGAGGGAGGAAGCTGAGGCAGGTGGCAATCTTTTCTTGGGCAGAGGTCTAAGCAAACAGTCTAGGTCGTGTACATTGCCCTGGAGTGCTTCCCTCCACCACCTGTCAGGAAGCACAGTGGCCCTTTGGTTTGGACTAGCTGGGGTTTGGCTGGCCTACCCACCCTCCTGCCTTGGGTCATCAGGGAGGCCTGGGCATTCCAAGTCCCTAGGGGGAGCCCAGCCTGGCTGGGGTGGACTGGGACATGTCCAGTGAACCCTCGTTTCCTCTGCCCTAGTCCCAGTTCCAGCTCCAGCTCCAGCTCCAGCTCCTCTGACAGCGAGGAGGCAGGGGAAGAGGAGACCGCTGCCCAGAGAGACCGGCAGGGCCCAGCAGGGCTACGGTAACCACCATGGGCTCCTCCTGCCTGGGGCTGCTCTCTGCACAAGCCCTTGGTCTGGCACATTTAACGTTTGTGTTTTCAGCTCTATGTGTTGCACCCAAAGAGCCAGCACCTGAGGGTAGGGGGTGGGTCTTAGAGGTGGGAAGCGTAGTCTTGGGAGCCCACCTGGGGCCCAGCATTGTCTCAGCCTGCCTGTTGTCCCTATATGTCACCAAGGACACCTTAGCCTACTTTTGAGAAGGGATTAGTATACTTTCTTTCTGAAAAAACCTCTCCTGATTGATTTTGCTCCCAGTTGGTGATGGAAATGGAAGTGAAGAGAAAGTGTAGTAGGGATGGAGTAAAGTAATGGTTGTTAGCCAGAAGTGAAAGGCTTGGGTGAATCAGGATATGAAATGTCCAATTCACAGAACACTCAAGTCTCCTTTGTGGGGAGGCCACGATGTGGTCAGGGGCGAGTTAACAATCATATGCTGTGGCAGTGTCCATCATTTTTGGAATTGAAAACCCTGCAGACCCTACCTTTTAAGAATGTCAGAGTCTGTTGCAACTTTTCCCCGACTGTGGTCCATGATGAGGCATTATAGGAAAAAGGGGGAAGAAAAATTGGGGTTGAGAAAGGTCACACAGGTTTTATCCCCAAAATGCTTTCACATGTTGACATGCATTGTGACTCAGTGAGGGTGGGAGCCTGCCGTGGTTATTTGAGCACATCTGGAGAACTGGGGGAAATGTTTCTGGAAGCACTCTGACTTTCGGGTGTGCCCTGTTTCAGTGGCGAAGCACTGGGAGGTTTGGCCTCCACTTGGCATTGACTGAGGCTGCTTCCCTTGTGTTGCAGGGATTGCACTGGGAAGAGTCAGCTTCTCCAGCAGCTCAGGGCTTTTCGGAAGGGGATGGCTCAGCCCCAGTTGCCTGCCAGCAAGCATCCTAGCAGCCAGAAGGCTCAGGCCCCTGAAGATACAGCTGGATCCGGGACTGGGAAGAAGCAACATGTAACACTCTGAGCTGCAAGGCAGAATGCCGGGCCAGACCTTCAGGGGGAAGTCCCGGGGCCTTGGGGGACCCCCTTGGGCTAGGGACAGCCAGAGAGGTCCTGGGGTTTCCTCTGGGCCAACTGTAGATGACCCTGGGACTGGGTCTTAAGAGATTAGCGAGATGGTTTGACTGTGGGCATGCCCAGGCCCAATGGTCCCTTTTCCCTCCCGTTTCCATTAGTAGGTGCTTTTGGATCTGTTACCTAGCCCTCTGTTAGAATTTGGTCAGAATATTTTCATGCATTTAGAGCAAAAAGATACCAGCACAAAATTGTACATGTGGCATGATGACAACTCAGGTGACCCCAGTCCTCTGGAAGGGCCTCGAAGGAAAGCCCATGGAGACAATGCTTTTGTTCTGTGGTGGAACTGTGAGCCTATTAACCTTTGACCATTTTTTTGCATTTTCCCTTTAATGTGCATCTGTTATTGCCATCATACAAGGTCTTTTTTAAAACTATAAAATTCAAGCAAAACATATTTGGAGAATTTCAAGGTGGAAAGGTCTTAAAAGAGAATTTAGCTTGATTTTCTGGGTCCCTGGATACTTACTATTTTGTATACTTAAATTAACACACTACATATATACCAAATGAACTTTTGATTGACATTTGACATCTGTTTTTCTTTACCCAAGCCACAAAGGCACATAAATGTTCTAAAAAGTGCATTTGTGGAATTGGTGGAGTTGATCTCTAAATACAGAGAGAATACTGAATGTTCTAACCCCTGAACTGTCCCGGTTTCACAAGGTTATCCCAGCAAGAGCTAGGGCCCCCGGGAGGCACTCCTGTCTCTGTTACCCTGTTCCTTTGCAAGCAATGTCCCCTACCTCCACCCTCATTTTCATGGTCCTTTCATAACTGCTGTTTTCAGCCCTGTTGCCTGCCCAACAGGCTGAAGCCCTGTAATATGGCTCCTTTGTTTCCTCCTCAACTTGTTTCCAAGACTCTGCTTCTCAGTCTCAGCCACACTCCGCCCTGCCTGCCCCATGGGAAGAGCAGTAAAATCATCTGCCATTTTCCCAGGCTGTCGACTCAGTCAGTCCAGCCCAGTCGTTGGCATTTGGGTTCCAGCATTCAGCTGGGGTCATTGTTGACGGCCATCTGCTGAGATTGGCCAAGGGTTTCTTCCCATTCAGCTCTGCACCAGGCAAGACAGGCCCTGTCCAGCCTCAGCCAGCCACAGGCAGTCAAGATCAGAACTAGACTCTACTTGATCTGGCCATGGGAGTCCCACCACCAGCCCCCCACTCACAACAATGAAGGACGTTTTCATTAGAAGCCAGATGCAAGAGGGGCTCCCACAAGGCCATAGGAGGCCCAGGGGAGGCCTTGCTGCAGAGACCATCCGCAGGCCCCGCCCCATGTGGGGAGCTCCCCCACCCTCAGTTCTGAATGTTGTGTACCACCACCTGTGCTGCCAGCCTAGCTGTCAAGAGCAAAAGCCATTTTTCCCCCTTTTAATGCCAGCAAGTTCACTTATGATGTTTCAGTGATAGAAAGTAAACTTTGTTCCAAGTTTAATCAAAGTCGATTCAACTTTGAATCAACTTTGACGGAGAGTAACTCTGTCAAAGCAAGCCGGGAGGATGAGGTGGTGGGAGTTCACACCTGGGTTGAAAGCCTGTTCCACCACCTGGAGGCAGTGCTTAAAGTTCTCGAGGCCTTAGTTTCCCCATCTATAAAAGGAATTTCATGAAAAGTCCTACATCATAGGACTATTTAAGAATATCATGGAATAGGCACTTGATGGGCCCAGCTGCCAGACCAGGAAAAGGACAGCCACCTCCAGCAGCAGTCTGGACTTGAGAGAAGTGGGCCGGGCTCTCGGCTGTGAGGGGGAGGTGGGTGGTCAGCAACACTGAACAGCTGGATCTGGCTGGGTACTACACGTCCCACGGGAGCTCTGGAAGCTGGCTGGGAAGGTAAAAGCCATCTTTAAACCAGGCAGCCCCGTTCTCCAGGGAACACAGGACAGAGCACAGGGGGGCTGGCGTCATTTGTTAAGGGAAGAAGAGCAGGTCATACACCCTGGAACCTGGGTTGCAGAGAAAGGTGGAAATACATACAGCAATTGAGTGACAAAAACAGAATGGAGCATAAAGAACTGGCATGAGGACCAGCCACCCAGCAATGAGGAATGGCCACACTTCTGGATGGAATATTCCAGATCTCAGTGGTTTCAGCAGTTACCCCATGACTCCAGAAGTGACTAAACTGAACAAGGACTTTATGCCCCTTCCCCCAGCCACTCAGGAGACCACAGGTATGAACAAGTGAGAAAGGCAGGTCTGCCGCAGGAAGACAGTGGGGCAATCAAGGCCGGCCTGTGACCTGGGACGTGGCCACTTGGGGCGAGAGCAGAGGCAGCTCGGGGCCCCTACCCTGGGAGAGTGGCAAGGCCAGTCAAACCCCCAGGCTTCCCAACAGGTCGGGGAGATGGAATCTCAGGGAAGCATTTTCACACCAGACACCCATTCTGCTAAACGAGATTTTCAAAGGTAATTCCCAACTCACCCCATGTCCTTGTTGACACCACTGGAATACAGGAAAAGCCCCTCATCACCTACATGTATAAAGACTGGCAAGGCTGGAGGGGAAGGATGGGGTATGAATGCCGCAAGCAACTGTGGCCACTGAGGCCTCCGTCGCAGTGGTTAGAGTGTCCTCCAAATTCTAGTCCAACCAGAACTTCAAAATGTGACCGTATTTGGAAACAGGGTCATTGTAGATATTATAGGTTAAGGTGAGGTCACTGGAAGGGGGGCTTAAATGCAATGACTGTGTCCTTAGGAGGGGACACAGATACAGGGAGAAGGCCGTTGTGACAACAGAGGCAGAGAGAAGAGTGATGGTGCCACAAGCCCAGGAACCTCCGGGACTGTGGGCAACATCAGAAGCTGGAAGAGGCACAGGATTTTGCTACCAGAGCCTCCAGAAGGAGCCAGTGCTGTAAGGACCCCACCTTGATTTTGGAGTTGTGGCCTTAGGAACTGACAGAATTCCTCTTGTTGTAAGGTGCCCAGTCTGTGGTCCTTCATATAGCAGCCCCAGGTCCCTGTACACCTGGTCTGTGCCCGCACTCCACCCGAACGTCCCCCTGCTGTGTCCTCTCGCCAGGCCCAGGGGAGCAAACAGTCAGTGTGAAGATGCCTTAAGGTCAGGGTTTCTGGTTCTGGAACAGAAACGGTTCTGGCAGCCTCACAGACTGCAACAAACTTGTGTGTATGGTGGCTAGGCTTTGGGACCTGGGAACTCCTGGAGCCCCAAGGGTCTGAGTAGCAACTGCACCCCTTTGGTGTAGCCGTGTGGGTGCTTCTCCCCACTGTGGGTCTGCTGGTGTTTGTGGACATCAGTGCATTGGCAGAGGCCCTGGCCGCAGGCTGGACATGTGTAGGGCCTCTCACCTGTGTGTGTCCTGCCGTGGGCACTGAAGTGTGACCGGTTACTGAAGCGCTTCCCACACTGCACACATGCAGGGCCACTCCCTGGTGTGTGCTGGGTGGTGGATGACCAGGCTGGAGCTCTGGCTGATGTGCTCCCCACACTCGCCACACCAGCAGGGTTTCTCCCGCTGTGAAGCTGCTGGTGGGTGCTGGAGTTGGAGCGGTCACTGAAGCCCTTCCACACACAGGGCACTGGCATGGCCACTCCCTGGTGTGTGTGCGCTGGTGCTTCATCAAGTGGGGTGTCTGATAAAGGCTTTGCTTCATTCAGGGCACATGTACGGCTTTACCACCCCTCGGGCTCCTCCTTTCCCAGAGGCTGCTTGGATTTAGTCAGACTCCTGACAGGGAAGGCTTGTGACCCGGGAGAGGGGGACCAGGCCACGTGCACCAAACTTACAGCACTCAGCCCCACTCTGTTCTCACCAGTGTGTCCTCCCTGGTGTCCTCTCCATTCTTAAGCTGCAGGCCAAGTCCCGAGACAGAGAAAGCAGTCCCTGAGGAGAGGAGCTTCTGATAAGAAGGCAGAGGCTGGGTGGGCATGCCATCTGATGAAAATGATGGAGGGAGATGCTCTTCAAATTCTCCCTCAAAACACAGAGCAGGGAGTGTCACCCAGACCCTGATGTGAGGTGTCAACACCACGGTCAGAGGTTGTCATAAACACGTGGCAACTTAATCATCGGAATGCCCTTGAGGCGGGTGCTATTACTGCTCCATTTTATAGACAAGGAAACTGAGGCACAGGGAGGTTAGGGAACTTATCCAAAGTCACTTAGCTGGTAAGTTAAAAGCCCCAGTGGTCTGGCTCTGGGGTCTAGGCTCGTGACCTCTAGGCTAGGAGTTCTCACCCAGGGGCAGCGGTGCACCTCAGGCGACACCGAAAAAGTCTGGAGGCAGTTTTGGTTGTCATGCCTGAGGCAGGAGTGTTGCAACTGGCATCTGGTGGGGAGAGGCCATGAATGCTGGTGTCTACTCTTTGGTACACAGGTGGCTCCACAACAGAAAACGATCCAGCCCTGACATTAACAATGCCAAGGGAGAGAGACCCTGCTCTAGGTTGTTTTGGCTGGAGCAGGACTGGAAGGCCTGGGCTCCCAGACCCATGGCCTCCTGCTCATATACTTGGGCAGCCCCTGAGGCCCCTTTGCAGATTCAAGTACAAGAGCCACAACTCTGGTGACACGAGCACAGAATGCGAGGATCCTGGAGGGGACCATGGCTCTGTCCCTCCAGGCTGTGTGGCTTTGGGCAAAGGCTTTTACTCTGCTTCCATGTCTGCAGTATGAGGCAAACCCCACCTTGGGGTTTGACCTTGGGACATGAGGCATGCTGGGGCTCTGGGTGCTGGGGAGCAGATGTCTTCAAGCAGAGCCCCCTGAAAAGGGCACAGTGGGCACACACTGACCCAACAAGGAGGGACAGAATCTCCTGTTGCCCTGAGATGTGCCCCCACTAAGACCCTGCCTACCGCCAGGCCCTCAGGCAGGCCCCTCTTGTTCTTCCCTCTTGTCCCCACAATCATCTCCAGAAAGCTGAGGGTGGACTTTAGCTCACATTACAGAGCCTCAGTTCTCGCATGTGTACAATTAAGATAGAATGACCTCACTGGCCTATTGTGAGAATTTTTTAAAGTATTTTTTATTGATTATGCTATTACAGTTTTCCCAATTTTTGCCCCTTTAGACCCCTTCGTCCTGCCCCCCAACCCTCCAGCATCCCACCCCCCTTAGTTCATGTCCATGGGTTGTACGTATAAGTTCTTTGAGTCCTCTGTTTCCTACCATTTTTATCTCTCCCCATCTATTTTATGCCTAC
>CM052540.1:90262893-90351874 GCA_028533065.1 Trachops cirrhosus
TCGCCCAGCCGGACTCCGCCCCTCCTACCGGTCTGGATGAAAGTGTCTATTTTTAACTCCTTGGTTGTCCGACTTCCATACACTTCAATTTTCTGTCAGTTCTGGTTGTTATTTTGTTTCTGTATCATTGTTGTCCCTATCTTGGTTGTTCGAGGAGGCACAGTGCGTCTACCTATGCCTCCATCTTGGCCGGAAGTCTCTTCACTTTTTTGAATTCTTGTTTCTTTGTTCTGTTCCAGTTGAATGTTTATTTTTTCCTTTTGTTCCAAATCATTGCTTTGACTCCTGTCACTGCTGGTTCCCTGAATATTTTGCTTTATTTCACTTTGGGTATCCTTCATTTGTTCTTTTATTTTTCAACCAAGCTCAATCAGTTCTGTGAGCATTTTGATTACCAGGGCTTTAAATTCTCCATCAGATAGGTTGGCTACCTCCTCATTGCTTACCTCTCCTTCTTGCTGCCTGTGGCACTGCCTGTTGGGGAGGGGCCAGAGAGGGAACAGCGCAGCTCGCCTGCTGGTTCCCAGTGCACTTTCCAAGGACTCTTGTGTGAGACTGGGAGTTTCTCCCACTGCAGCAACCGCTGTAGTCCACAGTCAGCTCTGAGTCTCAGTTTCGCCCTCAGACTGCCCTGCCTGCCCGGTCCACCGCCTCACCACGTTTTTTCTGAATCGGCCTGTGCGGTCTGCTGCCTTACTGGTCTGGTTGTTCTGGTTGATTTTTTGCTTTAATTCCTTGGTTGTCAGAGTTCCATGCAGTTTGATTTTCTGGTGCTTTTGGTTGTTTATTGATATTAGGTGGCATCGTTGTTGTACCCTTGACCCTCCACATGCCACACACAGCCCTGACTCCAGCCAACACCCAGGGAGAAGGAAAGTGAGCTGGGAAGAGGTCAGGCTCCCAGCCTGGACAAAGGGAGGCCTGGTACGCTCCTGAGTGAGACTCCACAGTCTGCCCGTCACATTGCATCAGTGTCACTGTCACACCCTTGTTTCCTGGTACTCCCAACAAACCTTGGGCCAGAAGGGTCCTAAATCCAATCTCATTTTGGAAGTTGGCAATACTGCATTTGTCACATTTTTGAAATCACCTACAGGTGCTCTGGGATAATCTAATTCCTAATTCCAGAGAAGGTGAACTGGACAAACTTGAGTCACAGCTCACTGAGCTCTGCAGTAGCACTTGGGACGGGAGACATTCCCCAGGGAACTGCTAAACGAGCAGGGAAACAGTCTCAGGCTCCCTTTCGTCTAGTAGTTCACATCTCTGACAGGACACAGTCCCAGAGGTTCCAGGGTGCACAGTGACAGAGGGAAGCCATGCAGGAATCCCCAAAACCAGGCTGGAGGGGCTAGGGGTAGGTCCTGAGTTATCGGTCACATGACAGCAGGATTTGCTTACGGCCCTCACCGTGGTCAGGTTTTAGAGGGATGTGTCTGTCCTGCTGGATGCAAGGGAACAGCAGTATGTGGGCAGTGGCACCGCCACGGGAAGAAAGGTGACCTGCCAGCATCTGCCAAATACCTAACCTGGGCATGGCACTGATAAAAGAGTTAAAACAGGTGAAGTGACTTTTTTTTCATCTTGAGTTTAGTGACTAAAAGCAGGAGAAATTTCTAAGAGGCTCCCCACTCCCCAAATCTGGTTAGAAGGATGTGGCATGTGCTCTAGAGTGACACTGTCTCCAGAACTTCCCACAATGATAGAAGTGTCCTATATCCACACTGTCCAGTACAGTAGTCACTAGCCACATGTGACGACTGAGCTCTTAAAATGTGGCTGGTGTGACTAAGGAATTACACTGTTTTTTAAGCTTCACCCAAGGATATAGCCACTGACTCCTGAGAGAGAGAAACATCAACAGGTTGCCTCCTGTACATGCCCTGACCAGGGATTGAACCTGCAGCCCAATATGTGCCCTAACCAGGGATCGAACCTGCAAACTTTTGGTGCATGGGATGATGCTCCAACCAACTGAGCCACCCAGTCAGGGCAGGAATTACATTTTAAATTTTATTCAATTTTAATTTAAAATTAAATTACTAGCCACATGTAGCTGGTAGTAACTGTATTGGACAACGCAGATCTAGAGAGACTGGAGAACATTTGGGGGTGCTAATCAGGGCACCTACCAGCCTCTTGTCTTTCTTTCCAGCACTCCTCCCTTTCTTGGGTTGTCTTCAACTCCCAAGACCATGCCTTGGGAGGTCTCCAACCTCCCTCCTATCAACACTGTATTTGGCCTGCCCTGGGATGGGATTAACAAACCAATCCTAGCTTAGAAGTGGTTAGTGGAGCTAGATGTGGTTAATCGACAGGTGGATACCCTTTAGCCAAGACTGAGAAACTTTGCAGTTGCCTTCTTCCATTCAAAACATCTGGTTCTCCTAATGACCACAGCTGGCCACGGCTCCAGAGTCCAAGGAATCTTTAAATGCGGACGTCAGCAGCAGGGCCCTGAGGATGCAGAGTCTGTTTCCTCAGGGTGAGAATGCCTCCCACCCCACCCTCTATGTTCTGGGCTCCCCCTGAAGCCCTTCTACGAGGACCGCAGACTCACTGCTCTCCGGCTTCTGCTCCCACACCCAGGCCTGGATCTCCCCAGCAGCACCATCAGCGCCAGGATCTGCTCCTTGGTGCACAGCTCCGGTTGTAGCCAGTGGCAGCAGAGCTCCCAGCAATGGCTCAGGGCCCCACAGGAGCCGGCCACATCCTGGTAGCAGAAGAGCTGGAAGAGTTGGTGGAAGGACTCAGGGCTGGGGTCTTCCATCTTAAGGGAGGGCTCCTTTTCCCAGTGGACGTTCTTCCCCCTCCACCTTCACAATCAGGATCTCATCCTACCCTGAAGGTGGTGAGGGCTGGAGGCCCCAGGCAGTAGCCATGTTCCCAGGGGGCCTTGCTCCTTCTCAGGCCTCCGGGGTCAGATCTGTCTCTCCCGATACCCCTGGCCAGACACTGGGTAGATTTGTTTTTTCAGAGCTCTGTGGACAAACAATGACATCATTTTGGGTGCAGCACTGGTGCTGGATAAATGTCTGCACCCATAAACCCCTGCCTAGGGCCCAGGGCTCACTCACCCTCACTGGCAAAAAGAAAGGCTTGAAATATCTCTTCTACTAATTCCCTGCTAGTTCCAGGGCAAACTACTTAAGCTCTCTGGGACTGTTTCTTTTTAAAAAATTTTTTTTAAAAGATTGTATTTATTTTCCTCTAGAGAGAGGGGAAGGTAGGGAGAAAGAGGGAGAGAAACATCTATCAATTGCCTTCTGCACACTTCCAACTGAGGACCTGGCCAGCAACCCAGACATGTGCCTTGACTGGGAATCTAACAGGTAATGACTCTTCATTTGAAAAGAAAAGATGGTGAGCCCTTGCCGAGTAGCTCAGTTGGTTAGAGCATAGCTCTGATAAGGCAAGGCTGTGGGTTCAATCCCCAGTCAGGGCACATACAAGAAATCAACCAATGAGTGCATAAATACGTGTAGCAACAAACTAATGTTTCTCTCCCTTCCTCTGCCTCTCTCCAAAAATATCAACAAATAGAAATTTACTTTAAAAAAGAAGAGATGGTGATTATCATCCACACACAGATCGCTGAGAGAACTAAACGAACTAAACGAGATGATGGCAAGTTTAGCGCAATACCTGGAACCGGTGAGTGTTTTCATTACCGAGTTTTCATTACAGTTGACCCCTTTTTGAATGAGGTCCCTTTGGAAATATGGTGAGAAACAGAGGCCCCTCTGCCCAGGAGAACGCAGATCCTGTCTCAACCTGACTCCCGATTTGGGACTCGGTGAGCAAGCCCCTCCATTGGCTCCGCCCGGTACCCCCGAGTGGACAGTCACCACTGCGGGCCTTCCAGCTTCGGGGTCCTGGGAGGACTGGGACTCTCCAGCGGACTGCTCAGGTCTCAGAAAGTCAGTGGTGACCGAGGCGGGAACACAAATCAGGGCTCTGCAGCGGGATGTGGGATGGCAATTCGAGCCGGGACCTTGCGCCCTCGCACAAACACGCTGCGCTGTGGACCCTGAAACACTCGAAGCGCACTTGGAGTGGGACGGGGCGTGGAGGGGTGGGCAGCGTGGCTGGACAGGAGCAGGACTGCAGGCACCAGGCACCGTGCGATAGACGGGCTAGCTGGCCTGGGACACCAGTAGGGAGGTAGAGGACTCCAACCACAAAACGCAGGCTCGGCGCGAGTCCGCACAGGCCACAGAGTGGGCGAGCTGTCTACCTTGGGAACCAGGCAGTGCGGGCGGGCCCACGGGAAGCAAGGGACGGGGCGTAACACAGTCCTCCCGCCATTGGCCAAGTCGGCTGCCAAGAACGGCAATGTCTGGCTATAGGGGTCTACCTCCCACGGGTCTGGCTACCTGGGAGGCGTTGTGGCTGAAGCAGTCCTCGCACCATTCGCTGTGAGACTGTCAGGTGTGAGTACAACGCCCGCGAGATGCATTTTGGATAACTCAGTCCTGGAACCCCTGGCTGAACCGCTGAAAGTGGGAACAAGGCCGCGTAGGTGGATCGGCGGAGAGCGTTGTGGGTAACTAGTCCCCCCATCCCCACCCCACACCTCTAGTGGGCATGCATGGCGGCTAGGACACCTGCCGCAGCATGTGGACCATTTTCCCCACCTCCCTTCCTTCCATTCCTTCACCCCGCTAGCTTGAGAAAGTCCAAGGTGGAGGGGACCTTGGAAATTTACTTTTTTACTTACATAGTACTTTATGCACCAGGCTCTGTTTAAAGGGCTTCACTCTTATTAACCGAGTTCATCTTTGAAACAGCCCTAGGTGGTAGGTACTATTGTCCCAGTTTTATAGATGAGGAGACTGAGGCACAGAGAGGTTCGGTGATCTGCCCAAGGTCAAACACCCGAAGTAGATTCAGAGCTGGTGAGGTTGGAAGTGAGAGGGCTATCCTAGTTCAACCCCTTAATTTTAAAGACTGGGAAATGACAACCCAGAAGGTTACTTGCTTAGGCATCTTGGTTATCAATTGCTTATTTATTTCATTTGTTTTTTAAAAAATTTATTTATTGATTTTTTTGAGAGAGGAATGGGGAGAGAAAGAAAAACATGGATTTGTTGTTCCACTTATTCATGCATTGGTTGATTCTTGTATGTGACCTGACCAGGGATTGAACCCACAACCTTGGCATATCAGGACATTCTAACCAACTGAATTGCCTGGGCAGGGCTCTTTCATTTGTTAATGGACAAATATTTACTGGGCTCCAGTTTGTGGTCAAGAAGGCATGTGAACAGAAGGTTACTTAGATGTTCCCTGGTGTTGCAATGGAGCCTGGGGGAGAGGATAGGAGGTCTGGGCACCTGAGGGTAAGCAGGTAAAGGGTGTCGGTGAGGGTTGTGTGCCTAGTACATGGTACGTGCCGCTAAACATCATCACTGAATCTTTCAGCTCTGGCATTCCCAGACCTAGCACTTACCCCACCCTCCCACTGGCTGCTTTGTTTTCTTCCACTCCTACTCTTCATTCTCATATTTCATTTCTCACCCCCTACACCTGATATCCAGTTTGTATTGTGATGACATGAGACAGACAGAACAAGACAATGAGTTGGCCATGACTAATTTGTGGAGACCTCACCTCCCTGAGTGGGAGGCATCTTTAAGGGCAGGGGCCAGATTTACAGATTGCCTCAGGCCCCCACGGCCTTGTGGTAGGACCTGAAGCAAGCAGGCCTATATGTGCCTCAGTCTCTCCTTACAACACCCGTCTCCTTGTCAGGAAAGTCTGGCTCTTACAATGAACTACCTCTGGTTATGGGTGTGCTGCTAGGACTACCAAGGTGTGGAGCTATTTAGAGACTGGTGCTCAATCCGACAGAAGAGGCCGTGATTCAGTGTGCTTCAGGACAGGGTGGAAAGGGATCATTTAGACAAGTCACAGATGGGTATGTACCAGGGAAGGAAGAAGAGAGCGTGGACAAAAGTGGGATCAGGAAAAGGAGGAAAACAGGAGGCTGATGGACAGTCTGAGGGGTGGCACGTTCTATAGGACTGGAAGGCCACAATCAGGCTGCAGGACACACTGGGCTGTCTAGACACCAGCAGTTTTTCTTTTTTCATTTTTTTATTGTTCAAGTACAGTTGTCTCCACTTTTCCCTCACCACTCACCCACACCCCAGCCACCTCCACCTCCCACCCATGATCCTACCCTCCTTTGGCTTTGTCCATGGGTCCTTTATACATGTTCCTTGATGACCCTTCCCTTCTTTCCCCCCGTTATTCCCCTTCCCCCCTCCCCTCTGGTTACTATCAGTTTGTTCTTTGTTTCAATGTCTCTGGTTATAATTTGCTTGCTTGTTTGTTTTGTTGATTAGGTTCCACTTATAGGTGAGATCATGTGGTATTTGTCTTTCACCACCTGGCTTATTTCACTTAGCGTAATGCTCTCCAGATCCATCCATCCATGCTATGGGGACACCAGCATTTTCAAAGCTACCCTATACCTTCCTGTTTCCCAGTGCCTCCTGGTTAGCTGTGAGGCCCTTCCATCTCGTCATCCTCTCCTCAAAGCTGAATGTACAGAAGTTAGCAAGTCTGTGTAGCAACCACACCCTGGCTGATTTAGTTCTGGTCTTCTATCTAGGCAGTTTTCAGTGATTGCAACCAACAGAGGTTTAAAGGACAAATTTATACTTTGCCCAGGATTTCTGTCTTAATTCTATTTTGGAGGGACAAAAACATTCATTCCATAATAAATATAAACTAGGGTGAATTTGGTTCTCCACAGGCGTATACCAAAATCATTGTCTCAAATCCTGGCTCCACCACTGCTTAACTAGGTCAGCCTTACCTCTGCCTTGTCTGTGATGGGAGGACTGTCATAGCTCCAAGTTCAGAGCTGACACACAGGATTAGATGAGATTATGTTTGTAAAGCTCCTGTGACCATGTCCAACATGTAACAGATGCTCCATAAATATTGGCTCTAGCTTTACGACTTGCGGCCACACTGGGATGAAGTCTGCGCATCTCAATTTGTGGATATCGGACACCTGGGGCCATGGAGTTCCTGTAAGAGGTCCACAGAGCCATTAAGGCCCCAAATATTGTTTATATTCTGAATGAAAAGTACTTATACACACATATCACTGTTCATACTTAAAAATGTAGCTTGTTTTCAGTGTTTATGGAATCCACAAGACAGTTTGAATTTGAATTAAAAGGACCACCTCATACAGAAGTTTGCAAACAACTAATTAGTGTCCATATATCGTCCTCTGAAGACAGAGGGGACAGCCATCTTGGCACTGATGATGACCATGACATGCGTTAGGTGTCGATTTTGTCCACATATACTTATTAATTATAGCTGGGAAAAATGGCCTATGATCAAGCACTCTAAAAATTTGAGTCATCTTTGTAGCAATTTCTCAGTGTCCAAATGACTAAGAACCAACAATTCATTAAGTCAAATAGTTTCATTTATTCAATTAAGTTATCAAGAAGAGTCATCAGAGAGCTACTTACTGTGCCCAAAAGCTGATGGGTGTTTTATTGCACTTTTTCTAAAGCCTCCATTAGCTTGTAAAAGCTCATGTTTTTTAAGTACTTCCTAAGTCTCTGGGATTGTGTTTTAGCTGTGCTACTTAAATCCTCACAGCGACTCTCTCTGTGACCCACGTTTTAGATGAGCAAAGAGAGAGGTAGAGCGCTGCCCAACGCCACACAGTTGGGAAGGTGGAAGAGCCACGACGAACTCAGGCAGGCCTGCTCCAGAGCCTGCTGCCCCAAGCACTTCCCTAAAGGTACACGTGACTGCTGGCCAGGTAACTGAAGCCCTGCCTTGGCATGGGTATTGAAACAGTTTCTCAGAAGACTCTGGTCCTGTACCAAGATTCTCCTTTGAGGTGGCCACTCAGGGCTGTAATGCCCCCTCTGGTTTTCTAGACAAAGTGGACAGATCTGCTTGGTGCACAGTAGGTGCTCAATAAATATTTGCTGAATGATTAAATAAATTAATGATTTTTAGACACTCTGCTGCCTAACCTTATGACAAACTTGATTCTGACAATAATATAAATGGGAATAAATCATACCTATGCCCCAGAGGATACTGACTATTACACAGGGCATTAAAATACTTTGCTCTAGACTGAAACACAGACACACTCAGTAAACATTAGTTTTTTGCTATGATTTCCATTAACAAAGAATGAGCACTAAGGGTGCTTGCTGTGCAATGCTGTAAAGTCTCTCCTTGGAGTCTGGCTGTGTTTTGGTTCCACTATTAAATTTTAGACAGATGAGATAGTATACATCAATTAACAGGGAGGCAGGAGATATCCATTATTTACACCTTGAACACCCAGCATTTGATACTTTATCTGTCTTTTCCCTACAGCCAGCAAGTCATATGAGAAGCAGGTGGGTAAGAACAGTCTTAGAAAGCGTGACGGTTCCCCCAAGGGAGAGTGGCCTCCAGGATGAAGACATTGTGGAAAAAGGCTGCTGTGTTGAAAAAAAGGGTACTCAAGGCCCACCATGCGTGCTAGGGAATACTGACGCATGGGGATGACATCTGCTAAACTCTCTTACTTGCTGCCAGCCCAGACATAGGTCAGAATGAGGTGAAGATCCACATTCCCCTTGGGAAAAACAGTGTCTTATTCAGCTTGGGCTGCCACAACCAAAAAAACCACAGCCTGGCGCTTAACCAACAGACACTCATTCCTCACCGTCCTGGAGACTAGTGGACTTGGTCCCTCCTGGTGAGAGCTGTTATCCTGGTTTGTAGATGGCTACCTTCTCTGTGTCCTCACCTGGTGGAAAGAGAGTGATCTCTCTCTCCCTAATAAGGCCACAGGCCTATCAGATTAGGGCCTTGCCTTTATCACCTCATTCGATCTTGATTACCTTCTACAGACCCCTATCTCCAGATAGAGTCAAATTGTGGCTTAAGGCTTCTACCTGAGTTTGGTAGGGGGATGCAATTCAGTAAATAGCACATAGCCAGATCCACAAATGCCACCAGTCCCTAGAACGACACAAGATTCTTCTCAGATCACCACACACTCCAGACCTGGGGTCACCTGCTCAAACACCCACAAGGGCCAGGGAGGAAGGCAAGACTGGGCTTTCGACACAGACACACTTTTTTTTTGCACACCAAACATTCTGGAATGTTACTGCTTTTAACAAAGACATGCATTCTCTTACCATTTTCCTTAAAATATGTGTCTCTCTTGGTCAGTCTTTTCTATTACCATGCATGAGAGTGAAGTGAGTGTGAAGAGCTTCCACTACAAAAGACACAGCAGTGCCAGCGTGATGGCAGATGGCTGCTGATGAAAGCCTCTCTGTCAGGGACACAGGAAGTCGTGAGGGATGTCGGCCCCATGCTGCCAGCCAGTCTGACTGTTCCCCAGAAGCCAGATACCTCAATCAATGTTTAGGTGGAAACTCCCAATTCTGAATGTAGACTTAAAATGGTTTTAAATCCTGTTCCAAATAAGCAAAGCACACCAACACATTTTTGGGCTGTGTCTGACACACACGTGAAAAGTGATGCAGGTGTGACGGTGCTTTGAAGAAAAGCACAGCAGGCTGAGTGGGGAGAGTGGTGCAGTTAGTTGCTCTTTTAGGTAGGGAGTATTTCGACAAAAGGACTATTCATTCACCTGGTGTCTACATCAAGGAAGGAAGCCGGCATCTCCTTGGCTTCAATACTTTCTTCAAAGGCTTATTTAGACACGCCAGGAGGCCAGAGCTAAGGGAGGAGAAATAGAGGTGAAATGTCCAGCTTCTCCCCAAAAAATCTGCTGTGGGCTGGAGCCAACCATGCACCGGAAAGCCAGCCTGTGAGACACAGACAGACACACAGAGCGAGGGGAGAGGGTGGTGGGATTTAGTAAGGAGAAAGCATCAGTCATCAAACAGAATTTTTTTACTGAAGGCAGGCCAAGGTGAGTAAACATCACCTGAGGGATGCTGGCAGTTGAGGAACCCAATAAATACCGAGAATAGGGCTTTCTGGCTACACTGACTTAACAGGATTCTTGCTGAAACTGGACAATGCAAAGATGAAGTCAGGGCATAGTGGAGAAGAGAGTTCAGAGGAGACTGAGTAGAGTTTGGTCAAGAAAATCCTTGCCATTGCTTCCAGGGTAAACAGGCTCCCTCTCCCTGATAGGCAGAAAGACTGCTCCAGAGGAGCTGGGAGTGCCTTTTGGGGTTCTCATTTCTAAAGCTGAAGTTGCTCAAGATAAGACTGCTTGTCCTGGCCAGGTGGCTCAGCTGGTTAGAGCGCTGGCCCAGTGCACCAGGGTTGTGGGTTTGATCCCAGGTCAGGGCCCATACCAGAAAGTACACCCAGTGAGTGCATGAATGGCTAGAACAACAGATCGATGTTTCCCTCTCTAAGGATCAATACATTAAAAGTAAAATAATAAAAAAAGTGCTACAGAGATGCCAAGTGCCTTTGGCCACAGGGGTGTCCAATCCATGGCTCACAGACCACAGGTGGCTCAGGATGGCTATAAATGCAGTGCAACACAAAGTTGTAAATTTACTTAAAGCCTTTTTTTTTTTGCTCATCAGCTTTCGTTAATGTTTGTGTATTTAATGTGTGGCACAAGACAACTCTCTTTCTTCCAGTGTGGCCCAGAGACCCCAAAAGGTTGGACATCCCGGGTAGGAGATAAAGCCTCCCAGGTCAAGGTGCAGCCCTCCCTCCCCAAGTTCCCAATCACTTCCAACCCCAAACAGTCCTTGCCCTGCCTGCTTCTTTTTGAATGCCAACCAACCTTGCTCCCAGAGATTAAGTACTGAATCCAGGGAAGATCACATGACTAGGAAGTGACAGACTTGACACTGGAACCCACATTTTTGATTCCAGGACCCCCGCTCGTTAAGTACCAGGTTAATGCACCTTAGCCCGTGATACTAGCCCAGGAATGGAAGGCCTGACTCAGTCAGCTACACATGACTCTTTCTCCTAGTCCTCCACGGCAAACTCGCTCTGCTGTTTCCCTGCCTGTGGCGCGCCTGGGACCCTACTGCCAACACAAGCCAGGAAGGGGTAGCAGGCCAGGTTCGTGTCCCACCTCTGCTCCGGTGGCTGCAGCTGCGCTAATGTCACCTCCCCTGCCGGCGTTTTAACCTCTGAGCTGGGGAAAGAGCCCCAGCGCCCGGAGGGGAAGAGCAGAAGCAAAGCGCAAGAAGTAAGCGCACAATCAAAGTCAGCGCCCGGGACTGGGCGATGGAGACCACCGCGGACACGCCCTCGCTCGCCACCACTCGCGCCCGAAGGATCGCGCGGATACACCCGCCCAAAACCCAAGCCAGGGCGTCTGGCGACCACACTTCCCACAGTGCCCCACGCGGTCCGGGGGGCGGAGCCCGGATTCCCGGGAAGGGGTTCTCGCTGCCCCGAAGGTCTCGCGGGAGGTGGCTCTGCGAGGGGCTGACGGAGGAATGCGCTTCAGCCTCAGGATGGCGGCACCTTTGTCGCCTAGGACTTGGGCCCGTCACTCCTGTGCTTTGGATCTCTGTGTCCACGACTGGGAATGGGGGATGTTAACTCGTTCACAGCCATTCATACATTCATATTTTTTTTTAAAAACTGCATATTGAGTCCTCCACTATGCCATTTCTGCTAGGCGTTGGGGTTACCACAGTGGTGGTCAGGTGCTTGCTTTCATGGAACTTACATTCTACCGAGAAGGCATACAGTGGACAAAATAATTGCACAAATAATTTAATCGCCTCTTTCATAAATGCCGCAAAAGGTTCAGAAGAGGGGACTTTACCCTCTCAGGGTGGAAGTGGTGGTTGAGGGGAGGTTTGAAGGCAACAAAGAGCTAGCCCCGGGGAACTGGGGGGAGGGTTCCGAACAGAAGGAACGGGAGGTGTCCAGGTCCTGAGGCCTGAGAGACAGAAAGGAGCCAGTGTGGCTCAAGTGCAGGTTGTGAAGATTGGGGGAGAAGACCAGAGGTGGTGAAACCGGAGAAGCCCGTGACCGTGCTGCCTGTCACTACCAAACCCAATAAGCAGAGACAGGGATTGAATCTTTACCGGCGCTTTATTCAGATGGCCAGCAATCTGAGAAGATGGTGGGTTTGCACCCTAACAGACAATCTTAAATTCCATTTTAAACGGACCCTTTTTATAAGGAGTAGAAGTGTAGGTAAAGGGTTTGGAATTTGGGGGAACAGTTAATCAGATAAAAAGCCGCAGCAGCCCTGGCTGGTGTGGCTCAGGGGATTGAGCACCAGCCTGTGAAACAAAGGATCGGCAGTTGATTCCCAGTCAGGGCACATGCCTGGGTTGTGGGCCAGGTCCCCAGTAGGGGGCGTGTGAGAGGCAACCACACATTCATGTTTTTCTCCCTCTGTCTAAAAATAAATAAAATCTCTTTTAAAAAAAAGCTGCAGCGTTCTTTCATCCGTGTCCTGGGCGGTGGTCTTCATCCGTGTCCTTGGCGGTGGACATTTCACCCTGGAGCACGATGGCTCAGGTACCATCTTGATTGCTTGCAGTTCTCCTGAGGCACAAAGGTGGAACTGCTTATGGTCTCCTGGAGTCAGGGTGGGTCATACCTTCAGTTCCTAAAACAATCGCTTTTTATGTACATTGATTACTAAGCATATTAGCTATTACCTAAAATTAAAATTCCAACATTTGAGTCCCCCATCAGTGGGACTGTGTAGGAAGGCTTGGAGGCCCTGGTGGGAATTGAGGATTTTATTCTAGGAATAATGGGAGACCAATAGTTTGGGGTTTTAAATAGGACAGTGTTTTGAGAGGCTAGGAAGCTTTGTGGAGTATCTCAAGGACACTAGAGGGGAGCAGTAAGGTAAGCTGGAAGCCCCTGGAGTGGTCTGCGGTTGCTGTAATTCTGGTGATGGTGGTAGTCATGAGGGAGTGAGCCAGATTCCTGAAGCACCATCAACTGTGCCCTGGGGTTGATCGGGTTGGGGGTGAAGGTGAGAGCAGGCAAGAAGAACTCATTAGTAAAAGGTGGTGATAACATCTGCAATAGGTGCCATTGTCATTAAAAGAGGCAAAACTGAATGCCTGACACATAATAAAGGCCATATACACTAATTTAGGAAATAGGAAAGACTTCCTTTGCCATGGCAAAGGATGGCGTGGTTGGTTGAAGCTGTTGGAGCATCGTCCAGTTCACCAAAAGGTTGCAGGTTGATACCTGCTCAGGGGTGTATGAGAAACAGCTGGTTGATGTTTCTCACACTGGCCTCTCTCTCCCTCTCTCTCTCTCTCTCTCTCTCTTTTTCTCTCTCCCTCTCCCTCCCTTCCTCTCTCTTTAAAATCAATAAACATATCTTCCAGTAAAGATAAAAAATATATATTAAAGACTACTTCTGTGTTCAGAGAAGTGTTTTAATGGCAAAAGCTAAAAATAATCTAGGTGTCAATCAACAAAATAAAATGATGGATAAATGTCACAGAGATGATGTTGACCCAAAAAAGCAAGTGGCAGTATATCATTTTCATAAATTATAAAAACATGCAAACAGTACTATATAAATTAGGGATATATACATACACAGTGAAAGTGTAAAGAAATGCTTGAGGTTTGGATAAATACCAAATTCAGGATGCTAATTACTCAGGGAGTTGGGCAGGGGTTGAAGAAAGCTGAGATGGGGAAAGGTACAGGGGGCAAAAACTGCAAGTTTTAATGTACTTTTAAAAGAACAACTAAAAAAATAGCCATTCTCGAAGTATTGAAACCTAGCAAATGTTTTCATATATAATTTTATTTATTTTTAAAGTTTTTATTTATTTTCAGATAGAGGGGAGAGAGGGAGAAAGACAGGGAGAGAAACACTCATGGGAGAGAGAAACACCAATTGATGGAGAAACATCAGTCGATTGCCTCTCGCAGGAGGCAACCCAGGCACAAGCCTCAACCGGGAACCCAGCTGGTGACCTTTCGCTGTACAGGACTATGCCCAACGGGCAGTTTCCATAAATAATTTTAAATAAATACATGCTCATTTTTAAGCAGACCTACTGCCTGTATAGTGTTTCTATTTTAATTTACATTCATCTATAAAGATTTTTACCTGAGGTATAATCTATCTATAGTAAAGTGTACAAATCTTTAGTGTATGTCTCAAAGAATTTGACAAGTCTATACACTTGTATGAACTCCATCCACCCAGATCAAGATATAGGTCATTTTCAACACTTCGGAAGGCTCCCTCAGTGCCGCTCCCCCACGACCCGCCCCCGTCAACAACACAGCCCTCACTGGAAACCGCTGATCTGTTACATTAGATTGATTTCTCCTGTTCTTGAGCTCTATAAATGGCATCGCACAGTGTGTTCTCTTTGCTGTCTGGCAGCTTTCATTCATCACTGTGTGTGTGTGATTCATCTGTGCTGTTGCATGTATCAGTGGTTGGTTCGTTTTTATTACCAAGGAGCATTTCACTGTATGCCTAAAGCACAATTTATCCACTCTTTTCTCACTGAACATTTGCCAGTTCCAGTTTGGGGCTCTCATGCATAAAGCTGTTGTGAATAATTCCTGTCTTTATAATCTGGTGGATGTTTTATTATATTAGGTACATGGGACTTCACTTTGTGATTCTTTACTTTTAAAAAAAAATGCTCCTGAGGGCTGGGGCAGGGGGACTGGAGGAGGGGAAGGCAGAAAACTGTACTTGAACAATTAAAATTAAAAAGTAAATAAATAAATGCTCCTCATTGTTATTCAATATGACTGCATAATTAAATCGTGACATGAACCTGCTCAGTGCACTACACAATGTGGAAGCCCACAAGACAACTAAATGGTCAGAAGAACGGCTCTTTGTGGATCTTGGCATCTGTGAGCAGGTTTGCCATTACACAACCCTGAGGCAGGAGGCTGGTGTTGCTATCCCTGTTTCACAGATGAGGAAGTGGATTCCGGCGTGTCGGGTGACTGTCGAAAGTCTTCGAGTTAAAAAGGGGCAGAGCTGGGCTTGTGACTCTCGCTTGTTGGGCTTGGGGAATCCCAAGATGGGTCAGAGGAGGCCTTCATCCCCGAGTAGGGCAGGAAATGCAGAAGCAGCCTGTGTCCGGCCCTGTTCAGAACACAACTGTGCATCTGTCCCAGCGTGGGCTGCAGAGTCACCATGGGTGCGGCAGGAGCCCCTAGAACTGGAGGCAAAGTCATCAGCACCGAGCAAGACCAACACTCCCTAGAATACGCACCCCCACCCCCGCCCAAAGACTGGCCTAGCGAGCACGAGTGAACAGCAGGGCAAGAATGCAATAAGAGGTCCCTGGAGCCTGGAATGGGTGCCATTCAGGGGGAGGGCAGCAGCAAGGTGACCAGGAAGGGGGATGGAGGACTTAGGCTTTCAGTCCGCACTGGCGACCCTGGTCAGAGGAGATCCTAACTTCCAGAGCAGGGCCAAGGGCTGATACTTTAAATGTACTAATATTTTCTGAATAGGTAGTACAGCCGCCTGGTTAACAAGCCATTCACACAGTGCAAAAGGAGAGAGAGCCCTGGTCAGGTAACTGAATTGGTTAAAGCGTTGTCCCTACACACCCTGCTTGCGGGTTTGATCCCTGGTCAGGACACATACAAGAATCAATCAATGAGTGCATAAATAAGTGGACAACAAATCCATGTTTCTCTATCTGTCTCCTTATCCCTCTAAAATCAATAAAAACATATTTGAAAAAAAGAGATAGAGTGAAAATTAAGTGTCCTTCCCACTCTTTTTTTTCAATTATGTGCCCCAGTGTCTTTCCAAAGATATTTATGCTTCATGTGCTGCCATCTGCTATGCACTCTATTGCTCCCTGTTTTCCTCTCAATGTCCTGAGGCGGTTCATCAATATCTCTAAAATTAGAGTCATGATAGGGAATCAAATTCTATAGGCCGTGGGCCTGTCCTTCCCCCTCCTCTCTGCCCTCATTTCCCCTTACTTTCTCCCCTGGTTCGTGTTGCTCGAGGCACACAGGCCTTCTTGGTGTTCCTCGAACACATCCAGTACACTCCTGCCCCAGGGCCTTTGCACTTGCAGTGCCCTCTTTTCCTTCTGTCTGGAATGTTCTGCCCCCACACATTCCCATGCTTTATTCCTTTACTCCTTCACATCTTCACTCAAAGTCCTCTTCTCACTTTGACCCTCCCTGATGTCCCCATTACAATTAAACCCCCTTCACCTTGGCTGGTGAGGCTCAGTGGATTGAGCATCAGCCTGCGAACTGAAAGGTCATGGGTTTGATTTCCGGTCAGGGCACGTGCCTGGGCTGCATGCAGGTCAGGCCCTTATCTGGGGGTGTGTGAGAGGCAACTGATCAATGTCTCTCGCTCAATGTCTGTTGATGTTTCTCTCCCTCTCTTTCTCCCTCCCTTCTCCTCTCTCTAAAAATAAATAAACAAAATCTTTATTTAAAAAAGAACAATTACAGCCCCTCTCAATCCTAGACAGTCCGATACCCCTTAAATGCCTTACTTGGTGCCAGAGTGCCCATCACAGTGCAACGTGCTCAGCATTTCACTTATTAGTTTTGTTTATTGTCCTCTTGCCCCATCCAGGTGCAAGCTTCTGAAGGCAGTGACTTGGTTTTGCTCCTTCCTTACCCCCAGCCTCTGCAGCAGCGCAGAGTGGGCTCTGAAGACCTTTTCCTGGAAAAAACGTGTGGGTGATTGGAAAACTGCCTCAAATTTTATTCTCCTCCAGGCTTATGGAAATGTCACTGACAAATAACACTGTGTAAGTTTTAGGCGATAGGGTAATATGCTGTGAAATGATTACCATAAAGAGATTAGTTAACACACAGTTATCTTTGTGTGTGTGTGTGTGCGTGTGTGTGTGTGTGTGTCTGTAGAGAACATTAAAGATCCACTCTCTCAGCAACTTTTAAGTATATAATGCAGCATTGTTAACTATGATCACCATGCTGTGTATTAGATCTCCAGAACTTATTCATCTTATAACTGCAAGTGTGCCCCCTTCGACCTGCATTGCCCCTTTTCCCCGCCCCTAGCCCCTGGCAACCACCATTCTACTCTGTTTCTATGAGTTCTACTCTTTGATTCCCCATATAAGTGAGACCATGCCGTGTTTGTCTTGCTTCATTCTTTTTAAAATTTAACTTTTTTTCTTTATTGATTTTAAAAAGATAGAGGAAAGGAGAAAGAGAGAGAGCGCGCATGCGAGAAACATTGATTTGTTGTTCCACTTATTTATGCGTTCGTTGGTTGATACTAGTACGTGCCCTGACTGAGGATTGAATTTGAAACTTGGCATATCAGGACAACACTTTAACCAACTGAGCTACTCAGACAGGGCATTTCATTCTCTTTAAGGACCATGTTATGTTCCATGGTGAGGTAGGCTGAGGAATGACACCCAAAGATATCCAATTCCTGCTCCAGAACCTATAAATTTGTTGTTTTGTATGCAAAAGAGACTTTGCAGATGTGATTAAGGATTTTGAGATGGGGACGTCATCCTGGATTATCCCAGTGGGACCAGTGTACACACAAAGGTTTTCTTTTCTTTTTTTTTTTCTTTCTTTTTTTAAAATGTATTTTATTGATTATGCTATTACAGTTGTCCTATTATCCCCCCTTCATTCTCCTCCACCCTGAACACCCTTTCCCACCCACATTCCCCCCTTTGGCTCATGTCCATGTGTCGTAAGTTCTTTAGCTTCTACATTTCCCCTACTATTCTTGCCCTCCCCTTGTCTATTTTCTACCTACCATCCATGCTACTTATTCTTCATACCTCCCCTCCCACTCCTCCCACTCCCCTGTTGCTAACCCTCCATGTGATCTCTGTTTCTGTGGTTCTGTTCCTGTTCTAGTTGTTTGCTTAGTTTCTTCTTGTTTTTGTTTCAGATATGGTTGTTAATAATTAGGAAAGGTTTTCGTAACAGGAAGGCAGAGGGAGATTCGAGTGCAGAAAGCAATGTGACAAATGAAGTGAGATGGAGGGAGGGGCCAAGAGTCAAGGAATGCAGGCTGCCTCTGGAAGCTGGCAAAGACCAGGCAAGGAGCCTCCAGAGGCAGCACAACCCTGCTGACGCCTTGATCTTGACCTAGTGATACTAATTTCAGTTTTCTGACCTCCAGAACTGTGAGAGGTAAATGTGTGTCACTTAAGCCTCCCAGTTTGTGCTAACTTGCAACAACATCTATGGGAAAATAATATATATGGTATAGATGTCCTATGCTTTACTTTCCAGTCCACGCCTGGTGGACAGGTAGGCTATTTCTCATCTTTACTATACAGGCACCACTACCTGTGGTTCTCAGCTGAGGAGATTTTGCTCCTCAGGGAACATCGGCCAATGTTTAGAGACATTTTTGGTTGTCATGGCTGGGTGGGTGGTGCTATTGGCGTCTCCTACACGAAGATCCAGGGATGCTGCTAAACATCCTGCAATGCACAGAGCAGCTCTCCCAGCAAAGAATGATCTGGCTTCAAATGTCCATAGTAAGGTTGAGAAACCCTTCTCTATCTATAAGATACATTCCTAGAAATACATCTGCTGAGCCAAACAGTGTGCACTTTAAAAATGCTGTAGGTATTGCCATATTGCCTAGGGCTAATTTTAACTTTGGGAATGTGCTCAGTCCCTAAGTAGTAACACGCCAACTCTGAGATGTTGGTGTGGGTCCCCTCAAACCTGGAGGCAGCTGCTTTGTGAATTTGATGGGTAAATAGCTATGGGGCAGGCATTGAAGGATTCATTCATTCAATAGCTGAGTCTGGAGCACCTGTCAGGTGCAGGATGAAGCCAACCAATCTCTACTCTCACAGGGCTCCCAGTGTAATGGGGGACTTTGACTAGAAAACAAACCATGTGATACATGGACAAACTGGGCATTGAGTGTGTTAGAGAAGTCAAGGAGAGCTTCATGAAGGAGGTAACTTTTAGCTGTGGTGATGGTTAATTTTGTGTCAACTTGATTGGGCTAAAGAATGCCCAGATGGTTGGCAAATATTATTTCTAGGTATATCTGTGAGGATGTTTCTGGAAGAGATTAGCATTTGATTCAGTAGACTGTGTAAAAATGACCACTCTCCTAACGCAGGTGGGTATTATCCAGTCAGTCCATCAAGGGCTTGAACAGAACAAAGGGCCAAGGAAAAGGGAATTCGCTCTGTCTGCTTGAGCTGAGACATCCATCTTCTGCCCTTGGATATCAGAAAGCCTGGGTCTCTGGTGTTTGAATTTCGGCTGGGACTTACACCACTGGTCCCTGATCCTTAGGCTTTCTGACTCAGGCTAAATTACACCACTGGTTTTCTGGGTCTCCTGATTGCAGATGGCAGATGGTGAGACTTCTCGCCTCTGTAACTGTGTGAGTCAATTCCCATTATACAGGGGTGGGCAAAAGTAGTAGGCTTATAATTGTGAGTATGTGAAACACAGTTTATTTTGTATATTTTTCCATATCAACATCTGTAAACCTACTTTTGCCCACCTCTGTGTATCTCCATATATGTGTCCTGTTGGATCTGGTTTCTGGAGGACCCTACTGCACCCAATGTTGCAAATGATGCTCACCACATGCTCTCTTCCCACAGGAGTTTGGGTGTGTCTTTCCAGATTATAGGAGTCACCCATCCTTTTATTAACCAAACTGAGCTTCAGGTCCCAACCAGGTGGCCTTCTATGAAGTCCCTTTATTAATGAGGGTTCCAGAAAGTCCTGAGAAGTGCTCACACATTCTGCAGGCACAGCCTCCACCCCCAGCCAAGCTCTCTTCTGTTCCCCTCAGGTCTGTCTGAGAGCCGATTCTCTAGACCATGTCAGGCACGTTACACAAACTACTCCATTTCGTCTGCCCAACAACACTATGGGAGAGATGCTGCCATCCCATTTTATAGATGGTGAAGCTGAGGCTCAGGAAGACTAAGTGACAAGGTTATGTGGCAGAGCAGGGATTTCAGATCAGCTTTGCCAGACTCTGAAACTGGAGCTGGTTCACACTGTGCTGGTTGGCCAGGGGACGGGGCACAGGGGTGGGGGAAGATGGTTAAAGGTGGGCGTGATTACAACATCATAGGCTGGCCCTGGGTTGGGAGGGTGGGGGGTCAGGATGGAGGGCAGAATCTGATTTGTAGCTTGACTCTGGTTTTGGGGCAGAAGGGTCTGGTCATCAAGTCATGCCCTCCAAGGTCTTCATGATTCCCCAGGGCCTGGGATCTCATGCTATTACTTTTAAAAAACCCATTCTTGTCCTGGCCAGTGTGGCTCAGTTGGTTGGGCATCATCCTGCAAGCCAAAAGTTTTCGGGTTTGATTCCCAGTCAGGGTACTTGCCTGGGTTGAGGTTCTGTCCCAGTCGGGGCTCAGCTGTATTGCGTTTAAGTGCCTATGAAAAGGCAGCCAATGTTTCTCTCCCTCCCTTTCTCCCTCCTGTCCCCTCTCTCTAAATCTTAAAAAAAGAAAATTCATTTATTGAAGATAGCTCAAAGAAGTCATTTACAAAACTTTTTTTCCCCAAAGTACAGCTTTTCATAAAAAGCAATGTCCACCTTTATTTAATACATGCTCTGGTACACAGGTGTGTGTTGGGGGGCTGCCGAGCGCTTGGGGAATCCCAGGGGCCCAGGCTGTGCCTGCGCTCACCACTCCTCTGTGGAACTGTTGTGGACCTTCTGGCGAGCTTTTGAGGGCCCAGGGGTGGCTGGGGCGCTGGTGGGTGTTGGGGCCAGGTTCACCCAGCCGGGCCCACGGGGCAGCATGTGGCTTTCGTTGAGTCTGCAGACACGGTAGTTTTCATAGTGGACATTGTGGGTGATATCCTTCAGGTCTTGGAGGTGGGAGCTAGGAGATGGATGGCAGGTCAGCTTGGGCTGGCCACTGTGACCCCCAGGCCCACCATAGCCCCTGGGCTACTTGCACCCTCACCGGATGAGCAGGTCTCTCAGGAGGGCGAACTCACAGTGTGCCATGTTCTCCACTGCAAGATAGGACACTGAGCACCAAATAAGCGCCGACTGTATGCTGCACAACACCTGGCACCCACTATCGCCCTTTCCCTATCTTTCCCCACCTCCCGTTCTCGGTTCATTCATTCATTCATTTCTGTGTCCCCAGTGCCTGGTACAGGTGGCTCCTACAAACAGTTGTTAAATCAATGAGTCCACTGCTCATTTATTATTATATACTTAATAATGGCTACATTATCATATCTATATTATACCATATATATACCCCATATGTATACATTATATTATATATGGTATATGCATAAGATAATATAGTATATACACAAGATAATATTTATTATATTCTACTTTAAATAATTATTTTGATACATCAGGGCTCAGGCTTTGACCACTGCTCCTTTACCTTCTAGTCTTATCCTCAGCAGGGCCCTCCTCAGGTAGCAACCCCTCTCCCACCCCACACATTTCCTTCACTGTGCTTCTCCCATCTGTCATTGTCTTGCCAGCTCTATGAGGACAGGACAGGGATCCTGTTGGTCCTACTTTTACTGTCTCCTCCTTAGGAACTGCACGTAGAATGCCTGGCACATAGTAGGCCTCTCAACAAATTCTGGTGCACAAATAGGGTGGCTTCTGGGTGCTGGGCACTGTCCAAAGTGGTGGCTCTGCCCCCTCCAGCCACCCTAGGAGGTTGCTGTTACCATCACGTTCATTTTTGCTGTGAGGAAACTGGCCCAGAGAGCCAATAGCTTTCCTGAGGCCTCCCAGCTGCAACGAGGGGTTTGATCTCAGCTCTCTGTTCCTGGGCTGTGGACTTAGTCACTGGGATCATGTGATGGGTGCTAAGTATTCCAAAGACAATAAGATGTACCCTGGTTTCCAACCCATTCTCACCTGTGTCCTCCCCAAATACCTACACTGACCTTCAATGATGCCCCACTTCGTCTTCCGGCCCAACACACACTTCCCGTTCACCAGGTGCTCTCTGTCAGCCCCGACCACAGCAAAGGGAATCCGCTCCTGCAGGGAGGGGACAAAACCGGAGCGCTGGCCCCACCAGGCAGGTGGAGAGAGAAGATCCCAAGGGGGTGCTGTCATTGGTGGGAAGAGAAAGTGGTTGAAGGAGCACAAGTTAGCTAATTAGTTAGAAGATGCAAAGTCAAATTAGTGCCTCAGTTTCCTCATCTATAGAGTGAGAGCTTTAACAGTAATGACACAGAGCTTTGTGAATGTTTGGAAAGCGCTTAGTGTTGTTGAGGGTTAGCAGAGTAACCCTTGCAAACTGTGTCTGTACTAATAGCCCCGTCACTAAAATCTTGCTAACATCAATTTCTTACTTACCTATGAAACAGGAAGAGTAATCACATTCAACGGTTACCAGGATAATTTTGTAAACCAGGGGATGGCCCCCACGGCTCACGGCCAGCTCAGCCCACTTCCCCTTTTCCTCTGTAACGTTTATTGGCACACAGCCCTGTCCACTCGGTTACTCTTGACTATGTGGCTTTCACACAACCACAGCAGAGCTGAGGAATTGCGGCAGAGACCGCTTGGCCCACAGTCTAAAATGTAGGGTGGGGCAAAAGTAGGTTTATAGTTGTTCGTATGGAAAATAATATAATCATTAATATATAATAACACGAGAATAAACTGTGTTCTGTGCACTCACAATTGTAAACCTACTTTTGTCCCACCCTGTATTTACCATCACCTGGCCTGTCACAAAAATGTTCGCTAAACCCTTGGCCCTGGCTGGGTAGCTCAGTTGGTTAGAGCATCGTACTGATACGCCAAGGTTCTGGATTCGAACCCCGGTCAGGGCACACACAAGAATCAATGAATGAATGCATCAATAAGTGGAACAACAAATCGATGTCTTTCTCTCTCCCTTCCTCTCTCTCTCAAATCAACAAGTTAAAAAAAGAGTTTGCTTAACCTTGTCATAAATTCTAGTTGTTTACTTGCTCCTGGCCATAAGCAGAGATTCAAGCTTGTAAACTCCAAAGTGCTGATTATGGGTTTGTTTTTATTTCTAGAATTAATTTATAACAGGGAATAATATCGATGCTAATAATAATAACCATTTGTTGCACATTTATTATGTGCCAGCTGGTAGTAACTAAATGCTCAATAAATGTTATGTTGGATGATTTATTGAGTTTTCAATTTGAGAATGTGTTCCTTGTACTCCCCCAGCTCTGTTCCAGCGGTGGCCAGGCTGCTGTCTTCGCCCACCTCAGGACAGAACGCAGAGGTGGTGAAGGCCAGGGTGTTCAACTCTCATAGGAAATCCTGTTCATTACTCCAGTGGGGAGGGAAAGAGGGAGAGTGCCGAGAAATCAGGTGCAGGAGGGGAGGCAGGGCCCCGTGCACTGCTGTGCAGTTTGTGGGATGCACAGAGACACTCGGTCAGGAGGCTGTGCAGGGCAGAAGTCAAGGGTAGGCCCCCACTGTGAAGCAGCTGTTGGTTTTTTCTTTAAAAAAAAAAGATTTTATTATTTATTTTTAGAGAGAGGGGAAGGGAGGGAGAAAGAGAGGGAGATAAACATCAACGTGTGGTTGCCTCTCATGTGGCCCCATTAGGGAACCGGCCTGCAACCCAGGCATGTGCCCTGACTAGGAATTGAACTGGTAACCATTTGGTTTGCAGCCCACGCTCAATCCACTGAGCTACACCAGCCAGGGCATGCTTTTTTCTAATCCAAGCAAAAGTACTGTGTAGGTGAGCAGGGTCCCTTGGGGAGGGAGTCGAGGCCTGGTGTCTATGGACGATGGACCCCAGACCTCGCCCAGGTGTTTTGCTCACTCCAGATAGACTGACATTGAATGCTTCATGAGGAGAGCAGCATGGGCGCTTGGAGTTGCAATTCAGTTAATTCAGAGAATGTGAAGATGCGAGCTAGTTCCCTCTTTGGGAACTATTTGTGTACAAGTTTGGGAACTATAGTTCCCAAAGAACTAGTTTTTTTGTCACAGCTTTTTTGAAATATAAATCACGTGCTATAAAATTCACCCTTTTAGAGGTACAGTCCAGTGGTTTTTAGTATATTCACAAGATTGTGCAACCATGACCACAGCCTAATTCCAGAGATTTTCTATCACTGCCCCAAGGAAACCCTCTCTCCTTTAGCAGTCAGTCACTCCCTGTTCTTCCTGACCCCCAGCCCCTGGCAAACACTAATCTACTTCCTATCTCTATGGACTTGCCTGTTCTGAACATATCATATTATGAAATCATTCAACATGTGGCCTTTTATGTCTGTCTGCCTTCTTCTACTGAGCATCATGTTTTCAAGGTTTGTGCATGTTGCAGCATCTACCAGAAAATCATTCTTTGTTATGGCTACAATATTCCATTGTGTGGATACACCACTTTTTTATACATTCCCAAGTTAATGAACATTTGGATTGTTATGAATAATTCTACTATGAACATTTGTGTACAAGTTTTTATATGGACATAGGTTTTCATTTCTTTTGGGACAGAAATCACTGGGTCACATGGTAACTTAGTGCTTAATCTTTTGAGGAACCGTCAGACTGTTTTCCAAAGCAGCTGCACCATCTGACATTCCCACCACAGGTGTGTGTGAGGTTCAATTTCTCCACATCTTCACTAACACTTGTTGTCGTCTGTCATTTTGATAATAGCCAACCTAGTGGGGATTAAGCATCTTGTGCTTTTGATTTGCACTTCCCTTATGATGCTGAGCACCTTTTCATATGCTCATTGGCCAGCCTTCTAAATTCTTTGGAGAAATGTCTATTCAAGATCCTTTGCCCATTCTTAAATTGGGTTGTATTTTATTGTTGATTTTTAAGAGATCTTTATATAATCCGGGTACAAGTCCCCTTTCAGATATAGCATTTGCAAATATTTTCTCTTATTTATGAGTTGTTGATATGACCTATTTCTTGTTCATCTTAAGTTTTTGGATGATTTATGTCTGCTAGAAATATATGAATTTTCCCCTAGATGTAATATTCAGATGAAAAGATGAATGGAGGGGGGTGGGCTGGGATGGGGGTAAAGGGCAGAAAACTGTACTTGAACAACTAAAATAAAAAAATAGAATATATATATATATATATATATATATATATATATATATATATATATAAAGAAAAGATGAAGGGAAAGAGAATCACTCTGTCACAGTAGCCTCCCTGCCCCCATGGCCTCCTACCCGGATCTTGCTGTTGAGGATCCTGTCACTGATGTCCTCATCGAAGCACTTCTGTGGGTACACATCGATGCAGTGAGTCTTCAGGTTGTGTTGGATCTGGGGGCCACACGCAGGTAACCTCAGCTCAGCCCATGCATTCTGCTCCCTCCCCACCTGCACCACCCCCGGCCTCACCCCAGGCACCCAGATCACCCTGCGCCTGAAGTTCTCTCGCTCCTCAATGGTCAGGCTGTCCGCCCGAGCGATCACGGGCACCACGTTCACAGTCCGGCATAGCCGCTGCAGGAACTCGATGTCCAGGGGCCGCAGGCTGCTCAGCCAGGGCAGTGATGGTGGTGACAGTGGCAGCAGCAAGTGTGTGAGTGAGGGGGTGCCAGCCCACAGCCCATGCCCGGAACCCCTTCTCTGCCTCCTCCTGCTCCTCTCTGCCCTGGCTGGCCCAACCACCTCACCAGTGCCCAGTGGGCGGCACGAAGTATACACAGCAGTGCACCCGGGTGTCGGGGATGTGGCGCTGGCGGGTGATGAGGATCTCTTCCTGCAGGTACTGCTCATACTGTGCATTGATGTAGCCCAGGATGGGGTCCCAGCTGGGGCAGGAGATGGATCTGACTTCAGGACTGTGCCCAGGAGCCCCACCTGTATCCCTGAGTTCTTTGGGTGGTCACCCCTACCGATGACCAATTAACAAGTTCACTCAGGGCGCAGGATCTTTGGTCTTATACAACTTGAGGTGCTTGAGCACCCAAGTACACTCTCCACCCCAACTCCCCCACCCTCGTTCCCTAGCATCATCAGAGAGGTCCCCTTGCCGTTCTCAAAGTTGAGGCTCAACTTCCTTGTCTATAAAATTGGGACAATAAGAACACCTACTTTGGGCTGGGGGAGTGAGCATTAAACAAGAGAAATTGCTGTTGGCCTGGTTCAAACCACCGTGGACTTTTGCCTGATTCTGGTAAGGATTTCCTAACTCCACTCCCTGGGCCCCTTCCCTGTGTGGGCTGTTTTCAACAGCAGTCAAGAAGGTCCTTCCAAAAGCAGGAGTTAGATCATATCCTTTTTCTGCTCAACTTCCAGGAACTGAACAAAAGCCAAAGTCCTTACATTGCCCTACAAGGCCCTATACCACCCTACCAATGCTCCCTGCCTACCCTCCCTTCTCCTCTCCCTATTGCTCTTGCCCTGCCAGCCACACCAGCCCACCTACCTCAGAGCCCTTGTACATGTCACCCTCAGCCTTGAACACTTGTTTCCCCATGTCCACACGGTTTATTCTCTCACCTCCTGGAAGTTTGCACCCAAATTCACCTTTTCCTGGAGGTCTTTCTTGTTCACTATTTAAAATCGCCACCCCTACAGCTCTGTACCCCTTTCACTCTCAGAAATGTCCTGTTTGGATGATAGAGTTCAGGCTCACTCTCTGTATAACTGATTATTTTGTTCCTCTTCCTTCACCCCTGTGGCAATGTAACTTCCATGTAGGCTAGGATGTTCTTCTGTCTGGTTTTTTGCCGTGCCCGCAGTTCTAGAAGAGAGCTCGCATGTAGTAAGTGCTCAGCGAAGTATCTTGTGCAGTGTCGGCTTCACAGGAGGGCGAATGGAGCACAGGGCTCTGTATTTAGAAGGACCATGCTTGGTTGAATGTTCTGTGGTTGTGATCTTACAATTCTTGATAATTAAAAATCAATTTTATTGATTATGTTATTATAATTGTCCCAATTTTTCCCCATTTATCCCTTTCCACCCGGTACCCACCTTCCCTCCAGCAATCTCCACCCCACTTAGTTTACATCCATGGGTCACACATGTAAGTTCTTTAGCTTCTACATTTCCTATACTATTCTTAACCTCCCCCTGGTCTAAAATAGGTCTATTTTGTACCTACCATTTATGCTTCATATTCCCTCTACCTTTCCCCCATTCTCCCTCTTCCCCTCCCTGCGGATAACCCTCCATGTGATCTCCATTTCTGTGATTCTATTCCTGTCCTGGTTGTTTGCTTAGTTTGCTTTTGTTTTTTAGATTCAGTTGTTGATAGTTGTGAATTTGTTGCCCTTTTAATGTTCATAGTTTTGATCTTATTTTTCTTTTTCAACATTTTATTTATTTATTTATTTAGAGAGAGAGGGGAAGAGACCTGGCCTGCAACCCAGATATGTGCCCTGACTGAGAATCGAACCAGCAACCTTTCAGTTCATAAGCCGGCACTCAGTCCCCTGAACCACATCAGCCAGGGCAACTCTCCTTTTTCTTAAATAGGTCCCTTTAACATTTCATGTAATAATGGCTTGGTGATGATGAACTGCTTTAGCTTTACCTTGTCTGGGAAGCACTTTATCTGCCCTTCCATGTTACACTTCATCTTAGTTAAAAGGCTGAGGAGCGATCTGCCCTTCTATTTTAAATGATAGCTCTGCCGGATAGAGTTATTTAGGTTATAGGTCCTTGCTTTTTATCACTTTGAATACTTCTTGCCAGTCACTTCTTGAGTGCAAAATTTCTTTTGAGAAATCAGTTGATAGTTTTATGGGATCTCCTTTGTAGGTAACTCTCTGCTTTTCTCTTGCTGCTTTTAAGATCCTCTTTGTCTTTAACCTTTTGCATATTAATTATGATGTGTCTTGGTATGGTCCTCTTTGGTCCAACTTGTTTGGGACTCTCTGTGCTTCCTGAACTTGTATGTCCACTTCCTTTGCCAAACCAGGGAAGTCTTCTTTCATTGTTTTTTCAAATAAGTTTTCAATTTCTTGTTCTTCCTCTTCTCTTTCTGGCACCCCTGTGATTTGAATGTTGGTATGTTTAAAGTTATCCCAGAGATTCCTAAGCTTATCCTTGATTCTATGAATTCTTTTTTCTTCTTGCTGTTCTGATTGAATGCCTTTTCCTTCCTTGTGCTCCAAATCGTTGATTTGATTATCAGCTTCATCCTCTCCAGTACTGGTTTCCTGAATATTTTTCTTTATTTCACTTAGTGTAACCTTTATTTCTTCCCTTATGTTTTTGCTGTACTCAGTGAGTTCTCTGAGCATCCTGATCATCATTGTTTTGAACTCTGCATCTGATAAGTTGGCTATCTCTGTTTTGTTTAGTTCGTTTTCTGGGGTTTTGTTCCATTCTTTCATTTGGGCCATATTTCTTTGTCTCCTCAATTCAGCAGCCTCCCTGTGTTTGTTTCTATATATTAGGTAGAGCTTCTTTGACTCCCTGTCTTAGAAAAGGCACCTGTAAATTGTGTGGGGGGAGCCTTAGGTAATCGCCAGGGCAGGGCAACCTGCTTCACTGCTTTGTGGTTCTCTGTGTGTGTGTGTGTGTGGGGGGGCGGTGCTTGGAGAGGGGCAATGCTGCCGCCTGGCTTCTGGAGGTTTGTCTAGCACTTGCCCTGATTCCAGTCACTTCACCCACTTCCCGTGTGTGACTGGCACCCTTCCAGCTGTTCCCTAGTGGTGAAGCCCAGAGTGTGTGGGTTTGGGCATGTTTTAAGTCCATTCGGGCCCTTTAAACAGACTCTCCTCAAAGTCCAGCAGTGTCTTCTGCCACCACAACCCCCACTGGTTTTTGCAGCCACAAGTTATGGGGATCTATCCTCCCAGTGCTGGAACCCTGGGCTGTGTGGTCTGGCCTGGGGCTGAGATACCTCGATCCCAATGTATCTCTCTTGATTTTTATCTACACATGTGAATGTGGGACTGCCCATTCTGCTACTGCCACCTCTCCACGCCACACTGCATCTCTGTGCCTCTCTGCACATCTCAGTGACTCTGCCCCTCCTACCCATCTGGTTTCTTTAAATCCTTGTGGTTTCTTTAAATCCTTGGTTGTTGGACTAGTTTTCTGACAGTTCTGGTTGTTATTTGTTTTGAGATGTAGTTGCAGTTCTCTCTGTGGTTGTGCAAGGAGGCAAAGCGTGTCTATCTATGCCTTCATCTTGACTGGAAGTCCAATTCTTGATAATTTTTGAACAAGAGCCCTCACATTTTCATTACACTGGGTCCCACAAATTAGGCAGCCAATGCTGATTTTGTGTGTATGTGTGTGTCTCACTGAGAGCCTTGAACACCTCTGCGAGGTGGGTGTCATCATTTCCAAGTTAGAAAGAAGGAAACTGAGACTCAGAGAACTTCTGTGACTAGTCCTAGGTTGGGAAGCTAGAAAGTGGTCTAACCTAGGGGTCCTGACTCCGGAGTGTGGGCTTCTAACCCCTGCTATGTCATAACCTTTATTGAGTGCTTACTGTGTGCCAGACAGCAAGCTAAAACTTGACATACTGATGCCCTTTGATCTTGGAGGGAGAAAGGCATACATTCATTATGCAGACAAATAAACTGAGGCTCAGGGATTACAGTCAGGTTGTTCCAGGGCTGAGATATTTCCCAGGGGCTGGAGGGGCAGGGACCAGGGCGACCAGGGCTCAGCCCCACTCCAGAAGACCCACCACTTGTCGTTGTTGATCTGGTCCCCGAAGCCAGGCGTGTCGGTCACAGTCAGCTTGAGCTTTATACCCTTCTCCTCGATGACTGTGGAGGGAGCGTGCAGAGAGGAAGGGATTGGACCTGGTTGGGGCAGGGTGAGGATGAGGGTGAGGCTGGGGGTCTCACTCACCATGGGTCACCGAGTGCAGCTGTAGTGTCTGGGGCATAGGCCCCTGCCCCAGGCCTGGTGGGGTGGACTTCCACATCTTGGACTTGAAGAGTGTGTTCACCATCGTGGACTTGCCCAGCCCACTCTGCCCTGGGAGTAACCACATGACAGCAATAATGGTGGACATTTTAGGCAGTGTTTCTCAAACTCTGAAGTAAAACTTTTTAGAAAGTGAACTGTTTTCTAAGTATAACATAAATATAGAAAAGTGCATGCTACCTTAAGTGTCCACCTCCGTGATTACCCTTTTTCTTATGAGGTAAAATTCATATAATAAAAGAATTAACCAGTAACCATTTAAAGTAAACAATTCAGTAACATTTAGTACATTTGTAGTGTTGTGCAGCCACCACCTCTGTCTAGCCCCAAAACATTTTCATCACCCCCCAATTAAAGTATAAAGCAGTCATTTTCCATCTCCTCCCCAGCCCCCAGAAACCATTAATTTACTTTCTGTCTCTATGGATTTACCTATCTATATATTTTATATGAATGGATTCATGCAATATTTATCTTTTTATGTGTTTGGCTTCTTTCACTCAGCTTAAAGTTTTCAAAGTTCCTCCTTTTTTTAAAAGAGAAGATTTTATTTATTTATTTTTAGACAGAAGGGAAAGGAAGGAGAAAGAGAAGGAAAGAAACATCAGTGTGTGGTTGCCTCTCACATGCTACCCCCACTGGACACCTAGCCTGCAACCCAGGCATGCGCCCTGACTGGGAATCGAACCAGCAACCCTTTTGTTCACAGACTGGCACTCAATCCACTGATCCTCACCAGCCAGGGCCCATCCATGTTGTAGTATGTATCATCTCTTCATTCTTTTTCATGGCCAAATAATATTCCATTGGATGGAAAAACCACAGTGTGATTATCCATTCATCCATTGATGGGGAGTTCAACAAGTTTTTATAAACTGAACAACCCATATACACAGCACAAGATCACGAAACAGAACACTTAGCTCCCCCAGGCCTACTCATGCCCCCATCTCAGTGACTATTAACCCAGTCCCCCAGGGACAGCTGTTCTCCTGACTTCTATCAACAGGGTGCAGCTTTGCCCACCCTTGACCTAGGGAATCGCCCAGCATGTGCTCTTTTGTGTCTGGCTTCTTTTGCTACTTGGTGAGATTCACCCATCCTGCCTGTGGGGTGTGAGGTGCTTCTCCAACTCTGTGGACTATGTCCCCCAGTAGGAAACATCCTACTTTACAACGCAGGACACGCCTTTGTGTATATTACTTAAATTGTCCTTAGGGTTGTGCTGTCCAATACACCAGCCACACCTGCTATTGCAATCTGCAAAATGGCAGATCTGAATTGAGATGCGCCCTCAATCGAAAATACAAACCAGGTTTTGCAGACTTGGTATGACATAAAGAATGTAAAAGGTCTCACAATTTTTATACAGAGTACATGTTGAAATGATAGCATTTTGGAACATATTGGGTTACATCAAATAGATGATTAAAATTAATTTCTCCTGTTTTACTTTTTTAAAGGTGGCTACTGGGAAATTTAAAAATTACATATGTGGCTCATGTTACATTTCTATTATACTGCTGCCATGGAATAACACCCGTAATTGGTGATACACATTCTGATATTTTGGGTCCTGTTGTCTTTAGTTTGTTTTGTTAAACTAATTTTTGACCTACAAAATTAACTGGGCATGTATAAAAAAGCAATTCCAGATAAGCTGACACATGGAGGATCAATGAAACCCCAGGCATTATGCTAAGTCAAATGAAGAAACTGAGGCAGAGAGGGGTCAGGGACTGTGCCCAAGATCACACCTTGGTGGGTTGGTGAGTTTAGGGCCAGGACCAGGATCTGAGTGCGGGCACTCACCACATCCTGCCTGAGCATCCCCTTTTATTGCTGTTTGGTTTTGGCTGGAGTTTCATAGGCGATTTTTGTCGTTTGACAATTCAGTGTTTCCCAGATTTTCAACTACACCACCCCTGTGAGGTACTTCTGTAGGCCCCCTTATAACAGATGTGGAGCCAGAGGCCCCAAGAGGTGAGACAACATGCCCTGGCCCATGGTTCTGTCCTCCTGTGAGCCCCTGCCCCTCACTCACCCACCACCATGATGTTGAACTCAAAACCCATCTTCATGGCCTTGATCCTCAGTTGGTCCAGCACGGCCTCAATGCCCACGAAACCAAACATCTCACAGGGCGGGGTCCTGGGGCTGGAGGCCCTTGATGAGCAGGGAGAGGGGGATCGCCTCAGGGGGTCCATGGGGCAAAGGGCACAACAATGCCTGTCATCTGGGTGAGGTGGGGAGAAGAAGATTGCTGGGGCTCCAGAGGGAGACTACCTGAGTTCTCACTTTCCAACCCTGGCTCCTTAGCTCTGCTTCCAGACACTCCCCGACATTAATTTCCCTAATCTTTCTAACCCCCAAGCCCCCAGGGCCCAAGGGCTGTGGTGAGAGGTGCCCTGGGGAGCTGCCCCTGGAGGGAGACCGAACTCCATTCCCAACATGCACCAGTCCCAGAGATCTGCTCCTCCCCTAGCTCAGCTCCCACTCCTGACCCACCTATGGCCCAGGCAGACTCTCATCTCAGACTCTTCCCCAGCAAAGCCCAGGGGCCAGACCTATGGGGGACAGAGAGAAAGAAGCAGCCTCGTATGTGCACCCTGGGTTCCTGTGGGAACTTTAGGGGGTGCCCCGTCCTGGTAGATTCTGGTGTTTGTAGTGAGGGGGAGGGGAGAGGATGACAGTTAACTGAAGAATCAGAGCCCCACCCGCTCCCTGTGACCCCACTGGGGGGATCCCCTACAGCAGGGAGCGGAGCCCACCGGCAGAGACAGGCAAGCTGCTCCTCGAGGCCTTTTCAGGACACTACCCTGTAATCCTCACAATGACTCTGGCCTAGCACTATAGATAGGAACCCGAGGTGCCCAGGGCAGCTTTGTTGCCCAAGGTCAGCTAGATGGTATGAGTGACAAAGCTGGGCTTCATTCAGCCAGCCTCCCTGGCTTCCAAGTTCGTGCCTCTTAACCACTCTGCAAAGTTAGGACCTAGGGCCGGAAAGCAGAACATCCATGTGTTTTCTTTGGTCTGTCCACTGCTGGCACCACTGTTTTAAATTGGTAGCATTGAAAAACCAAGGCATTAATTTAGTAAATGTTTACCCCATACTTAGTCTGAGCATGACATTGTTCATGGGGCCTGAGTAGGGCAACGTGTTTAATAATCATCACAGCCCTATGAAACAGGTGCTGTTACTATACCCAGTTTATAGATAAGAGAGTCAAGGGGGTTGATCGAGGTCACACAGTGAGGAAGTGGCAGAGATGAAATCTGAGGCCATGTGCTCATCTCCTTCAGCCTCTTTACTTGTTCACGCAAACATATATATTTCTAATGTATCTTAGAGATTGCAAGCCCTGGCAACTCTGGGCCTAGCCCACAGCTAACTCAAGCTGCCCTCTTTGGCTGGGCCACGTGCTCTTCAGTTTGCGTAGTCCTCACCCGTCCCTGCTGCTCCGTGATGTTTTTTACACCAAGTCCACCTCACTCACTTCTTTCTCACCTGTTTCCTGGCGGTTGCATTTGCAAGCCCTAAGCAATCCTCTGTCTAAGATGTTGATAAATAATTCTGATAGTATACAGGTTTTAGGTTTTGCAGATCATAAGATCTCTGTTGCAACTACTCTTCGGCTGTGAAAGCAGAAAATTAAAGGGAAGGGTGTGACTGTATGCCATTGAAACTATTTACTGACCCCTACTGTATCCACTGGGACTCACCAACTCTGTCCCAGTCCACTCACTTAAACTATCTTGTGCCCCAACCAGCCTTTTGTCCCTCTCTGCTCACAGCCTTCTATTCCTCCATCTTCTATACATCTGACAAGAGGCTTAACCTTCACTCTCAAGGCTTGGAGGCTGGGAGTGGGCTGGGCAGGGCCTGGGGCAGGAGGATTGGGATGGAGCCTGCCCTGAACACAGTTCCATTCCCAGCAGAAAAAAAATCTCTCAGCCCTGGCTGGTGTGGTTCAGTGGATTGAGTGCCGGCCTGAGAACCCGAGGGTCACTTGTTTGATTCCTGGTCAGGGAACATGAGTGGGTCACAGTTCGGGTCCCCAGTGGGGGCCATGTGAGAGGCAACCACACAGTGATGTTTCTCTCCCTCTCTTTCTCCCTCCCTTCCCTTCTTTCTAAAAACAGAGAAATAAAATCTTTAAAAAATTTCTCAAGTTATAGCTCCACAGCTCTTGAGGGATTCGGCAAGGCTGGCCTCATTAAAGCAAATGAGAACTTACGTGCAGATGACCAAAGAGTGCCGGGAACACATGGACTGACCTTAAATAGGGTCACATTCTGCTTCTGGGAATGTCTCCTAAGGAAATAAGCCTTTCTGCAGAGAAAGCACTGTTTCTAGGAAAACCATCACATGTGAGTGATGTAGAATTCTGAAAAATGTTGGGAAGAAAGCCTCGGTGGGCACCCCTATGGGTACCCATAGGGATTGTGAACTGGAGGGTCAGGTTTGCAGAAAGTGGCAGGCATTTTGCAAGACACTCCTGGCTGCGTTGATTGGGAGAAGCAGAGGGTGAAGTGGTCTGCGCAGTGTGAGGTTGGCGGGTGAGCCCAAATGTATACTGAGGACAAAGAACTGGAGGGAATCACAGCCACAAGTTGAGTGAGATAAACACACAGTCACTTAGTGCCTGTTTTCTCGTGTTTGTCATTGTGTTACTGAAACTTTGATGTCGATTATTTCGGTCAATCCTCACAACAAGTAGGGCTGGGCGATACTGTTCTCACACACGTCTTACAGATGAGGAAATCTAGGCAGAGAGGGGTCAAGGACCATGCTCCAGGTCACACGCTGGTGGGTGTTAAGAGCTGGGACCAGGTCCAAGTTTGGGGGGTCTGACCTGCCTGATCCACAACTCCATCATTGCCCTTTTGGAGTCTAGGGGCTTCTTGGGTGGTTTTGTCTTTTAACACCTTGGAGTTTCCCAGATTTTCTCTAATAAAAAGGCTTCATGTTTGTGATGGGAATGATAGACAAGAGACAGGGCACCCAGGGAGGAGTCTGGGCAGTGTGAAGCCCGTGGGGAGGGAGGAGGCTGTGGGCCTTCTGACCACCCAGCCAGGCCAAGGGGGAGGGGCAGGGGCTGCAGTTTTTGGCTTCCTTCCCTGTTTTTCCAACGGAGATAAAATTCGCACAGCGTGAAATTAACTGATAGCCATTTTGTAGTAAACGGATTAGTGGCATTTAGTATATTCACAATGTTGCTAAACCACCTGTATCTAGTTGCAAGACAAGTTAATCATCCCAAAAAGAAACCTTATAACCACTAAGCACTCACTTCCCCACCTCCTATTCCCTGGCAACCACTATTTCATGGGTCTAAGGATTTGTCTGTCCTGGACATTTCACATAAATGGAGTCACACAATATGTGGCCTCTGTGACTAGCCCCTTTTACATGGCATCATGTTTTTGAGGCTCCTCCACGTTGTAGTTCGTGTCAGTGCTTCCCTCCTTCTTGTGAATAGTATTCCACTGCACAGACGGACCACATCTTGTCTATTTACCAGTGGACAGACACTTGGGTTGTTTCCACTGTTTGGCTGTTGTGATTACTCCTGCTGTGAAGAGTGGTGTACAGTCTTTGAGTACTTGTTTCCAGTCATCCTTGGTTTATACCTAGGTGTAGAGCTGCCAGGAGCTGCCAGACTGTTTTCCACAGTGGCCTCACCTGTCCCCTGAAGAGAACACCTGCAAGAGAACATTCCAGTCATTTCAAAATTACCCTCCCTCTATGACAGGAATCTGAGATCTCGGAACGAGATGGAGGGAATGAAGGTAGGGTGTAAGATGGGGATCACAGCAAAGGAAACCCCGTGACATGATGGTCAAGGGCTCTGGAAGCCGAATGCCTGGGTCCCAGTTCCGGCTTTTCTGCTCACTGGGTGTGGCTGGCAAAATCATGGCCCCTTAAGATATTTCCATCCTAATCCCTGGAACCTGTGAATATATTATTTTAAGTGGCAAAAAGGGTCTTTGCAGATGTGATTAAGAATTTTGCTGGGGACAAGGGTGAAAGAATCAAGCAAAAAGGCAAAAGGACTCATGGACATGGACAACAGTGTGGTGATTGCAGGGGGAAGAGAGTATAAGGTGGATAAATGGTAATGGAAAAAATACAATTAAACAAAAGAATTTTGCTGGGGAGATAATCCTGGGGGCTAATGTAATGACAGGGTTCCTTATAAGAGAAAGGCAGGAAGGTAGAGTCAGAGAAGATGTGAGGACGGAAGCAGAAATTAAAGTGATTGGGCTGGAGCATGAACCAAAGAATGTGGCCTCTAGAAGCTGGAAAAGGCAGGGAATGGCTTCTCCCCTAGAGCCTCTGGAAGGAACACAGCCCTGCCAACCCATCTGCACTCCAACCTCCAGAGCTGTGAGGTGATAAAATTGTATTGTTTTAAGCCACCAAGTTTGTGGCAGTGTGTTATAGCGACAAAAATAAATGAATCCTTGCTCTGGCTGCTGTGGCTCAGTGGACTGAGTGCTGGCCTGCAAACCAAAGGGTCGCCTGTTCGATTCTCAGTCGGGGCACATGCCTGGGTTGTGGGGGGCGCAGAGGGTGGGTGGTGCGTGAGAGCCAATGACACGTCGATGTTTCTCTCCCTCTCTTTCTCTCTCTCTCAAAATAAATGAATAAAACATTCTTTTTTTTTTTTAAAGAAAAGAATCCACTAGAAATGTGACTTGAGCTGGTGTCTGAGGTTCTCAAAGCTCCAGTTTTCACATCTGTAAAATGGAAATAGCAATAATATCCACTGCAGGATGGCCATGGGAAATAAATGAGGTGATGTCACATGTATAGCCTAACATTAGCTGTCATGTTTTTCCCTGCTAAACCATAAGCACTACAAGAACAAGAACTTGAGTCATTCTCGTTTATAGCCAACTTCAAGTGCTGAGCAGTCTCTGGCCCCTTGTGGGCCTGGACACATCTGTGCTGTACAAAAAGGCAGGAGTGAGAGCTACCTCACCGGACAGGGTCAGGGCTGGCAGGGTTAGGGGCCTCAGGCCCCTAGTTCTGGGGAAAAGTTCACTTGAGAGATAACCAGAGGGTTATTGTAAGGATTAGAACAGATAAAATAGGTATCCAAGACTTCTAGCATGGTGTCAGGCATACCCCAGCTGCCCAAGGAAGGGTGGTGAAATGGACACAACTTTTCCTTCCCTCCCTTCCCCTTTCTCCTTTTTACCTTCCTTCCTCCCTCCATCTTCCTCTTTTCTTCATTCCCAAAGTCAACAGCAGCCTAGTGACCACTGTCCTGGCCTGCTTGTATGATCTACTGAGAAAAAGTGGAAACGCCCTGGGAGAAGGAGGCTGACAGACCTGTGGCCTCCTCCCGAGTCCCACAGTATCACAGGCAGGAAGCACACCTGCTGGGACACAGGCCCCACCCCTCCTGATTTCCGACAAGGGGGGGGGGAGTGGGGCTGGTTGCCAAGGCCTCAGGTATAGTGGATCCGGAAGCAGGAAGCAGTCAGTGCTCCCAGGAGTTAGGACCTGCCTGGCTGGGGATCTCGGAGGCAGGTTGGGTCTAGGTGTGGGGCTGCTGGGGGGCTGGGAAGGGGAAGGGAGTGCCCAGGCCAGGTTCAGGGCCAAGAGAAGGGATGAGCAAGAAGAGTGGAAGAGAGTCTGGGGCAGGAACTGGGGCCCAGAGGGAAGGTGTGAAAGGGGCAAGGACTGGACTGTGGAAGGCTTGTATGCGGCCCAGCCCCAGAGGAGCCCAGGGCTCTAAGGGGCTCCCTATGGGGCTAAGGCAGGTGGCACCCACAACCCTCCAGCTGAGATGGACAACCTGGAGGAGCTGGAGTCCACAGCAGAGGAAGTGCTGGGGAAACTGAGGAGCCACAAACTGTTCCAGTCCATGTGGGACATGGCTGCCTTTATTATCTTCCTCCTCTTCCTGGGTGAGTGTGGTCTCTGCCTCTGGCTCGTCAGCCTCCCATGCCAGGCCCTAGTCACAGGGCCATGTCTGGACACCTGTCCCACCCCTAGGCACTGTGTTGCTCCTGCTGCTGCTTGCTTGCCTCCACTGCTGCTGCTGCTACCGCTCCTCCAGATCCCAGAAGGTGAGAACCAAGCAGGTGAGACTCGGGCCGGAACTGCACTGAGGTGGAGGAGGAGTTTTGGAGAAGCTGCTGAGCCTCCTCTAGATGGGAGTTGGCAGGGAACTGAAGCCCACCAAATCCTCTGTGCCTCTCTTACAGGTAAAGCCGATGGGAGTGAGTAACTTGGCTCTGGAACCTTAATGAGGCGAGTCTTCCAGCCCCTCTGCTCCATGTCCTGCTGGGTAACAGTAACAAGGTCTTTTCTGCCCAGAGCTTGAGTCTGAAGCGTGTTGTGTTCTAACCTCCCACCAAGGGGTGAGCACTGCAGGCACTCACTGCTCCGTCCGGTGCCTACCTGGTCCCTCATAGACTTTGGCCAGCATGACTGTCGCCAGGAAACCTTAATAAGTTGCTGGAGGTCACTCAGCAACTACCAATGGGAGGGGAAGCTGGGCTCAAACTTGGGGCCCCAAACCCCAGGAAACCTAGCCCTTGTCACTATTCAACTCAGTCCCTCAGCAGCCAGAAGGACCCTCTCAAAGGTGGCGTGAATAGGCCAGGGGCTCAGTCACTGGGAACTCCATCCAGCTCCTGACAATCAGAGGCCCCCCCAGTGTGGTCCCCACTAAGACAGACGAGACAGATGTCCAGGCAAAATTGGATAACCTTTATTTCTCGGAGACCCTGGTGGGGTTGCTGAATAAACAGTCAAGGGCACCCCAGCTCATGGTAGGTGGCCTCTGTCTGCCCTTTTCTCCTTCTTCCTTCCCAATTCACAGCTTAGGGTCACCACCCACCCCTCACCTTCCAGCGGGAAGGGGTGTGTAGCTGCCCCTCACCATCCTGGGGGGCAGCTCAACAGGAAGGCAGAGAAACAGCGAGGAAGGAGTACCCTGGGCTGGGCTCCACCTTGAGTCCAAAGGGCAAGGCTTGGAATGTGGGCCACCTCTTGACCCCACCTTCCTGACCCACCCCTATCCAAAACAAAAAGCAAGTCAGCCTCCCTTCATCCCAGAGGTTCCTGTGTTCACTCCCATCTGTGCAAGTGTGATGGGCAGAACAGGCAAGAAGGGAAGTAAACTGCCCATAGTGCTGGCTCTGGCCTGTAATCCAAGGGGTGTGTGTGGTGGGGGCGGGGACACCCTGCGTAGGGGCCACTTCTCAGGGGGAACAGCTCTTGGGTGCTCTGCTTAGAAAGGCTTGTAGCTCCAGTAGCTGGAGAACACCGAGATCTAGGAAGGAAGGTTGGGGGGACATGGTGAGTGGTGGCGCCAGGGGGGCCTGGCCCCTGTTGTACCCTGTGACTCAGGTGAGATTTTGAGGTTATCCAAGGGCAATGTGTCAGGGAGCAGGCACTGTTGCCCAGCAGCCCATCTGGCTGGTGTGTGCAGAGGGCACAAAAGACCTTAAGATTTGAAGGTGCTTTGGAGGTGAGACAAGAGACCTTGGAATGCCCCCAAAATTAAGGGTCTAAGCAGCCTGTTTCTGGGCTGGCCTCATCTGTCTAAGACTGATCAGCCCAGACCTCACCACCCCCATGTGCCCACCTTATCTTTGAGCTGCTGGCAGAGCTGCAGGGAGACGGTGAAGAAGACAAGGGCATCATTGAGCCACGGGATGACGGACTCCACTTTGTGCACGTGGCTCACTTCCAGACGCTGGGAGCCCCACTCACTGAAGGGAGACAAGGGTCCCTGAACTCCCCAGCCTCTGAGGTACAGAGGGCACTCAAGGGCACCCCTCCCAACAGCATACTTACAACATGGCCCCAGGGCTGTGGAGCACAGAGCCTCCAGCTGGGCGGAAGTTCTAGGCAGAAGAGCACCAGCCCTGGTCAGGCCCTTGGGGCTACAGGGCATGGGCTGGTGGAAGTGAGGGGTTGGAGGTTGGCAGGGTCCTGCTCACCTTGGTGGAATTGGGCTGCAGGGTGTGCAGCTGGTACACGGTGAGACAGAGCTTGTTAAGGTTGATGTAGACGTTGACCAGCAGATCAGAGGGCAACGCAGGGGCAAACATACGCTGGGGGGCAGGCAGGCAGGTGGGATGAGGGCAGTGCAGGCAGAAGTCCCCCAAGAACCACCTGGGGGGACTTCTGCCCTCATCTTACAAACTGGGGCATCTAGACTCTTCCCATGTGCCCTGGGTAACTTCTTGCCCTGCCAGGCTTAGAAACTGCTGACTCAGACCAGGGGTGCTGTATTTGGGGAGGGGGGGCACACAGGATGAGAGCTGAGGACTCTATCCCAGAAAACTGCATAGACACAGAACTACTGATGACAATTTGGGGCACCCCGTGTCCCTTTTCTAGGGGACCCACTCTCCTGGACCGAGGCACTGACCGTGAGGCCGCTGGCAGCAATCTCAGGCAAAGTGAGGGTGGCTGGAGTGGTGAGCCGGTTGCGAGCTCTAGTCAGTTGTAGCATTATGGCGTCCATCAACTAGAGGGAGAGGGCTGGTCACAGCTGCTGCAAGGGCAGTGGGCCTGGTTCTGATCCCATCCCCCTGACTCCAGCATTGGGGAGCAACAAAGTGGGGTAGTTCCCAGCTCCTGTCCTGGTGGTCCTGGTCTCAGAGCTGGAACTGTACCCTAAAGCAGGGGGCTTGTTAAAAATTCAGGTAATTGGGCTCTAGCTGGGGGAGGAGGGTAGGACGTCTGGTGAACCACCCATCCAGGAGCTTGTATTGCATGGGATTCTAGAGGTGGGTCCAATGGGAAATGAGATTCCAGGAGTTAAGTCCCAGGGGCATGAGGACTTGGTAGTTGGAGGTAGAGGCAATGAAGGAACGTAGAAGAAAATGCCCTAATCTAGCTAGGGTTCAAAGGGCAAGGGAGAGCTTCCTGAAGGAAGCAATGAGACAGCTGAGTGGATGCCTTAAGTCAGGTATCAACCTCATTTCCACAGGTGAAAACACAGACTCTGAAGGGCAAGGTCATATAGGTAGTGAACAGTGGAACTATGTAGAACTCATCCTTCTCCTTTACCATGGACCAGAGTCCTGGCTTGGACTCCTTAGAGGCCCAGCTTCCACCGCTTCCAGCTGTGGCTGTAGGTACTAGGATGACCTAGGCAAATCTGTTGGGTGGAGGCATATGGGCTGCAGCTTACACCCCCCAGGGCAGTCTTCTGGGAGGGACCTCAGTCCATCTAGTTCCAAGCTTCATATGAAGAATCAGAGGTCCAGGGAGGGTAGGTGAACCGGCTAAGGACACACAGCAAGTCTGGGCATCCAGACTCAAGTTTTTCCTCCATGCTTTGTGAACCAACTTTGTTTTTTTTTTTTCCTTCCTACTGCTAGTAGCTACTATTTACAAAGCACTTATGAGGGGCTGCTTTACCTGCATTATCACAGTTAGTAGTCACTACATCTTGTCTCCCTTTTACAGGGAAGGATACTGAGGCACAGAGTGGCTAAGTAAGTGACTTGAGGTTGAACAGCTTATAGCAAAGGCCCTGGGATCAGAACCCAGGTCTGATTCTGGAGCTGTGAGCCATCTGACTGTGGCTGAACAGACATGTGTGCATTGAGAGATGAAGAATCAACTGTCAGCTATGCCTGAGGATGTGGGGGCAGAGTCCTCCAGGGACCCAGTCAGCAGTCAGGCAGAGTACTCCAGTTTCCCAGTGTGGGAAACTTGGCTCCCTTATCCCTGCAGGCAGCTCACCTTAAGGACCTCTGCTCCTGTCCTGAACTGGTAGCTGTCATCCCGGTTGTTGAGAAGGTAAATGGCTTGGCTCACGTGGTTCCTGGCATCCTGGATCTGAAAACAGTGCCACTCTGTGGTCAGTGGGCTGGGGCCCAGCAGGGAGAAGTGCCAGATTCACAGGAGCTATGGTCTCACAGCTCTAGCCCATGGGCCCACACTCTGAAGGGCTGTCATCCTTGGAGGGGTGGGTGGGTGCTGCTTGCATGACATTTCCCCCACGCAGTTCCATAACTATGTGCTTCCTGCCCTGGCTGGGTGCTGGGCACAAGGCACAGACTAAGGCGGGCTTGGTTCCTGGCCTCATGTAGCTCACTTTCTAAAGGAGGACAGATGGGTAACACAGTAAAGGCACAAGATAACAGACTTCGTGGCTTGCACAAAAAAATAAACAGGGGGATGAAGGGAGATCAGGGAGCCTCTTTACATGGCACTCAGAGGAGGCCCCAGGGAGGTGACTCTTGAGCTGACATTCATTACTCTTGTCATGAGAAAAGCTGGTGGAGAGGATTCCAGGCAGTGAGACAAGAATGAGCAAAGGCGCAGAGGTGGAGACTGCTGGTGGCCAGTTATGGGTGAGCAAAAGCTGGGGCCCAGTCACGTAGGAGTTGATAGGGAGCATGGATTTTGTCCTCAAGATCCATGGGAAGCCCATGGAAGCATGGGAAGGGAGTGACTTGTTCAGGGGGAAGTTCCTGTGCCTTTGGCTCGGGAGTATAGACAGGTTCACTGCCCACAAATCTAGTCTCTGGAGCCCCAGGCCCCACCCACCCCAGCTTGGCTGCTAGGAAACACTGTACCAGGCTTGCTGTAGCAGCAAATCCTCAGTGTCCAGCCCCTGGAGGCCTTAGTACCACTGTACAGGCCTGCCTGCCTCTGCCTGCCCTTGTGGCCTGAGCTCTGGTCAGGGAAGATCCTGGTTACCTGCTGCAACTTCCACTGCTTGTCCTCCCGGAAGGCAAAATGCAGCAACTGGTTGTTCCGGGGCATCTTCAGGTTCACATCCTAATGGGTGAGAGGGGTATAAGCTGGGCAAAGGGGATGCCCTTAGGCTTTCGGCCACTCTGAGCCTTTAAGCTGGGGGGCTGAAATAGTGGTGGTTTAGGCCCCAGACACTTCTAGGGAGTAGGGGGATGGACTCCCAACACCATGGCCATTTGGGGGTGAACAGGGAGCTCAGGAAACAGGAACTCAAGCCCAAGAGAAATCACAAAGGGAAAGAGACCAAGAATGAGGAAGGTAGCCTTAGCTGGAAGGAGGTATGTGACTGGGCAGACAGAGAATATCTTCACAGGCCAATGGACTGAATACCTACCCGTGAAGGAGAGGGACCTTCCCCCACGCCCTGGCACCTGGCACAGGGTTGGGTGCAGATGGAGCTCAGATGCTGGCTGCTTCCACTTGGATCTGGGGTCAGCCTAATCCTGCCAATGCCCATGCTTCACTGGGCCCAGACTCAGGGCTGGACCATTTACAAAGCATCCCCTTTCTGCACATCTTACAGAAACCACACACCAATCTCGTGAAAAGGTTATTGTCATTTTATAAGGAAACTGAGGCTCAGAAGGGTCAAGAATCCTGCCCAGCGTCACACAGCCAGCTGGTGGCAGAGCTAAGCAGCAGGCTCCCACGCTCTTCCTCACTGGCTTCTCCAGCAACAAGGAAAGGGGGGAGGGGCCAGGACTCACCGCCTGGCTCAGCGCGTCCCCTTGCAGAGTCAGCACGCCTTTCACCTGGTCAGTGCTACAATACATTGGGGTCAAAGCAGAGCCTGAAGCTAATCCCTCCTACCACCCAGCCATCCCAGTGGGCTGCTTCTGGCTGGCTGTCACGGGATGTTCCAGCCCAGGTGCCCCACCCTCCTAAGGGGCCCATCCCAGGGGTTTCCGCAAAGCCAGGGCTCACCCATAGCTGCCCAGAATGAAGTTTTCTTGCTTGACAGACCCCTCCGTGCCTGATCCCTGCAGAGTGAAGCGGAGAGAGGCCTCCTGGGAGGCAGAGGGGAGTGGGGCAAAGTTCACTCAATCCAGCCCAGTGCTACTTCCAGAAGCCCCACTCCCAGGTTGGCTAGGAGAGGAACAGGTGGGCTGGCCTCACGGGGACACCTTACCCAAGCCTCCAGGGCACCTTCCTGCTTCTCTGACTCCTCCCCCATGGCCTGAATTTCAGGTCCTACGGGAGACAATGCCTGCTCCTTCCCTATTCCCCGAGCACCTACAGTGTCCGACATGGGAGTATATAACGGGAATACTTTCCCAGGTCGGTCCAGGTGCTCAGGTGTGAAGAATAGGGTCAGGAAACCACAGTAGTCATGACGACTCGCAATTCTGGACATACCAGGCAATGCCCGGACATTTGTGAATTGACTGCTTATATCTTCATGGGAGCACTGTGAGGCAGATACTGTTACATCCTTTCTGCAAAGGACGAAAAGGAGGCCCCGAGAGACTGAGTACTTGGCTAATGTCACAATGTTGGGGTCCTTGATCTCAGATTAATTGTCACTGCCTCAAAGAAGACCTTTGCCATCCGGACCCCGGGGCTCATCCCAGGCCCATGGCACTCACACAGCTGATTAAAGAAACGGGTAAGTACCTTCTGGTGACCCGACTAGGCTCCAAGTCCACTGACGACAAAACCGCGTTTGGACACCGCACATCGAGAACACAGCAAGCGCGAGGGAGGCTGGCGAGGCCGCCAGAGGGAAGGAGCCGCATCAGGGGTGGCTGGGGAGGGTGGGAGAGCGCAAAGGTCCGCGGCCGCCCTGTGCGGTGTTACCTTTAGGATGTCCTGCAGCTGCCTCAGCACAGCGTGCACCTCGTCGTGAAGCAGCCAGCGGAATTCCTCCTCCTGCTGGGACAGGCCGCTGTCAGCCACCCGGATCCGCCGCCCCAACCTCGCCCCAGTGGACCGTGCGCCTCACCAGCACCGCACGCTCCACCGCTGTCGCTGCCATCGCAGCCGCCATGGCTGCCCCTCGCTGCCCAGCTAGTCTCCGGTCGGTAAGCGGTCCTCTGTGGCCTCTCTATCAGTACTCTGCATCTGAGCCCACCCCCATTGCCTACTGGCTGAAGGGAACCAATCCCACCCCTTAACCACCTTCTCACAATGCTGATTGGCTGAGAGGACGCCCACCCCACTCCCAGCTGGAACCAGACTGGCTGCGGTAAGAACTCGTTCGCCCTGGCTTGCTGGGGAACCAGAGCCGCTAGTTGACGCAACGCAAAGCTTCGGCTGCAGGGCTGAGGCCCTCAACCCGCCTCTTCCGGACTGATAGGGCGTCTTTACCCACTTGCGCTCCATTGGCCGAAGGACTGGTTTGCTCTTGCTGCCCCGGCGGCCGAAGTGGTAACCTGCTCTGGCTCTGCCTCCCCAAAGCCGCGGCCCCACTGAGTTAACCTCCGCCCTCTTCTTCCCTCCATGGCTGGGCGGTTGGTGTTTGGGCGCAGGCCACCGCCAAGGTTGTCAGTCACAGCTGTGTTACCAAGAAACGTTTTATTCTGCTTGCAGTAGCCTTTTGTTAATTGCACAAAATCGTTTTTTTCCTTTTGCCATTTAAACATCACACAATTCTATTCTGAAAGACATGTTCATTAAAAACAAAGCAAAAAATAAAAATTCACAACCTTAATTACCAGATTTGTTGTTTAAAGGGGGAAAAAGGGTTGCAGAGGAGGGGCTTTCTTACAAGCTTTTTCACAAGTGTCACATTTTCTTTTAAAAGGGAAGGATTTCGAAACAAACATGAGATAGCTTAAACAGAAATATTAATAAAAAGGAACTTTACAGAATCGCCAACAATATTAAGACAACACTGACTAACCAGTTTCATTACAGCATCTTCCCCAACTCCCACCCCAGAGCGTCCAGCTAGGACTATAACAGGTTTTGTGTTCAGTCAGAATCCCAGTGAAATCAAATGTGCCAAAAATCACAGGCATCTTCCCTGCTCTCCCTCCATGTCCTCTGAGATCCCGTAATCTGGGTTCTGATCAGTGGAAAAGGACCAAAGTTGTAAGGGGGAGGGACCCACACCAGTGTGGCCACCTCATTTTTTTTATATAATTATATATTCACTATAAATGCTGACCTTCTGGCAAAATGTGATTTTGAAAAGAACCCATGCAGAGGCAGACAACATTGACATCCTTTAGGTGACTTCTCCTTGTTCTTATGCCACATTCCAAGCCCCTCTGGTCCCCTATCCAAGGAGAAATACTAGATCCTCAAGGATGCCTTGGATCCACCTCTGAGCGTTAGTTGAGGTTCAGTCAGGCCCAGTGCGCCTCTTCCCTCCTGACAAACCCCAGGGCCCTGGAAGCACCGAAGACCAAGCTGCTGGCTGAAGTGAAGATACTCATTCCGTTTCAAGAGCTGAGCCTAAGAAATGGTCATCACTGGTCAGGCTGGGTCTGGGCTAACGGGACAGACAGACAAGAAGAAATACTCTCCATGGGAGGAAAAAGGGAAAGAGAGGAGAATGGAGAAGTGGGCATGCAGAGGACTTGTACAGGGGCTAGAGAAGGTGGGACCGCTGTGAGGGGACCTGGGTCAGAGTGGCTCTTCAGAACCAGGTGAAGTCTGTGGCATAATGGAAACAGGAAGGAGCCCTTCCCTTCCCTCCTCACTGATGGCCCTCAGGAACCCCTTCCCCCGGGTTGGGATGAAAATCCAATTACTAAAACAGCCTGTTAAGGAGACAGTTCTCCCTACACCAAAGCAAGGAAGTCCGATCCCAGCCCAGGGCTCCATAGTGATGGTGACTTCTAGGATGAGTGCTGAAGAGCAGTGAGGGAGAGTAGGCTTCTATGAGCCTACCTACAGGCTGACTGCTGCTCTCTCTGGAATGCCAGAGCCCTGTCTTTGCTTGACTTTGCCAATCTCTTTTCAGTTCACAAAGGCATTTCTGGAGAGTTGGTTGCACGTTGGTAGCTTAAACATGACAATCCTCATCAGCTGGGCACCTGAGGTTGGAGGGCCCACAGGATCCTCTATTTAGTCTGTGCTGGTTCATCTCGGCCCACAGCCTCTCTCCACAAGGGATCCATCCAGTGGGGAATGTGGACATGATCACGCCTCTTGACTGAGGGAAGCAGTGGGAAGGCCTCCAGTTCTCACTGCTGGTTCTAGTTCCTTGACTGGAAGGGGTCTGAGATAAGAGAAGCTTGAGAGAAGGGGAAAAAAGCCAGGCAGCAGTTTCTGGGCAGCTTCTATCCTGGAATAAAAGCCAGTGGGGTGTGTGTGTGTGTGTATGTGTGTGTGTGTGTGTACACGGAGCCACCTGGTTTGTGGGCCAGTGCCCAGCTCAAGAGCTTTGCCACAGGCTGATCAACCCTGCTGACACCTCTCCCCTTCCCAAGACCTTCAAGGGAAGAGTAATGCTGTGTGCTGTGCTGATGGCAGGTCTCAAAGTCTGTATAAAAGGAGATCGGGACAGGTGGACTGGTCCAGAGTGAAGTGCCAGGACCTCAACCCCATGTGATGAAGAAGGGGTCAGAGGGAAGTTTAGGGGAGTGGGGGCTTAGTGTATGTAGGCCCGGTACACGGCAGACATATCGTTGTCAGACTGGTCCAGTGCCTTGGCTCTTTTGTACACCTGAAAAAGAATTAGACGGGCTCAATCTCTGACCACACAGCTGGCGTAAAGACCTGGATGTGCTTTCTGGAGCTGGTTTTAGATGTGGTTAGATGGGTAGGTTCTGAAGTCCAGGCTGTCTGGATATGACTCCTGGCTCCTTCGCTGACTTGGACGAAATACCTCAGCCACTGCCTTTTGGTATCTTGGAGAAGGTAACAGGGTTATAGTGAGGGTTAAATGGAGTGAGGGATGTATAATTTTTAGAGTGCCACCACAGAGGTAGAACTCAGTATTGTAACTATGTGCCTTCTTGCTGAAGACCCTCCAAGGACTTCACATGTTATTCTCCAGGCTACTACTGTCCTTGCCCTTTCCTCTTCATAGAACGCCTTCCCTCAGCATGGCTGGCTTCTTCCCAAAGGCATTTCCTGACCACCTCATCTAAAGCAGTGGCTGTAGCACTTTACACCTTGGTCACCTCTATCTACTTAGCATGTTCTATTTTATCTATATTTCTGACCATCTGAAATTCTTTCTTGTTTAAATACCTATGTGATTATTTTGTGCTTCCTTCCATTAAAATGTACACCAACCTGTCCCCAAAGCCTAGTATGGTGCTTGGTAATTAACAGCTGCCCTGGAGATACTAGGTGACTATCCGGATGTGTGAAAAGAATTAAAAAGCCGTTGTTCAACAAGGGCAGTATGGCACCCAGTCATGCTGAGAAAATGCAGCGGGACACAAGGTTCCTCCCCCACATGGCTGGCTCTTTAAAAAAAAATTCTCTTTATTGATTTTAGAAAAGAGAGAGGAAGGGGAAGAGAAGGGGGTGGGAGAAATATCAATTTATTGTTCCACTTATATGTGCATTCATTGGTTGCTTCTTGTATGTGTCCTTGTATGGTAAAGAACAGGGATCAAATCTATAACCTTGGCATATCAGGACAATGCTCCAACCAACGGAGCTACCTGGCCAGGACTGCATTTTTTTTTTTTCTTTCTTTTTTTTTTCTTAAAAAAAAGGGAAATATATAGTCCAGTTGGAGCCACCATAATTGAGTGTCCATTATAGCTTAGGTGAAGCTGCAACTCAGAATGAAGGCTAAAGACTTTTTCAGATAAAACCAATGATCACCAGCAGACCTGCATTATAAGAAATTCTAAACCCAAGTTCTCCCACCTGAAAGGAATTAACACCGGAGAGAAATTCAATTCTTCAGAAAGGAATGGAGAGCACTGGAAATCGTAAATTAGAAAAATTATAAAATGATTTTTCCACTTAATTTCTTTAAAATACATATGACTATTTAAAGTAAAACATTTCAACATTGTCTGGTGGGTTTAAAACAAAGGCAGATATGACACATAGGACATCTGTAACCTAAAGCAGGGGTTTTCAACCTGGGGGGATTTCATCTTTCAGGGGCTATTGGTAATGTTTGGATGTATTTGGGAGTGCTGCTGGCAGCTAGTGGGTAGAGGACAGGGATGCTGTTAACATACTGCAATGCACAGGACAGTTTTGACAACAAAATGTTAGTAGTTAGTGTCCAGGTTGAGAAACCCTGACTTAAAGGATGAGGAATAGAGAAGTAGATGGATCTATGTTTTTGGTGAATATTAACTTTAAGTAAACCATGAAATTAAATGTGTATTGCAATCCCTAGAACAAAAAGAGAAGAAAAAATAATGCATCATTAAAAAGCTGATAGAGCCTTGGCTGATGTGGCTCATTTGGTTGGAGCATCGTCCAGTAAACTGAAAGGCTATAGGTTTGATTCCTGGTAAGGGTACATGTCTAGGCTGAAACTTTGGTCTCCAGTTGGGACATGTATGAGAGGCAACCGATAAATGTTTCTCTCTCATATCAATTTTTCTCTCCCTCTTTCTCTCCCTCCCTTCCCCTCCCTAAAAATCAATAAGCATGTCCTCAGATGAGGATTAAAAAAGCCAACAGTTATCTAAAATGGAATTCTAAAAATATATCGAAATAACACAAAATAAGGCATGAAAGGAGGAACAGACAAACACCAGAAGGGAGAAAAGCAATCAAATAATAAACCAGCAGCTCTGAATCCAACCACACAACAGACCTGAAGACAGACTAAATGTTAATGCACTAGTTAACTTTAAGATCCAATGACTTAGAGAGCCTAAAGTTACACTATCCAAACAAATGGCCAGAAAATGCCACACTCCGCTGAGAAATTAACCAAAACTTCTGTTTCTAAGCTAATGAATGATGGTGGGGCCAAGTCAGAAATCACCTCATCGAGAAGTGTTGCCAGTACAAGCCACACACAGTACTGCTCAGAAGCAACTACAGTTAAAGACAAACTCATCAAGAGATGAATCTACTGCCAAGAGAGAACTCACAGGTGAAACTGGAGAGAAACCTGACAGTGTACTGCAACCTGAAAGAGTGAAGTAAGTACTTGGAGATATTCTCGCAAGGAAGGAACAGAGGATACAGAATTTAGGGACAGAAGATTATAAACTATGAAAAGGCAGTTCTGAAATGAGCAAAATTTTGTTTTTTTACTTTTTTCTTTGCAGGAGTAAGCCACTTGAGCCCTGTAAGAATTTAACTTGAATGAAAATGTGTATCAGCTTATAGCACTTGAAGCTATAGCTTCTAAAATAAATTAATCTATGTGTTTCATAAAATAGTTTTATGTAACTCTATGGTAAAGATAAATACTGCTCAGCTTTTTTTTTTAAAGATTACATTTCTATCAGGTTAAGAATGCTGAACTTTTAAAAAATTGTTTTCAAAAAGAGCATGTTTAGGGGCTTAGTGTCATTCAAAAACAATGTTAATGATAGTCTTGGCCAGGTAGCTCAATTGGTTAGTGTCGTCCCAACATGCCAAGGTTGTGGGTTTGATCCCTCGTCAGGGCACATACGAAAATTAGTCACTGAATGCATAAATAAGTGCAACAAAAAAATCAATGCTTCTCTCTTTCTCTCTCTCCCCTCTTCCTCTATCTCTCTAAAATCAATAAATAAAAATTTTAAAAAGTTAATAATTAAACTCTAATTAATAGGCAGATATTGTCAGAATGAATAAAAACTCAAGGCCCAATTATAGATTGTCTACAAAACATACAATTTAAAGACACAGGCTGAAAGTTAAATGGATAGAAAAAGATACACCATGAAAACAGTAGGCATGAGAAGGCTGTAGTAGTGATATTAAAACCAGACAACAGATTTCAAAACAAAGATCAAGAGACATTTCATAATAATAATGAAAGGGTAAATTAATCAGGAATACATAATAAATAAGTTTCAAAGGCATTAAGCAAAATGGACAAAATTAAAGAAATAAGACAATTTCATAATCATAGTTGGAGATTTTAATATTCCTTTCTCAGCAACTGAAAGAACCAGAGGAAAGTTCAGTAAAGATAATCTGAAAACACTGCCAAAATCACCTTGATCTAACTGATACCTGCAGAGCAAAGCATCCAACAACTGTAGACAACAGCCATCTTATGTGCACATGGCACACCCAGCAAGACAGGCCATCTGCTGGGCCACAAAACAAGCTCATTATTTCAAGAGTTAAAAATCATACAGGGCATATTCTTTGACTATAAAAGAGATAATCCGAAATCAATAACCATTAAGACATCTAGGAAAACCCTAAATATTCGATAAACTTTGAAGTAATCTACAGATCAAAGAAGAAATCACCAGGGAAATAAGCATGGCTCAAAAGGAGATGTCCAGCTTTTAATGAATCCTGTTAGAAAATGCAGGTTTAAACCCAATGACCTGACATTCCACACTGAGAGGTTAGACCAGAGAGCAAAGAACAGCCAAAATAAGTAAAAGAGAGGAACAACAGAAGAAAAATAAAGGGAAGGTTGCTGGAACTTGTGCCACTGGCTCTTACAGTTAGTTACCTCATTGGCTGCAGCTGCCATAGGAGTTGGATGGTTGACAGCATCGCCCAGCGCAATGGCTAGGCGAAGATCCTTCTGAATGTATTTCAGGTAGAAATCAGGCTTAAAGTTTCCTTGCAGAATATCTGAGGAGAGAAAGCCACTTATCAGAAGAATCAGAAGGGCCTAAGAAAGAAACCACCTGCAGTAGAATCAGGACTCAACAGCTAGCATTTCTGTCCCCCTCAGATAACCAAGAGACGAGTTCCCAGCCTGTACCCTCAAATCCCATCCACTGTGTGTCTGGACCCTCTCTACCTAAGGGCATGAACTCACTTGAGAGAGTGTATCTTTCATACCCAATGAACACCTGAAGAATGGACTGTTCTGACAGCTGCCTGACACAGTTCCTTAGCTCTAATAAAAAATATGCAAGAAGGGAGGTCAAAGGCAACTTACTTTGGCACTTCTGGTCCAGAAAGATGCTGGCCAACTGTCCTTGATTAAGGATGTCCAAGAGTGTCTGTTGGGACTGGCCTGTCACTTGGGCCAGGGTCAGCCCCTCAGCAATGGTGGCCATGAAGCTCCCCTGGACCATATTCACAATCAGCATCATCTTGGCTGCATTGCCAACCTCACCTGCCCAAAGCAAAGAATCACGGTCACTTCCCAAGAATCCCACAGGCAGGGATTTTCTGCCCGCCCCCATCCCTGCTCGGACCCACCTCTACACCCAGGGAAGGCCCCATTCACCTGCCCCCGACAGAACTGGCTCTGACCCTTCTGGCTCTTCCTCCTTCCAGGCACTGACTGTGCAAGTCAAAGGAAACCTTCCCACGGGGGCCCCAGGCAGAGAGGCCGTGCGGGATTGACGTTGTCATCAGTGCAGTCTAGAGGGGATGTGGCCCGACAGGTGGGCAGATATGTTACCTAGAAAGAAGGAGGTCTTCCCCATTGCCTGGAAGCAGCTGCTGCAGTCCTCATATAAGCCCCTGTCTCCGGCTGCTAAGATCACCAACATCCCATCATTAGACAGCTGCTGGTTCCCTGAGACCGGGGCTTCCAGAAAGCGGCCCCCCCTGGACACAATCACCTGGAAAGGAAAGTCACAGCTTCTGGAGGCCTTGCTTCTCCCAGGGGTCTTGGGCAGGGAACAAGGGGTATCATCAGGTGGGAGTTCTTGGCCCTCCACACTGAGGCCCCAAAGCTGACATCTGTACCAAGGTGCTGGACCAATGCTGTGGGAGGGCCAGCAGACTGTCCAGATACCTGACTCACATGCACTAAACGGAGAGGCTGGGGACTTCTCATAAGCTCTCAACTACTCTGCATTTCTTATAAAGATCAAAGATTACAGCCAAGCATGGCTGTGCCAACTGCTTGGCCAACTACACCTCCTGCGGACACTCTTCCCTGACTAGCCAGTCTCAGAACACACATGGGCTGGAGGTCACCACTACTGCACTTGGGCCCAGCAGCTCAGGCAAGAGGAATACTCCACTAGTATCAACTACAAATAGATGCTTAAACCAAAAAGGCTGTGCTGGTAGCCTGGACTGCTTCTCACTGTGAGGCTGGCAGCTATAGGACCTGATCCCATCCCAGCTGGGAAGCGCCTCTCCTCTCATGGCCACTTAGTCTAGTTGCAGCTTTGAAGGTAGAGAGTGAAGATAGGCTAGTCCCAAGGCTACTGGCCTCTCCTCTTCTCTCTGGCTTTGTCTCTAGAGTAACCAAGTTGCCCACACTTGGGTGTGGTCAATCTGGGTCTTGGACTCCAACCAAAAGGATGCTGGAGGGCCAGGCCGAACAAGGCCGCTACCTGGGCCAGCTCGGTGACTGTGTCAGCATCCACTGTTGACATGTCCACGTAGCACTTCCCGGGGCGGATTCCTTGCAGCACACCACTGGGGCCCAGTACCAGCTGTGGGGACACAAGGGAGAAGCAATGGCCCAGGCCCCCAGCCTGATACCCAGGAGTCCCTTAGACCTAAAGTCAGAATCCATTTGCTTTTTTAGCTCATTTCCTGATTAGGAATAACAAATATTAAGGCTGAAAAGGGAAAAGGAAATAAATAAGCAAGGTTAAAAAAAAGAATTTCTAGTATGTTCCCATTTATCTTTAAAAACGGAATGTTTATTTTTATTAAAAATTTCCCATTTAAGAGATGGAACCTTGATGCTTAAGTTTTGGGGCTTTTTTGGATTTATTTGGATTAGACTAGTCACCAGTTTAACAAGATGACTACTATACTTGAACTTTTAAAACATTCAAATGCAGTGATAGCTAAACACAGGACCTTGGCACATGGACCAAAAGCACACTGAGCCCCAAAGTTTTCAACTCAACAAGAATACACCACAAACCATTTCAGCATAGACCTCAGGGATCCTAGTCATTTTCATTCTTTGTTCTGAATTAAAGGAAGTCTGTATTCAATTTATGCAAATACCCTTCACAATGGGAGATGGCCCCCACATGGGAAATTCACCCCCCCACATGCAGACAACACTCACTCCGTGTGCAGGGGAGAAGGGAAGGAGGCCAGCCAGCTTTCCTGGCCACAATCTGAGACGCTGAGGGGAGGGAGGGGATCCTTACATCCTTGGCCGCCTTTGGATCCGACACACAGGCAAAGGTGATGTCACAAGTTGAAACAACTTCAGCGGGGGTTCTTCCTAGGCGGGCCCCCTCCTGGATGAACAAATCACACTGCAAAAGTCACAGATCCTAACGTGAGCTGCAGGCAGTGCACAACAAACAAGACAATCAGGCCAGAGACACAGTGCCCGGTCCTCTTAGCTGGGCTTCCAAGGCAGGAGACCGAAGCTGAGGCTGGGAGCCCAGGATGCCAGAGCTGGCAGTCTGGCTTCTTGAGGGAAGTAGTTGGGGCCTCTTAAGGACTGTCTTGTGTTTTTGCATACCTGGTACCTAGACTGATGTTCTACTTCATAGTAAACATAAAACAAGTGTCTGCCGAAGGATTCCTGTTTGATGACAGGATGTAAATAGTACCTGTTTGCAGCCCTGTGGGGCTGTCTTGGCTGTGGCAAAACCATACAGTGCCCTGAGTTTTCAGCATTGTACCAAGGAGGCAGGGCTGTGATTGGGAGGCTGCCATTCACTACTGAGATGTTTCTGGGGATCTAAAAACACTAAACTTTCTTTTCTGTGAATTAAGATCACCCAGAACATCTCATGACAAAACACATCATTAATACTTCAGTGCATTTCCTTTATCCAAAGGCATTTAAAAAGTAATTAGAAACATTTGAACCTACTATTTTGTATCCAACTTGTAGTATTTTGTGAGACATCTATCCAGTGGATTGAGTGCTCTTATGATTATCACGTACAATAGGCGGCTGCAAAATATTCCATTAAGAGGATTTACCCAATGGCTCTGTGGCAGTTTGAAATCTGGACTGCTTTTAATTATAAATGACTGTAAGAAATATCTTTATGTAAAATACTTCTCCTCTATGTTTTGAATTTAGATCTCTAAGAATGAAACAGGCTCCAAATAGTTTTCAAGCTCTTAATAAATGTAGAGGCAATATAAAATAATCACTAGCACTATTATCACTTAGAAACAAGTAAGCATCCATAAACACATTAAAACTTTATCCTACTTGACTTAACCAGCTAAATATGGCAACTTTTTGGTGATACATTTTGATTATTTGATTATTAAACCTTTAAAATAACTTTGGTTTTTAATTGTTTCCTCTTCTGTGAGCTTTTTATCTTGAGCTGTCAAACCAGGTATTTCACAAAATCAACATACTACTCTAATCCTATTATGTTTGTTATAAGCACTTTAATTGGTGTATCTTTCAATTTTGTTTATTTTTTTGTTGTGGGGAGTAGTGTTGAAAACTTTACCTTTTGTATGGTGCCTGGTGGGTACTAGGAATATTGGGAGGAATACTTTGCAAAGTATGATGGTCTAACCACTATGCTGTATACCTGAAACTAATACAAAATAATATTAAATGTAAACTGTAATTGAAAAAAAGAAAAAGACCTATTCCTTTTTCTTTAGTGATTTCGATTGCATCTAGGCCTACAGAGACCTATGTTAACATTTAATTTTATTTTCTGGTTTTCCTTTGGAAAATATTCAGTAATCTATCTAGAATATATTTATTATGCAGTAGGAAGAGAGATTAGTATTTCCTCAAATTTCTAACCAGCTGTTAGAATACTTCCTTAATATCTCTCCTACCATGTTACTTGGCTAAGCAATGCCTCCTTCTTCACTTCTTATTATATCATGTTCTAGTTTTCACCTTGGGCTTTCTCTCAGCTCTAGACATCCTCTGCAGCTTCTCCACTTTGACCTGTGTTATCCGTTCAGTATTTTCAGTCTCCAGGGAATCATATCTGCAGCCACTACTGCAAACTAGGTCTTGTACCTAGAGTTTTCCCTAACCCCTGATGGAATACGCACTTCTCACACTCTCTGTCTCAGCCTGCTCTAAGTTATTTGAATCAAATGTCAAAAATGTAATTGACCACCTTCCTCACCAAGTGGCACCCTTCTCCACTAAATTTCAAGTCAAAGCTTAAAAACATAATCTTGTCCTGGCTGGTGTAGTTCAGTGGATTGAGTGCCAGCCTGCGAACTGAAAGGTCGCCAGTTTGGTTCTCAGTCAGGGCACATGCCTGGGTTGCAGGCCAGGTTCCCCCAGCTGGGGGTGTGTGAGAGCCAACTGATCGATGTTCTCTCACACATTGATGTTTCTCTCCCTCTTTCTCCCTTTCTCCCCCATCTCTAAAAAATAAATAAAATTTAAAAAAAGATTTTATTTATTTACTTTTAGAGAGAGGGGGAGGGAGGAAGAAAGGGAGAGAAACATCAATGTGTGGTTGCCTCTCACATGCCCCCCACTGAGGGACCTGGCCTGCAACCCAGGCATGTGCCCTGACTGGGAATTGAACCAGCGAGTCCTTGGTTTGCAGGCTGGCACTCAATCCACTGAGCCACACCAGCCAGGACAAATAAATAAAATCTTAAAAAAAAAAAACAAAAAAACAAAACATGATCTTTTGACATTCACAGCTATCTGGGTAGTGTAAGTTTTCCCTATAATTCTAAATCATAAGGACCACTCTCTGTTCCTTGGTGTTGTAGGATGCGCAGCAGACCTGAAACCTCTGGGTGTTTAACATGGCAACTGACAGTCCTTCATGGTGGTCTTGAGACAAGATGGAAAATGTGAGATTAGTATTTCCTCAACTTCCTAACCAGTCGTCCTGAATAGAACTTACTGACCAACCCTTTTATCTCACTGATTCATGGTGAGCAACCTCTATCAGAGGAAGTCCTAGGCTTTCTGAGTGACCTGGTAGGTCTGTGTGTTTACTATAGCACAAGTGCATTCTGGCCTTTTGGTATGTGGCTTTATATTATTATGTTTTTACTTCTGCTTGGGAGAGAACTGCTCATTATTCTCCCTTTTTTAAAAATTTTAAAGTGTCTCTCATTTTTCCAGAAGAACCACAGAATCATTTTTTATTAGGATTCTTTTATACAAATTCCATGAGGATTGTCATAAGGATTAAATGTTTTTTAAAGACCACATTTACTACATAATTTGTGCCAGGCACTGTGCTGAGAACTTTACATCATCTCAATTATCTTCACACCCCCATGAAGCATGGGCTTTTGCTGTCATCATTTTATAGGCCTAAGGAGGTAAACTACCTTGCTGAAGAGGGCAAACAGTAGAGTGTGACTTAGATTAGGTCTGCCCTATTCCAAACCAAAGTTCTACCTGCTTTGCTCTACGGCCTTCCTATAAAAGAATAGCCTTGTTTATAACATTTAGGCTGTCTAATCAAGAACACAGGAAAACCAGAGGCACTTCTATCAAAGGATAATGTACTTATAAGTAAACTCTCTAATTTTCTAGTTTTCTTGACAATCTGCCACTATGCATCTTAGATTTCCTGGGTATCCTTAGCCTTAAATCACAAACTGGCCTGCTGATGGGACCACTGTTACAGCAAAGTGAATTTTTTACTTTTGCCTAGAACATTTTTGTTAATTCAAACCCATCAGCTCTGCCAACTCCTTCAGCAATCACATCTCACTTTAGCCTTCACCTCTGCACACAAGGGCATCTCGCACCCAGTCATTTCACAAATACATGTTCAGTTACACCTTGTTGCTCAAGAAGCCAGTCCTTTCTCAGTCTTTCCTTTGTTCCTGGCAACTAGTGTTCAATTTTTTGGTACTCACACCACAGTTCTTCACCTTTTCTTAGATGACACCTTGATGGGATTCAGGGTCTTTATTATAAAAGGTGCACATTCACAGCTTTGGAATTCCCAGTCAGGGCATGCGTGGTCCCCTCGAAGCTTTGGGCTGCCACCTTAGGTTAAGAACTTCTAAACTTGTTCTGTCCAACACAGTAGCGACTAACCAGAAGTTTTGAATTTAAATGAAATGAAATTAAAAATTCAATTTTTTAGTCGTACTAGCCTTGATTCAAACTTTCAAGAGCCACATGTGGCTGGTAGCTGCTGCACTGGACAGCGCAGATACAGAACATCATCACTGCAGAATGCTGCACTGCACAGCTGTTAACATGGTTCAAATGACTGAAAACAGTGCAGCCACTGAAAAGGAGGAAACAGATCTATCTGTACACATTCCTTATCAATGAATTCATAATATACGCACACTCATATTTCCATGGGCGTGGAAAAAATGTTGCAAAAACCTAACTAACATGAGTTAGTTCAGGTAATGGCCGGGAGAGAGGAGTTTTCACTTAGTTTTATACCTGTGGGTATGTTTTTTTTTCAATCCTCATCTGAAGATATTTTTTAAATTGATTTGAGAGACAGACACAGTGAGAGAAACATCCATTAGCTGCCTCCCATATACGCCCCAACAGGGGATCAAACCCACAACCTAGGTATGCGTTCTGACTGGGAATCGAACCCGAGACCTATTGGTGTATGGCTGAGGCCCCCAATCTTTTTGTAATTAGGGATTGGTTTCACGGAAGACAATTTTTCCATGGCCGGGGTGGAGGGAATGTTTTCGGGATGATTTAAGCACATTACATTCAAGCTCACTGCCTTGGTTCCTAACAGGCCTTGGACCAGTACTGATATGTGGCCAGGGGGTTGGGGACACCTGGTGTATGGGACAACCCTGTAATCAACTGAGTCACCTGACCAGGGCTACTACATGTGGGTATTTTTAAAATGTTTAGTTTTTTACTAATATTCTAAAGCTTATTTATCTACACCTCCACCTGCCTGAATAAGAGCGTGGCTTCTCCTACACTATCATGTACAGGATGCTGAGTGAAGACATCAGGAAGACATTCCCATCCTTAGTTACCCGAACTCCATGGGCCAAGGAGTCCCATCCTGCCTGATAAGCACCACTCATTAATGCTTACTTTCTCTGCAGTCCGGTTCCAGACAGTCACCGTGTGACCCATTTTTAGCAAGTTGGAGACGATGCCACTTCCCATCAGGCCGAGGCCCAAAAATCCTATCCTGAAAAAGAGACAGAATGGTAAGTTTGGGGTGGAGTGGAAAGGACAAGGTAAGAAGGTGTCCCAAACACTGCAGACTCTGCTGCCTCATAAACCTGGAGTGGAACTTCAGACCACCAGAAACACCACTTAGCAGTGTCCACACAGCATGAGCACAGAGCCAGAAGTGGCGCATGCAGATTGTGCCTTTTATTTTGCTATTGTTTAAAAGTGTTCCTAAATTTAAACGGGCATTTCTAAACGCTTCACTACCACAGAAAGAAGTATGACCCATATGGTTTAGGGCAAGTGTTCCAAATCATTTCCTTGCTGCTTTGACAGAGGGTCTGACCTTACAATTCCATGACAAGAAAGCAGATATTTGTTTTCGGCTTTGCAAGAATTTCAAGTATTAGGCCTTCAGATGCCACTTATAAAAGCACATCACAATCCTTGACTGAGTAACTGAAATGATTGTCAGAGCCAGACACCTTCCTCAATGGAAGTCAGGGTGCCAGTCTTCCCTTGCCTCTCCAGACTCCAAACCTGCACTACCTTTGTATTCTTCTGGTTAGCAGAGACAAGCTTTGTCCCTCTCCTTCAAAGCTTCACCTGAGCTTTGGAGCCAACCTTTCCCAGTGTGTGAGTTCTTTCCATGCCTGCCTTCTCCTGTACTTTTCCCCATTACTGCCGTCTGTTGGCCTATCCCCTTCTCTGTTCCCCACCATGCCCTTCTGACTGCAGGCCCATTATGATCTTTCTTATACTCCGCTTACCCTCACTTCCTATAGCCTACTCCTTCCTGCAACCCTGAGAAATTGGGGACTATTAGCTACTACTGCTTTTACAGATAATTTTACCTTGCCCAAACATCTTTTCTTGGTTCCTACACTTCCTCACATGTGACTTGCCTAAGCAATGCCTCCTTCTTCACTTCTTATTATATCATGTTCTAGTTTTCACCTTGGGCTTTCTCTCAGCTCTAGACATCCTCTGCAGCTTCTCCACTTTGACCTGTGTTATCCGTTCAGTATTTTCGGTCTCCAGGGAATCATATCTGCAGCCACTTCTGCAAACTAGGTCTTGTACCTAGAGTTTTCCCTAACCCCTGATGGAATACGCACTTCTCACACTCTCTGTCTCAGCCTGCTCTAAGTTATTTGAATCAAATGTCAAAAATGTAATTGACCACCTTCCTCACCAAGTGGCACCCTTGTCCACTAAGTTTCAAGCCAAAGCTCAAAAATGCAATCTTTTGTCATTCATGGCTCTCTGGGTAATGCAAGGTTTCTCTATGATTCTAAAACACAAGGACTAATTCTCTTTGTTTCTTGGCGTTCTAGGACATGTAGCAGACCTGAAGTTTCTGAATTTTTAACATGGCAACTGACAATCCTTCATGGTGGCCTTGAGACAAGATGGAGAATGTGGACTAAGTGGATTGAGAACAATGCAGCTGGTTAGCTTTGTGTTGGCATCACACTGAGGTTAAAAAAGTATTAAAATCCCTGGCTGGTGTGGCTCAGTGGATTGAGCAGTGGCCTGTAAACCAAAGGGTTTCGGGCCAGGTCCCCAGTTGGGGGCACGCTAGAGGAAAACACACATTGATGTTTCTCTTCCTCTCTTTCTCCCTCCCTTTCCCTCTGTCTAAAACAAATAAGTAACAATCTTAAAAAAGAGAGAGAAAGCAATGAAAAAAAGTATTTGATTACAGGGGCATAATGGGCCTTGGGTAAAAGCACTGGGATTCTCATTAACCAGTCCTAGTTATTTTTTCTTCATTAAAAATCAACATAATACTCATCTAATGAATGGGTGACACCCATCTTAATCCCCTCTTTTTAACCCTCACCAGAGGATATGTTTATTGATTTTAGAAAGAGGGGGGGAGAAAGAAGAGAGGGAAGGAGGGGGGAGAGGGACAGAGACACTGAAGTAAGAAACACTGCTCAGTTTCCTCCTATATGTGCCCAACCAGGGATCGAACCCACAACCTAGGTTTGTGCCCTGACCAGGGATCTAACCTGCAACTTTTGGGTGCATGGAACAACACTCCAACTAACTGAGTTACCCCGTCAGGACCCATCTCCCTTTTTATTAGCACATAAGATGCCTTGATCTCCTTCACTCTACAAAGGAAGTTCACCCCAAATAACTGGTAGCAGTGATTTTGATAGTACAAAAAATTAGGAATGAAGTATAAGATGCCTTGGTTTTAGTCTGAGAAAGAAGCTTTTGAAAGACACAGATAGGAAACTCAGACTTAGCTATCTTGCTCAGAAGAATGCTCCTTCTTAGCAAAGAACCTTTTTTATCAACACAACTCTGGAAACACAACTGGCCAACAGAGTAAGGGAAAAGGTGAGTGTGGGTGCAAGGTAAGGTTTGGGGACCACAGACAAGGCTTTCCCACCTGCCTAAGCAGGACACAGAGCAGCAGGAAGGTATATGAGAAAGACTGGGAGGTGACTGCAAGGAAAGCCAGGGAGGGCAGGAAGATAATCTTTATTCTGAATATCTATCTCACATACCCCACAGTCAAATTGAGGGTTTTCATCACAGCTCTACTAAGCTTGGGGTTCTCCAAGTATAGTCTCCTGACTAGCAGCAACAGCATACCTGCAACCTTGTCCAAAGTACAATTTTTGGGGCTCCACCTCAGACCTACTGAAAAAACCCCAGGGGTGGGCCAAACAGTCAGTGCTTTCCCAGCAGCCTTCCAGGTGATTCTGAGGCACAGAAAAAGTCTGAGAACCACAGAACGGAGTGTTCTCTGCTCACAGACTCACCAGTGATCTAGGAAGCCAACTCCAACGTACATTTAAGGACTTTTATCTCCTTCAAGTTAATTTACTCCCAGGCAAATCATCATCAGTAAAGATTACAATTTACCTCCTTTCTTTACATTCAATTCCAGAGAAGGCTGTGGCACAACCCTTAAAGAGCCCCCTTGGGGTCATTCCCCACCCCCAGCAGAACCAGAGCCACAGGAAGCCTTTTGTTAAAGGTCCTACTTTTTGTCTGTGGGTGTGATGCTTCCATTCACGGCTGTGCTGTCTGCTGCCTGGATGGAGGTGGACCCAGTCTCCTAGGGAAAGGAAGCACAAATCATCAGGTCAATCTGCCCACGGCAGGGCCCTTGGGGAAGGATTAAAAAAGGGGAGGTGTGAAACCCACATACCTCTTCACATATTTTCAACTTCTTTGTGATTGCCTGGTAACAGACAGCTGGCTAATAGAGAGGGTGAAAAAACCCACTTATTAAACTGAATACTTAACCAGTCTTCATTTTAAATTTACCTAAAAAGTTAGTTCTAATGTGAGATGTTCCGACAAAATCTTATTTGGTGTTCAATTTTATTGAATGTTTCAGATGACACAGGAAGTTAACACACCTCATTCAATTCTCCATGCAACACTGCAAGGTCCTTTTGTTGATGATGACATTAAGAATCAGAGGTGTTAAGTCATGCACCCAGAATTACAGAACAGCCAGCTGGTCAGTGTAACTGGGCTTGGAATCCAGCTCTGACCAACTTAGCAGATCTTATCAAAGCTCGGACTAACCCATGGCCTTGCAGTCACTTCAGGAAACTGTCCCTCCATACCTGGAGGGCTACGGAGACTGTCCACCCAGCAGCATGGGTTATCTCACAGCTGGCTGACAGCTCACGAGGTTTGGTTTCTGCCCTAGACTCTGAAGGCAACCATAAACATCTCAAGCACAGAGCTAACGAATTTTAAAATATTTTTTTGGCGGGGGGGGGGGAGGTATTTTTAACCTTAACAATACCTGATTCACAAGTGGGCCCCTATGCAACTTTTTAACTAGCTGCTCTGGGCAGTGGTATAGGCAGAGACTAACTTTTCAGACTAGTAAGGCAATGGAGTAACACTGTCCCTTATGCTAGCCCCTGATCAAGGATCAAGAACTTCAAATAACTCACCTTCTCGGTCTGGCTGAGCAGGAAGTGATGGAAATGAGGGTCTGCATCTTTAACCGGCTGAAACAAGAAAATTAAATAAAACAAGTCATCTTCCACTTAAGGTCACTTCCTTCTGCCTGATTACTGCTCTTCTCTGGATCAAACACTTCTGGAAGCCAATCTTAATTTTATAATTGCCTGGAAACTCTTTTCCCATTGTTGGTCTAGGCCTTTTGTAAATGACTTCTGTTCCAGCTAAAGGAAAACCTGCTTCAAGGATATATTTCTGCCAGCCTGGTGTACAAATTATTCCAGTAACAGTGTAAGAAAATATTTAAAAGGTATACTAGTATTTTTATTTTTATTTATTAATTTGAGAGAGAGAAAGAGAGAAAGACAGATTGATGTGTTGATCCACTTGTTTATGTATTCATTGTTTAATTCTCATATGTGCCTTAACTGGGGAACGAACCTGCAACCCTGGCATGTTGGGACAACACTAACTATGTGAGCTACCTGGCCAGGGCAGGCATACTAGTATTTTTAAAGCCCAGAATTCATTAGTCATGTTGGACAATAGCTGACAAGGCCAAATCAATTTTGAGGACTCTTTTCCAGTTTTAGGGTTTTGGCCTAGTTGTGTCTGGCACCGGGCCCTTGAGTGTTTTTTCTTGAGGACTGACACTAATAGAAATAAGGTGGCAGCAACTGCACGACTTCCAAGGGCTTTTCACAATTAGGCCCAGTCATAAGAAAAGGGTGTATCTATACCGGGGTGTCAAACTCATTTTCACCTGGAGCCACATCAGCCTTGACGTTGCCTTCAAAGGGCTGAAATAATTTTAGGACTGTATAAATGTAACTACTCCTTAACTGTTAAGGAGTTGAAATTACAGTCAGCCCTTTGAAGGCAACCGTAATGCTGATATGGCCCCCGGTTGAAAATGAGTTTGACACCTCTGATCTATACCAAGGATGGAATAACGTTGGCTACTAAATATCAAAGTTGTATACACAGACTATGAAAGGGTGTTTAAAGCATCAAATGAAAAAATCTGCAGATGATCCCATTATTGTGAAAAATAACACCAGTCCCAACAACACAAACTACACGTGGGTGTGTGTGTGTGCGTGTGTGTGTGTGCGTGTAATTAGTAAATGATGTCTAAGTGGATATAACAAAGGGGCTGGAATAAGTTACATCAAACTTAACAGTGAGCACTCCCGAGAGTGGAGACTTGCACTCTTTACCTCATACTCCTCTGTACTGTGTGGCAATTTTAAAAAAACCCTTGCCCTGGCTGGTGTGGCCCAGTGGATTGAGCACTGGCTTGTAAACTGAAAGGCTGCGAGTTCGATTCCCGGTCAGGGCACATGCGTGGGTTGCAGGCCAGGTCCCTGGTTGGGGCGTGTGAGAGGCAACCCATCAACGTATCTCATATACATACATCGATGTATCTCTCCCTTCCCCTCAAGCTAAAAGTAAAAAAATCTTAAAAATAAAGAAAACCCAAAACTCCTCATGAAAAGTAGGAAAAGTACATCACAGTCAGGCTAGGGAACCAGCTGAGGCCAGCATTGTCCTGGCCCACGAGAGTGCTCCTTACCTCACTCACAGTCGGCTGCCATTTAAATGCGGCCATGGGTCCCGCCATTATCCCCTTCACAGTACTAGACTCAGGAATGGTGAGATCCTACAGAGGGAAAGGCATTATTGTCAAGACACCGTGGGGACCTTGGAAACAGATGCCTTCCTGCTCCAAATCGGGGAGCACCTCTTCACTTCTCTGCTTCCTTTAGTCACATTCCACCCAAACCAAAGCCCTAGACAGTTCCATGGTCTCAGTGTCAGTTAAGCCCAAATCTCCAGCCATGGTTCTAATGACTGTCCATTGGGAGAAACAGAGCAGGTGTTCATCAACACAGAGTGAGCCTTTCTTCTCTGTTCTTGAAATAATAAAATGTGTTCTTGTGTGTAATGAACGAAAGTTCATGGTCTTCAGTATTGTCACAGAGAAAAATTCCTTATGGTGAACAATAAACATGAAGCAAACAGTACTAGCTTCAGAAATAATCCACCAGATCCCAAGAAAACTAAGAAAGCCACATGGTGCCCATGAGGAAATCCGCCCAACACTTTTCAGATACCAAGTGACAAAGCCAGAATTAGAACTCAGGGTGACCTGGAGCCAAAAGCCCCACTCTCCCCGCAGATTGATGCAAGGAGAAGACCAACGCAATGAGGCTGGCTCCTCTTTGTCAAGGGTCTGACCTACTGTCCTGGGCAAAGAGGCACTGTTCCAGCTTTACAACTGGCCTGCTCTTGCCCCCTCCACCACTGACCTTACCTCCTACTCCCTTTCTCCATCTGTTATCTTCCAGCCACAGTGGACATCCGGACATTTCTACTTGGATATCTAATAGGAATCTCAACATGCTCAACCAAACTCTTGATTTCCCTGCCCAAATGGCTCCTTCCACAGGCTTCCTAATGTCAGAAAACAGCAACTCCATTCCACCAGGCCAAGATCCTTGGAGTCCTTGATTCTACCCTCCTCTCGCCTCTAATTCATTGGCTTTACAAATGGGAATCTGAGATCCCTTTTTCTGAGCATCCCCACTACTGACTCCCAAGGCTCAGGACACCACTGCTTGTGCCTGTAGCAAAAGGAATCTCCCTGCTTCTGCTGTGGACCCCTACTCCTACAGTCTAGTATGTACGCAGTAGCCAGAGTGAACATGTCACTTCTCTGCCTAAAACTGGCTTCCTGTCTCACAGTCAAGCTAGAAGCTTTGTTATTGTGGCCTATGTGGCTCTAAATGTGTTGCAACCCCCACTCCGTGCTAATCTCTGACCCCATGTCTTGTTCTTTCTCTCCCTTCACTATTCTTCAGTTCACTAGCACCCCCTTGGCCCTCCACCCCCATTCCTCCCAAACACCAAACATACAACTGCCTCAGTGCCTTTGCACCGCTGGGAACACTCTTCTAACAGTTACCTACTTGGTTCATATGCTCGTTTTAGGTCTCTGTTGAAATGCCACCTTATCAGAGTACCTTCCCTAAGCTCTCTGTTTCTTCTCCCACTGGAATGTGATGCTGATGATGACTATAATGACAGCAAATGCTTTTACAGGGTTTAGCATGTGCCAGACATTACTATGCTATTTTATATGTATACTGTCACATAACTGTCACAACCTCATGAAATAGAACTATTATCATCTCCATTTTACAGAAGAGAAAACTGAGACACAGAGGGCTTAAGTAACCTTAACTAAGGTCACAGAGCTAATAATGAGTGTGGTATATAAAATTTAAACCCAGGGAATTTGGCTTCAGGGTCTATGTTATTATAAGTAAGTTCTATGAATCTAAGAACTTTGCCAATTTTGTTTACTTTATATTTCACACTGGGAACCACTCCTGGCACACAGTTGGTATTAAACATTTACTGAAAAAATGAACATAACAAGGGACTTGTCTATCTTTCATGCTGTTTTATCCCTAGACATCTGGACTGTGGTGGAGATGCTCAAAAAACATTTGTTGAATAAAGGGGTTTGGGGAAAAGAGGCCTAGAGCAGTACTGCCAAAAAGAATTTTCTGCCACGATAGGCGTGCTCTATATCTGCACCAATACCAATACTGCAGTCACTAGTCACAGGTCCACCAAGGAGCACCAGATATGTGCCTAGTGTGACCTAGATACTGAATTTTAAATTGTATTGAATTTAAATGTAAACGGTCACCTGTGACTAGGAGAAGCACAGCTTTAGTGACTTCCCTATGACCAAAATGACAGAATGAGAGTAAGGCAGAGAACACAGCTCTCCATCTAGCACTAACCAAAGGTCTTGAATCCCAAATCAGTGCTCTCTGCACTAGTCTGGATTTTAGGACAGCCACAGGACAGGCAGTTCTATTGTGTCAGGGTGCTTTGTGCCTAGGGTTGTAGTTCTCAGCTTGGGACTTGCACAAATGGCTAGACACAAACCCAGCCTCTGCTTGCCTGCATGTAATTGACACCTCTACCATCAAGGTCAGTCTTTTCTGTTAATCCTCACGGGACAGGAGAAAAACAGCAATCATCAGGAGTTTTGCCCAGTTATCAACCTAGGCTACTGCTATTTCAGAGAAGAGCTTGCCAGCCAAATGACAATTGCTATGGCAACACACATACATTTCTTAGACCACAGGATACATCAAATCATAAGATGATTCCAAAACCAAGCAGATTCCCTACATCCCTGAAGGTGCTTAATTAAGATCAACAGTCTGAACTGAAACTGTCATCTCCCCAGCACCACTAGCTAAGCTCTTTCCTCTCCTAACAAATCCTTCATTAAAGGCTAGGCCAAGCATAGAGACCTTGCAGAAGGAAATCCCCTAAAGGTCAAGAGCAGGCAGAGCTCCTGGATGGAGATCTGGCTCTGAGATAAGCAGAAGGGATGTTACAACACCCCCCCATTAATAATTCAGACCAAAGGGTAAACTGCTTTTTATTGGGAGCTTGTAAGGAGTCCCTCACAGTAAGCCTGGAAGCGGTCTCTGGGACTGCACAAAAACAGTGCCTTCACTGCACAACAGGCTACTGCCGAGAAGGAATAAAGGCACCACATTCATCACGCACTTAAGGCAATGTGCTGCAGGCACTGTCCTATGTGCTTTGCTTGTGTTACTCATTTACCCGTATTTTGCCATGTATAATGTGCACTTTTTCGCCCAAATTTTTGAGGGAAAAATAGTGATGTGCATTATACATGGGTATAATGACTACATACCATGGGTATAATAATGGGCATGATAATCCCGTGTATAATGTACACAAAAACATGGGTGTGCATTATACACAGGAGCGCATTATACATGGCAAAATACTGAAATTCTCACAACAAACCTAAGAGGTAGGTATCTTTGTTATCCCCAATGATCAGATGAGAAAACTAAGGCAAAGGTGATTGATTGGTCAAGGTCACACAAATGTAGCAAGTCATGGATTCAAACTCAAGGCCCTCCTGCTAACCTTTCCTTTATATTTCCCTTTATCCAAAAAGTAATTTCTCTCCAGGGCTAGCAGAGGAGTTGGCGAGACTGATGGCTTAAGACACCAGACAAAATGAATTTGGAGAACTGTATAAAACCTGATGTCCCAGATTCCTCTGGATCCTTGGAAATTCAACTGGATCAAATGAGATCATACCTCCTGAACAGTTTTCCCCACACTGCAGTTGGCAGTTTTCTAAACCAGCTGCCTTTGGCTCATGGTCACCCACGGCTGTCCCCACCACTACAGTAACTCTCATCTTAGGTCATTTGATAGTATGAAGGGCCTCCTCTAACAAAGAGGTCACACAGTGGCCGCCCACAAGCTAGATCTAGCCAAGAGATGTTCCTTTGAAATAAGTGTTTTAAAATTTTGTGTTAGCTACTGGCATTTAAAATTGGAACCTTTCACATAAAAATCTGTATTTCCAGCTTGAGAAAAAACAGGCAATCTGGCAAAAGTTAGTTGGAACTCCATGGACAGAGTATGACCCCCGCCCCCGGGGCCACCAGCCACTGCCAATCTAATGCTCTCAGCACGGAGGCAGGGCAGAGCCATTGAATCTCCTGCTTGAACCACTTCTTCTTGCATTAGTTGGCTCCACTCACTTCCGTTACCTGTCTGGTCTTGTTGGTGTCTGAATTTGCAAATCTCCATCTGATGTCTAGCATTTCACCACAGCCTCATCACCCAACTGTTTCTGCCAGCCATCTGGCTTCTTACCCCTTGATCCTGCTCTCACGATTTCCCGTGTTAGACAGACTACCCAACTACATCTCAAATTCTCCTCCCTTGGCATCTAAGACTTCACAAAAATCTTTACAAGAAGGAGAGGGGTATGCTATTTCTGCTTCATTTCATTTTGCTGGCTTTTCTGACTCTTCTTACCCTAAACTATAGGCATACTAACTGCAAAGCACACTCCTGCCCTTCACTCATCTCCCTCCTTTATTTCCCAAACTCAAAACCCATCTAGCCTCACGGATCCAACATTCTTCCTATATATTTGCTTCCCACATTTACTTTTCTGTTCTGGTACTCCAAGTGTGCATGGTGGTCTAGGCATCATCCCAAATGCATCACATTCAAAAGAGAACTGGTCTTCTTGCCTCATAAGCTGGCTCCTCCTGACTCCTTTGCTTTTTTTAATTTTACTTATTGATTTTAGAGAGAAAGAGAGAGGAAGGAAGAGAGAGAGAAACACCGACTTGCTGTTCTACCCATTCATGCATCCACTGGCTGATTTCTGCATGCACCCTGACTGGGGATCGAACCTGCAACCCTGGCATATGGGGATGATGCTCCAACCATCTTAGTACCTGGCCAGGGCCTGACTCCTCTGCTTTAAGAAAGCCATCAGCATTTCCCCAGGTACAAACTTGAATAATCTCTCCCTTTTCCCATTCATCCCCAATAAAATCAGTTGCCAAATCTTATAAACTGTTTCTCTAAACTACCTCTCAGTTTCTTTCAATATTTGCTACCACCCTGTTAGGATAGCTCCTTATGAACAAACACCTGGGTTTAGCATTCTAATTAGCTTTGAGCCTTTATCCTCTGCCCTCCATGATTACTAACACACAGCTTAGAGCACACCGCCACTTCCACACCCAGCTCAAACAACTTCATGGCACCCTACTGACTTCAGGACAAAACAACACTGCTTAAGTAGACCTCAACACTCTCCGAATTCCAGTGACGACCTACTTTTATCTCTCTGCTCTCCTTCCTGTCCTCTCCCTGTACTGACAATGTCCACACTGACATCAAGCCCCACGTGAGCTGTGCCTTCCACCTTTGGAATGCCTTCGCCCTTTGGAATGCCTTCCCTTCTTTCTTGCTAAATCCTTTCCAGTGCCAGCCCCTGAATGCTGCCCAGGTGGACCATTCTCCTGACTCAAGCATTTAGTTGCATGCATGATCCTTTCCTGTCTTGTGTTCTTACTTCACTCCTGTGCATCCCGGCTGCGTCCTTCCCCTCGTCTCCGGGACTCTTTGGGACAGCACTTAGCACAGGACTCTACGTTCACTCAGTGCACTGAAGCATACTGTAGAGCTCAACTCTGCTGTATACAAAAGGAAGTCACTAATCCCAGAAGCTGCAGAGATAAAACAAACCTTCTCATCCTTTGGGGGACGACCCCGCTTCCGGGGACTCTGCTCTTGAGCTCTTTTCAGAGGGGACTTGGAGCCTCTCTCTGAAGAGCCTGAAGACACCCTCTTCTTTCCTTCTCCCATGTTCTTCTTCACCTTCCCTTCAGACAGGCTAAGCTTGCGCTTCTCATCACCTGAGTTTGGCCTACTTCTCTCCTCACTGGAATTACGCCGATTCTTGTCATCAGCAGAATTGTGGGATGATGTCTGAAAGTTTAATAATAATAATGATAACCACAATAGCCGCTGTCATCACCACCACCATTTACATGAGCCATGCCCTATGATGGGCACTTTACATACATTATCTGCACAACTACCCTATGAAACAGGCTCTGCTGTCATTCCCACTTACATTTGGGGAAGCAGATTAAAAACAAAAACAAAAACAAAAGTCAAGTCACTTGCCCACAGTCCCAAAGCTAAAAGTGGGATTTGCACCCAGGCAGTGGATATATCCTAAAAGCTGTGCTCCTAATCTCTGACCTATGGAAGAAGAAATGACCTATGCTGTACTCAGATACTTCTCCTGGGTCCAAGTGACTTTTCTAAGAGCAACAATCTATTCCAGAAAGGTGAGCTGCAAGCACGCGGAGTTTCAAGCTGATACCTCAGAACAGAACTGGCTCTCTCTCTACTGGCATTTCATAAGAATAGTTTTGAGTTTGGGTTATATTTAATCTGTTAGTTACTATACAAAAATAATTGGTCTGGCATTGGCATAAATCAAGAATCATAAAGTCTCTCACCTGGTCTTTCCCTTTGGCTCTCCTGAGGAACTCTTCCACAGCATCAACAGCTTGCTGGAATCGTTTTCCCTTGTTAATCTTTATCATTTCCTCCTTATGTGCATGATATGGCTTTAGCTGTTCCACTTTGATCCAGGCACTAGCAGAAAACACACATAGAAAGGGTATGATCCACACTGCCTCTGCCAAAAAGTATCAAAGACCTCACCACAGCAGAATGCAATACAAGTGTCCATTTGCTTTAATTGGACTTTGAAACAGGCCTGTCAGTTTTTCAAAACATGCTACTGACCACCCCAAACTCTTAAGCCTAAAAGTATGTTTTCTTGGAACAAACAAGCCAAGCAGAACAACAAGCAAAATTGGAATATCCTCCAAATGAAATCAATGTGTCACAGGTTATTTCTACTCCTATTCACCAGCCTCCCACACTGAACCACACACACCATGCCACTTGCTCAGGACAGAGAAAACCTGGAGGTGCTCTCCCATTCTCACCACTCAGTACAGACGGCTACACACGGATCCCAGGAAATCAGGGCACCTGGAAGCACTGCTGCCCAGCAACAACCTAAATCATATTGATTGACAACATGTCAATCAACTCAGAATCAGGGATGCTATGAGGGCTAAAGAAACACAACAACTAAAACCGTCTGCTCTTACAGATATTTGCAGCTGTAGAGCTGATATTTGCTCATAAATGTATCCATAGCTACTAGACCACATAAAACATGTGACACATGGCTTGGAATGAGGGCAGCAGTGACAAAGGGAGGCTGATAAAAACAAGATTCTGCTTGCGGTTACAGGTAGAAAAACATATTTTCTAATATTGAATTTGTAATTCCTAACACTAGTACATAACACATGAAAGTGAAAAAAGCCCTCAACTGTCAACTCCAGAATATCTGACCGACATACTTATCTGAACAAATCTGTCCCAGCAGACTTTCTGAGGTTTCCCTATATAACGTTCAGTTTCCCAGTATAAAGGAGAGAATTTTATAGGCTTGACATGGTAACAATTTATATGTCTTATCCTGTAACACTCCCAGGTTTCATAGAATAACCATCTGAAAATGTGGGTCAGGTTAAGGATATAGCAACAGGGCTATCACACTAACTTAGGGTTCTTTCTGTCAGAGAAAGTTGGAGAATATCCAATAATAACAGTAAAAGTGCTAACCACTGTACATAAAAACAGTGCTACCAACAGACACCTGTCCTTTGAGTGACGATGGGTCTGAACAAACACAACAGCCTGGGGCCATCAGCCTGCAAATGTGAGAGCAAACCAGGACTAAGCAGGTTATCCAATAGTAAACAAAACTAGACAGAAGGGAGGACAAATGGGCACTCAGACACTGCTCTCACTGCATAGAGCTTCCACTGGATGGTGTAAGCAGGTACTTTTTTCATGACCAATTAATTTTAAAGTTTGAAATTTGACACTATAGAGCCTACGGCTCCAATCTATAGGGAGGCAAACTGGAATTAAATTTCAACCCCACATTGTCTGGCAAGTACACCACTGAACTGACCCTCTTGCCTTTCCTTGCATATATAGTGTTTCTAAGGACAGACCATCAAAGCAATCAGATACAAACCCAGATGCACCCTGAAAAGCAAGTTAAGCTGTCACACTAACTGGTGGCTCCAATATGACACAAGTATCAGTAATGAAGCTTAAAGAAACACAGCCCTCGAGACAGGTCTCTTTCTCTTCTGAAGTTCACGTCAGAAGGTGAGACTTGTACAAGTTCCAGTAAGAGACCAATGGCGTGGTTTTTATGGAGCCCTTGAACTGGGACAAAACGCTGTAAGAATTCAAACCCCTACTCTACCTCCCAACCACTTAGTAGAGGGACGGCTGTGCAGGAAACACAAATAAATACATGTCTATGTTTTCACTGAAGCATTTTATTGATTTCTGTCAGGAAAACAATCAAAATTCTATTCAACTTGAAGACTGGCATTTGATATACTAAAATGAAATTTTCCTCTATGATAATCTTTGAAAACTAAAAACAGTTTGCTAAATGAACTCAAAACAATAATATGACTTCAAAAGAATAAATGCAAGAAATGTTAGTCTACTTAAGAAATCAACCTGTTGTTGGAGAATTCTATTATATCAGAAAAATAAAATAGCCCTGGCCAGGTAGCTCAGTTGGTAAGTGTCTTCCTGATACACCAAGGTTGTGGGTTCGATCCTGGTCAGGGCACATACAAGAAGCAACCAATGAATGCAAAAATAAGTGGAACAAAAAATAGATGTTTCTCTCTCTCCGGTCCTCTATCCCTTTAAAATCAATTTTTAAAAAATCCAGTAAATAAAAAATCAGCCCTCCAAAGTCCCAGAATTCCTTCTCAGAAGCAAACCAAGCTGAAATCCCTTTGGTTGTCTAAATAGAATTTTTTCTCTAATGGCTATAGTACTGCAAAACTCTGTCTCCTTAAAGAGGGTATGCTTTTTAGCAGAAGCTTCAATAATGCACCACTCTCCTATTCACTGAGGCTCATCAGGCAGGCCTGGCATGCAACTGGTGCTCAATAAATAATTACGGGGTAAATGATGCCTTCTAGGCACATTCAGGGTGACTCTGAGTTAAATCTTGTAAGGCTTTAGTAGCTTTTTGTGGTTGTTGCTGTTGGTATATTTTTTTAGCGACTGCTGTTTTTCTTGATATAGTTGTAACCTGTGATTTCCTTCATGTCATTCTCCCAATGCCTACATGGAGATGGACCTTTTCTGCCCAACTTGCTGTAGGCTGGGAAGTCAGAAAAATCAAGCTTAGTCAAGTTGTGTCCCAAGCAGTGCCTTTGCTTTTATGTACAAAAAAGTTAATTACGTATTATCTGTAGAAGTAAATGCCTGAAACCAAAGTAACTAACAATCAGTGAGGTCATTACAAAGTATGAAATGGAAGGTCCCTTAAGATATTTGGCTAAGAGGAAAAAAAAGCAAGATGCAGAGCAGTGTGTATAGTGTGTCACCACTTGTGTAAAAATGAGGAAAAAGGAACAGGCAACTTCTTGATCATACACATACTATCTCTAGAGGGCTACGCCCTAAGAAACACTGGATAACAGTGGGCAGGGAATTGGGTGGCTGAGGGACAGAGATGAATGGAACCCTTTCATAGTTTATAGCTTGAGTTTTTCAGGGGGAACTATAAACATGTATTATCTTTAAAAAACATCAAATCAACAGTAAAGACCTCTGCTGTAGAACAAGGACTACCCTGACTGCCCAGAGGGTTTTCCCCATTACTTCCTTGTTTATAAGGTTTGCTCAGGTGGGTAGTGGTTTATCTGCACCTGTGTAGTATGGTCAAAAGCGGCTAACTTACCCTGGTATTCTGATACAACTCCTACAAAGTCTTTTCATTTGTGAATATAAACCTTTCACTTAGCCAACCTCAGATTATCCACTTCACTAAAAATGTATTTAAAAACTTCACATTTTCAAAAACTTCCATAATATCTGACCTGCTCTCCCCTTAAATTAAAATCATACCATGCAGCTATCATATTAAAGATGCCCATCTATGAATAATCTCAAACACCCTCACATATGTGTCTTGGACTTCACACAAACACAACGGTCTGGGCAGGAGAGAGAGAGAACACATGCAAGCATAGTCCAAAGATGAGAACAAGAACAGGGTCAGAAAATGTGGGTTCACTTTCCCATATGGAATCAGTAAGTAGTACTTAGCAATAATTTCTAAGCTTCCCCACCCCAAACCATTGAAAAAGGCTAAGGATTACTGGGGTGTTAGAGGTCCAAGTCTAAGCCATTGAGGAATCGAGAAACACAACTCAAAAAGACGCAACAACCAAGAAACCACAAAGAAATAATTGAGAATTCCTCAGTTAATTTCAAGCAATGATTATCATACAGACATTAACAAAGACTTGCAGATAAGATATAGATTTTGTTCCCCAAACTTGATAATATTCCCAAATGCTGGATGAGGCTTTCAAGCTGTCTACACCAACGCAGCCAGCTGCTTCTTTTTGTGCCAATTTCTGTAATTCCGGTGCATGATATCCGCTCCTGGAGTCCACTGCCTCCACCACCAAAGATGTCACCTGGTGCTGCTGGCGCTGGGAGAGGAGAATCTACTCAGTGCTAGATAGCTACTGTCCATCCCTGGCAGAAGCACACCGCTGGCTCAGTCCAAAAGCTCGGAGCAGTGGCCCTCACTATCCACTTGGCTCATTTCTCCAACTACTACATGGTGTCAGTTGTGGGGAATGTGGGTCAATCAACTGCCAGGTGAAAAGAAAAAGGGATGCTCAGATGGTTCCAATTTGTTATGTTATGAGCAACAGATTTGTCTAAAAGTTACTTTAGTACTCATTCAAACACCTCACACCTAGCCTGCCCACCTACTATCACCTTGATGTAAAAGTACCTCAGTCTGACTTCTTATGACTTCAAACCCACAAATACCCTGCACCTGTTTCTCCATCTATCATTATTTGCCCACAGTAGTCTCTGAACTGGTTTGTTTCTGGTAGTTCTTATTATTTTATTTTCAATTCTCACCTGAGAATATGTTTACTGATTTGAGAGAGAGAGAGAGAGGAAGGTAGGGGTGGGGAGAAGAAAGAGACATTAATGGGTTGCCTCCTGCACACGCCCTGACCAGGGATCGAACCTGCAACCTTTTTTGGTGTGTGGGATGAGGCTCCAACCAACTGAGCCACCTGGCCAGGCCAGTCAGGCCTGTTTCTGTTGTTTTTAAGCACCTACAAACTAAATGAACTCCATTCTGTCATAGTCATTGACCAAACTTTTAAACTCTGAGCTTGGGTTTCTAAAAGAATTAAATTATTTATCCTTAAAAAAAAAAAAAGAGAGATTTTATTTGCTTATTTTTAGAGAGGGGAAGGGAGAAAGAGGAAAGACATTGATGTGTAAGAGATACATCAACCTGTTGCTTCTCATACATCCCCAACCAGGGATCTGATCTGCAACCCAGGCATGTGCCCTGACTGGGAACTGAACCTATAACCTTTTGGTTCGCAGGCCTGCACTCAATCCACTGAGCCACACCGACCAGGGCAAAAGCATTTATCTTAAGGAGCTACTCTTTTACTCTTTAATAAAGGTCCTTCCTAATATTAAAACCCTATCTCTATGTATTTTCTCTATAAGTAGCATGTCAATTTTGAAAGTGAACACCTGTGACTGAATCTTACATTCTTCAGGAGTCCAGGAAGAGCCCCTCTGGGTCAGACCCTGTCCACTGAGGTCAGGGCCCAATCACCAGAGAAGCTTCTACTCCAGGATGCACTGAGAGCACATCAAATATTAAAAGTGAGTCCTGACTGGTGTGGCTCAGTGGACTGAACGCCAGCCTGTGAATCAAAAGGTTGCCAGTTTGATTTCTGGTCAGGGCACCTGCTGGGTTGCAGGCCAGGTCCCCAGTTGGGGGCATGTGAGAGGCAACTAACTCATGTCTTTCTCACACTTCGATGTTTTGCTCTCTCTCTTTCTCCCTCCCTTCCCCACTCTCTAAAAATAAATAGAAATAAATCTTTTAAAAAAGTATTAAAGGTGAGATAGAGTCCAGCTTCTTCTTTAGCCACTTATGGCTTTGCTCTTCACAAAGTAGTTCTCATCCCTAAAGAGGCGAGTCCACTTGAATTCCCTATCTAAATTACCTCTTAAATGTTTACACTGTAATCCTCATATATGTCCTAAACATAGCCACACAACATTTATTATACTCTCGGTGCGGCTTGTTGAGATGTTTGGGGGTTTATGAGCAAGTCAGTGTTTACCTCCTTGAGGCCATTTATTATTTCATCAGTGTGGACTGCGCTTCTTTTCAGTCTTTGCCTTTTCACATTAAAGACTCCTACTCTTTCATCTGACTTTGCCCCCCTTCCCGATCTTGACTAGTTCCTCTACCACATTCCTTTGGGAGCATGGACAGAACTGTACACAGTACTCCTGGAAATGCACAGTATAGCTTTTAATAAAGGTGGAAGGATGTAAAAATAAAACAAAGAAAAAAGGTGAAACAACACATTGTTTTTGTGTTCAAAGACTTTTTGGTCAAAAGAGCAGACATGCTGACATCCTTAGGAACCTCCTACTTTCAGGTGCCTTTGCTTTCAAACACAGATTCTCTCATGGGCAGAGTCTGTGTCTGTCTCTCTCACATTCCCCTACTGAAAGCCACCTGCTTCTGACTGGCTTTTTCTCTTGTAACAGATCTATTCCCTAACCTAATGTTTGTTAAATACCTGCTATATACCAAACCACACTATGAACTAGTGACACTACTTCTTAGTAACTACAGGGTCGGGAGTATTATTCTCCCATATGGATAAGGATGCACAATCCTAGAAAGATGAAAGACCTTGCCCAAGTCAGAGTAGGTGAAACTGGGATAGTATATGAATGCATGTTAGGCTGGTAACAAATCCAGAGCTCTTTCCCCAAAGTAATTCACAGCTACCCAACAATCTGGAGATTTCACCCTCAGATAATATCAAGATACTAAATAAAATCTGCCTTAACACCGATCACCAGGAACCCTCCGCCCTTTGGAGAAATTCTGCAGATCCTTACCCTTTGTTTCCTTTCAATCAACTGCCTAGCCACAGAAAGGTAACATGTTTGTCCTGCAGTGATTTAATTTTTAAATAGCTTTTTACGTAGAACTCTATCGAGGAAGTTTAAAAGGTTTAAAAAATATTAAATCTGTTTCCCTGTATCCACTTGCTATGAATCGCATCAAAAAACTTTACTTAGCAATCACATCGTCACCAACACTGACACCATTAAGTTATTTTTGTGTTCAGTAAATACTTCTTTTTCATTGGCTTCACCTGGTTGCCTGGCGGAGCTTCGAAATTCACTCAATTCCAATTTTCTGTGTCCTATCTGTAGTATTTCTTACATACAAGGAATACAGTTTATTTTTCTAACCTTTCAGAACTCAAGAAAAATTATCATAAAAACACAATGATTTTCAGGCCTGCTGTAATCTGATTAAGTTCTCACTTTCTATGAGTTCCCATTTTTTTTCCACACTGGGGTTAGCTAAACAAAGAAATACACAAGTTAGGCCAACCATATTGCCTCTTGTTATTCCCAAGCACAAGTTCTTTACCCTAGGCAGGTAGCCTCTCTCTGCCCACACGTCCACCTCAAAGCCCAGGTGTTTATAGTAGCCCCACTGCCTGGAATACCCTTACTATTCTTGTCTATACAAATTCTATCCAACCCCAAAGTTTGATTCAAATTCCATCTCTTATAAAAGCCCTTGACCTGGCTATTCTCCACTGATCTCTATATAATAATTATCTGCACTACTCATTCTGTAATTCATCCCATCTTAAATGTTTATGGCTTTGTCCTGAGTTCCTGGGAGATGGGCACTGCAACACTTGCTTCCCTGGCAAGTTCTCTTCCGTGTCAAGCAATGTGGAATATCGTTGTACAGTAAGTGCTTGTTTTACACATCAGGACAACTTTTCTGGTGAAATCCATGGCACACCAGAACATTCTCTTTTCCAGAGTGTCTCTGACTCTCACAGCTCCAGGAGAGTGACCCCTTTGAAATATTGCTATCAAAAGGCTGTTAAGTATGTCTGTGACAGAGAACTGGGGCTGGGTATATCAGTGTATCTGTATGTTGCCAGGCAAACTCTAAACCAGGATGAGTAAGCATGCTGACACATAAACTCCTGAGTGAACGAAGAACACTGTTTGTAAGAGATTTTCCTACATAATATGTTGCGTTTTAGGAATGTGTATTTTAGACAAGATTGGGTGCATTCAGGGTGGTATGGTCATAGACTAGGAATGTGTATTTTAATCACTGGTATTAAATCATCAAAAAAGTCACATTTTCCTAACTCAAAATGATATTTTCCTATAAGAATCATAAACAGAAACACAACTACTTAAAGAAATCAAACCTTCTAGCTAGACCTAGGTAATCAACTTGATGTAGTGATGAGAAAGCTAAACAGTCACTCAAGCAAATACACATTCTTCCCCTCACTGTGATTACTTATATGGCCTATCAAAGAATCACAAATTAATGGTTTTGATTTCAACTCTAACATCTGGTTAAAAAAGCTTTACTGTTACATTTTTAGAGTGAATCATTTAGTCTTATAAAAGAAAGCAGATTAAGAAAATTATTTTCATTAAGATAAATAATATTTTAATTTTCACTGTATAACTCATGCATGATCCATAGTGATAAACAGCCATTAAAAGAGAACCAAATGTGGGTGGGCTTTATAAAAGGAACTGCCTATGGAACTGGGTAAAGAGATGTGAGAAACTATCTCAATGGGATTACTGTATTTAGAAGGTGGTGAGCCCCAGTTCTCAGCTCAATGACACTGTTATTAGCCCAGGACAATTTCTACGAGAATAACACCTTTTATTTAGGTATGAGGCCAGAATGATTTACCATCCTTATAGACTATGATAAGACTGAACTAGGGTCCCTAGAATATTCTCAAAGCAGCTCAGACTCAGGGCAACGCCTAAACAAAGGGAAAGTGAAACTCTTGGTGAGCACTACTCACTGATCCTCTGTTCCAAAAAACTTCACGAAGAAGCATTTCTTTCCACGCGGTTTTTTCAAATCCTTGGGTGGATTAACAATCTGGGAAATAAAATAGAAAGAAAAGGTTTTTTATACGATTCGGAGTTGGTAAGAGAAAAATGAAGGAATATCTTAAAATAAAAATGCAGGGCCTAGTATATCTCTAGACTTGGCATGTTTCTACAGAATTTCCCTACATCTAACATGTAGCACAGTGTTCGGTAGATACAATTTTACTGAAATGGCCCTGTTTTAAAAACAAAGGTAAGACCAACATCATTCTCCCCCAAAGTGACGCTGTAAATCACTGAAGAAGTGCAAAGGTCACTTTTAAAAATACTTCAATGTGGAAGAGTTCAGACATGTTATAGTGACATTGAAAGACAACTGAGGCACTGAAAATGCCATACTGCAAAGAGATAATGTAAAGATATATCTTTATATTCTTGGGCTCCTAGCAAGAATATAAAAAACAGAACATTTGGAAAGCTATGATGGATCGCCTCATGCAAAATCTGAAATGCCAACTTCTGCAAAGACACATTGGAGCACCACATATGGTAACATGGAAAGATGATTTAAACTGAGTTGGGACAAAAATACTTTGACTTTTCACTAACCTACATTTAGATTTCTCTATTTCTGGAGAATTTATTTTCTTCTCCTTTTGTTAGATTTAAGTATAAAGCTAAATTCAGATTAGAACTGATTTCCAGGCAGAAAATACTCCACCAAAATCATCTCTGATTCAAGAAATAAGCAATTATTGCAGATTAAATGACTTGGTTTATATTATATTGCCCTTTCTAAATACACTGGTATTAGAGAAAAAATTCTGAGCATTATTTAAATAGGCATAGTCTGATTCAATGCTAGAAACTGAAGGGAATGCATCTTACATTCTTCACTTCTTCAAGCCCAACTTCAGATGTCTTCCTTCAGTTTAGTAGCAAGACACTCACCTTTCCTGGCCAAGGAGGATACCGGCCAAGTTTCCCCCTAGAGAAGACACAAAGAGTCAGCATTTGCCCTGGAAAAGACTGTCCACCTCCTTCAAACCACTTAATATGCAATCCCCCCCTTAATCTCCATTTGCACCCTCAAATGCCACAACAAAAGCTGGCAAACAGGAGTTCGTAATCTGGCTTTCATGGATGGACCCAACATGCCCAAAGTCCTCATGAATGGAATGCAAAATTGTACACGTATGTGCATAAGGTATGCACATTCTTCTGGTACCAAGGGATACAACAAAACCACCAAGAATCACTTGTCCAGAGCCTCCCCCTGATGAGGGTGGGGGCCAGTTTGCTCTGTAAACACAGACTTCCCCTTACAGTCTGTTTTAATTCACCGCGAGACCTGCCAGCTTTGCCAAATACTAATGGAAGCCTTCCTCTGGATCAAGAAACAAGCTACGTAGCTCGAGGGAGGCGGCGACAGTCGATCTTGGTTCGGGCGGTTGTCGGCGACACAGAAGCAGACTACGAGAGGTACCCAAGAAGGCACTGGTCACTGCCAATCCTAAAGGAGAAGTGTCCCCTCTATTTCTTCACCGGGCAGCGCCATCAGTCCAGCTTCGATACCAGCTGCCGAGGTGCCCGCACAGGTCAGTTTCATCGCAACGCGCGGGTTTTAACGGGCTTGCCCTGGCGAGAAGGCTCCGCGGGCTCCACGGCTCTCCCGCTTTCCCGGGAACCCCAGCAAGATCCAGAGAAACAGGCGTCCGCGGCCGACGCCGGGGACGCCCTTCACAATAGCTGCCGGCGTCCGGCCTGGAGCGTAGCTCCCTACCGGGCGGCCTCGCGGATCAGAGCGGGGCCCATCACAGCCACCCTCGGACTCAGTCCCTCCAAGCAAGGCTGCCCCTTCCGCCCGGTGTCGTTTCCAGCGTCGGCACCTCATCTCGCTCTCTTTGCAGCCTGGAGCGCACAGAAAAGCAGCTCCGGGGCTGGCCGCGAACTCCGCGCCTAAGGGAGGAGTTCCCCGGAGTACCTCGCTTGGCCCCAGCCGCCCGAACTCACCACACCAAATCACCGAGCCGCAGACTCACAGCCGCCATCTTACCACCCAACCACCACGGACGCACGGGCCGCCGGGAACCTTAGGTCGCCCTGGCACCGCCCATTGGAGTGCACTAGGCCACGTGACGGGGACCGGCTGTCAGCAGCCCAGCCGCTGCTCTGACGTTATCGCGCCCGCCGGGACTTATTGGCCGGGCGAGAGGCACGTGACTAGGGCGCCCGGGTCTCCCCGCGCCGGAGCCCCGAGATTCCGGGCTCCTTCCCCCTCCCTTTGCTCGTGACAACGAAGCACTCGCGGTCTGAGGCGGTGGCGGCGGCGGCGGCGGCGGCGGCGGCGGCGGCGACGACTACTGAGCTGCAGGTTGAGCGCGTGAGGGAGACGGCCCTGCGGCCCGCCCCGACCCGGGACCCTGGCCTCTAGCCCCCTTTACCTCGGCGTTTCCGTTACGTCCGTTAGTCCCTCGCGGGTCCCGGGGCTGCCTGCGTCGCCGCGCTGTCCGCTGCCCTGACGGACCTCGTCGCGGCCTGGAAACCAGCCTCCATCCGCGCCCGGGGCCCCGCGCCCGGCCGGCTCTACGTGGCCACGCCTGGGGGCGGCCGGGTTCTGCGGAGCGCGCTAACAGCTGCGTTCGGGGAGCGGCTCGGACCCCGAGCTCTCGGCTGCGCTGCAAGTTCTGCCGGGGCGTCAGTGCTCCAGCCCCGAAGTCCGGAGTTGTTAGACCGACTTGGAGCCGGCGTCTCTTCACTTCCTCCTGGGCCAGCAGGCGGTACGGCCAGCGAGGCTCCCCTGGGCGCTCCGGGACCCGGCCATGGGCCGCGGTTCAGGGCGGCCGCCCGCCGGGAGGCATGGCTCGGGGGCCGGCCGCTAGCAGCGCCGCAACCGGGGCTCCCGGGCCGGCATGAGGACGGTCGCGGGGGGACGAACGCGGCCCGTAGGGCCGTAGCCTGCGTTGTGTCGGGGACAAAGGTGCGTGTCTTTGTCGGGACTGGGCTGTCACGTAAGCCGCGTTGTAGTTTGACACTTATGGAGAAGTTAGGAGCAGGTTGTTGTGACAGCAGCAAGGCAGATGCTAGGCGTAGTTTCATTACGTAAAAACTTAAACCGTTGAATGGGGAACTAGGAACGGTGCAGCACAGCGACAGCCCGAACGTCAAATTCCAGATAGAAAATAAAATTTTCAAAAGGTACCATTCCATTTGAATACTCCAAAGATTCTAAGTCAGGTTTTGACATAACTTAGAATCGGACTTTTCTTGCGTCGCCTTCTGCTTGTAAAGGTAGCAGGTTCACACGCATCTCCCGTAGGCGATTTTTTTTTATATTGAGACTTTGGTGTAAGCGGAGTTTTTAGCGAACTGGGTTGTACACAGCCTGGTTTTTCTTTGTAGTTCAGTTTCCCTAAAGTACTGTCAGTTATAGGATCTGCCATTTACTGTGTTGTTTTTTTTTAAGACCGATAACTTGAAGGATATTTATCATTTCATGAAATAATTTCATAAAATTCAACACGTTTCCAATTTTAAAACTCTTAATTTGAGGTGATTGAAGGATATTTTAATGACTTGATAAAAATAAGAATTTTAAGTTAACATTACACTGGACCTATGGGCATTCCTGTTAAAAGTCAAGAACATGGCAAAGAATATATTGTTTAGTATTATCTTGGACGTTCTAGCCAATGCAATAAGACATGAAACAAAAGTAAACATAACTTTTCAGAAAGAAGACAAAATTCTCATTTCTATATACAACTGGATAGATAGCCTGTTTTGGAAAAAAAGGAGAAAGCCATTAAAATAAGTAAGTTGAGTAAAGAGACTAATGAAAAGATCAGCCAGAAAAATTCAGTTTTTCTATATTTCATGAGTAACCAGTTTGAAAACAGAATGATTATGAGGATGTATAGCAAAAAAATACATCATTACTAGGAATAACCTGAGATAAAAAAGGAGGCTAGCATTTCTTATATAACATCAGTTGAGGGTTTTTAAGATGGAATTTTTTTTTTGTAGATTACTGTGTTTTTACTTAGATTAAGGTTTAACTCAGTAGAGGCAAGTACAAGCATACCTTGTTTTATTGCCCTTCACTTTATTGCCCTTCATAGATGTTGCATTTTTTACAAATTGAAGGCAAGACCCTCCACCAGCAAAAAGATTATGGCTCGCTGTACTGTGGTAGTCTGGAACTGAACCCTCAATATCTCCGAGGTATGCTTGTGTTTAATTACTTAGCTTTTCTTAAGACTATGCATTTTACTGATAAATCTTGTTTTATTACAAATCTAAATATATTTATATAAAATCCAAAATACTTCATCTACAAAGCTTCAATTAAGGCATTAGTATAACAGATTAAATTTACCTAAACAATGAGCTCTTTTTACAAAATTAAATTTCCTTAAATGTTTTAAGCAGCATTTAAAGTTTTATATACTTGTTCTCTCAAATACTTCAGACTCCTAAAACAGTAAAAACTAATAAACCTAGTAGTAAAATCTTTCCAAGGACTTAAGTCTTTTAAGTCAGATAAATGTATAAATGTAAGGTCTTTTTAAATGTACACTTTCAAATTTAGTTATATTTTCTTAAGGATTTCAAATTAATTTCTGACTCTTAAATATTTCAAATGACTTAGTAACAAGCAAAATCATGATGATAAAAATGCAAAATCTAAATGTTAATATGCTATAGGTTTGATTTATTTTATTTTCATATCTATAACTTCTCACGCCTGCAAAGTCACTTAAGTAACTAAGAGAAGCAGTTTAACCATCTAGGTAGACTGAATTTACAATGTCTAAACTTTGGGTCAGGATAAGGTTACATTTTTTTAAATTAGTTGCCACTTCTAGGATGACTTTCCTGCATCCTATCAATTAACTTGCAGAGTCTCTTCTTATAGTGAGACTTTGCCAGCTCTTGTCAATGGGGGACTTTTAACCTTCAACCTTCAGCTTAAATTTATTTTCACAACTCAATTTATCGCAAACGTCCTGGGGACCTTGAAAGTTTTTTTAGAGGAATTTCTTTCAACACCTTAGTGCATGATGGTCTTTTGTACTACCATGTTTTGCTGCTAATCAGTTTGTTGCCTAATTAGAATTATATTAACTATTTTTAGATATTTTACTTCCTTGTCTGGTTTTATAGATCACAATTTTATGGTCATAATAGAAATAATGAATATTGCATATACTATATAAGTATCCATAGACATATATGAATATAATATATGTAAATCTTCCTGAATTCATATTTATGATTCATTTACAATCAAAATGCAGTGAGCTTTTTGGGGGGACTTGTCAAAATGATTCTAAAATTGGTCTGAAATAATAAAGTCTGGAATAGGCGAAGTTTTACTTTTAAAAGAAGAATAATAAAGATGAATTTTAAATTCAAGATGTAAAAATATACCATAGAATTTCTCAGAACAGTGTGGTACTTGTTAAGGAATTTCTAGATACTACATCAAAGTAACAGGACGGATTTCAGAAATAGTCTTTAAGATATCTAAGATGTTATATATGATATTTGCCAGATCACCAGGGAAAAGAAGGATTAGTGATTGATGCTGGGAAGGAACCAAGGTAGAGACTCATCTTTTACCTTATAGCATGGTAAATTCAACTTGGGTTAAAGAGCTCAGTGTGAAAATTATGTTCGTGAAAGATTGGATAGGTAAAGTCTTATATAAGAATTCCTGGTTGGAGAAGGACATTCTAGGCACAAAAGAAATGGGAGAAGCCATAAGGGAAAAGAGCCTAGTTTTAACTGCATAAAAAGTTTAATTTTCTTGTCCTGGAGGGGTAGCTCAATTAGTTGGAATGTCATCTTGTACACCGAAATGTTGTTGGTTTGATCCCTGCTGAGGGTACGTACCTCGGTTGCAGGTTCAATCCCTGGTTGGTGGTGTGTGCAGGACGCAGCTGCTGGATGCTTCTCTCTTTCTCTCCCCCTACTCCCCACTTCCTCCCTCTCTCCCTCCCTCTCTCTCTCTCTCTGTCTCTCTCTCTCTTTCTCTCATATCAATGAATATATCCTCTGGTGAGAATAAAAGTTTAAATTTCTTTCATCGGACCTCGCTCTACGCAAAATTAAACAGGAACAGTGAAGGAAAAGTGTATGAGATACGACAGATACTATATAATACATATTATATACCTATAATATATGAAAAGCCCTTACAAATCAACATTTTAATTTTTTCAACTATTTCCTTAAGGCTGGACATTCAGATTTAGATTGCTTTTATTATTTTTCCTATACAAACAAGGCTGCAGAGACTATCCATGTGGATGTGGTAAGAAGTTCACATTTGAACGTGAGTTTTAAAAAGGACACAAATTATACATGAAGCACAAAATATATATGTGAGTGGTGTATTTGCATATTTATATTCTGTAAACCTTTGGAATTCTGGGGTTCACAATGTACTCTGACCATTTCCAAGCAACTTTGAAGTTCTTTGACATGTGATAATTTGGCACTTTGCCAAGACCGGAGTTTGAGTGGTGAGAGGCTAGTATCTTAGGAAGTGAGCCTAGGCACACGACTCTTGAGACACTGGTTTTTTACTTATTCCAGAAAAGGCATTACTCTGAGCTGATGAAAACTTTGTCATTGTGAAGAATGACTCTAGCCCTGGCTGGTGTGGCTCAGTGGGTTGAACGCCAGCCTACAACCCGAAAGGTCGCCTGTTTGATTTCTGGGCAGGGCACATGCCTGCATTGTGGGACAGGTCCCTGGTTGGGGGCATGCAAGAGGCAGCCGATTGTTGTTTCTTTCCCTTACTTTTTCCCTTCCTTTCCCTCTCTCTCAGAATGAAAATAATACTAAAAAGTCTTTTAAAAAATTACCCTAAAAAAAGTGTCTCCAAATAAAAGTAAATTGTTGGTGTTTAAAATAAAGAGGTCTTACAAAAGATGTTATTCTTAGCCAGGAAAAAAAAAGATGTTGGATAAACTAAATAAAAAAACAATATTCTTTAGGGTTCTGTGCAATTTTGAGGATTCTTTAGAGGTTTTTTAGCATGGATTCTCTAATTTCAAAGATCTAGTGAATATGCATAGAAAAAAAGACTGGAAGGAAATATGCTAAACAGATGATCTCTGAAGGATAGGATTGGGTGCTTTTATATATATGAAAAATATTATATATAAGATGAATAGTATTTAAACAGAAAAAATAAATAAATGGTAATTAAGATACATTGAACAGTGGATTCTTGTTGACAATGAAATTCTTTTAAACTTAAATCTGTATAACTGAACAGGAAAAATCTTGGTTTGACCTGGCCCTTCTTTTCAGTGTTAACAGAAGCCATGCAGTGACATCCGCTAAGACTTTTTGGTAACCATGTCGGAGCCCCACAGGGTCCAGTTCACCTCTCTCCCAGGTTCTCTGAATCCTGTGTTTTTGAAGAAGTCCCGGAAAGAGGAGGTTGGGGGAGCAGAGCAGCATCAGGACTCTGAGCCGGCTGCAGCAGCTGTGCGGATTACACTCACCCTCTTCGAGCCAGATCATAAACGTTGCCCAGAATTCTTCTACCCAGAGCTTGTGAAGAACATACGAGGGAAAGTGAAAGGCCTTCAACCCGGAGACAAGGTACCCCTCCAGAGGCCCCAGACTCACTCTGCAGATCTAATGCTCAGAATAGCATGTGCAAGTGGGACTTTCAGAAGGTGAAAGCAAGACCAGGGAGGCTGTGACTGCCCCAAGATCACAGCACCTATCCCAAAGCAAGCACTGGTTTGCTGGTTTTGCTCCTGGGCACAAAAGGATAGAATTCTTTCTAGAATCATTCTCCTGATTTATGCTAGAGAAAATGTAAGACACATCCAAAGCTAATTTGAATTGTGGCTAATTAATGTAAATAAAAGAATTTTTTTCATGCAAAGTCTGTAAATATCACATGTATGTAAATGTGACTGTCCTTGGCTGTTCTGGTGCTAGATTTCATCCTGGACATATTTCTTGTCCAAGGGATTCTCTGCCTCGTTCAGGGGCAGATGAAAAAAGACACATACAATTCTCTTATATTCTTATACTATTATCTCTTCTCAACACATTAATATACTGGATAGTTACTTTACCTGGAGGGATAGAAACCTATTTTTCTAAGTTTTTTTCTTGTTTTACTTATTTTGGGTGTGGGAAGGGGGCAGAATTAGGTTGTAGGCTCTAGGGCTTTTGAGAATCAGTTTGATTTCTCAAGTGTTTTTTAAGTGATCTATTTATTTTTCTGGCAGATTTGTTTTTACTTTTAGTATGGAACTTCTCAAACTTTTTAGTATGGAACTTCTCAAAGCACAGAGTAGAGAGAATAGTATAATAAGCCCTATGTGCCTGTCACCCAGTTTCAAATGTTACCAAAGTTTTGGCAATTCATTAAAATTATAAAAAAATTTTATAAACTTTTTAGTTGAATTATACACTGAAGTGCACACATGATAAATGGCTGGTTTATTGGATTTCCACAAACTTAACATATCCATGTAACCTGCACCTAGATCACAAAATACAACATTTTCCGGGACACCAGAAACCCTCCTGCCTTCCCAAAATACTACCCTGCCCTCAAGGGTAACGACTGACCTGATTTCCAACAGCTTAGGTCAGTTTTGCCAGTTTTTGTATTTTATATAGATGGAATCATACAGTATGAGCAGGAGCTAGGCGGATAGCATTTATAAGCACCTACTGTATGCTTCTGCCCTATGTGAGGCTGTGAGGTAGCTTGGTTAGTTGGATCCCACACAGCATTTTGTTCTCTAGAGTGGCTTTAGGCAATTTGGGATTAGATTAGTACCTGGTTTACACAGTGTCCGAGATGGTGCTGGTGCAATTTCCACCACAGTGCCTCAGTGGACAGTGCTCCTTCAGTCTAATTCATGGTTGTGCTGTTTGGGGTGAGTACCTTTGGTTAGAAGGATTATCCAGTTTTCTTTGCTCAGGTAAAAAATATTTTTCCTTAATTACGTTCTGATTTGCTGAATGGAAGCCAATTGAGTCTGTGCCAAGGGTCAGCTTATTGTATGAGGGCCAGTGGGCAGATGAAAGATAGTAATTTCAAATTCATTGACAATCTCTTTTTTGAAGTAGGAATAGTATCCTCTTCTTTGAGAGGAAGAGGAAGTAGCATGGATTAATTAAGCTACTTTTTTATGGGCTTAAACCCAGATCAGTAAGTGACTTGAAATTAGAACTCCTGTACTTCAGTTTCATCTTTTTCGGGGTTCCAGATGTTCTTCTCCTTGCTGAAAAATGCATGGAGCATACATAGAGAACACTGGATTCAGTTTCAGGGGATTCAGCTCTTGCCCTCATATTGAAAACTCCTGAATCATTGTATCTACTTTGCAGTGCTCAGAGCACAGTGTGATCTGACATTCATGTATTCATTCATTTAGCATGTATTTATCACGTGAAGACCCTGCTAGATTCTGAGGACTATATAAGGTGGAAAAGCTGCTGTCCCAGCCTCAGAGGACCTTGCAATCTTATAGATGTTTTAGGAGAATTATACCAACACAGGTAACAGGAGTCACAGTGTGGTACTTGTTTAAATCTGGTATAAATACAGGCCCTGGGGGTCTTGGACAGAGGAGAGCTTACATACTAAATGCTGTGTTTGCACAGAGCTGGACCTTCATATGTTCAGGAAATAGCAGTTATTGGATGACTGTTTGCAAGGCATTTAGGAGTATACAGTGAATCCAACATTTATCCACATGGGTGGGATTTCTTAAAATTATTTGAACCCCTTAAATAATATGTGATCATTGTAGAAAAATTAGAAGATACCACTAAGCACGTTTTATTTTTTTTTTAAATATATTTTATTGATTATGCTATTACAGTTGTCCTATTATCCCCCCTTCATTCCCCTCCACCCTGAACACCCTCTCCCACCCACATTCCCCCCCCCTTTACTTCAGTCCATGTGTCATAAGTTC
>CM052540.1:90352374-90504867 GCA_028533065.1 Trachops cirrhosus
TCCTTGGTTGTCCGACTTCCATAAACTTCAATTTTCTGTCAGTTCTGGTTGTTATTTTGTTTCTATATCTTTGTTGTCCCTATCTTGGTTGTGCGAGGAGGCACAGTGCGTCTACCTATGCCTCCATCTTGGCCGGAAGTCGGCCACTAAGCACGTTTTAAAGATCACCCGTTTGTGGAACATTCACTATATGTATGTTCTGTAATATTTTATTCTACATATATAACCTAAATTATTTAACATTCGTTATGGGTGTGTGGGATTTAAGTAGGCAGAGATATAAGAGGTGGGATCTAATCTTTAGTGTTTTTGGCCTACTCTGAAGTCTTAAGGTATTTAGTATGGATGTTTTTTATTATTAAAATTAAGATTCCTTGCTAAAGAAGCTAAAGGTTTAACTGTGGAAAATTGATGAGAAAAATGCAAGAGTAAGTTTATGGAGTTGTTGGAAAACTGCATGAAAATATTTGTAGTATTCAGATTGGGAGGAAAAAGATTACTGATCCTTCAAGATAGATGTCCAAGGAAAGGGACTGCCATGAACCTAGGTTTGAATTTCTGTAGAACTGTGAGAAAGCAAATTCATACCACTTTTCTGACCAATAAGGCAGAATAACTCTTAAGAATTTGTGCTACATTAAGTGGGTTCTTAAACTTTTTGAGCCACGAACTGCTTTAGAAGTGAACCCCTTCTTAGAATTATGTTTTAAGTACATAAAGTCATTTTTAGTGTGACAAAAGAAACCAACTATATAAACACACGTCTATACAGGTTGAGCATCCCTGACTAAAGGGCCTTTGCTGTATTTGGACCTCTACAGGGCTTAGTGCTTTGGTGGGCAGTTGTAGGCATTTAATTAAGTTTTGTTGAGTTACATGAATGGAAAATTTTCTTAAACAACTAAGGTAAGCACTGATGGGAAGGTAGCATGTTTTCTACCTTGTCTTTTCTGATAAAAACAGCTATTTTTATTACACAGTTTATAGGTGTTAAGTAGTCCGTGGATGTACTATGACTACATAGTGGGGAATTTTTGTAACTCTTGTTGTGGAATGGTCTTTTTACAGAAGAAAGATCTCTCCGATCCTTTTAATGATGAAGAAAAGGAAAAACATAAAGTGGAGGCCCTTGCCCGGAAATTTGAAGAAAAATATGTAAGATTTCTCTTTGGGTGATAAAACAACCTGATTGGGTGGGAAAGGTTCCTAGATGTTTCCATATTCCTTTAGGGGAATATCATCTAATCAACACTAATGTGGAAATAAGTGTAGAGCTTGGAGAGAACAGAATATAGTTATTAAAGAAATGCATGAAGGTACAGAAAATGCGTGCAGCAGGCTAATGTGTGCAGCTAAATGGACGATTAAACAAGGAGGACCTTTTACTCCTAGAATTTATCATTAGAATAAATGTTTTGATAAAAGACATATGAAGTCAATTATTTCATTCTTCTGTCTTAGGCCATTTTATACAGATATAAATTTGCCCTATTTTAAATGTTCAAAAGATTTCATTAATTTTTAGAGGTAGGGGAAGAGAAGGAGAAAGAGAAGGAGAGAAACATCGATATGTGAGAGAAACATTGATCAGTTGCCTCTTGCACGTGCTCCAATCATGGACTGGGCCTGCAACCCAGACATATACCCAGACCAGGGATTTAACCAGTGACCTTTTGCTTTGCAAATGATGCTCAGTCTAGTGAACCACACTGGTCAGGACCTGTCCTATTTAAAAGGTCTTTAGGGAAGGAGATTTTAGGGGGGGTGTGAGTTTGAATGTTCCAGTTTTTACAACCTTTAGTCACTAGCTGATGAAATTCAAGACAACAGTTAATTCTGTGTATTTTAAAAAAAGCATGTGACCTTAGACTTAAACATTTGTTAGGAGGGTAGATTTCATGTTATATGTTCTCAGCACAATTACAAAAAAAATGCATTTGATCTGTTTAAAATTTTAGGGTGGAAAGAAACGTAGAAAAGACCGAATACAGGACTTAATTGATATGGGGTATGGTTATGATGAATCTGATTCCTTCATCGATAACTCTGAGGCGGTAAGTACTTAATGAAAATGCCACATAGGAACTACCACACCCTTGCTCCTACTGGTGATGGCCCAGAAGCTGGGGGATGGCACAGAGTAGGCCTGCCCTTACCATGAGGAAGGACCTGTACCAATAGAGAGGAAGTGGCACTCTTGATGTTGGCCTTGGTTTCCTTACTGGAAAGGATACCAGATCTGTCCAAAACACTTTCTAGCTCAGACATCCATGACTGACCAGAAGCATGTGTAGGCATGTGGTCTGAAATGTGACAGAGAAACATCTGCTCTGTATCTTTGGACTATAGTACCAGCACTTGGAGCTGACTGTTTGTTTTTCCCCTTTCAGTATGATGAGCTTGTTCCTGCTTCTTTGACTACAAAGTATGGAGGATTTTACATTAACTCGGGAACTCTACAGTTTAGACAAGCATCAGAATCTGAGGATGACTTTATTAAAGAAAAGAAGAAAAAATCTCCAAAGGTTAGAATGTTGCTCGCTTTTGGATTTCAAAAGTGCTTTTTTTAAAAATAAATCTTGTGAGATCAGTGGGTGACTTGCCAGAATAGTGCTGTTTAAGAATAGCTTAGGAGATTGGTGGAAAAGCATGAGCTGTGCCAAGGTTGATAGTTACCTCTCACACCTGTTCTGTGCAAGGTGCCGTGAGTCCCAGCAGGCTTGGCAGGGATTTCTTTTTTTGAGGTTGTTTCAGGATGGGGATGAGAGGGGTGAAGGGTATGATGAGAGGGGAGTTTGCACCAGTATTGCTGTGTATTTTCTGTGGACATGTGGAAGTCTTCAGTTCCCAGGGCTCTCACCCCAATGAAAACAACTTAGCCTTAAGATAAGTTTATTTTGAAATCTATCTATTACTGTCTGTGTATTTAAAATGAGAGACAGTGCCCACATACAGCTCGTTTTACTAGAATGGTTTCTGGCTGCACAATAGCTGCTGTTGTCTCAGTCCTGGGTGCTTCTAGGAGACACTGTCAGTGGCAATGCTGTGTTGACCTACCACAGGTCTGTGGTCCAGGACTGATCTGAAAGCTTTTGTTCATGAAGGAAATAGAACAGCTCTCAGGATGTGCCCTGGGTGGAACAAGGCCAGTGCTGTGTCGTGCACTTGCTCCCTGAGTGAGGGAGCTGTGTAACTGTGCCTTGTCTTTAATTCTCAGAAGCGGAAGTTGAAGGAAGGTGGTGAGAAGATAAAGAAAAAGAAAAAAGATGACGCTTATGACAAGGAGAAGAAATCGAAAAAGTCCAAGTTTTCCAAAGCTGGGTGAGAGGCAGCAGCTTCTTTCCGGGGTAAAATCTGTACTGTTAGGGCAGGACACCTAGGAGCTGGCTTGCCCTCCTTCTCTCAGCTTCAAAGGAGACAGCAGGGCCTGGTCTTCTGTTCCCCCTCACGCCTCCCACAGTGCCATTGTAGGCATAGTCAGTGCTCTCACATCTCTGTTATCAGACATGCAGAGTTCTCTCTGTCCCACCGTCAGTGTTGGCGGCTATTTCTGTCACTGTATGAATACTGCTGTTTCTTGTTCTCTTGGGCACTCCTCCTCTGCCCCAGTTCTCCTGTCTCTGCTGTTTCCTTTTGTCTTCTCTGGTCTTGCTTTCTTTTGCCTCACTAGTCTCACCCCAGCTGCCCTTCAAGTTGCTGCTACTCTCTGCTGTTCCTGCTTTCTCCCTTTAAATACTTTTCTTGCTCAGCCCCTTTTTGCAACCTTTTATTTCAGGCTGGCAGTGGTTTTTAAAAACCCATCAGATATGTAGCAAGCACTTTGTGACACAGTTTTGCTAACCTGTATTAAATCTCAAGCTTTGGTCCCAATGAGAAGGAGATCCATGTGCCAAGAGGAGGGAGGAGAAGTAACAGGGTGGACTTGTGACTGAGGTTCCTGGAGACCATTGCGCTGGGAGCAAGGGTGAAGTCCCTCTGTGAATTTCCCTTTTGAAGTATACTGCAACCTTAGTAACCAATTTCCCCCTTGCTTGCAGCTTCACAGCCCTCAATGCCAGTAAGGAAAAGAAAAAAAAGAAATATTCTGGGGCTTTGAGCGTTAAAGAGATGCTAAAGAAATTTCAGAAGGAGAAAGAGGCTCAGAGAAAGAGGGATGAAGAGCATAAACCGGTAACAGTTTCATCAGCAGAAGCTCAGGGCCTACGGGAATTGGAGGGTACTTCTGACCCATTGCTGTCTCTCTTTGGCTCCACTTCTGACAATGACTTGCTCCAGGCAGCTACTGCCATGGACTCACTGACTGATCTGGACTTGGAGCATCTGCTCAATGAGTCTCCAGAAGGAAGCCCCTTCCGTGATATGGATGATGAAAGCGATTCCCTTGGGGTGGGACTGGACCAGGAATTCAGGCAGCCCTCTTCCCTCCCTGAAGGCCTGCCTGCGCCCCTGGAGAAGCGCGTTAAGGAGCTGGCTCAGGTATGGTGACACAGAGTGGCCAGGCTTTCCTGGAAGCGGTTTGGGCAGATTGACACTGGTTCCGCACCACATGAAGCTTGCTGCCCAAAGCAGTCCTTAGTGAGTTGGCAGTTTCAGTGTAAGCTCTTCCAGGCTCTCTTCTCATCCCAAGTGAGTAAACTGTAAGCTCTGCTTGTCAAGTGTCATTTTTAGGCCTTTTGTGGTACCTTTACTCTTAGAAAATTTACTTTCTTTCAGGGAGATTTTTTGTTTTCTGCCTGTAGGTTCCCTTCCCACAGAGTATCTTCCCTTCTGTATGATAGACTGACACTAATATTGGCAGCAGGCAGCTGAGGCAGAGATCCATCTTTTTAGTAATCTGTTGAAGATTTTTGGAAATCTACAAAACGTTGCAGACATGTTGCTCATAGAGTATATGCTTAGTTGCCCCTGGGTTTCAGCTGCTCCCTAGACTTACATGTCATCAGTGATAGGTATGGTTTACAGGAATTCCTAAGTGATGATAAAAAGGAGCAGAATCTTAAATGCTGTCTCGACCCTATTAAAAACAGCGACAACTGTTAGAATCAAGCAGCCATTGCTGTTTTCCCCGGACAACAGGGAATTGATACCTAGAGTACTAAGTGGTGCCAATTTAGTAACATACTCCTACCTAAAAACTAACCACGGTGTGTTAGTCTTGATGACATTTACCCTTTAGTTAAAATAACCTTTCACCTTGGGCATAATGGCTTGTCACACAGCTCCGGTGGCATTTCTACTTTCTATGTAAGTTTTTTTTCTTTTTAACATTTTATATAGCTGGAAGTTTTAAACCAGCGATTCTCATAATGTTACAGAATCACTGTATGTATATCCATGTATAAAGGGCAAGGTAAATGTTAACCACTGCTACAAATGATTTTCTCACTTCCAAAAAATATTTGAATACAACATATGAAGTAAATCAAACAACTTATTCAGATCTCTAGTTCATTCTCATTAGCTCGTGTGAGGATTCTATCTGAATGTAATGATTTAAATGAATTGTACCACATCAGAAATTCAGAGTATATCTTAATAGAATGTTAAGTTGCAAGTAGTTGAATCTGAATTTGGCATGTTTGAGCATGCTATTGTGTATTTGCTCTCAGAATTTATGTTAAAGAACCATTACACCTTGTTCTTTTCAGTCCTCTGGTTTGTAAATTGTAGCATCTGAAAGTCGTGTCAAGTAAGTTGAGTTAGGTATATGTGGCAGAAACTAGTCAGTTTTAGAGAAAAGTCAAAGCAATTCTTGGATATTACCCTACTCCCACCATAGGTTGTATTGTAGTCTAATAACTTACACTATTTCCCTTTCTTGGGAAAGATGGACACATTTAGTGGAAACAAAGTGGCATAATGTGAAAGAGCACTGGGCTGTGATTCAAGAAAACCTTCTGGAGTGCCCTGGGTGGACACTGTGAGCAGAATGTCCTTCCTTAGTGTTTGCCAAGTCTTGGTTATCTCTTGGGCACAATGGAGACAGGGTTCAGGATTCCATAGATAAGGTAGGCTGAGTCCTGGTGGGGTGGTGGTGACCAGGAGAGATTGATCTACTGGCTTGAAAATACAATGATGAAACGTGAAATTGATACTGTAGTCATCTTCTGATCCTTCTATAATAGCATTAAGAAACTTTGGGAAATGAGATGGAAAGTGGGAATTACTCATCATCCTGACAGTCTGAAAACTTTAATTTACATATTTTTTCTAGCTTCTCTGTATATGTTTTTATGCAGTTGTAATTATAGTTGTGAATGATTGTTTCCTGCTTTCTTCACTTAATAAATATTATAAACTCTCATCACTTTTAATGGTTGCATGAGAAAGAAGGCTTATTTTCGAAAGTTACTTAATGCCACTCCTAAGGATCCCCAGATACTTTGTGCCCTGCACTTGGGGCACTTGGAGCCTCCTGCACTTGGGCATGAGTGCTCTAGACTCAGACCCTTCTGAGAATCTGCTGGAAAAGATATTATTCCCAGGGAAAAAATGGCTGTGCATACAAAAATTGCATATAATTTCAAAAGCCATACATGGGTATTTGGATCCTTAATAAGGAGCCCTATCCTAGATCTTGAACTGGATATTACAATTTTAAAGCTTAAATTAAACTTCATGTGTATAACTATAACATTAGCAGTGTTATATATTTCTCAGTTTTCACTCGATTTTTTTTCTCTTATTGCCTTTATAATAATTTGTTTAGATTTTAAATCTTGGCCCTAGATGATACATGTATCAGTTTCTATTGTTATCTAAAAAACTACCCCCAAACTTAGTGGCTTCAAAAAGCGATTCATTTCTCCTGACTCTTTGGATTGGCTGGGTGGTGTCTTGTGCCCGCATTCAGCTGGCAAGATGGCTGCGTGCTGGGACAGTGGGGCCTCTCTCTCCTCTCATCTTTCATCCTCGTCTTTTTCAGTGCATGGCAGTCTCAGGGCAACATTTCAAGCAATAGTGGAAGTCACAAGGCCCTTAAGATCTAGTCTGAGAAGTTGTATGTACCATATCACTTTTGCCACACTGTATTGGTAAAGTAAATCACAAGTGCACACCAGATTGGGGGGTTGGGGAACTAGAGACTGCCTCTCTCTGCAGGAATGCATGTTCTGGGTGGGGAGGAATCTGTTGTCCTGTTTGCAGTCTACCATGGAACATAAGATTCTAATCTGATGTGATCCCGTAGGGAAAATTTTTTTTCTTTGGGAAGCAAGAATTAGATTTATGTTCAAGCTAGATGTGATACTTAAAACTTAAAAAAATATATTTGAAAACTTAAGTATGTTAAAGAGGTCCTCCAAGAGGGTGAACTTGGTGAATGCCCAAGCAGTGTTTACTCTTTTCTTCTCACACTAGCCCAGTTTTCACTTCTTACTCCTTTGTGCTGTACATTTTAATGGGCCCCAGGGACTCCAGTGATTTGATTCAATGGTCTTAACCATTCTTCTCTTAATATGTGTTGATTTTGTATTTTGTTTTGATTGTTGAAAAGCTCAGGTGTGTCGCCCCCTTAGATTACTCTCTCTAGTTTGGCAGATACACAGCCTGGTCCATACAGATGACCCAGGTCTGTTTTGGTCCTCTTCAGTCAAGCATAAAATGGTAACAATACTAAGAATAGAAAAGAAACTGAGACCCCCATGTCACCTACCCTGCTGCTCTGCCTGCTCACTGTTTACTGTCCTACTGATTTAGAACCCCCACATTGTAAATCCAGGGAGACATGGATCCAAGGAGAGTAAGGTTGGAAAAAACTAACCTGTGTGATCTTCTTGAAAAAAGAAAATCATGCCAGATTTAATTCTGTTTAGCAAAAACAGATACAGTATGTAAGGTTCTGAACAAGGTGCTGAGAGGTTATAAGTGGCTTTTCTTACAATAAATAAAATAACTCATTAAAAGACTGTAGGAACAATTGTAGATCAGGATGATTTGGCTGGTATAACTTCACTTCCTAGTTAATCTTGGATTGATCAATTTATTCAATTCCTTGGACAAGGGTGTCCATTTTTAAGGTTGAGGGACTTAATTATTTCTGGAAGACTCTCAGATGCATATCCAATTGTTCTTTTAATTAGATTCATTTAAAAATGCAGCACTTGACTTAATTATTTTTGATATAAAACCAGACCCTCAGAGGTGCTATCTACACAATCCAAAAGGCAGCAGGGAAAAAAATCCTTTTAAAAATTTTATAGCCAGAAAGCTTCTGAAATATTGGAGAAATGGCTGATACCTAAAAATAAATTTTGATTGGAAACTTGACAAACAGTGGTGCATTTAAAATACATGCTGAAATAATTACATTGAATTACTATGAAGGTGCTTCTGGATCTCATAACTAACAGTGTATAAGCTTAAGCAAAAGAATGGCTCAATTTTGTTTTCTTTCAAACTAAAATCATACTTCCAGTACATTAGAAGTGTCAAGTTAGAATTCCAGATCCTTCTAAAAATATAAGAAACTGGCAGATGAACAGGTTAAAAGTCACCCCATTTTCATCCATCCATTTGACTCCCTTTCATCTCAGACTTCTGTGCTATCCTCTAGCCAAGGGATCTTGCAGAAGCTGCAAGTTGTGTTTGGTTGTTTGGTACTAAACTTTTCTTCCTCTAGTTTGCATTCTTTCAGTGATACCTGTTCATTTGTTCATTCATCCATCCACTCAACTGGTATTTACTAAGCATCTAATATGTGATAGGCAGCTTTGGGAAATACATTGATGAATAAGATTCTGTTCTTATCCATGAGTTTGTTGTATAAATGGACCAGTAGACATGTAAACAACTGACTTGTTGGACAAAACAGAATGAAATAAGCCCTGTGATGTTTTGATGGCCAAGTAGATGGCAGATAGCCAGCTATAAGGAGATGTAAGAGAAGCTCTCTGTGAGGGTATACTGCACTCAGGATGTAGGCACTTGGCCAGCCTTAAGGGAGCGATGGTGTGTTAGTAAACCAGGACACAGAGCTGAGGATTGGTGTGTTGTTGGATGGTGGGGCCACCCTAGTATGTGGTAGGAGTATGGCGGGGGCCAGATCCTAGAGAATCCTCAATGCCACATGAAGGAGTTTGGATTTGATTCTAGACTTGGAAAGAGGTGCTGAAGAGTTCTAAGGAACAGAGTGGAAGGATTTAAGAAAAATAGAATGCTGTTATTAGAAGTAGGGAACATAAGAGGAAGAGCAGAAACTAGTGGGCTTGGTTTTGGCAAGTTTGCATACCAGAGGGCCATCCATTTATAGAAATAATTGGAAATTACTTAGAAGTAATTGGAAATTCTGATTTGGAGCTTAGGAAAGAAGGGTTATGGGCTAGAGGTTTAGATTTGCGAGACCTACATGCATTTTTATTGTTTTTAAGCTGTGAGGAGGAAGGCATTATTGGAAGAAGTGGATTCTAGATAGAACCTTGGGAGTCCATCTATAATCAAAGAGCTAGTGGAGGAGACAGATGGAGTAGGGAGAAGACCCAGTGAGGAAGGCATATGGGGTGAAATGAAAGTGGAAAATGGTTATTAGTGTCCGCTGTTTCAGAGGGCTGGATCAGGATTGATCATTTTATTTATTTAATTACTTATTTATTTTTAAATATTTTTATTTATTTTTAGAGAGATGGGAAGGGAGGGAGAAAGAAAAGGGAACATCAATGTGAAAGAGAAACATTGATCAGTTGCCTCATATATGTCCTGACCAGGAATGAACCCACAACCCAGGCATGTGCCCTGACCAGGAATCAAACCTGTGACCTTTCGCTTTGTGGAGTGATGCTCAACTAACTGAGCCACACTGGTCAGGGCAGGATCCATCATTTCATTTTAGATAGTGACCTTATCCAATTTGCCATTATTGTTATACTGTCTACCAAGCCTGAAGTTTTACTTGCCTTTGAAAGCTTTCAGCAGCAACTCTTGGGTTTAGATCAGTGATTCTCCATCCTCTCTGTCCCTTAGGGTCACCAGAGTTACTTTTAAAGAGTACTGATGCTTGGGCCTTCCTTAAAGAATAGAGATTCATGGGTCTCCTTCCCTGAGTTTCTGATGTGATTGGTTCAGAGTGGGGGGAAAGCTAACAGGTGATTCCAATGTGCAGCCAAGTATGAGAACCGCTGGTTCAGACTTTGGCAGAGTTTGCTTTCCTCACTTGTGCTTTCAGAGCTGTGGCTGGTTGCTATGGTTGCTTCAGGGATCTTCACGCCTGCCATCCAGACGTTAACTATGTTCTTATAGGAAACAAAACACTGTATAGTAACCTGCTATATCTCTTTTAATAGGTAGTAAGGTATGTTAGTAATTCCAGTTATGAATTTTCAAAGAATTACAATGTTCTTAAATGCTAAAGTAGCATATTATTGTTATTTTGGAAGATAAAGGCCTTCAAATATTGCAGGTTTCTTAAAAGTTCTTGATTGTTTTTATACTGTAGATGTATGGAAATTCCACCTTGCAGTTTAGATGATAGAATGCTAGGTGCAAGAGTTAGCTAGCTGGATAAATCAAATGCAAAATGATTGCTTTGACTCTGTGATTTTCTTTTATGTGACTTTTTTTCAAGTCCTGGGCAGAACAGACAGTCTACGAGTACTTCAGCAGCATTTGAAAAGAGCTGGACACACTATTTCTGGAGCATATAATGATCACAAGTGTACTTAATCTGAGCTTAGGCCTAAGTAGGGAAGGGCACAGTGAGGATTTGATCGATAGGTGTTCTGTAGGGACTGACTTCCCTTGTGCCTGTGGGTGAGTGTGAGGACCATGTGGGGAAAGTGCACTAATGGATTTACTGTCTGCTATGAACCAGGCTGCCAGAGCTGCTGAGGGAGAGAGCAGACAGAAGTTCTTCACCCAGGATATTAATGGGATCCTCTTAGAGTGAGTATCTTTTGTTTCTTTACTGTTAACATGCCTGGGATGAGCAGGCCAGGGGAAATGGGAGTGTGATTGAACTACATGAAGGTGATTGCCCATGAGATTTTTAAAAAATTGTCTTTTGTTTTATTCTTTTTAGAGGGGGGACAGGCAAGCCAAATATATGTCTCTAGGAAATGATAGAACTTACTAATCTTAGCAGGCATTATTAGAAGACTGTATAACATAGTCATGACCTATTGGAAGTGGATTTTGGGGTAAATATGAGATGAGACAAGAGAGAAGGTGTTGCTTGCCTGTCTGTGATAAAAGTGAGAGATGATTTGATATAGCCAGGGGCTGCTCTGCTGGATGCTCCTCAGTGTACCTGGTCATTCTCTTCTTGCTCTCACTTCTGCTCCCAGGGTCAGTGTGCATCATCCTGTAAGACTTCTCCCAAATGGCCGAAACCCTGAGACGGCAAACTGTATGAATTGGATTAATAAGCAGAAAAACCCCCAACACGCCCCCCTGCACCGCCCCCCCCAACAGCTAAATCCAAACCAGATTCTTTGTATGTGGCTCTCCAACTTTCCAGCTTCTCTCCTGGTTGCATTTTGTATTACGTAGCAGAGAAAACTTATTGCTCAACAGCTAAAGATTTTTCACATGTAAGAACAGTTGTTAAAACTTGGGAATATTCTAGCAAAGGACCTTGCCTGGCCAGTACGGGGATTGGGCACTTGGGCCAGGAAGCTTGGGCTATAGAGAGCACCTGCGAGTCAGCACAAGAATTTTAGGTGCATAGTGCCTGTTTGAGTGTGCCAGACATGGAGAGCTCAAGGGATCAAAGACTATTTGAAATAGTATTCTGCTTATCTAGATGGGACACTGGAGGGATAAGGATTTCTCTGACTTCCTAATCAGGGATAGAAAAGTAAGGAAGGGTTGCTGGAAAGTATTGACTCTAAGTAACTCACTCACTTTCCAGTTTGAAAGCTTTTATATCTTCTTAATTTATGAAATTTAGTACTTCAGGACTTGTTCTCCTGGGCTCTGATAACCTTTGACTTGGTCTTATCTTTGACCTGAGAGCCTTAACCCACTTTACCTAGCCAAGTTCATCAGGTTCGGGAATTTTTGATTGGTGACTGTTGGGGATCTGTTGCACTGGCCACTTGGGTACACTGTGTGACTGACAAGATAAGGTTTGACCTTTTCTTGGCTCCTAGCTTTCCTGTTCGTGGTAGGTGACCTAATGACGAGAGAAGATGCCATGAGCTGCGGCCCATTGATAACTGTTCTGTTCTTCAGCATAGAGGTGCAAACTCGGGAGCTGAGTAGCCAGGTCCGTTCTGGGGTGTATGCCTATCTTGCTTCATTCCTGCCCTGCAGCAAGGACACCCTTGTCAAACGTGCTCGAAAACTTCACCTCTATGAACAGGTGGGTGACTCTGGAGTGGAGCCTGTTGGCTTTGGGGCCCAGAGGAGAGGGTGACTGAGTCTTCACAGATGCTGTATGTGCTGCTGCACTGCCTCTGTGCAGTCATTCCTGTAGTGTGTCCTCCTGTAGTGTGTCCTCCTGTAGTGTATACCTATAAGAAGGTATACCTCACTGCTAGAGCTATAAGAAGAGATGTATAAAACAGACTTATGATATGTTCTGCTGTCTGCAGGGGGGGCGTCTGAAGGAGCCTCTCCAGAAGCTTAAGGAAGCCATTGGCAGGGCAATGCCAGAGCAGATGGCCAAGTACCAGGATGAATGCCAGGCACACACGCAAGCCAAGGTTGCTAAGTAAGTACGTCCCAGTGCTCTTGTCAGCATTACCACCTCCTTATCTTAGAAGTCCCTGTGGTGGGGGGCAAGGGGGAGGCAGTAGACACAAGAAAAAGCAGTTCTTCTGTGGTGACCTTAGGGTCCTCTTTAATTCTGTTCACCCGGTAGGATGCTGGAAGAGGAGAAAGACAAGGAGCAGAGAGAACGAGAACGGATTTGTTCTGATGAGGAAGAAGACGAAGAAAAGGGGGGCAGGAGGATAATGGGACCCCGGAAGAAATTTCAGTGGAATGATGAAATCAGGTGTGCCCAAACTGGGTCCGGGTTTGTGGGGCCAGTGTCTGAGCATGTTCCCGTATTTCTAATGAAGGTTAGAATCATTTACTTTAATCAGGGCTGGTGAAAGCACATGATTAAAACCTTGAAGAAGCATTCGGGATAGTTTGAAGTTTCTGACTTCTGCCTACTCCTCAGGGAGCTGCTCTGCCACGTGGTGAAGATAAAACTGGAGAGCTATGATCTGGAGAGGAACAACAAGACCCATTCCTGGGAGGACTATGTGAAGGTGTTTCTGGATACTGAGGTCAGACCTCTCTGGCCCAAAGGCTGGATGCAGGCCAGGTGAGGGCCCATGAACAGCCATTATGTTCAGTGTGATGATAAGGTAGAATATTCTTGCAGTAAAGAAATATTTGAGTGCTGCTTTTGTGCCAGGTCAACAGGGTCAATTCCTTTAGAGAGTCACTATCTGGTTGACTCAACTCTAAATTCACGTGAGGAATTGGGGAGCATACGAGTTTTCTTGGTCTCCCCCAGAAAAAGGAAGTTGTCTGCCAGGTTTTGTCTTTGTCCCATTTCAATTCAGAGTTGGCTGCATGCTCTTCCTATCTGCCCTTTCTGCGTTGATATAATGGCTCCTACTAGAAGCTGAGAGATGGAAACATTTTCATGTAACGAACAGAAGTCACATTTGCAAGTAGCAGGGCTGACTGCTTATTGGAGTTAAGTGCCAGACTTTTCTCATAGGCTACTTTGTGTTATGTAGCTTCCCATGAATGGGCTACATTTGCAATAGACAAAGTTAGCTAGAGCTAGTGTTCTTTTTTTTTTTTAAGATTTTATTTATTTATTTTAAAGAAAGGGGAAGGGAGAGAGAATGAGAGGGAGAAAAACATCGATTGGTTGCCTTTAGCATGCCCCCATCTGGGGATCTGCACCTCAACCCAGGCATGTTCCTTGACTGGGAATCGAACCAGTGACTTTTTGGTTCTCAGGCTGGCACTGAATCCACTGAGCCACACTGGCCAGGGCTAGTGTTCTTTTAAAAAAATCTTTATTGTGGTAAAATATACTTATCAATAAAATTTATGGTCTTAACCATTTTAAGTGTACAGTCGAGTGGTATTACATACATTCACATTGTTGTGAGCCATTACCATTATCCATTTTCATAAATCTTTTCCTCTTATAAAACTGAAAATCTGTATCCATTAACTGATAAATTTACGTTTCCCTCCCTCTCTAGACACTTGCATCCACCATTCTACTTTCTGTCTCTGTAAATTTGACTACTCTCAGTACCTCATATAATTAGAGTCATACAGTATTTGTTTTTTTGTAACCAGCTTCATTCACTTAGCATAATGTTACCAAGGTTCATCCATGTCATAGCATGTTACAGAATTTCTTTCCTTTTTAAGGTTGAATAACATTCCATTGTATGTACATACTGCATTTTGCTTATTCATTCATTCGTCGATGCAAACTTATGTTGCTTCCACATTGTAGCTATTGTGAATAATGCTGCCAATGAACATGGATGTACAAATATCTCAAGACCCTGCTTTTAATTGTTTTGGTTTTATATATACCCAGAAGGGGAATTGCTAGATCATGTAGTAATTCTATGTTTTAATTTTTTGAGGAATTTTTCACAGTAGCTGTTATTTTCTATTTCCACCAACAGTCTGCAGAGTTCTCCAGTTTCTCCACATCCTCGCCAATACTTGCTTATGGTTTTTTGTTGTTGTTTTTTAAAAATTGATTTTATTTTTATTTTAATATTTATTTTAGAGGGAGAGAGAAAGAAACACTGATTTGTTGTTCCACTTGTTTTGTGCATTTATTGGTTGTTTCTTGCATGTGTCCTGACTAGGGATCAAACCCGCATCTTGGATTATGGGGACAACACTTTAACCAACAGAGCTACCTGGCCAGGGCTTTATGATTTTTTGACTATAGTCATCCTAATGGGTATGAGGTAGTATCTCATTGTAGTTTTGATTTGTATTTCCCTAATGATTAGGGATGTTGAACGTCTTATTAAAATACTTCTTTGCAGAAATGCCTGTTCAAGTCCTTTGCCCATTTTTAAATCAGTTTACTTTTTTTTTTAAGATTTTACTTATTGATTTCTAGAGAAAGGGCAAGGGAGGGAGAAACAGACAGAGGGAAACATCAGTATGTGGTTGCCTCTTGTGCGCTCCCAAATGGGGACCTGGCCTGCAACCCAGGCATGCGCCCTGATTGGGATTCAAACTGATGACCCGTTGGTTTGCAGGCTGGCACTCAATCCACTGAGCCACACCAGCCAGGGCTGTTTTTTTAATTGTATATTTTATTGTTTATGCTGTTATAGTTGTCTGAAATTTTCCTTCTTTGTCCCACTCCATCTAGTCCCTCACTCCCTAGGCCACAGGTGGCAAACACAAGACCTGTGGGCTGAATCCGGCCCTCCACCTTGTTTCATCTGGCCTGATACCTTGTTTCTACCCAGTGGCAGTGCTGAGCTCCTTGCCCCTTGTTAAGGAGTAGTTACATTTACACAGTCCTAAAATTACATTCAGCCCTTTGAAGGCAACCTGGAGGCTGATGTGACCTCTGGTGAAAATGAGTTTGACACCCCTGTCCTACGCAATCCCCACACCATTGTCCATGTCCATGGATCCTGCATATATGTTCTTTGGCTACTCTATTCCCTGTGCTGTACTTTACATCCCCATGACTTTTTTGTAACTACCAATTTGTACTTTTTAATCATTTCACCTTTCTCAACCATCCTCACTAACCCTCCTCCCATCTTGCAACCATTAAAACATTCTCTGTGTATGATGCTCTTTCTGTTCTGCTTGTTTGTTTACTTTGGCTTTTTAGATTCAATTGCTGATACATTATTTGTTGGCATTTTATTGTTCATATTTTTATCTTTTTCTTTTTCTTAAGACCCTTTAACATTTCATATAATACCAGTTTGGTGATGATGAACTCCTTGAGCTTTTTCTTATCTGGGAAGCTGTTTATCTGTCCTTTGACTACTCTTGGTTGGAGGTCCTTGCTTTTTATCACTTCGAATATTTCTCGCCAATCCTTTCTAGCCTGCAAAGCTTCTTTTGAGAAATCAGCTGACAGTCTTATGGGAGCTTCCTTGTAGGTAACTAGCTTCTTTTCCCTTGCTGCTTTTAAGATTCTTTCTTTGTGTTTGACCTTTGGCATTTTAATTATGATGTGTCTTGTAGTGGGTCTCTTTGGGTCCATCTTGTTTGGAACTCTCTGTGCTTCCTGGACTTGTATGTTTATTTCCTTCACCAAGTTAGGGAAGTTTTCTTTCATTATTCTTTCAAATGGGTTTCCAAATTCTTGCTCTCTTCTCCTTCCAGTATCCCTATGATGCAAATGTCCATATGCTTGAAGTTGTCCCAGAAGTATCCTTACACTGTTTTCATTTTTTTTTTGGATTTTTTTTCTTCTTGCTGTTCTGATTGGTTGTTTTTTTGCTTCCTTGTATTCCAAATCACTGATTTGATTCTTGGCATCATCCAGGCTCATGTTGATTCCCTGTAAATTGTTTTTTATTTCAATTAGTGTATCCTTTGTTTCTGACTGGATCTTTTTTATGCTGTTGATCCTAAGTTCCTTGAGCATCTCTATAACCAGTGTTTTATACTCTGCATCTGATAGATTGTTTTTCTCCATTTTGTTCAGTTCTTTTTCTGGTGTTTTTTCTGTTGTTTCATTTGGACTCTGTTTCTTCATCTCCTCATTTTGGCAGCATCCTTATATTTGTTTTTATATGTTAAGTAGAACTACTACACCTTCCAGGCTTGATGGAGTAGGCTTAATGTAGTAGATGTAGGCTTAATGTAGTAGGTGCCCTGTAGGGTCCAGTGGCACAGCCTCCCCTGTTATCCAAGCTGGGTACTCAAGGTGTGCCCACTGTGTCAACTATGTACACCCACCTCTTGTAGTTGAGCCTTGATTGCTGTTGGGTTGGCACATCCAAGGTCAGCCATTGCCTGTGTTCTTTGCGGGGTCACATAGCATTAGCTACATTAGCAGATGGCTGCTCTTGTGCTGGGCTTGGAGGTGACCAGGAGAGGCCAAGCTGTGAGCCAAGGCCAGCTGCTGCTAGAACCCAGCTTAGGGCAACTTAGTGAGAGATACAGGGCTCACTGAAGCCAGATACTGCTTGTTTGAGAGAATTTAGGAAGATCTGAAGCATGGGCCAAGATAAGCCATTCATATGGAAAAGCCACTGAAATCAACTTGGGTGGGCCTGAAAGTTGGATGAGGTCAGGCGTAAGGGAATCACTGGGGTGGGGTAAATAGTGTGAGCCAGGTTGATGGAGTCTCAGATATGGCACCTGCCTGCTTTGTGTGTGTGTGTGGGGGTCTCAGAAAAGAACAATGACTTCTGCCAGCACTTCTGTCTGGGAGAAAGCTTCTCCCCCCACCTCTCATCCTGATTCCTGACAATTCAGTTCCTCCCCATGTGTCCCTAATGCCTTTCAATCTGCTTTTCCTGTGTTGGAGCTCAGAGGGAGTGAGTGAGTAAGTCTGCGAGTGGGCCCTTTAAGAGGAACTGCTTGGGATTCTAACAGTTTCTGTCTTCTGCAGCCTTAATTCCTGCTGATTTTTATAGCCAGAAGTTATGGGGACTTATCTTTCTGGCACTGGAACCCTGGGCTGGGGAGCCTAGTGTGGAGCCAGGACCCTTTGCTCCCGAGAGATCCCTTCCAGTTTTTATCTGCCACACATGGGTGTAGGACTAGCCCTTTCCCCGTCTCTACCCTTCCTACCAGTATCAGTGTGGTTTCTTCTTTAATTCTGTAGTTGTAGGACTTCCATTCAGCTCAATTTCTGATGGTTCTGAATGATGATTGTTCTTGTAGTTCAGCTGTAATTTTGATGTGGTTGTGCACAGAGAGAGCCATGTTTACCTGTGCTGCCATATTGACTAGAAGTCCAGTTTGCTCTTTTTGTTGTTGAATTTTAGGAGTTCTCTATATATTCTGGCTGTTAATCCCTTGTCAGATAAATAATTTACAAATATTTTCACCCCTTCTATGGATTGCCTTTTTACTTTATGGATAGTGTCTTTTGATGCAGATTTTTAGATATTTGTGAACTCCCACTTTGTCGGTATTTTCTCTTGTTGGCTATGCCATTGGAGTCATATCCAAGAAATAATGGCCACAGCTAATGTCATGAAGCTTTTGTCCTGTGTCTTCTTCATGTAATTTATTGTTTTAGGTCTTTTATTAATGTTCTTGATTCATTTTGAGTAAATTTTTGTATATTTTGTATACAGGTAAGGGGCCAACTTTTTTTTTCTTTTTTGCCCATGGATATCCAGTTTTCCCAGCACCATTTGTTGAAAAGACTGTTACTCCCCTATGAATGGTCTTGGTTCTCTTATCAAAAATCACTTGACCATATACACAAGGGTTTATTTTTGGGCTCTCTATTCCATTGGTCTATTATCAGCAATTTTCAACCTTTTCCAGCTCATAGCACACATAAACTAATTACTAAAATTCTGTGGCACACCAAAAAATATATTTTTTGCCAATCTGTTACAAAAAGTAGGTCTTACTTTGATTCATTCACACCAGATGGCTATTGCTGTGTTGGCTGTTGTCATTTGTTAATTTGACAACATAAGGAAAAAGTTGTCAGTGCCCCTGACTAAATAGTTAGGTATTGCATTTTTAAAAAATTCTTATGGCATACCAGTTGAAACGCTTTTCTATATGTCCGTCTTTACCCAATACCACACAATTTTGATTATTATAGCTTTGTGGTAGTTTTGAAACCAGAAGTGTGACTCTTCCAGCTTTGTTCTTTCTTTTAAGATTGTTTTGGATATTCAGGGTCTTCTGATTCCACATGAATGTTAGAATGGGTTTTCTGTTTTTGCAAAACAACTGTCTTTAGGATTTTGATAGGGATTGCGTTGAATACGTAGAATACTTTGGGTAGTACTGACATTTTCATAACATTAGGTACTCTAGTCCATGAATGTGCATGTTTCCATTTATGTTGTCTTTAATTTCTTTCAGCCATGTTTTATAGTTTTCATTGTGTAAGTCTTTCATGTCCTTGATGAATTTAGTTTCTAAGGTTTTTTAAAATATTGTGAATGTAATTTTTCATATGTAGAAATACAACTGATTTTTGCATGTTGATTATTGATTTGATCTTCTTATTAGTTATAGGTCTATTCAGATCTTTTTCTTCATAATTTAGTCTTGGCAGATTTTTTGTTTCTAGGAATTTGTCCATTTGACTTTGTACCCTGTTACTTTGTTGAATTCATTTATTAGTCTACAATGCTGTTTTTGGAATCTTTAGAATTTTCTACACAATAGTCTACACAATATGGTCTACATTAGACCATATATATCATCTGCTAACAGAGATCATTTTACTTCTTACTTTCCAATTTGGATGCCATTTGTTTCTTTCCTTTCCTTTTTTTTTTTCTTTTGCTGCCTGATTGTTCTGGCTAGAACTTCAATACTGTGTTGAATAGAAGAGGTGAAAGCAGGCATTCTTGCCTTGTTTCTGATCATAGAGGAAACACTTTCAGTTTTTCACCATTGAGTATGATGTCCACTGTGGGTTTTTTACATACATTTTTTATTATGTGGAGGTAGTTTCCTTCTATTCCTAGTTTGTTGAGTGTTTTTATTATGAAAGGGTGTTGAATTTTGGGTTTTTTTTTTTTTGCATCAATTAAGATAATCATGTGGGTTTTTTTCCCCCTTCATTCTGCTGATGTGGTGTTTTACGTTGATTGGTTTTTGTATATTGAACCATCTTTGCATACCAGGAATAAATTTTACTTGTCATGCTGTATAATGCTTTTAATATGCTGTTGAATTCTGTTTGCTAGGATTTTTATATCACCATTCCTTAGGGATAGTGGTCTGTACTATTCCTGTAGTGTGGTTGTATGACTTTAGAGTCAGGGTTGTTATACTGGCCACATGGAATGAGTTTGGAAGTTTATCCTCCTCTTCAGTTTTTCTTTTTTTTTTTGAAAAGTTTGAGAAGGACTGATATTAGTTCTTTAAATGTTTGGTAGAATTCACCAATGAAGCCATCAGGTCCAGGGCTGTGTTGTTGGGAGATTTTCTAATTTAATTTAATTTTTATTTTTTTAATAATTTTTATTAAAAAATTAACAATTGATGTGCAATGTTATTAGTTTCAGGTGTACAATATAGTAAATACACATTCATATACCTTATAAAGTGATTACCCTAGTAAATATAGTACCCATCTGACACCATATATAGTTATTACAATATTATTGGCTATACTTCCTATGCAGTAGTTTATATCCCCATAACTCTACTGTAACTACCAATTTATACTTCTTAATCCCTTTACTTTTTTCATTCACCCCTCAACCACTATCCGTTCTGGCAACTATCAAAATGTTTTCTGTATCAATGAATCTATTTCTTTTCTGCGGTTTATTTTGTTTTTTAGATTCCACATATAAGTGAAATTATATGGCATTTGTCTTTCTCTGACTTATTTCAATCAGCACAATACTGTTTTAGGTCCTTCATGTTGGGAGATTTTTGATTATTCAATTTTCTTATTACAGCTCTATTCAGATTTTCTTTTCTTCAAAATTTAGTTTTAGTAGTTTTTTTGTTTCTAGGAATTTGTCTATTTCATGTAAGTTACCCAATTTGTTGACATACAGTTGTTGAGTACTTTCATGTGTTATTATCCATTTTATTTCTGTAGCATAAATCTGTAGGTAGTAATGTCCCCACTTTTTTTCTTTCATGTTTTATTTGTTTCTTTTTTAATGTCCCATGTTTAATTTCTGATTTTGGTAACTTGAGTCTTTCCTTTTTCTTTTCCTTGACTTTAGCAGACTTTATTTTGCAGGCAAGAATGCTGTAGATGACATAAGGGTAACCACTTAACTGACTCAGCAGTGGTAAGGAGACTCTTCGGGCAACTGAAATTTCAAGAGGTCCAGGTTTAGGTCTAAGAAGGTGTGCATAATGTAGTCATGACACTGGAGATTCTTGTAGGTGATGTTGTCAAATGACTTAGGAGGTGTAGCAGCTTGTGAAGGCTTTTTTGGTGGACTTTGCTTCTTAGGATTTGCTGGCAGTCTCTTGTCACTCTTTCCTGTTTCTAAAAAAGAGAAGCTGTAGAAGCAAGTCCTTGAAACATCTGTCCTTCTAGATGTATAGTTTCCAGCCCTCCGGCTTGTTCTTGCTGAAGCAGAAGGAAGGTAGCCATTGTGGTGACTGGGGTGCTAGCCAGGCAGAGGTGCTCACAACTGCTCTCTCAAGTCTTTTCTATCTTTCTCTCCCTTTCTCCCTTTTTTATAGTACAACAACTAGCTAAAGGTTTGTCAATTTTGTTGACTTTTTTGAGGAACCAACATTTGACTTTATTGCTTTTCTCTATTGTTTTTATTTTTTATCTCTGTTATAATATTTATTTCCTTCTATATTTTGTTTCCTTATTTTTGAAGAATTTATTATTTATTTTTAGAGGGAGGGGAAGGGAGGGAGAAAGGGAGAGAAACATCAGTCTAAGAGAGAAACATCCATCAGTTCCCTCTCATATGCACCCTGACCAGGGATACAACCTGCAACTCAGGCATGTGCCCTGACAGGGAATTGAACCAGCAACCTTTAACTTTGCAGGATGATGCCCAAGTGACTGAGCCACACTGGTCAGGGCTATCTTTAGTTTCTTAAGTTGTAAATTTAGGTTGTTTGAGATTTAAATTTCTTTTTAAATTTATTTTTCAGTTACATTTGACATACAGTATTATTAGTTTCAGATATACAACATAGTAATTAGACATTACCCTAGTAAGTCAAGTACCCATCTGACACTGTATATATCACTGACTATATCTCTATGCTGTACTTTATATCACTGTGACTATTTTTATAATTGCTGATTTGTTCTTCTTAATCCCTTTTACCTTTTTTACCCATTGCCTACCAACCCCCCACCCTCCTGTCTGGTGAGCAACAATTTGTTCTCTGTATCTGTCAGATTGTTTCTATATTGTTGGTTCATTTCTTTTGTTTTTTTAGATTCCACATCTAAGTGAAATCAAGTGGTATTTGTCTTTCTCTGTTTGATCCTTTACATTTAGCATAATACCATATGGGTTCATCCATGTTGCACATGGCAAGATTTCATTCTTTTTTTATGACTGGGTAATATTCCATTGTATATATGTGCCACATCTTCTTATCCATTTGTCTGTGGATGGACATTTGGGTTGCTTCCACATCTTGGCTATTGTAAATAATGCTGTGATGAACATATGGGAGCATATATCTTTTTGAATTAGTGTTTGGCTGTTTTTAGATAAATATCCAGAAGTGAAAATGCCAGGTCATATGGTAGTTCTGATTTTAATTTTTTGAGGAATCTTCACACTGTTTTCCATAGTGGCTATACCAATTTGGAATCCTACCAATGGGCACTGGCCAGGTAGCTCAGTTGGTTAGAGCATTGACCAGATATGCCAAGGTTGTGGGTTCAGTCTCCAGCTAAGGCACATGCAAGAAGCCACCAGTGAATGCATACGTAAGTAGAACAACAAAAATTGATGTCTCTTTCTCTCTGTCTCTAAAAAGAAACAAAACCAATAAAGAAAATTTAAAAAAAACCAACAAGAATCCCACCAACAATGTATGAGGAGGGTTCCTTTTTCTCCACATCCTTGTTAACACTTGTTTATTGGTGATAGCCATTCTGACATGTGTGAGGCGATACCTCATTGCAGTTTCATTGCATTTCCCCGATGATTAGTGGCATTGAGCATCTTTTCATATGTCTGCTGGCCATTTCTATGTCCTCTTTGGAGAAATGTCTCTTTGTGTGCTCAGCCCATTTTTTAATTGGATTGTTTGTTTTTCTGGTGTTAAGTTGTATGAGTTCCTTATATATTTTGGATACCATCCTCCCATCAGATGTGTCATTTGTGAATATTTTCTCTCATTCATTGGATTGTCTTTTGTTTTGTTGATGGTTTCTTTTGCTGTGCAAAAGCTTTTTAGTTTGATGTAGTCCCATTTGTTTATTTTTTGTTTTGTCTCCCTTACCCAAAGAAGCACCCAAAAAATATTACCACGAGCCAGTGTCAAAGAGTTTACTGCTTATGTTTTCTTCTAGAAGTTTTATGGTTTTAAGTATAACGTTTAAGTCTTTAATCTATTTTGAGTTTATTCTTGTGTATTGTGTAAGAAAGTGGTCTAGTTTTGTTTTTTTTATATGTATCTGTCCAGTTTTCCCAGCACAATTTATTGAAGAGACTATCTTTACCCCATTGTTGCCTCCTTTATCAGAGACTAATTAATTAATCGTATAGGCATGGGTTTATTTCTGGGCTGTCTAGTCTGTTCCATTAATCTGTGTATCTGTTTTTATGCCAGTTCAGTGCTGTTTTTCTTTAAAAGATGTTATTTACTGGGTTGGTCAAAAAGTCCATTTAGTTTTTTCTGTACGATGGTACTAATAGTGCTTAGTTGTCTTTAACTTCATTAGAAACAATTTTGTTAGATTGTATTGTGACAGCTGTCATCTCAGAGTGCATTTAAAAAAAGCTTATCAAAATTGGTGAGTTTTTTTGTAGCCATTTTAATATTGAAGATGGAATAAAATATGCAACATTTTTGGTATATTATGCTTTATTATTTTAAGAAAGGTAAAACCACAACTAAAAAGCAAAAAAAGATTTGTGTAGTATATGAAGAAGGTGCTGTGAGTGAACATGTCAAAAGTGGTTTATGAAGTTTCTTGGCACTCCAAAAAATTGACATTTTGGCCAAAAAAGTTCTTTGCTGTGGGGCTGTCTCATGCATTGGAAGATGCTTAGCAGCACCTGTGACCTCTGCCCACTAGAAGCTAATAGCAGGGGATAGCCAACACACTCAAAATAGCTAAATCAGTAGTTATTGTTGAAAATGAAAAATATGTCTTTTGTTTTACAGAAAAGTCTATAGCAACTTTTTGGCCAACCCATTATTTATTTTTAGAGAGGGGGAAGGGAGAGAGAAAGAGAGGGAGCAAGACATTGATGTGGGAGAGAAACATTGATTTGTTGCCTCTCCTCTGAGTCTCAGCCTGGGTCCAAACCCTCAACCCAGTCATATGCCCTGACCAAGAATCAAACTGCTGACCTTTTGCTTTGCAGGACTACGCCCAACCAACTGAGTTGCCCCAGTCAAGGCAACCAGTTATGATAGCCTTATATATAGTTTGGTATCAGGTATGATACTTCTGACTTCATCCATTTTTCTCAAGGTTGTTGTGACTATTAGGGTCTTTTGTGGTTCCATATATATTTTATGATTATTCTAGTTCTGTGAAAAATACCCTTTGTATTTTGGTAGGGATTGCATTGAATTTGTAGATTGCTTTGTGTAGTATGGATGTTTAATTCTTCCTATACCATGTTCATGGGTAGGAAAAATGTTAAAGGTATGGCCTCAACTTACTTGTATCTTCTTCAGTTTCTTTCTTCAGTGTCTGTAGTTTTCCAAGTCTTTTACCTCCTCAGTTAAAAGTATTCCTGGTATTTTTATTCCATCTTGCCATTCATTGTAAATGGGATTTAAAAAAATTTCTCTTTAAGAGAATTTGTTATTGGTATATAAAATGCAACTGATTTCCGAATATTAATTTTGTATCCTACCACTTTACTGAACTCACTTATTAGTTCTAACAGTTGCTTGTTGGAATCTTTAGGGTTCTTTCTATATAATATCATGTCATCTACAAATAATGACACTTTTATGTCTTTTTTTTAAGATTTTATTTACTTATTTTTAGAGAGAGGGGCAGGGAGAGAGAAGAAGAAGAGAAACATCAGTGTATGGTTGCCTCTCGTGCACCCACTACCAGAGACCTGGCCTGCAACCTAGGCATGTGCCCTGACTGGGAATTGACCAAGCAACCCTTTGGTTCACAGGCTGGCACTCAATCCACTGAGCCACACCAGCCAGGGCAATGTCTTTCTTTTTAATTTGGATGCATTTTATTTCTTGTCTGATTTCTGTGGCTAGGACTTCCAATACTGTAATCAAAAAGTAGTGAAAGTGGACATCCCTGTCTTATTCCTGATCTTAAAGAAAAAGCTTTCAGCTTTTCACCATTGAATATGATATTAGCTGTAGATTTGTCACATTCGGTCTTTATTTTTTTAAACTTATTTTTATTGTATTTTTTCTAGCACCATTCATCCTCCTTATACCCTATCCCACCTGCACCTACTTCCCTCTCCCCTATAGTCACCACACTGTTTTCCATGTCCGTGAGTCTTTTTTGTTTGATCCCTCCACCCCCTCATGCCCACCACAGCACTGTCAGCCTGCTCTCTATGAGTCTGTGCTTGTTAGTTCAGTGTGTTCATTAGAGTCCACATATGAATGAAATTATATGGTATTTGTCTTTTTCTGACTGGCTTCTTTCACTTAGCATAATGTTCTCCAAGTCCATCCATGCTGTCACAAAGGGTAAAATTTTCTTCTTTTTTTATGGCCAAGTAGTATATTCCATTGTATAAATATCCCATAGTTGTTTTTTCTATTCATCTACAGATGGACACTTGGCCTGCTTCTATATCTTGGTGATTGTTAGTAACTCTGCACTGAACATGGGGGTGCTTAAGTTGTTTGATAGTAATTGCATTGAATCTATAGATTGCTTTGGGTAGTATGGACATTTTAATGATGTTAATTTTTCCTCTCCATGAACACAGTATATGCTTCCACTTTTTTGTATCTTCTTCAGTTTTTTTCTTCAGTGTCTTATAATTTTCCAAGTACAGATTCTTTAATGTCCTTGGTTAGATTCGTTCCTGTGTATTTTATTCTTTTTGAAGCAATTGTGAATGGGACTTTTTTCCTAATTTCCCTTTCTGATAGTTCATTATTGGCATATAAAAATGGAACTGATTTCTGGATATTAATTTTGTATTCTACTTTACTGAATTCATTTATCAGTTGTAGTAGTTTCTTGGTGGAATCTTTAGGGTTCTCTATGTACAATATCATGTCATCTGCAAATAATGACAATTTTACTTCTTCCTTTCCAATTTGGATGCCTCTTATTTCTTCTTCTGTGGTTGCTGTGACTAGGACTTCCATGATTATGTTGAATGAGAGAGGTGAAAGCAGACATTCCTGTCTTGTTCCTGATCTTAAGGAGAATGCTTGTAGTTTTTGTCTGTTGAGTATGATGCTGGCAGTGGGTTAGTCATATATGGCCTTTATTATTTTGAGTTGTGTTCCCTCTGTTCCCACTTTGCTGAGCATTTTTATCACAAGTGGGTGCTAGATATTATGAAATGCTTTTTCTGCATCTCTTGATATGAGCATGTGGTTTTTATACTTCATCTTATTTATGTGGTATATCACGTTTATGGATTTGGAAACATTGTACCAACCTTGCATCTCTAGATTAAATCCCACTTGATCATGCTGTATGAAGTTTTTGATGTATTGCTAATATTTTGTTGAGGGTTTTAGTATGTTTATTACTAGGGATATTGGCCTATAATTTTCTTTCTTTGAAATGTCTTTATCTCATTTTGGAATTAGGATAGTACTAGCCTTGTAAAATGAGCTTGGGAGTCTTTCTTCCTCTTGAATTTTTTGTAATAGTTTGAGAAGGAAAGGTGTTAGATTATCTCAGAATGTTTGGTAAAATCACCTGTGAAACCATCTGGTCCAGAGCTTTTGTTTGTTGGAATTTTTTTATTACTGCTTCAGTTTCATTAGGTGTAATCTGTCTATTCGGATTTTCTGATTCTTCCTGGATTAGTTTTGGAAGATTATATGTTTCTAGGAATTTATTCATTTCTTCCAGGTTGTCCAATCTGTTGGCATATAGTTGTTTAATATTTTCTTACACTCCTTTGTATTTCTTTGGTGTCAGCTGTTATTTCTCCTCTTTTCATTTCTGATTTTATTTATTTGGGTTCTCTTTTTTTCTTCATGAATCTGATTAAAGATTTGTCCATTTCTATGTTTACAAAGAACCAGTTCTTGGACTCATTGATCTTTTGTATCATTTTTTTAGATTCTATTTCATGTTTCTGCTTGATGTTTATTATTTCCTTTCTTCTACTCACTTTGGGCTTTGTTTTTCTTTTTCAAGTTCCTTTAAGTGTAAAGTTAGATTGTTTATTTAAGCTTTTTTGTTTGTTTGTTTATTGAGATAGTATAATGCTGTGAATTTCCCTCTTAGGATTGCTTTCCCTTTGACCCACAGATTTTGGGTTGTTGTGTTCTCATTTTCATTTGTTACAAAGTGTCTTTTGATTTTTTCCTTGATTTCATTGTTGACTCATTCATTGTTTAATAGCATGTTATTTAGCTTCCATGTTTTTGTGTATTTTTTAAATTTTCATTTCTTGTGATTAATTTCTCATTTCATAATATTGTGGTCAGAGAAGATGCCTGATATGTTTGATGTGATTTCTTAAATATATTGAGACTTGTTCTGTGTCCTAACATGTGGTCTATCCTAGAAAAAGTTCCATGTGTACTTAAAAAGAATGTATATTCTGTTGCTTTGGGCTGAAGTACTCTGAAGTTATCAATTAAATCCATTTGGGACTTCCGGCCAAGATGCAGGTGTAGGTAGACACTGTGCCTCCTCCCACAACCAAAAGGACAACAGCAAATTTAAAAACAAAAAACAACCAGAACTGACAGAAAACTGAACTGTATGGAAGGCTGACAACCAAGGAGTTAAAGAAGAAACATTCATCCAGACCAGTAGGAGGGGCGGAGATGGGCAGCTGGGTGGAGAGGACTCCCAGCAAGGCAGCGGGGGGGCGGAGCGGATGATCCCATATTCGCGTGTGGATAAACAGGGAAGATAAACTGAGGAGCAAGACAGACTGCAAAGCCCAAGTTTCCAATGCAGGGAAATAAAGCCTCAAAGCCTCTGACTGAAAATACCTGTGGGGGTTGAGGTGGCAGTGGGAGAAACTCCCAGCCTCACAGGAGAGTTCATTGGAGAGGCCCACAGGGTCCTAGAATGTACACAAACCCACCCACCTGGGAATCAGCACCAGAAGGGCCCAACTTGATTGTGGGAGGTGGGGGAAGCGACGGAAAACCAGCAGAGAGTGGAGCAAGTGGCACTGTTGCCTCTTGGACCCCTCCCCCACGTACAGTGTCACAATGTAGCGATGTGGGTTGCCTACCCTCTTGAACACCTAAAGTTCCACCCCGTACTACATAACAGGCATGCCTAGACAAAAAAAAATGGCCCAAATGAAAGAACAGATCAAAGCTCCAGAAAAAATACAACTAAGTGATGAAGAGATAGCCAACCTATCAGATGCACAGTTCAAAACACTCTTAATCAGGATGCTTGCAGAATTGGTTGAATATGGTTGCAAATTAGAGGAAAAAGTGAAGGCTGTGAAAAGTGAAATAAAGGAAAATGTACAGGGAGCACATCATAATTACATTATACAAGATGAAAGAGAAGGAGAGAATCTTAAAAGCAGCAAGAGAAAAGGAAACAGTTACCTACAAAGGAGTTCCCATAAGGCTGATTTCTCAAAAGAAACCTTGCAGGCAAGAAGGGGCTGGAAAGAAGTATTCAAAGTAGTGAAAGGCAAGGACCTACATCCAAGATTACGCTAACCAGCAAAGCTGTCATTTAGAATGAAAGGGCAGATAAACTGCTTCTCAGATAAAGTCAAATTAAAGGAGTTCATCATTACCAAGCCTTTATTATGTAAAATGTTAAAGGGACTTAGAAAAAGAAGATAAAAAATATGAACAGTAAAATGACAACAAATTCAGTTATTAACAACTGAACCTAAAACAAAAACAAAAACAAACGAAGCAAACAACTGGGACAGGAACAGAACCACAGAAATGAAGATCACATGGAAGGTTATCAGTGGGCGAGTGGGAAGGGGATAGAGGGGGAAAAGGTACAGAGAATAAGTAGCATAGATGGTAGGTAGAAATAGACAGGGGGAAATTAAGAATAGTATAGGAAATGTAGAAACCAAAGAACTTAGATGTATATGATCCATGGGCATGAACTAAGGGCAGGGGGATGCAGGTGGGGAGGTGTGCAGGGCAGAGGGGAATAAAGGGGGAGAAATGGGACAGCTGTAATAGCATAATCAATAAAATATACTTACAAAAAAACCTATAGGGAAAAACCTAACAAAAGAAACCCATTTGATCTAGTGTGTCACTGAAGGCTACTGTCTCCTTGTTAATTATCTTTCTGGAAAATCTGTCCATTGAAGTCAGTGGAGTGTTAAAATCCCCTACTTTGACTATATTTCTGTCGATCTCTCCCTTTATGTCCATCAAGATTTGCTTTACATATTTAGGTGCTCCTGTATTTGGTGCATGAATGTTTACTAGGGTTATATCTTCTTGTTGGATTGTTTTCTTTATCATTATATAGTGTCCTTCTGTGTCTCTTACTATAGCCTTGGTTTTAAAGTAAATTTTGTTAAGCATAAGTGTTGCTACCCCAGCTTTATTTCCCCTTTCCATTTGCATGAATTTTTTTTCCATACCTTTACTTTTAATCTGTATGTATCTTTCATTCTAAGGTGGGTCTCTTGGAGACAGCATATATGCGAGTCTTGTTTTCTTCTCTGTTCAGCTACCCTGTGTCTTTTGGTTGGAGCATTCAAGCCATTTACATTTAAAGTGATTAATAATAGATATATACTTACTGCCATTTATTTTTTAACAAACTTATTTTGCTCTGTATAATGTGCTACCATATACAATGCACACACACAGTTTTGTGCATGTTATACATGGGATTATTATACCATTATACCCATGGTATATAATCATCATACCCATGTATAATGCATCCTTATTTTTCCCTCAAAAATTTGGGCAAAAAAGTGTGCATTATATATGGTGAAATACGGTGTTTTGTTTTTTATTCTTTCACTTTTTCTTCTTAAAGCAAGCCCTTTAACATTTCTTGCAGTACTGGTTTGGTAGTAACAGACTCCTTCAGCTTTGTCTGGTCTAGGAAGCTCTTTATTTTTCCTTCAATTTTAAATGATGGCCTTGCTGTGTAAAGTAGTCTTGGTTGTAGGTCCTTGGTTTTCATCACCTTGAATATTTCATGCCAATCCCTTTTGGCCTGAAATGCTTCTGTTGAGAAATCAGATGACAGTCTAATTGGGAGCTCCCTTGTAGGTAGATAACTGTTTTTCTCTTATGGCTTTTAAGATTCTCTCCTTGTCTTTAAGCTTTGCAATTTTAATTATGATATGTCTTGGTGTGAATCTCTTTGGGTCCATATTGTTTAGGACTGTATGCTTTATGGATTTTTGTGTCTTTATTCTTCACCAGATTAGGGAGGTTTTTGGTCATTATTTCTTCAAATAGGTTCTTGATCCCTTGCTCACTCTCTTCTCTTGCTGGTATCCCCATGATGTGAATGTTGTTAAACTTCATATTGTCCCTAAGGTTTCTTAAACTCTCCTCAGTTTTTAAAACTCTTTTTTCTTTTTGTTGCTCTGCATGGGTGTTCTTTTCTACTTTGTCTTCCAGATTGCTGATTTGATCTTCTGCTTCATCTGACCTACTGTGTATTCCTTCCAGTGTGTTATTTATTTCAAGTACTGCATTCATTATTTCTGACTGGTCCTTTTTTATGGTTTCTATGTCTTTTTTCATGCTGTTGAACATCCTTATAACCATTACTGTAAACTCTGTACCTGACAGATTGCTTGCCTCTATTTCATTTAGTTCTTCTTTTGAAGAATTCCCTTGTCTTTCATTTGGGGCCTATTTTTTTGTCTTCCCATTTTTGCTGCCTCTTTGTGTTTGTTTCTATGTATTAGCTAGATCTGCAAAGACTCTGGTGTAGCCCTATGTTGCATGCTGCCTGTGACTGGCCCTGGACAACCTATTTGGAGCTATCAGTGATTCACAGCTTGTGGCTCTCTCTGCTGGTCCTGGGTGTGTGCAGAAAGAACCAAACTGCACACCTAGGCTGGCTTTTAGTAGCACTGAGCCTGGGGTAAGGTCAGCTAAAGTGTCAAAACTTCCAGAGATCTGCCTTCACCTATACACTTTCTAATAGGCTTAATCAGTGAATGTCCTCCAGCTGTACTCCTCAGCAGTTTGACTTAGCTCCACAGGGTGGGGCTGTTACTTCCCTCCAGGCTGAAGCCACAGGGAGGAGAGTGCTTTGCTGAAAAAAGATGGCTTCTGCAGTATGGGGAATGACTGAGTACAGGGATCCTGGCAGCTAACCCTTCAGCACTCCCCCCAGAGCCACCAACCCCATACTTCACTCATGTGACTCTAGTCTGTTTTGCCCTCCATCTGCTGCAGCCCAGGGTAAGTGACTGCAAACAAAATTTTATGTGTTTGCCTTTTAAGAGGGTGTCTGCATTTCTGGCTGTCTCTGGCAGACAGAAACCCTACTGATTTTCACAGCCAGATGTTATTTGGGTTCCTTTCCTGGTTCTGGTGTTCTAGGCTGGGGAGTACAGTTTGGGTTTTAGACCCCACAGTTCTCAGTGGGGACCTGCCTGGCTACTGAAATATTCCTTCGGAACTTCAGCTGCTGCCAGTGAGAGCCCAGGCAGCCCTCTCTGCACTTACCACCAGTCTTGATGTGGTGATGTGGTTTCTTCTGGTAAGTCCTTGGTTATAAGGCTTCACTCCAGCTTGTGTTCAGTTGGTTATTCAGGATTATTTTTCTATAATCTAGTTGTAATTCCAGTTTGGTCCTGGGAGGAGGTTAGTGTAGCTTCCATCTACTCCGCTGCCTTCTTGGATCCTCCACATCCAGTCTTTATTATGTTGTGGTATGTTCCTTCTGTTATCCCCTTTGCTGAGAACTGTTATTGTATTGGGTTTGCCAGAAAGTCTGTATGTTTTTTCTAAAAAATAAGAGACACATTTTTTATTTTCACTAATAACATTATTGATTTGGATATTTTGAGTATGTCAGCTATCTCCCACATGGTATAGTGTTGATTGTTCTCAATTAATGTCTCAAAATTTGATTACTGTTAACTTCAACTGGTCAACTTCAGCTGCTGTCAGCTTCAGTGTGTGGAACATCATCCAGTGAGAAATCTCCAGCACAAAACTTCGAAAACCACTTCTAACACATTCGATCTGTCACAGCATCTTATCCATACACTGCACAGATCTTTTTATGCATTTCAGTTGCATTTTTACCTTTCTTGAAATAAAACATAATATGCTGAAAATGTTGCTTATTTTCTTCCATCTTCAATATTAAAATGGCTGCACAAAAATTCACCAATGTTGATTTTTTTAAATGCACGCTGAGATGACAGCTATTACAATACAATCTAATAAAATTATTTCAAATGAAGTTAAAAACAACTACGAGCTACTAGAGTCATCTTATGAATCAAAGGAACTTTTTGGCCAACCCAGTATTTCCTTCCTTCTATTCACTTTGGGCTTTATTTGTTCTTTTTCTAGTTCTTTTAAATGTAAGAGTAGATTGTTTATTTGAGACTTTTTGTTCTTCTTGAGTTTGGCCTGTATTTCTGTGAATTTCCCTCTTAGAACTGTTTTGGCTGTGTCCTATTGATTTTGGATCATTGTGTTTTTATTTTCATTTTTCTCAAGGTATCTTTTGGTATCTTCCTTGATCTCATCATTAACCCATTCATTGTTTAGTAGCATGTTACTTAGCTTCCATATATTGTGTATTCTTTAGTTTTCTTCTTGTAATTGATTTCTAGTTTATACCATGTGATCAGAGAAAATGCTTGATATGATTTCAGTGTTTTTAAATTCACTGAGACTTGTTTTGTGGCCTAATGTGCTTTGTCCTGGACAGTGTTTCATGTGTGCTTGAAAAGAATTTATATTCTGCTACTTTTGGGTGAAATGTTGTAAATATATCAAGTCCATCTGGTCTAATGTGACATTTAAGGCCTCTTTTTCCTTTTTGATTTTCTGTCTGGATAGTTTATTCAATGATTTCAATGGAGTGTTAAAGCTCCCTACTATTATTGTGTTACTGGTACTCTTTCCCTCATGTCTGATAATATTTCCTTCACTCTTATGTTCAGTGTATAGATGTTTACCAGAGTTATATCCTCTTGTTGGATTGGTCCCTTTATCATTAAGAAACACCTTCTTTGTCTCTTGGGACAGTCTTTGCTTTAAGGTCTGTTTTGCCTGATAAAAGTATTGCTATGCCAGCTCTTTCTTTGTTTCTGTTTGCGTGAAATATATTTTTCTCTCTCTTTACTTTCAGTCTGTATGTGTTTTTGATCTAAAGTGGGTCTCTTATAGGCAGCATAAGTTCAGGTCTTGTGTTTTAATTCATTCAGCCACTCTGCATTTTTATTGGAACACTTAGTCCATTTACATTTAGATAATTATTGATAGATGTAGTTTTCCATTTTATTTATTGTTTTATAGTTGTGTTTATAGTTCTTCTCTGTTCCTTTCTTATTTTCTTGCTCTCTTCTGTTGTATGTTTATAAATTTCTGAAGTGTTACGTTTGGTTTCTTTTCTCTATATTTCTTGTACATCTCATAGATTTTTGTTTTGTGGTTACCACGCAGTTGATGGACACTTAAACTGGAACACATTTTAAAATCACTACAATTTTTACTCACCCATTCCATGTTTGTTTTTGTCATTTTAAAATTTCTTTTGTCTGTATCCCTTAATTTATTATTGTAATTATACATGATCTCCTGTTTTTGCCTTTTAACATTTATACTAACTGTATTGTTAGACAGGCAGCTGCTTTTACTGTTTGTCAATGAGCATTTATTCCCTCTATTTCTTGTATATATTTTTTATTATTTTCTACTTATCTCTGTAATATTTCTTGTAATACTAGTTTAGTGGTGACAAACTCCTTTAGCTTTTTCTTGTTTGGGAAATTCTGTATCTCTTATTTGATTGTGAGTGATAGCCTCGTGAGGTAGAGTAATCTTGGCTATGGATTTTTGTCTGTAGTCACTTCGAACATTTTGTGGCATCCCGCTCAGGTCTGCAAAGTTTCTGTTGGGAAATCATCTGACAGTCTGATTGAGAGCTCCCTTGTACATGACTAACTGCTTTGCTCTTGCTACTTTTGAGATTCTCTCTTTTTATTTAACTTTTGGTGTTTTAATTATGATGTGTTTTACATGGGCCTCTTTGGGTTCATCTTGTTTGAGACTCTCTATGCTTCTAAGACTTGTATGTGTATTTTCTTGGCCAAGTTAGGTAAGTTTTCAGTCATTTTTTTTTCACATAGGTTTTCAGTTCCTTGCTTGCTCTCTTCTTCTGGTACCCCTATGGTATGAATGTTTGTACACTTGATATTATCCCAGAGTCTCTTAAGCTGTCCTCACTTATTTGATTGTTTTTTTCTTTTTGCTGTTCTAATTGGGTGTTTTATGCTACCTTCCAGATCACTGATTCGATTCTGTGCTTTATCTAATCTGCTGTTTATTCTCTCTGGTGTATTTTTCATTTTTGTTATTGTATTCTTCATTTCTAACTGGTCTTTTCCTTTCTTTTATGTTTTGTATTTCTTTATTGAAGTTCTCACTGAGTTTATTGGTTGTTTCTGTAAGTTCATTGCATATCCTTATAACCATTGTTTTGAACTCTGAATCTGGTAGATTGCTTGTCTATCCCGGCAAATGTCCCATGTGCACTTGAGAAAAGTGTATATTCTTTTGCTGGATGGAGTGTTCTATGTATACCTGTTAGAATGAGGAAGTTTATTGTGTTAAGTCCTCTATGTCTTTTATTTTCTGTCCGGTTCTGTCCATTTTTGTGAGGAGAGGGTATTGAAGTCTCTAACTATTTTTGTAGAACTGTCTATTTGTCCCTTCAATTCTGTCAAGTTTTTGTTTCAGATATTTTGATGGTCAGTTGTAACAATGTTTATAATTGTTATATCTTCTTGCTCTCAAACTTTGTATGAATATAATGTCTTTTTTCTCTTGTAATCTTTCTTGATTTAAAGTCTTTTGTCTGATATCAGTATAGCCACCCCTTCTTTCTTTTGGTTATTATTTGCATGGAATATCCTTTTCCATCCTTTCACTTTTAATCTGTATTTGTTTTTGTATCTCAGGTGAATCTCTTGTAGACAGCATATGGTTTGATCTTGTGTTTTTATCCATTCTGCCCATCTATGTCTTTTGATTGGAGAGTTGATTTCATTAACATTTAATGTATTATTGATAAGGAGGGACTTACTTCAGTAAGTTCGGTAACATAGGAAAATTCTGCTCCCTGACAGCTCAGTCCCTACCTCATTTAGGTGTTTTTGTCACAGAATACATTTTTATACATTGTGTGCCCCAGATCATAAACTAATAATTTTTTAAAATATGTTAGTGTTTTAAATTATGCAGAAAACAAGAATTAGAGTTACAAACCAAAGTTACAGTACTGTTAGCTTTTACACGAATTGGGTGTTTTTCCCGTTAAGTGTATTAATCTCTTAAATATTGTAGAAAACAAAAAAGTATAGTTACAAACCATTGTTACAAAAATACTAGTATTTTTAGCTTATATATTTACATTTATTTCTCCATATGGTTTGAATTACCGTCTGATGTCTTCATTTTACCGTACTGGACTCTCTTGAGCATTTCTTGCTGGGCAGGAGTTTTGGCTATGAAATCCTTTAGCTTTTGTCTATCTGGGAATGTCTCCCTCACTTTCAAAGGACAGTTTTGCCATATGTGAGATTATTGGTCGACAGTATTGTTGTTAGTACTTTTACTGGATCAGCCCACTGTCCTCTGACCTTCAAAGTTTCTGATAAGAAATCTGATAATTTTATTATTTTAATTTTTTAAACATTTTATTTATTTCCTTTCAGAGAGCAGGGAAGGGAGGGAGAGAAAGAGGGAGAGAAACATCAGTGTGAGAGAGAAACATCAATTGGTTGCCTCTCACATGTGCCCTGTCCAGGCACTGAACCCCGGATCCAGGCATGTGCCCTGACCAGGAATTGAACTGGCTACCCTTTGCTTTGCAGGATGCCGCCCAACCAATTAAGCCACACTGGTCAGGGCTGCTGCTAATTTTATTGAAGAACTATTGTATGTGACAGTTTTCTTTTCTGTTAATGGTTTCAAGATTCTCTCTTTGTCTCTGGTTTTAGAAGTTTGATTATAATGTCTTAGTGTGGGTCTCCTTGATTTCATCTTTCTTGAAGTTCTTTGAGCTTTTTGGATTTTTCAGTTACAGTTGACATACAATATTACATTAATTTCAAGTGTGCAACATAGTGATTAGACATTTATAACTTATAAGTGATCATCCATATAAATCTAGTACTTATATGACAGCATATAAATAGTTATTATAATACTACTGACTATATAATGCTATACTTTACATCCCCATGACTATTTTGTTAACAACCAATTTGTACCTTTTAATCCCTTCACTTTTTAACCCATCTGCCCAAGTCCCCTCCTATCTGGTAACCATCAAAATGTTCTCTGTGTCTATGAGTTTCTGTTTTGTTTGTTCATTTATTTTGTTTTTTTGATTCCACATATAAGTGAAATCGTATGGTATTTGTCTTTGTTTTATTTTACTCAGCACAATATCATCTTTGTCCATCCATGTTGTTGCAGATGGCAAGATTTCATTCTTTTTTTATAGCTGAGTTATTACTCAGCTATAGTCCACTGTGTATGTGTACTACTAATTCTTTATCCATTCATCTGTTGATGGACACTTAGGTTGCCTCCGTGTCTTGGCTATTGTCAATAATGCTGCAGTGAACATACAGATGTGTATGTCTTTTCAATTTAGTGTTTCGGGTTTCTTTGGATAAATACCCAGAAACAGAATTGCTGTGTCCTTCTTTTTCTCTTGTTACAGCCTTTGCTTGAAAGTTTACTTTGTCTGGCATGCTACCCCAGCTTTTTTTGTTGTTGTTGTTGCCATTTTCATGAAATATCTTTCTCCATCCCTTTTCTTTCAGTCTGTGTGAGTCTTTTGATCTGAAGTGAGTCTCCAGTAGGCAGCATATGTAAGGGTCTTGTTTTCTTCTCCATTCAGCCACCATATGTCTTTTGATTGGAGCATTTAGTCCATTTACATTAGAAGTAATTGTTGATAGATACATAGTTATTGCCATTTTCACATTTTTTATCATTTTTTCATCTTAAAGGAGTCCCTTTAATATTTTTTATAATACTGGTTTATTAGTGATGAACTCCTTTAGTTTTTTCTTGTCTGGGAAGCTCTTTATTTGTTCTTCAATTCTAAATGATAGTCTTGCTGGGTAGAGTAATCTAGGTTGTAGGTCCTTGCTTTTCACCACTTCCAATAGCTTGTGCCAGTCCCTTCTGGCCTGCAAAGTTTCTGTTGAGAAATAGCTGACAGTCTTAGGGGAGCTCCCTTGTAGGCAACTAACTGCTTTTGTCTTGCTGTTTTTAAGATTCTTTGTCTTTAACCATTAGCATTTTAATTATGATCTGTCTTGGTGTGGTCCTTTGGGTTCATCTTGTTTGGGATGCTCTGCTTTCTGGGCTTGTATGTCTTATTTCCTTTGCTAGATTAGGGAAGTTTTCAGTCATTATTTCTTCAAATAGGTTTTCAATTCCTTGCTCCCTTTCTTCTACTTCTGGCACCCCTATGATGTGAATGTTGGTATGCTTGATGTTGTCCCAGTGGCTTCTTAAACTATCCTTATTTCTTTTGATAGTTTTTTCTTTTTGTTGTTCTGATTGGGTGTTTTCTGTTACCGTACCTTCCAAAGTACTAATTTGATCATCTGCTTCATTAATCAGTGTTGATTCCCACTAATGTATGCTTCATTGCAGTTATTGTATTCTTCATTTCTGGTTTTTTTAATGTTTCTATCTCCACTTTTATGTCTCCTTGTTGAATTTCTTCCTGAGATCATCCAGCATCCTCAAAACCAGTGTTTTGAATTCTGCATCTAGTACATTGCTTGTCTCCATTTTGTTTAGTTCTTTTTTTTCTGAAGTTTTGTTCTTTTCTTTTATTTGCAATTTTTTGTGTGTGTCCTCATTCTGGCTGCCTTCTTGTGTTTGTTTCTGTGTATTGGGTAGAGGTGTAACATCTCCCAGTCTTGGCAGAGTGCTCTTATGTAGTAGGTGTCTTGTGGGGCCTAGTGGTACAGTCTCCCAGTCACCTGAGCCAGGCGTGTCCCTTGTGAGGGCTGTGTGTCCCTCCTGTTGTGAGTCTTGATTACTGTTGTCATGTTAGTGAGAGGGACTGACCCTGAAGCAGTTTGGTTTTGAATACTGGCTATGAATGCAGTGGAGGAACTATTGTACAAGAGGTGACCTATAGAGTAGGATTTGCTTCAGTGGAGCCCTGGTGCCTGCTGAGACTACCCTTTGAGTGTGTTGTTAGTGGAGGTGGTTGGGTGATGCTCTGGTTTGGTCTGAAATTGGCCACCAGATGTGTTGGTTTTGGGCCTCTTCAGTCACTGCTTGTGCCCAGCCCGGGGCCATCTGGTATGAACTACAAAGTGATCTACAGATAGTTGCCACTGTGCTAATTTTGGATGTGCCTGAGAGGGCAAAGCTGAGAACTGAGGTTGGCTGTTCTAGTGTATAGCTTGGTGCTGCTTAGCAAGAGGTGTGGGGCACACAGAGGCCAGATGCTGCTGCTTTTGGGTTTGTGAACCTTTAAGTCAGGGGTGTCAAACTCATTTTCACCGGGAGCCACATAAGTCTCATGGTTGACTTCAAAGGGCCAAAATAATTTTAGGACTGTATAAATAAATGTAATTGCTCCTTAACTGTTATGGAACTGAAATTACATTTGGCCTTTTGAAGTCAACCACGAGGCTTATGTGGCCCCCGGTGAAAATGAGTTTGACACCCCTGTTTTAGTGGAACACCTGGGACTCCAGCTGTCCTCTGGCTTATTTAACCCCAAATCTGCTGGTTTTCACAGCCAGAAGTGTGGGGACTTCTATCCTGACATTGGAACTCTGGGCTGGGGATCTTAGTGCAGGGCAGGACTCCTTGCTTTTTAGACTTGCTATTGAGGCTGCTATAGCCAAGATATCCCTCCAGATTTTTAAATACCACACATGGATGTGGGACCAACCCATTTGGCATCTGTGTCTTCTCTTACCAGTCTCAATATGGCCTAATGTGCATTATCTTCTAGAGGGCGGGCCCCTTGCAGTACAGGCTTTCCCTGCTAGTTCAGTGTTCTGGGAACCCATCTGTATCAGTACCAGCTGGCATTGCTATGAGAGGCTGCATTTGGTTTCAGTGAATTTTTTTTGAAGACTCTTTCATCACATTTGCCCATTTCAGGATGGGAGATTTACGAGTGCACCTGCCCACACAAAGCTGAGTGGTCAGCAGTTTTTGACCAAAAACAGCATGACCCCGTGCCCCACCTTACCTATTCATCCAATTTTGCCCCAGGCAACTTTTTTCATTTCTACGGATGAAGAAAGTCTTCAAGGACACATTTTGCTGATGTGGAAAAGATGAAACAAAAAACAGCAGAAGCACTAAAGAGTCATCAAAATTGATGAGTTCAGAAACTGTTTTGAGCAATGGAAAAAATGTCTTGATGTGTTGCATCAAATGGAGAGTACTTTGAAGGTGACTGAAGTTTAAACATGTAAGAATAAATACACAATTTTTTAAAAATATATTTCAGGCTTTTTTGTCCACCCGTGTATGTTGAGCTGTAGCACTTCTGTTCAGCTAGACTGCAGGGGTCGTAAATGATGGGTGCTCCGTAGTTCAGTGAAAATTTTGTTGTGGTTGTGGAAGTAGGCAACTACAGTGTTTCCCTACTCAGCTATTTTTACCAGAAGCCTTATTGGATATTTATATTCATGTTTTTCATCACATTTTGGAAGTTTTCAGTCATTATTTCTTCACTATTCTTCCTGCTCCTTCTCTTTCTGTCCTCCTTCTGGGGCTTAAGGTGTGTGGTGTCTATGCCAGTCGGCTCGATTATGTCCCACAGGTCCCTTAGTCTCTGCTTGCTTTTCTTCAGTTTTTTTTCTTTTGGTTTCTCAGACTTGATAATTTTCATTCTTCCATCTTCAAGTTCACTGCTTCTTTTTTCTGCCTGCTCACATATGCCTTTGAAACCCTTTGTGAATTTTTCATTGCAGTTATTGTAGTTTTCAGCTCCAGAATTATTATTTTTTGTTTCTTTTTAGGTTTTCTGTTTCTTCATTGATATTTTCATTTTCTTTACACATCAATTTCTTGATTTTCTCCACATCTTCCTTTAGTTGTTTGGGCTCCTTTAAGACATATTTTAAAGTGTTTGTCTGATATAGCTGTCATTTAATCCTTTTCAGGGACAGTTTCTATTAATTTTATTATTCTTTGGATTGCATTTTTCTGTTTCTTTGTATTCCTTGTGGTTATTTTTATAGAACACTAGACATTTAAATCAAATAATGTGGTAACTCTGGAAATTAAATTCCTCCTCCCCAGGGATTTCTTCTGTTGTTATTGTTGTTATTATTTTTGACTTTTTGATTATTTAGGCTGTCTGTGTGCTGAGGTGTAAATTTAATGTTTTTGTAGGTCTTTTCTGAGACTTTCTTGGGCATGCATAGTCACTTCCTAATTTTATCCATATATACAGTTGTTTTGCATGGCCTAGTTTTTAATGTTTGGCTTCCAAAACAGGAAACTTGAAAAATGAAGAAGTTAAGAAAAGGGCACTGGCCCTTTAAATTTCCTAGGAGTCACTTTAACCAAAGGGGCAGGGGTTTGCAGCAGTGGAAAGAAGAGAAACAACAATGACTGCCCTCTGTGATCAGAAGCAGCAATCAATAATTAGAGCACAGAGCCCAGATATATGTAGGATAGGGTTCTTTTGCCCACCCTAGATCCCACAAATTGTGTGCAGGCCACCTCTGGGGATTGGTGCACAGCTGCCTACTGTGGGGTTAGGGGATGGGTAACTGCTGTTGTGCTAAGAGCTGAAATTACCTGAAATTAACCCGCAGTGTATCCATCCAAGCGTTCCCCTGGAAGTTGCAAGCTTTGAACAGGCTCTAGAGTTCCAAAATTGGTACATCAGAGAGATTTTGCCAGTGCAATTGTTGTCTAGATGGAGAGAAGATTAATTCTGGTGCTTCCTGCTCTGCCATCTCCCAGAATCCTCTGTTGGAACCAGTGTTCTTGATTGGGCTTGATTCTTCTGTAGGTTGGACAAATCATGGAGTCTTTTCTTGTTTCGGTATTCCATTTATAGTTGGAATTGATCTCTCCTTACAGATTGGACTCTTAAAGGTATGAAGGGAAGGGCATAAAGATAAGTTTGTTGAGATTCTCTGGAAAGAGACATGCTGTGGGTCAGTACACATTTTACTCTTGGAAGGAATGAAAATCAGCAATAAGAAAAGCACTCTTGCCTTTTATGATTTTTCATAGAGAAAAATCACTGTGTGAAATTTGGGTGCAGAGCCATAGTGTTTTTGTTTTTGTTCTTTTTTGGTAAATCCTAGACTCTTGGCTTTCAGGTGGCCAGCACTGCCACTTTTGATCCTCTCACCAGCAGTGAAGTAAGTAGTGCTCTGACATTTAATGAGTAGTAGGTACTGAGTACCAGGGATGGTTGGAAGCTCTAGAAGTAGAGTCCCTGCTTTCAGGGAGTTTATGCAAACTGCCCAGTGTTCTATGTTTGTTTCAGGACTCTGTTTAAGGAGAGCAGAAGAGGCCATGGGCACCTGACATCAATCCTGTGAGTGTCTCATTGTTTTTATTTCTCAAGACTACTGTCATTTTTATCTCCTTGATGCATCTCCTTTAAACCTTTACTGTGTTCACTTTGTATAGGGCCAAGAAGAAAGTAATAGCTCCTTCCAAAATCAAGGTGAAGGTGAGTCAGCCTGCTTGGATCATATGCCATCTGTTCTCATCTTTTTCCAGCCATGCTCATGAAACCTCTTAAATGACTATGGCAGCTCATTGAGCTTTGCTGGTCGGGGTGACAGCTCTTCAAGATGGCACTCTTGAGGCTAGGCAGGCCAGGCCCACCAGAGGGGCCTCGGGTTGTTGGCAGGGCAGAGACCTGAGCCAGGCCCCTGAGTACCCTCCATCTTCAGTTCTAGGAAGCAGTACCCAACTGGCCAGTTCCCCAGCTTGTTGTGGGGTTAAATGAGGTCTTCCTGACAGGCTTCTGAGGAGTGAAAAGCCCCCGCTTATGTGAGGGTATTATACTGTGGTGACCTTTTTATGGAAGAATACACTCCTAGCATAGTTCAGGTTAGCCTATAGCTACAGCAGAAAGGACAGATGGCTTTGTTGAGTTTACCTAACAGAAATGAAAGCAAGTACAATGGTTAGAAAATAGAGACTGAAATGATCATAGGTATTTCAGAAACCCCTCAATGTAGTAGAAATTGCTGTTTTACTAATTTTTTACTAGTTCCTGAGGCTTTATAATGCTCTTAACCATGACAGAACAGCCTGGGAGAATAAGCTGTGCAAATTGTTTATTCCTAAGTATCTGTTGAGCTTCTACAATGTCTGAGACATATTGCATTTAACACTTGGGGTGTAGGAGTGATGCAAGAGACCCCATTCCTACTCCCATGAAAGGACTTTTCTTTTGAAACCCTGAGGAGACAGGTGTTGGGGAAAACCAAGGAGGAAAAGGAAACTAATTCAAGGTAGTTTCCTGCCATGCATCACTTTCTTATTATAGCTAAGGGGCATTCTGAGAAGTGTGAGTGCCAGTAGGGAGAGTGTCTGCTCAAGTCTTGCATTTTTTCAGAAACAGAAAAAAGAAAAGGTTCCCTGTGGTTGTCTGTGTACTTAGCACCAGAGCATGCTTGGGTAAGCCCAGCTCCAGCCAGCTGGACTTGTTTAAGTCCACATAGGCCTGCCACCTACTCTCTTTTACCTTGATTGTGGTTGTATAGTAGGAGGGCCTAATTTTGGGACCTTGTGGTGTTCTCATGCTTGCATTCTCACAACAGGGCCAGTGTTGGCGTCTTTGGACATTTGTAAACATCAGCATTTCTGCTTTCCCTTAGGAATCATCTACTAAGCCTGATAAAAAGGTTTCCATCCCATCAGGCCAGATTGGCGGCCCTCTGGCTTTGCCTTCAGAACACCCGGGAGGAGGCCTGAGCACTGGAGCTGCAAACAGGGAGCTACCATCCCAGGCACTGGGCAGCCTTGCAAATCCTGCTTCTGTCAGCCTGGAAGACTCATTGGATGGAGACATGATCCATAATTCAGCCGCCTCCTTGGAGGCTGTGTCCAAGGAACTGACTGTGCTGAACAGCAGAGCAAGTGGGAGCTCTGAGTTCACACTGCCTACAGCCTCAAAAGCACCTGCAGAGAAAGTTGCAGGTGTTTTGTGTACGGAAGAAAAAAGGAACTTCTCAAAGGCTAGCCCTTCTGTCCCACCACCCTCTAGCTCTCTGCAGTCACCCCTCAATTTTCTGGCTGAACAGGCTCTGGCACTGGGGCAGTCCTCTCAGGAGAAAAAAACAGAGAGTTCTGGCTACAAAGAGCTTTCCTGTCAGGCATCCCTGAGCAAGGGCCTGCCAGAAGGGCACCAGTCCAAAACAAAACACCATGGTTTGCCACGGACGTCTCATGCACCCCAGGCAGCAGCTTCCGTGCCTGGCCCCCAAGTAAGAGTCTTTCATGCAGGCACTCAGCAGCAAAAGAGTTTCACACCCCCAGCCCCATTTGTCAATAAGCTCCAGGGCCCAAAGCCTTCCTCCCCACAGTGTCATCGTTCCCTCCTCCAGCTCGTGAAGACGGCAGCCAAAGGCCAGAGCTTCCATTCCTCCACACCAGCCTCGTCAGGAGGCACACCAGCCTCCAGCAGCAGTTCTCATAAGGCCCCAACCTTGTCCTCTGCTGCCCTGAGCCATCCAGCAAAACAGCACTCAGCCAGCTCTTCAGGGCCATCTTACAAGAATAGCCCGTTTGCCGGCTCTATCTCTAAACACGGGATTTCTTCTGGCACTTCTTCCTCTGGAGGAACACCAGTCCAGAGCTCCACTTCCGGGAATCTGCTCCCCAGTGCACAGCCTCCCTCCACAGGACAACCTGCCAGCCGACCTGTCCCAAGCTCTGCAGTGAAAAAACCACCTGTTTCCCAGAAGCTGACCCTGGTGGCCCCTCCCGGTGGTCCAAATGGAGATTCTAGTGGTGGGACGCAGGGAGTGGCCAAGTTACTGACCTCTTCCCTGAAGCCCAGTGCAGCTAGCAGCGTAACATCTTCTACCTCCTTGCCAGTGAGTGTCTGGGTATAGCAGCTTCCCCCATGGGTCTTGCAGACAAGGCTACCTGCCCTGGTCAGACAGTGAGAACTGACATAGAAGGTCTGGTAGGAACAGTAAGCCCAGAAATCAGAAGGACTGGACTTGTTGTTTTCCAGTCTTATCTTTCCTGTTGGTAAGAATCCCAAGAGAGCCTGAAACTTCTTAGGAGGGTGAGAACTGGTCAGCACAGTGTTTGTAGGGAGGCTATGAATCTGAGGGTGTGTGGGGGGGTTTACGGAAAGAGCCACAAAACTTTCCTTTCATAGTTTCCTACCTGTCTGTCTCTCCAAACAAGTCAGTAAAAACAATACTGCCTATCAGATCATTAATTATGTGGAGATATTCATGCCATAGGAAGATGAGTAACTTCTGAAAGTTCTCTTCATTGGGTTTTGAAGGACTCTGCAGTTCATATAGAAGCCATCTGATGGAGTCCATTGGTTGATGAGGGTTGCCAGTGGGAACTTCAGAATTTTGGGTGCAGGTTAGGGAAATAGGAGAAGGTATCTTTTCATTTTTCAATATATAAAATGACTATGCGGTTACAAAGATAAAACTATAGAAAGGTATGTTTAGCAGGGTTTCACCTGCTTCTGCTGTGTTCCTTTTACCCAGCAAGGGTTTTTATGTTTCTTTCTAAAAACAAAGATTAATACCTTTGTGTTATTACAGTGAATACAAATGTGTGTATGATTTATTTGTATAAATATACACATATTTCTACATGCCTACATTTGTGGATGTCTATATATGGTATTCTTCCCTTTCTTTGTTGCGTAATGGAAATGTATTTGATATCCTACTTTATAAAGTGAACACTGAGTCCTGGGAGACATACCAGGACAGTTTAGAGACTTTTGTCTTTATTCTTTGGGGATGCAGCCTACGGTGCTTGCGTAAGGGGCAGCTGACATCCGTGTGCGTGTACCCGCCCTGTGCATTAACAGGTTTGGTTTGTGAGCAGGCCATGGACAGGCTGAAGCTCTGACCCTTTTCTGTGTTTACTTCCCAGAAAGGAACGAGTGGGACTGTGCTGCTGACCAGCTCATCGCCCTTAAATCTGCTGTCCTCATCCTACAAGACAGGCAGCCCAAAGCTGCCTGGGGCCGTGAACTCGAACTCCCTGGGGATCATTTCCCCGTTTCCTCTACATATGCTTTCCTTTAGTGCTGACTCCTCTGCCAAAGCAGGGGTCTCCAAGGATGCCATCGTCACAGGCCCTGCCCCTGGGACGTTTCATCATGGCCTCAGTCACAGTAAGTGCTTGTCTCCTTCTCCTCATGCTGGAGGCACAGAAGGTGCCCCAGGACTTCTGCTATGACCAGTGAGTTCTGTTGTCGTGTACCAGGTTTCTGTGTGTGTCTGGTGTGTGGCTATGGGCAACATTGTTGGGGATCGTGCCGAGCCCTCTTCAGGGGCTTTTACCCAGGGCTGGCCAGTAGGCCATCTGGGGCTCTGGACCGCCAAGGCTGCTTTTCTGTTCCTGTCTTCAATGTGTGTGTTTTGTTCTTTTCTCCCCTCCTGTTTTCTCTCAGGTCTCCTGGCTGGTTTGCACTCCAGCCCGCCCCACGCAGCACCTCTCCCACACGCTGCCGTGTCCACCCACGTCCCGCAGAGTCTGCCAGGTAATTGCCAGGTGGTTGGAGTGCTATACGCACTGTGCGCCATTCTCCTCTCCACCCAGTAGATGCCTTGTCTGCTGCCAAAGATTCCAGTGTCTTCACCTTGTTGTCACTGTGTTGTCTTAGTCTGTCGTTTGAGGCTGTGGCTCTGTGGATACTGAGAATAACACAGGCTTCTTCCACTTTGTGATTTGCCCTGGTTCCCTGTCACTGGGTCAGCCTTATCCCATGTTATCACGGAGGAAGTCACGGTGCCCTGTGTGTGAGGCAGAGGAATCCTCAGCCATTGGGGCACGACAGATCTTTAAATTCAAGCTGCTATGCCTTCTGGGTGATGCCAGCCAACAGAAGGCTCTGTAAACTTAGTTGAAATGAAAGGGAAGTCCAAGTAGTAGTGAGAGGTCAGAGTGGCAGGGTTTTCAGGAGGGACTTTTACCTCTGATGTAAGTGTGTATCCAAGAGAAGAGCAGCTGTCAATTCAGTTCAGATGTAAAAGAGACTTGGGGGCACAACAGGAGTTGGGGCAGTGTTTCCTTTTTTTTCTTCCTGCTTTTCCTCTGTGAGAGCAGTGGCTTTCAGAAAGGGACCCTCTACGAGCCCTAGGTTTATAGCTGTGAGAAGCGGGCATCTTTGTCATCAGCGACTGGCCTCACCCTGTCCTGGGACCTGATTCTTAAATACAGCTAATGGAATGCTGGTGTAGAGCCTCAGGAATCTTGGTTTTGACCTGTTGCATTACTACTCTAGACCTGCTTCAGAAATGACCAGGGGCCACACTGGTCAGGGAGAGCCATTCTTCAGGAAGCTGAGCCTGGAGCCACCCTGGCAGACTGGTACCTGGTGGGAGTAAGATGGGGAATCATCCAGCTGGGCATGCCAACACCTGCTGTACTGAGAGCTCTGGTCTGTCTCTTCCAGATTTGCTCTGGGTCCCTGGCCTCCATGTCCTTAGGCTGATGTATTTGTAGTGAATGCCAGAGGCCATTTGGGTGCAAGAGTAGATTGTAAAGCTCCAATATGGAATTGTTACTTTTCAGAGAAGAACTGAGAGCGAAGCTTGTATCAATAGTTAACTCCATTTTCCACTGGAGAAACAGTAAAATGTAGTAGACTGACGCAAACTGGTGGTGCTGCTGTAGCTGAGATTATAATGTAGGGGTTGCAGAGCTTCCTGGGAGAGAGCTTGTGGTTTTTCAAAAAGAGATTGCACTGCCTCTGCTTGCTTTCAGGTATGTCACCCTTTCAAACTGAAACGATAATTAAAGAGCCATTGGAAAGATGACTGTCGAGTCTGTGGTATTTTCAACACAAAAGGGAAAAGCGCTTTCTTTACCATTTCTTTCCTGTTTTCCCTCTGGATATTAAGAGGCTATCAGAAAAACATCTATTGCTAAAACAGGCTGAGTAGGTTCTTCTTCTCTCCTCTAGACATTCTTCAGGCTGTAGGATTCCGTGAGTAGTTGTAATGAGAAGCTGTCTGGGCATTTTAATTGTGTGGCTTGTTTCTGCCTTGCTTTGCTTCCTATGTGGACTAACAATGCTAGTACCTTTGAACTTGTCTTTAGAGAAACAGAGGGTCTTTTGATGGTGAGAATGCTGATTGCTCCTTGAGTTCAGTGTGACTGTCAAACCTCATCATGGAAAGCCGGTTTGCCACAGATGGTAGTTGTAGCCAAGTTCTTGGCTACATAGTTGTAGGCCCACATTGCATAGCAGAGGTGCTGTCTGTGAACACAGCACTCAGTGAGCAGCTGCCTTCATTGTGCAGAGGGTCAGGCAAGATGCAGGCTGCTACAAGTAACGACATACTCAAATCACCTTTGTCAAGTGTTTTTGGCTGGTTTGAACCTCAGAATACTCAATGTACAGAGCCTCTTGCTGTTTAAGGTGATCTCCTTGAGGTTTGGTTACTGCTGCCTTAAGGGAATCAGAGATCCTGAAAGATTTATGTTGTTTTTGTTTATTCTTTTCCAGATGCTTCTCAGCTTCATGGGAAAGGGCCCAGTGTTCCACGGAAATTGTGACCTCTTCAGAGGAAAGGCTGGAAGCTGAACTAGTAGGTCTCTGAAACTGGATAATCAGTGTGCTCTTTCTGCCGATTGGTTTTCTTCTGGAGAAGGTGTGAGTGCTAAGTGGAACGTCTCTTGGCACTTGTGACGTGCCTTCAGTTAGGGAGCAGCATCATGCTTCTCCAGAGGTACTGACTGGCCTGGTGATCTGGGCCTTGTGGCTTTGTTGTGGACAATCGTTGGAGGGGCAGCTCTAGGTTGGGGAGTGTACTGGGTCATGTATGGAGCTCTGGTGGCAGGACTGAGCAGTTGGCATGCCTGGGTTGTAAATCTGCCCAATTCCCTGGCATTTGGTCAGAGTACCTCATGGCACCCTCCTGGTCAGGGGCTCCTTTTGGCCACACTAGGATCCCTGGATATCATGTTGTCCATCCCATCCTCAGACTGCTCAGTGGACAAAAACCCAAGCTAATGCCACAGCTGGGACATTTACCTTGTCTCTGAAAATTACTCAAAACACCTAATGTGTGCTCATCGTGGGGGCCAGTTTATCCTCTAAACATGACAATGAAGCTCTTTCAGAGAAAAGACCTTTGTAGATTCAACAGTTGTGATAGGATTTTTAAAGACACTTATTTTTAGATCAGTTTTCATCATTACCATTAAATGCATTGGATAGAATGGGACTGTTCTTCGCACGTCATATTTTCGCATGTCATATGGAAGACATAATTCCAGTGCCTTTATGGTGGAGCAGAATTAGACACATGTACACTTGGCCCTCTAAGTGGATCTCAGATGAAGACCTTTTTAAAAGATGTCTGTACTTAAGACATAGCCAGTTTATTTGAGGTTTTTATTATTGCTCATCATAATCTGTGCCGTCCTGACTTAAAGGTCACCTGGGAATTCAAATCCTAGGTCCCAATTCAGCCAGGGCCCCTGTCTGTTTTTTCCAGAGTTCATCAGGTGGGCTGCAGAGCCCCAAAGGCGTCCTTTATCTCTTTGAGGTTGAGGATATGAGGGGTTACACGTTAGACAGACATTCCAGTTTATTTTATTTAGAAATCATTCTCAGGCAGAGCTGCAGGTATGGGCCTTTGTGAAGCATCTGCCATATAGATGGCCTTGAAGTCCTAGGGCTCTCCAGGCAGTGGGACTATGCCTGACTTCAGGGTGATGCACCACTAAATAGGAGAGTGTGTCAGAGACAGACTAAGACAACTCTGGAGCTCCCAAGTCATTATGGTGTTCCCATTTAACCATTGGCTGCTTCACAAGGAGTTTTAGGGCATTTGCCTGTCCTGTGAAGTCTGTGCCATAAGGCAAGTCTGAACTGACTGCTCCAGCTAAGTGATTTCAAATATTTTGAGAGTAAATAGCCTCCTCAGAATGCATAGCTGTGTAGAGACACGGGCAGCTGTTTTAGTTCCTCATGCCCAGGGTCCAGTGCTCAATGCTTCACGCTGAGGTTTGCCTGGTGTCTGGGGAGCAAGGCCTCTGCTCTGACTTACTACATAAGAACCAACATGTGTTTCACATGGGGCTACATGGGTTCCTTATCCCTTTATTATATATACTTTTTGCAACTTGGATTTCCAGTTTGTTTACAGGATAGTCTTAGGAAGTAGCAAAAGAGCCAAAGAAGAGATTTGTATTGCTGAGCTCAGAGCAGTGCAGAGACCACCCCTGAGCTCCTTTTCTGCCCGAGACACCGGGTTCCCCTCTGCAGTGCCCCCTCTTCCCCACATACCATTGAGTGTGCAGCTGGAGCAGAATACCCTCATTTGTAGGAATCTAGTGATGCCTCTTGCCTCAGGGAAATGTTTCTTTGATGGGGAGATTTCTTTTTCTTGTTTATGCTTTATTTGTGGTAACGAAAGAGTGAATGACTTAGCCATGGCAAGGCAGATCTACAGGCAGAGCGGGCTCCGGGCCTGGGGGCTGCGGTGCTGCAGGGCTTTCCTTGGTGCAGCTGTTTCGTAGGTGTGAAAGGGGCTGTGGCTTTGGTGCAGCCACTGGGTTGGTGTTAGGGGGTGGTGTGGAAATTGTTAATCTTGTATAAAGCAACTTAATAAATTGTTTCAAGGTTTCCAATACATTGTTTCTCCTTTTTTCTTTACTGTATTTGCTAATAATTCTTTCTCTCATAAGAACTGTGATTGGAACTGGTAAATATCTACATGGGATATCCATTTTGGCTGAAAGTCAAGAAGGAGTAGGGGCAATAAAACACACATGCAAAAGAGGAAGAAACACACTTAGCATGAAATTAGTCAAGCCACCAGGTGTTTATTTTTGTGCTATAAGTGGAGTTCCCTATTACTTTCCATTTTCTTACATAATAGAGATGCAGAGAACCTGAAATTCGTTTGGTAAAAAATCAACTATGCAGTACACCTATGTACCAGTTAGAGAATAAGCAAGATCTGTAAGGCACTGAAGCTAAGGCTACCAGCAACACAGTCCACTATGAAACCACTTTAATTTCAGAACCAGAGAACAGTCTAATGGTGCATTTTCCTGGGATAGTCTGGCTAACAGAGGGCCAGACACTGTGCTGGCTTCTTTGCATCTTCTCTGGCACAGATCCCAGATCTGTCTCACCATTAGAAGTCTGACGGAAAGTAGGCTGGCAGCCAAACTCTTGGAGGGGTGTGAGTGCAGGTCGGCAGTCCCAAGGGGCCCAGTCCTTTGATGAATGGAAGGGTGTGGGGAAAGAGTTTCCCCATATGGTGTGTGAAGGCCAGTGCTGCATGGAGTGGCTTGTTTGCCTCAGTTGTCTTGTGCTTTAGTAGTATTCAGATTACTTCCAGGTGTCACACAAAGGGTCTGTTGATGGGAGTGTGTAGGAAGAGGGAGAGAAAAGAAGGGCTTCGTGATTTTAAATCATTGGAGGACGAAGCAGGTCTCTCACCTGGGTTGAATGACGGTGCAGCCAGTGCCCAATCCTGTTGTACGTGAACTGCACTGAGTAGTCTGGCAGAGGGGGCGTGGGTGGCATGGCATGCTCAGCTCCTCACAGACTAGGAGCCTGCATGGGGCCAGGGAGAAGACACTAGGGGGAGGTTGTAGGGTAGGAGAGAGCCAGCGTCAGCTTCCAAGAAGACTGAAGGCAAGGCTGTTCCTACTTCTGTCCAGACACCAAGACAGCGAGCTCTTGGATGGACATATCCTTGTTGACATAGCGGTCATACTGAGCAGGTGTCAGCCTTCCATTCTGTAAGGCCTCTTCAATGGAGAACTTCTTGCCAGACTTCCTGTCATGGATTACAGAAGACTCCCCATTGGGACCCTTGACTGATATTTCCTCCCAGTCACACTCCTGACTTCTGAGTTTCACAAACATGTTCCAGTCTATGAGGCCAGCTCGATGGGCTTCCTCTGGGGACAGCTCCCGGCCTGTGTCAGGGTCGATGACCACGATGGAGCGCCGCAGATGGTTCTCCCTCTGCTCCCTCTTGATGGCCACAGAGCCCAGGCGCTTCTGCAGTTCATCGATCTCAAGATCTTTGTCTTTGGAGAGTCTCTTGAGGTCTTCCAGTTCTCTCTCCAGGGACCACAGTTTGGAATCGAGGTTTGTCCCAGAGTCCACTGTGGTCATGTTTCTTAGGTCTCGTGTTTCCATTGCTGCCATTTCAATTTCTGATTGCAGCCTTCGGGTCTCCAGCTCCAGGTTTTGCCGCTCTAGCTGTAGTTTGTGGTTTTCTTCCCTAAGAAAGTCCAGCTCTTTGGATGACTTGGAGTTGTGGAACTCCAGCTCTGACAGCTTGGCTTCCAGCCGGCTCACCTCCGCGTCCAGTTCCCTCTTGCCCCGGCTCTCCTCCTCCAGGCTGCTCTTAAGCTTCTGAATTTCTTGTTCAGTGTCACCTTTATCCACCTGGATGCTTTCTGAGAAGACCACCTTTTCCTTGACCTCCATTTTCTCCAGGTTGAGGAGCTGCTGCTTCAGGGTCTCAAGCTCACTCTCCAGGACCTGCCGCCGGTGCCTTTCTTCCTCCAGCTGGAGTTTGAGCAGGGAGTGCTCCCGGGCCTGCTGGGGGTCCTGCTGCAGCACCACTTTCTGCTTGAGGGTCACTTTCTCTCGGGCTTCCCCCTCCTCCTTCTCCAGGTCAGCAAGCCGTTGCTTCAGCCGCTGTACCTCCAGCTCTGCCTCCCGGCGCGCCTGGCGCTCACGCTCCAGCTCTTCCAGCTGGCGCTCCAGCTCCGCCCTCCTGCGCTGTAGCCGCCGCAGCTCCCCACGGAGGTGGTCAATCTGCCGGAGCTCCACATCAATACTCTCCGTGAAGGCATCCACTTCAGCTCGCAAGCCTGGCTCCTCCTCATACCTGACTATCTCCTGTTGGACCACCTTTTCTTTCACCTGGGAAAGCTCCTCCTCCTTCTGTTTGATTTTCTCCTGCTGGGAAGCCCTCTCCCTTTCCAGATCCACTTGTTTTTTCTGTTCCTCTGATAGTCTGGCCCTCAAAGACTCTACTTCCTCTTTGGTTTGGGGGTCTTCCTGGAACTGGAGGATCTCCTGGACTACCTCCTTGGTCTGTACCTGGGGTTTAGTGTCTTTCAGGGACTGAATCTCTTGCTTCAGCTGGTAGATCTCCAAATCACACCTTTCAATGAGTCTGGTCTTGTCCACAATCTCCTCCCGGAGCCTCTGGAGCTCTTTCTCCATCTCAGGGTCAGTCTTATACTTAATGACTTCTTTTGTCACTTCTTTGACTTCCACCTGGGGGCCCCGCCTCCTCAGTGCCTCCAACTCGCCCTGGTAGCTCTTCAGCTGTTCCTCAGCACCCCGGTACTTGCGCTCCTGCTCCACAAGTTCCAGGCGGAGGTTGGCCACTTCACTCTCTGCCTTGGGGTCTGGCCGGACGATCTCCCGCACCTTCTCCTGTACCACCACTTTGGCGTTTTCCTCTTCCAAGGCCCAAATCTTTCGGAGCAGCTCGCTCTTCTCCCTCTGGTGGGCGCGAGCCTTGGCAGCCTCATCCTCATACTGGCGTTTTAGGTCGCCAGCCTCCCTCTCAGCTGCCATGTCCTTTTCCACCTTGAGCACTTCCTTGACAGTGACCTTCCCCTCAGCCATGGCTCTCTCCTTCTCCAGTCTCTTCAGCTTGTCCTGCAGGAAGCTCAGCTCCTCCTCCTGCTTCTCCCTGCGCTTGCTCTCCCTCTGCTGGTCCTCCTGCAGCTGCCGGTATTCGGCCTCCAGCTGGGGGTCATTCTGCAGTTTCACCACCTCCTTCTCAGTGACCTTTTCCCGCGCATGGCTCTTCTCCTCAGCCAGGGCTGCAATGCGCTGCTGCAGGAGGACCGCCTCTGCTTCCCGGGTGCCCTTCTGCCGCCTCAGCTCCTCTAGCTCCTCTCTCAGTTTCAGGACCTCATCGGCCTGGGACCTGTCCGGCTCAATACGCAGGACCTCCTTGACTACATACTCCTGCCCCCCGTTCCTGGTCTCCTGCTCCAAGGCACGTAGCCGCAGCTGCAGCGCCTCCAGCTCCTCCTGGAGCAGCTGGTTTTTGTGCTGCTCCTCTGTCAGGGTCCGCCGCATCTGCTGGAAGCTCTCCTCAAGTTCAGGGTCCGGAACTTTCTTCAGCACCTCCTTCCTCACCACTGCCTCCTGGGGATTCTGATTCTGCAGAATCTGGATTTCTTCCTGGGCACTCTTGACCTCATTCTCCAGCTGCTGCCTCCGCTCAGTCTCCTCATCCAGTTCCTTCTGAATCTTCCACGTCTCCTCTACTCCGAAGCCCAGCTTGTTCCCTTGCTGGGTCTCATGGGTCACTCCTATCTCTGGCTGCTAGGAAGGAGAAGACAGTGTATGGTTAAAGTCAGACTCTCCACATGGCCTGTTGCCACCTGGTCACCTCTGAACAGGTCAGACTGGCTGTCCTGTGGTCTGTAAGGGACCCTATATGCTGGGTTCACAGGAGTTACAGGGTTACGTTTAAAAATGGTAAAACAGCCCAGGCTGGTGTGGCTCAATGGGACTGTGAACCAAAGGGTCATGGGTTTGATTCCCAGTCTAGGGCACAAGCCTGGGTTGCGGGCCAGGACCCCAGTAAGGGGTGCACAAGAAGCAACCACACACTGATGTTTCTCTCTCTCTCTTTCTCCCTCCCTTCCCCTCTCTAAAAATAAATAAGTAAAATCTTTAAAAAGATAAACTTATAAAAAAAATTTTTAAGTAGTAAAACAGCCTGGCTAGGTGGCTCGCTTGGTTGGAGCATCGTCCCATACAACGAAGGGTCACGGGTTTGATCCCTGGTCAGGGCATATACCTAGGTTGCAGCTTTGATTCTCAGGGTGCATATCGCAACTGATCGATGTTTTTCTCTCATATCAATGTCTTTCTCTCTCTCTCTCTACCCCTGCCCAAACTTTCTCTCTAAAATCAGTTAAACATATCCTCAGGTGAGGCTTCAAAAAAAAAAAAAAAGGTGAAACAACTAATCTAGGGTTTTTTTTACAGGCATCTGTTAAAATATTTTTAAAATGTATAAGAGTGTGAAGTGAAATCATAGTTTTCCACCTCTGGTCCTGTACTGTTGCTAGAAGGGTATCTGTCATCTTAAAGCAAGTATATTTCTAGTGTGTGCCATGTTTATTTTTCTTCACAGATACTCAGTCCCCTGTTCTGCACCCTGCTTGTTGCACTTTATATATGGAGACAGAACTCCACAGCAGCGTAGAGAGCGCTGCTTCACTGTTAACAGCTACATGTGGACAGACCATCATTTAATTACCCGTTGCGGATCAATATTGAGTCGCTTCCAGTTTCTTGTTATTACAGTGCTGTCATAAACGTTAGCGACTTCTAAAAATATTACCTTTTACTGGGCACTCAGTAAATGTCTGTTGGCTGGAATATGTAAGTTATACTCAGCAGGGGCATTGGCTTGGGCCAGTATTTGCACTGGTGCTGCCCAGCTGTATTTGCAGGGACCACTCCCACTAGTTTATAGGCTGTGTTTCCTTGAGGCTGAGTGAGTCTTGTTTCTTACCTGTTGGAACAGTTTTGAGTAGAATGTTGTGTTACACTAAGACTCATTCATTACCTGTCTCAGCAGATTGAGAGCAAACTCCAGGTTCTGCAGCCTCTGTCTGTTGATGGCATTAACTTCAGTGAACTTGGCAGCGAGAGCCGCTTCCTATAGGAGAGCATTCAGCGAACAGGAGTCAACAGGCTAAGCAAAAAAGAGCTAGGACAGGTTTTGAAAAGTCTGGCATTCGGGTATTGAGGGTAGTAGCTTCTTACCCCTTCCTACCAGGTGTTCTACTACAGTCTTATTCAGTGGAGAGAAAACTGGATTTAGAGTCAGAAGTCTAAATTCTCAGTGGCCTAGAGCAGATCTCTGAGCATTAATGTTTTCATGCATAGAGGAAATAACCTCAGACTCCTATGTACCTACTGGGTGGGGGGAGCAAAGTGGGAACCTCTCTAATCCATGGCTCTGACCCAGATAATTGTAACAGGCTGTCTTTCTAGGTATATCAATGGCACTGCCCCAGAACAAGTTCATTCTTCTCTTACCAAACCCGTCTGCACCCAGGAGAGTTCTCGGCCCAGTTTCCCTATTGCACATACATCATCTCTGAGGTGTGCATGCCGCGCTCCCTGGAAGGCTGGGCAGCTCGGAGAATGCCTAGCCACAGAGCTCACCTCTTCCCTCACTTTGGCAGCAGGGGACTGGAGCCTGGCTCTCTTGCTCACGTGGCTGCTCCTTCCATTCTCCAAGTCAAGAAGGGACCTTAGCTTCTCTGCTTCTAACTCGTAGTCCTGGGGGAGAGACATGGCAGAGGGCAGAGAAGGTCAGTTGAGATTGGAATGTTCTTATAGTCCTTCCAGCTGATTGCAGTGGTCTTCCACACAGCTGCATCCTGTACTGGCTGCCAGGAGTTTTTTAGAATCCTCAATCCATAATAGTACAAAGCTACATCCCTGAACAACATGTGAGACAAGAAAAAGTACGCCCACAGTTCCCCTCCGCCCCAGAGAGCTCCCTTTGGGCCTTCTCCCCATGCCTAGAGAGTGATGTTCTGCTTTCTTCATTTAACTCACGTTGCCACTTCCTAAATCATCTGGTCTATCAGTTTGATGGCTTTACAGTCCATCAAGTGGATGGATGATCATTTACCTAGCCATTCCTCTGCTACCAAACATTTAGGTTATTATTAGTTTGTCTAGGTTATTTTACAGTTCAAAATAATGCTCTTAACAATGATTTTGTTTATGGTATGTTATTATTCTGCATTTTTTCCTTTAGGATAAATTCCGCCCCCCCGCCCCGGTTTACTGCTTCAAACAGTAGAAAACCCTTTTCTGGTATTCGATGCCTAGTGCCATACTTTTTTCCCAAAGGGCTGTGCCAGTTGGCAGGGCTGCCAGCGGGGCCTGAGGATGAGCCTGCTAGGCTCAGTGCTTCTCTCCCCAGAGGCCCTGATGTTTTATACTCTGGGCGGATCTCACTTCTCACCTTGACAGCTTGCTGGTACTGCTGAGAATGAGCGCAGACTTTCTGTACTTCCTGTTCCCTTCTTGCTATTTCATCTAGCAGGTTCTATAAAACAACAGAGACTTTAAAAATCAAAATTCTTACACACAAAACCTTTGTTAGGTGGTGGTGGGGGGACCTTGATAAATTAGCTGGATTCCTTAAATCTGAAACTGTTCTTCTGTAGTACAAAGTACAGTGAACGGCTTCCTTGCATGCATGTGTTTGTTATAAAGGCAGTTCTAAGGCCCTGTGAAGAAGGGCCAAGAAGATAATTATCTTTGCCTGGAAAAGAATGTTCACTGCATGCTTCAACATGTCAGGCACTGTTCTAATGTCTAACTTAGATTCTCTCATTTAATCTTCCAACAAGCCTGTGAGGTAAGTGCCATCATTATTCAGAGGAAGCTGAGACACAGTGAGGTTGACTTGCCCAAGGGGACACAGCGAATACTGAACTGGGAGTTGAATTTACACTGCTGGGTGCCTGTGTTCCTAGTCCCTCTCCCTGCAGCACTGCTGCCTTCTGAGGAGTCCAGACTCTGAACTTTGGAAATGGGATTTTCCCCATGCAGGTGCCCCTTCTGTTTCTGTAGCCATTTGCTTATTCAGCCAGCCTGCACTGAGAGTCACTCGGCCAGGACCCATGCTGGGCACTGAGGAGGGAAAGGTGAGCAAGGCTGTCCTTGTTCTCAGAGTTAGGTGCTAGGAGCCAGGCAGGGCCAAGGTCCCATGAGATCACAGCTCTGCCAGGGCAAGTGGCAGCCACTGCCAGGCTCCTCTCCACCAAAGGGCTGACTTTGACCTCTGAGGCCCTGCCCCTTGTGATTGTGTATGCCCATGAACGCAGAAGCAGTTGTCTTACTTTCTGATTCTTCAGCTTGGTCTCCATCTGGCTGAGGCTGTCTGTTTCCTGGGGCTCATAGCTGGGGATGTTGGACAAGAACTGGAGCACGTGGTTGTAACCACTTCGGTAGTCGTCATAAGCAGCCCTGGCACTCCGCAGGCTCTGGGCCCTGCAGAGCAAAGCTGGTCAGGCCTCTGTGACAGTAAGCAGATGCCTCACTAAAAGCTTCCCCTGTCCCTTTTTAAAGCAGTCACCTCGTGTTCTTCTTGTGTGTGTGTTCATTTTTTAAAAGTGTGTGGGGTGGGGGTTGGGATCAAATGTAATTCATTTGGAAATAATGTAAACATTCACTAGAAAGAGAGTAGGTAAGCAAATTATGGAACACTAAGTTCCTTCTTCTCTGTGAGGAACAGGTAGGTAGGTCCATTTGTACTGACATGTAGGGATACTTACTTTGTACTACAGGACCTAAATAACACAGAGCTTAGGACATTTTTTTTTTTAGAAATTTTTTTCACCCGAGGATATGTTTATTGATGAGAGAGAGAGAGAGAGAGAGAAATGTTGATTGGTTGCCTCCCACATGCGCCCTGACTGGGGATCAAACCCACAACCTTTTGTTGTATGGAATGATGCCCCCACTAACTGAACCACCCAGCCAGGGCTAGGAAAATTTGGAACTCACCAGAAGTAAAAACATATCAAAAGGTGTGGGACACAGTAAAAGCAGTGCTGAGAGAAACATGTGGGATTAAGTGTTTATATTAGAAAAGAAGGCTCCCAAATCAACAATCCAAGCTTCCACCTTAAGAACTAAAAAGAGCAAATTATATCTAATTTAAGCAGCAATCAGGAAATAATAAGCAGATATCAGTGCAATAGGAAACAAGAAAACAGGAGAAAGAGCACTGAAACCATAGCTAGTTCTTTGAAATGGTCGATAAATTGATAAACCTCAGAATGAATGATCAGGAAAAAATAGAATATACACATACAGTGAAATAAGATTTAACATTAGGATTGAGGGGCTATCTCCTCAGAACCTGCAGGCAGTAAAAGGATAAGTATTATGAAAAATTTTATGCCAATAAATGCAACAACTTGATGAGATGGACAAATCCCTTGAAAGACACAGACTACTGAATTTGACTCAAAAATGAGATGAACCAAATAGTATCTGTTTAACAAGGTTGAATTTGTAGTTAAAATCCTTCTCACACACAGACACACAAAAAAATTTGCAGGCCTATACAGCCTCACTGGTGAATTCTACCAAGTGTTTAAGGCAGGAATATCACTTCTATACAGACTCTTCCAGAACAAAGAAGAGGAGAAAGGAACACTTATTGATTCATGAGGCTGGCAAAATATATGACAGGAAAAATAGCAAGATACTATGTACATGATATGTCATTTGTGTGTTACCCGCCTACCCCAGCTTCTACAGAACACCTTTATGGAAGCATTCATATGAACCTGGTAGCAGTGCTTACCTTGAGGGAAGGGAGCTGGGCATTATAATCACTTCGAGTATTTTACTTTGTATTTTTATTGCTTTTTTCAAAACAATTTATTAGAAAACAGTCTTTGGTGGTGTCAGCAAGGATCCCACTCTTGTGGCCTCAAGGCAGACTAGCTCAGCCAAGGCCACCCTCGGCCCCTCACCTGAGCTCGGCCTGCTGGCGGAGGTTGTCGAAGCGCTGGCCCAACTTGTGCACCTCGGCCTCCTGGCGCTCCAGGTCAGGGCAGTGCTCCTGGAAGCGGCTGGCCAGGGAGCTGGAGCATTGCTTGGCTGCCTGCAGGTTCTGCTCCACCTCACTGAGCAGGGATTTCTGGGCCTGCAGCTCGGAGGCCACGGTCTGTGGGATAGAGAGGCCAACAGTGGGTGCTGTGGTCAGAGCTCCCAAGGGCAGCTGCCAAGGCAGTACTGCCCCAGGTGCTTGGGGACAGCTGCTTTGGTGGAGGTAAGCCTGGGTCTGGGAAGGGACTGGGGCCTTGCCTTTGAGTTTCTCCTCAAATCTGATGGCTATTTCTGCAATGTTCCATTTTGTTACAATGAACAAACCTGGAAAAATTTAAGGTCTAAAAACCCTGTGGCTGAGCACTGGCTGGTGTGGCTCAGTGGATATAGTGCTGGCCTGAGAATCAAAAGGTCATCAGTTCAGTTCCCAGTCAGGGCATATGCCTGCGTTGTGTGCAGGGTCACTAGTTGGGAGTGTGCCAGAGGCAACCAATTGATGTTTCTCCCTCTCTTTCTCCCTCCCCCGTCTCTAAAAATGAATAAAATCATCTTTTAAAAATAAATGTAAAAATAATAAAAACCCTGTGCCTGGTTGCATATGCCCTGTGATGCTGCAGCCACAACTGGAATGGCCAGCTGCCTCTGCCTCCAAGCTTTGGGGAAGGCTTTGCTCTCTGAGCCCATTTCCTGGGCTCTGAGGTGAAGGTCTCAACACACAGCCACGATTTTGTGAATTGGTGTGTAAGGTCCTCCCTTGGGCTCATAGACTTGAATACTCATAGTGCTCAGGCAGGCAAGTGCTGGGGGTTGGGGGCAGCTGCTTCAGAGATACTGGAGATCTTGGGGGAGAGGGGCTTGTGCACATCTTTGACTTCAAAATGTAGCACCTGATTTCCACAAGCCACTCAAACCACATGAGCAGCTAGAATTGGTGCCGTGTGCCTCCATTTACAACTTCCAGTTTGGCATACTGCCGGCTTCCAAACTTGGAGAGACTCACTGCTGGGCATCAGGGCCTCGGTCCTCTCATCAGTCCAGGGCTGCTGGGTGGGAGCACCTTGGCAGAAAGGGCCTGGGGCCTTGCCTCTGAGTTTCTCCTCGAATCTGGTGGTTCATTTGTTACAATGAACAAAACCTGGAAAGCTAACCTAAAATCCCAGTGGCTGGCAGCACATGCCCCATGATCCCAAAGCCCAGGGTCCCCAGACTCACTGACAGCTCCTGCCTCTTGCTGTCCAGGGCGTGGCCACTCTCGGGCACTGTGTTCTCCTGGGTCAGTCGGTTCTCATATGTGGCTAGCACCTCCCAGCCCTGCTGCAGACTCTTCTCCAAGCGGTTGGCAATGTTGACCCTGAGGATACAGGTCAGGAGTGAAGGGGGTGTCTGCCTGGCTCCTTGATCCCACCAGGCCTCCCTGCTGCCCACCTACAACCCACTTCTCCTGGGCCAAGTCCAGCAGCTGCACCAGGCGCTCATATCTGCGGTTGGTGTCCTCCACCCGGGTCCTTAGCAAGGGTGCACTGCCACTGCCTGGAAGGGCCTGCACGAAGGCCTCGCACTCGGTGGTGCTGTGTGCCTTCTCAGGCTCAATCCGCAGCAGCTCATTGGTGATGTTCTGTGGAGACAAGAGGCCCTCCTTTTGGCCACAGGTGGGCAGCCCCCTCGCCCCTGCAAGCTTCAGGGAGCAGGGGAGGCTGCTGGGGGACAGCTCTGATTGAAATGCAGAGGTCTAGGCCCTCCCCGGGAGCCTGGATCCTGAACGGTGGGGGTGGGGGGCATGTTCTGGTGTCTGCATTTGTACTGAGCACCCAGGGATTCTGAAGCAGGAGACTGTGCCTCACAAAGGGATAAAATTAACAAGCAGTTGCCAGAGCGAGCACTCAAGTTTCAAGCACTACACACGGTGATTTCATTGATCTTTAGGGGCAACCCTGTGAGATAGGTACTTTCTCTCTCCCTCCACAGCTGGGGACTCTACAAGTCCAAACAGCTTAGGAAGGGATGTGGGGAGGCCTAGACTCTGCTCCCACACCTGCACCAGGCATCCTCTGGACCTTGACTTGGCCCCTACCAGCCATGATGTGAGGCCACATCAAGGGTCACTGCACTTCTTCAAGTGCAGTTCCTCCTCCGTAAACCAAGAATGGTCACCCCTGCCACAGAGGGTGCCCGAGGATGGGGGAGACTGTGAAAGACTGGAGCAGCGGATGCTGTTCGCACCTGACCATGTGGCACTGTAGGCCTCTTGCTTGGCTCAACTCTAGCTGCTCAGGCAACGAACCGTGTAGAGGCAGGACAAGCCTGACCAGCCCTTTCTCCTGGGCATGTGATTGGAGTGGAGTGCCAGGGCTCAGGCACCTCCTTGATCCTTGGCCAAGCGCAGCTCCCTTCCCCCACACCTCAGGAATTCTTGTTACACATGGCAGGTGGTCCCCATTGAGCACCAACACCCCCAGGGGAATGAGACCTTGAGCAGGGGCCCCGGAGAGCCTGGGCTCAGCCTATGCCCTCAGCCTGGTATGGTACCTTAAGGTCTTTGGCCCGCTCAGCACTGTCCTGCACAGCCCGGCCTTGTTCCAGTGGTGGCCGCAGGATCCCTGTGATGGCCTTCTCCTGCCGGTCTAAGTCGCTGGCCACCTTGTCCAAGCTGGCCAGCAGCTGCCGCCCCTGCAGATCAGAGGCATCTGCCAGAGAGAAAACAGAGAGTTGGGGGGCCGTTGGGGGCATGAATCCCAGAGAGTGGGCTGAGGAGACCAGCTGAGTCCTCCAGAGCTGGCCCAGCCTCCACATGCATGCCATGTGCAACCCATGCTGTCCCATTTGCAGTGCAGACCATGCTCAGTGCCTCTTCCCTGTCCCCACACAGACTTGGGCAGTGGCCCCGGGACCCACCTCCAGGGTTCTCTGCCTTCAGCACCTCATGCCGCTGCTGGAGTGCACTCCTGGTCCCAGCTGCCTTCTGCCGCACGCTGCGGTACTGGCTGCTCAGGCTGTGAGGGCAAAAATGGGCTGGGGACCCAGGGCAGCCTACTGCCCCTCCAGCCAGATGCAAGACCCTGGCCTCTGGATGGGCAAACAGCCCGGAGGAGTCAGGTGGCTCATCAAAATGCTTTGAAAAGTTAAATCACAGCACAGTTTGATGGCACACTGCTCTGTCATTTCTCGTGGGTTCAGATGGGCCCTTCCTTCCCTCCTTTCTGTCTTCTTCATAGCAAGTCTTACTACCTAAAGTCATCTGGTTTGTTCCTTTGTCTTCCCTACCAAGGTGTTACCCCTGAGAGAGCAGTACATAATATATTTATTGAGTGGTGCTCAATAAATACTTGCTGAATGAATAAATCAAGGTATTCCTACAATCACTCATTCAACAAAATTCTTGGGTCCTTACTTTGCACCAGTACTGAACAAGGGCCCGGAGACAGTAAATCTCAAAGAGGCCCTGCCCATCAGACCAACACACACACAAAGCGCCCTGGTAAAGAGCAGGATGTGCAGTGGGAGGGAGGGGGTGCTTGGGAGCTGAGAGGTGGCAGCACAGCTGCTGGAGCCAGGGTGGAAGGCAACAGGGCAGTCAGGGAAGGCTTCACAGAAGAGGTGACCCTGGAGCTGAGGCCAAGAGGCTTGAGCCGACCAGGCAGTGAGAAGGTGTCCGGGGTAAAGGGAGCAGCATGTGCAAAGGCCCAGCAGCACTCGCAGAGAAACTGCTCACAACTGTGCCCGCAGCTGCACATTCACATACAGCAGGTCAGCCCAGGTGACGGGATCTGCTCCTGTCCCACGCCTCCAAGTGAGTGCAGACGTAGGGTTGTTACCCAGGGCTGTGAACAGGGTCTGAGGGGCCCCGGGGTGGAGCCAGACCATGCTGGCTCCCTTCTTTGCCTGTACCTGTCAGCCAGAGCCAGGGCCTCGGGGTCAGTTGGGGGGATCATGAAGCAGACGGCTGGGACGGTCAGCTTGTTCCCCGTGCTGTCTGTGAGGTCCCAGTTCTCCCCGTTGTTTTTCTGCAGGGTGTAGCTGTAGCCCCTTGAGATCAGGCCCTGGCACGGGCAGGACAAACAGTGAGAAGGCACGGGGAGACCTGCCTTGGCCAGTGGCCTGGGAGCCCAGGAGCCATCTTACCCCTGCTCCCCAACTCTGGCACCTGGGGAGTCAACCCATCTCTCAGATCTTCCCAAGATGTGCCATAGTTGGAAAGGACTGGGGATATCCACCCCATTCCTAGTCCATGTAGTCTTCCTTCTCCCTTCCCAGGCCTTTACTCCTCAGGCCTGGCCAATGAGAGAATGACATCACCCCCCACCCCCACTACCACAGTGATTGGTTTAGGCTCGAACAACTCAAATTAGGCCACAGAGAATCTTCCCTGGCACCCCTGCTGGAGTGACTGGGTTTGCTAAGCTGATAGCACAGCAGGCCAGGGCAGCTAGTGATGGGTTGGGGGTGCTGGCAGAGAGTGACTCCAATAACAGAGATGGGTACAGGTTCCTGAAAACATTTTAGAGCCCCGCATTCAGCCACACCACCCCTAGGACCTTTCAGTGGCACCAAGAGGCAGTTTGGGGCCTGGCTTGCCTGAGGCACCTGGGCAGCAGCTCACCTGGTCACCCTCAAAGTCACAGAGTGCCTCCACCGGGATGGGCTTGAGCGGTGTCTCCCGGCGGTACTTGAGGGGCACCACCTGCTGCCCTCGCTTCTGCAGGCTCTGCACCACGTGCTCGTACTTGTCCAGAGCCTTCTCCTGGTCCTAAACCCAGGGGGATGCCCTGGTGAGACCATGCAGCCTCCCCCAAGTGGGGTGGGGTGGTCAGGCCGCAGGTGGGAGCTGTGGAGGAACCCGCTCAGGGCTGAGGGTGGGGAGGGGACATGGAGAGTCACTCATTGGGACCATCACTCACATCCAGCTCCCGCAGCAGCAACTCAATCTGATACTGGTCCTTGAAGTCAGGGCTGTATTTCTGGTTCAGGTCTGAATCCACCTTGCGTAGCAGCTCCTGAGCATCCTTCACATCTTTGTGGAACTAGGGGAGACCAGTTGGCCCAATCACAAACATGAAAGCACTAAGACCCCTGGGGCTAATCCTGGCTGTGGCTTCCAGTCCAGTCCCAGTCAGGACTGGGCCTCCCACTCACCCTGAATCCACAAGCTCTGTAGCTTGGGGACACCCCCAGGCCTCCATTGCCTGGCTTCCTAGAGGGCCTCACGGGGAAGAAGCCAAGTCCCTTCCCACCAGTCCACTCAATATCGCTGCTAGGACTTACCAACTTTCCTGTACACACTAGTAAGCCCTTGTAAAGTTCTCTTAAACTTCATTCCTCTTTGTGCCAGGGACACCCTGACAATGCTCTCTATACTTTCATTTTTGACACATGGAAGACAAGCTTCCCTACTTTGTTCTAGAATATTCTCTTGCCCATTCTTCAGTCCATTTGCTCTGTAATCATTCCCTGTCAGCTGCCCCCTGGGCTGCAGCCATGAATGGCATTTGGGATCCCTGTGAAGCTCACAGCCCAGTAGGCTTAGACACCAAACCATGAGTTACAGAAGTGTCATCTGAGTTTGAGTGTCCCGAACCACCCAATCATAAGTCACCTGCAGCTCATTAAAAAAACACATTCCTGCCCTGGCTGGTGTGGCTCAGTGGATTGAACACCAGCCTGTGAACCAAAAGGCTACCAGTTTGATTCCCAGTCAGGGCACATGCCTGGGTTGTGGGCCAGGGACCCAGCTGGGGACGTGTGAGAGGCAACTGATCAATGTTTCTCTCCCTCTCTTTCTCCCTCCCTTCCTCTCTCTCTAAAAATAAATAAAATCTTTTAAACTCTCTCTCTCTCGCCCCGCCCCCCCGGCCCTGGCTGGGTGGCTTAGTTGGTTACAGCATTGTTCCATACACCAAGGTTGTGGGTTTGATCCCTGCCCAGGGCACATACAAGAATTGATGTTTCTCTCTCTCTTCCTTTAAAGTCAATAAAATAAAATAATTTAAAAATCCATTTCTATGAAACAATCAGTATTCAACAGATAACTGCATAAACACCACCTGGTCCATCCATGCAATGTAATATTATTTGGCCAAAATGATATTATATCACTTTGATTCATGCTACAACCTGGATGAAACTTCAAAACATGTTTAAGTGAAATAAGCCACAAAAGGCCACATAGCTCATGATTCCACTTATATGAAACAGCTAGAATAGGCAAATCCAAAGAGACAGAAATAGATTAGAGGTTACCAGGGGCTGGGGGAAGGAGGAATGGGGAGTGATTGTTTAGCGGGTTCAGAGTTTCTATTTGGGGCGATGACAAAGTTTTGAAAAGACAGTGGTGATGTTTGTACCACACTGTGAATTCAATGACTGCCACTGGATTATATGCTTAAAAATGGATAAAATAGCAAATTCCATATTATATATATTTTACCAAAATGAAAACCCACACATTCACTTCTGAGCCTCACACTGACCTGGTGAACTCACACTCTCCAGCCCTGGCCCCCAGGGAAGACTGACAAGGGCCGGGCAAGCTCGAGGCACACCCGTGTACTCCAGCGTGGGCAGTGGGAGGCCCGGGAAGGCCACTCTGCAGGGCTTCTGGAGGGCGCAGCACTGAGGCCCAAAGTAGGCCAAGCAGGCCCTGAGCGTTCCCACCAATGGGGCCCTGGGGCTGGCAGGTACCTGGTGGTAATCTTCCATGTACTTCAGGTGGCTCTCCTCGCAGATGAGCAGGTTCAGATACTCCTTCCAATCTGCATGCACGGCCTCCATGTGAGCCTGCCAGGAGAAGGTGGGTGGGTGGGTCACTGCTGGCAGGTGCCTGGGACACCAAAAGGCATGGTGGGATTTCAGACCAGAGAATGGGGGGGTACAGAGCACCTGGCATCTGCATTGTGCGGCTCCCACAAAGGCAGCCAGCTCCTACCCAGGGGTGGGAAGAGGAAAGAGGGGACATGTCAAGGAGCCAAGGTGGGCTGCCATGTTCAGGTGCTTGGTCTGCACACTGCACATGGGACAAGCAGGGGCTGTACCTGCTGGGACAAAGTGGTGCTTTTCAAAAATTTTTGCAAAGGCACCATAGGGAATTGAATGGTATCTATGCCCCAAATTCATGTGCCCCAAGAACTCTGAATATGACTGTATTTGGAAACTGGGTCTTTGAAGATGTAATTGGTTAAGAATCTCAAGATGAAATCATCCTGGATTTAGGGCTCATCCAAATGCAATGACGGGTGTCCTTATAAGAAGAGGAGACACACAGGGAAGAGGCCATGTGAAGCAGAGGCACAGACAGAAGTGATGCGGCCCCAAGCCAAGGGTTGCCGGCAACCACCAGAAGTAGGGAGAGGGGCAAGGAAGGATCCTCCCCTAGAGTTGTCAGAGGGACCAAGCCTGCCAACACCTTGATTTTACAAGTCTGGCCTCCAGAACTGTGAGAATACATTTCTGTCGTTCAAAGCTGTGTGTGGTCACTTGTTACGGCAGCCTCAGGACACTGACATGGGCACCATATGGGCTTCAGAAGTCTGGGGGCCAAGAAGAGGATGTGGCAAAGGATCAACACAATGACAGCAGGCAGGGTCAGAGCAAGATGAGAGGGCAAAGTGGAGAGACAGGCAAACGGACACAGGACGCAGGATCCCCCTGCCTTGGGTGGTCCTGCAAGGTCCAGGTGGCCCAGAGCAGAGGTTGGCCTCAGGTCCCTGGAGGAGGCCTCGCTCCCTGGTGCACACACACCTCAATGGAGTTTTTCCCAGGGTGCTCAGCGGTCAACATCTGGTCTCCCTCGTTGTGCAGCTTATTGATCCTCTCCTCTTTGACCTCTAGGTTCCGGTTGATGAAATTCTGCAGTGGAGGGGCGGGGGGGCAGTAGAGGGGCTCAGCACCCAGCCTGGCATCCCTGTGCTCCCTCCTGGGCCTCTGCCCCCATCCCTCAGGCACCAGCGCCCACCTCATACTGGCGCCGGCGGCTGGGGTAGTCGAGGTTGCGGTCACTCCAGTCGTACTGCATGCGGCCCTTGGCCTGCTGGTCCAGCCAGTACAGCTCGTTGGTGCAGCGCTGCATGTAGTCCTGCAGCGAGCTTAGGTGCTGCTGCCGCGCCTGCGATGCTGCCTGTGGGGTGGGGAACAGGGCTGAGGTTTCCTGCCATACCTGCAGTGGCTGGCTCTAGCCCAGCGGAACTCCCCCCCTTGGATAAGTCACTGACCCTCGGAACCCCAGTGATTCATTCAGCAACTATTTACTGAGCACTGGCTAACTGCTGGGCATTGCTCCAGGCACTGGGGATATAGCAATGAACAAAACAGACAGAACCCTCATGGAACTGACATTTTTGTGGAGCCTCAGTTAACTCATCTGCACAATGGGCATGACGAAAGCACTGTTCTCATAAGGTGCAAAGTCCAGCATATAGTTGGTGCTCAATAAATGTTAGCAGCTACAGCTTCCACTTTTATGTCTGTCGGGTAATTATATAGATGACTAGAAGAACAGTAGTGAACTGCTTGGGCTTTATATCTGAGAAGGGAGGGGGCGCGGGTAGGGAAGACGGGGAAGGAGGAGGGATGCCTGCATTTTGCTCTGCAAATGAGAACCACAACTAATTCATACACAGGGTCACCATGAGCCCAAACTGTGCTACGGTCTTCTCCAACATCAACTGATGCCATGTGTGAAGCAAACCAACAAGGCTGGACTCGTGGTAACTCCACTGTATGCAAGAGGAGACCGAGGCTCTCAGGCTAAGTAGCTCACTGAAGGTCTCCCCACCGACCCGGTGGGGAGGCAGTCTAGCTCCAGAGCCTGCTAATGGCTGTGCATTCCCACATCTGAGGAGCTTGAAACGTCTGCAACAAGAAAGCATGTACGCATCACGTGTGCAGTTTTAAAAGAATGCATTCTTGCCCTGGCCGGAGTGGTTCAGCTGGTTGGAGAGTTGTCCCATAACCGAAAGGTGGATTCCTCGGGTTCAGTTCATTGTCGGGGCACACGCCCAGGTGGCAGGTTCAGTCCCTGGCCTGGGTCAGGATGCATGCAAGAGGCAACCGATTGACGTTTCTCACACCGATGTTCCCCTCTCTTTCAGTATCTCTTCCTCCCTCCCTCCCTCCCCTCTCTCTAAAATTAATAAGCATGTCCTCAGTTGAGGATTAAAAAAATGCATTCTTTAAAGGTTTTGAAAAGGAAAATAGACAATTTTTGCTTATAAAGCATATGGCATCGTACTTGACACACAGAAAGTGCTTAATAAAGAAATAAGAAGCAAACTGTAGGGCAGGCTGTATCCCAATAGACAAATTGGGATCCGCTGGGGTTTTCCATGAGCACAGGGCACAATGGGCACCCCTCAGGCAGGGGCTTGAGGTACCATCTCTTCCCACCTCATCTCCGTCCGTTCTGTTTGAATTATTACTGCACACACTTCCTACCCCAGCCTCTCCCACCCGGTTCTCACCAGCAGTTTCTGGTACTTGGCCTGAAGTTCACTGTTCTGCTCCTGAGAACAGAGCCAAGGACATGGGTCAGGGTGGGGTGCAGGTGTGAGCCCTACCTTTCCCAGTCCCCTCCACCACCAGTGCCTACCTTGCCCCCGTCCTTGGTCAGGTGGGGCCCGATGGCCTTGACCTCATTGTGGAAGATGTTGTGCTGTTCCACCTGGTGGTCCACCAGCGGCAGGTCTGTCCCGAAGCTCTGGCTGCTCAGCTGGTCCTGGGAGGGGAGGATGAAGACAGTACACGCAGGGGGTGGGCCAGAGCTGGGGACTCCTCCTCGCAGGGCCAGCCAAGGAGTGAGCAAAGTGGCCCCGTGAGGGACATAGCAAGAGGTTGTCTCCTTTATCTACACATCATCTCATTTAATCTCACAGCAACTTTAGAGGCCCACATGGTTATTTTCACAGATGGCTCAGCCAGAGGCAGTCATGTGCCCAGTGTCACACCAGTAAGAGAGGACCCTGGGCTCCAGTGGTGGCACCTCTCCATGGTGGAGATGGGCTGGCAGGGGCACAGGAAGAACAGTGGCTGGCCAGAAATCTGCCAGCCTGCCAGGACCCTAACGAGCCAGGGTCAGAGGGTGATCCCAGGAGGGTCCCAAACTCTATCACTTCTGCTGTGTGACTCTGGGCCAGGTGCTGAACCTCTCTGAGCCTCGCTCTTCTCATTGACACACACATCAGAAAACATCAGGAACACAATTCCCTCCCGCCATGACTGTGGTGACATTAAATGGTGGGGTTCTCCCCCTACACACCCGGCCCCCTCCCCAGCAGAAGCCTGGGCTGTACCAGCTTTTCTTCCACCAGCGCCGCCCAGTTGACCTGTGGGTCCACTTCCTTCACCGACAGGTTGTAGATTTGCTTGTGTTTCCCACGGAGGTTAGTCACACGCTCCTTCAGCTGACGGATGCTGAGTGGGGAGAGTGGCCACCCTGGTTAGTGGGCTACTTGTCAGGGGCACTGCCTGAACCTCCCCCCATTTCTGCACAGCATGCCCTGGAAGGACAGGTGACAGGGGCCTTGGGTTCCAGACAAACACTTGCACCCTCCTCCTTCCCCCTTCCATCAATGCCTCCCCGAGGCCTACTGTGTCCCCCAAACTGTTGAAGGTTCCAGAAGCAGCAGGCAGGTCCACTGCTCTCTGGAGCCCATTCATGAAGGACCACAGGGGTAGTGTGGGCCATGAAAAGGACAAGCACAGGGAGCTGTGGGGCACTGAGAGACCCTTGTCCCTGCTGTCTTGAGTGCCGATTTACCCACATCAGAGCAAAGGCAAGGGCCACGAGCACGGGAAGCCAGGTGGGCATTGGCAGCGGAAAAGCGTGCTCAGAAGAGTGGTGTCAGGAAGCTGGGGTCACGCTATGACCAGGACAGGGAACACCAGTATTCTGAGTTGTCGCCCCGACTGCAAAATGGGTTATTGTGAGAACCACATAAAGTGTGTGGCATGTGCCTGGAATCTACTTAGCCCTCGATAAACCTTAACACGGTTCCTGAATGCTGAGTGGGCTGCCGCCCTCCTGGCCTGGCCCAGCATGGCTCCTGCAGAACCTGAAGCAGAAGGGACCTACTCTTCGGCGATCATGTCCCCCTGGGGATGCTTCATGTGTTTGGCGATGGCCGCATCCGCCTCCAGCACGTACAGCAGCTTCTCTGAGTCCGATACTTTCTGCAGGGCTACACCCCGGTGCTCGGGCTGCCGGCCCTCCTGCAGCCGGGCCAGATCCTATGGGAGTCACGAAAGTGGAGGGACATCAGACAGGGACTCAGTGGGCACTGCAGGGATGGGAAGGATGGGAAGAGAGGGGCCAGCAACGGACTCCCCAGCCCTGCCTATCCTCTCCTCCAGCCATACAGCAGAGCCCAAATGTCTACTTGTGTGGTGCTCTGGGATGCAGCCCACTGAGGGGACCACCAGGAGGGCATGTCAATAGATGAACCTCACAAAGGTGATTGCAAGTTTGTAGGAGTCAGTGTTTACCAAGGAAACACACCAGAGGTGGAATGAGGGGGACCTGCTTTAGCTCCAGTGGTCGGTGAGGTCCCTCTGAGGTGTTAACCCAAACTAGCAATGAAGGCTGAAAGGGAAGAGTGTTCTAGGCAGAGGGGACAGCCTGTGCAAAGGCCCTGAGGCAGGCAAGGGCGAGCTGTGACTGAAGCCACCATGACTGAAAGGTGAGAAGAGGAAGTAGGAGAGGTGGGCAGGGCAGGCCACAGCGCGCAGGGCCCGTGCACTGTGGGGCATGGGCCAGAGCACGGAGTGGCTTTATGGAGGGAAATGACATGGCTCCACCCATCCTTAAAAGCGATGCCTCTTGGGGCTCTGCAGGGAGAAGGTATTAATACAAACTGAGAGGGCAGGCAGCAGTTGTGACAGCACCCAAGTGACAGTTGAGGGTGGCCCTCACTGGAACATGACAAGAGTGAAAAGAGTGGGTGGACATCTGGGAGGAACAACCACTAAGTCGCTGAGTCCAGGGTCTTGCTTGTGTAGGGAAGAACAATGAATTGGCAGTCAGGGGAGCAGGTTTCTAAACACAGCCCATTAATTAACTTAATCTGCACACATGAAGACTGGCCAGGCACTGTGCCAGCCCCTGGGGACTCCAAGCCAGCAGGGGAGGGGGTGACAAATCAGTGACAGAGCGGAGGACAGATCAGCTGCAACACAGGGTCCTTTAGGGGGCCAGTCCCCACCCCTCCCTGGGTCTCAGAGTCCCCATCTCTGCTGTGGGAACAGGAAAAACGCCTGCTTCAGAAGAGACATCACAGTGAACTAAGGAGATGGAATCACTGATACACTGTCACGGAACAGCCTCAAAAACTAGGCAGAGTGAGAAAAGCCAGATGCAAAAGGCCAGGTTATGTAGGATTCCATTTACGCGAACTGTCCTGAGTCGACAAATCCATAAAAAAAATAAGGTGAATGGTTGTGGGGACTGGACGGAAACAGAATCAACAGTGAGGTCACAAGAGGTCTTACTTGGGGACAAAAACAGTTGGAAACCAATTTATGGAAATGGCTGTGCCACTCGGTGAATTTTCTCAAAAGCACTGCATTGCACATTTGCAGTGGGAGCAGTTTCTGATATCCAAAATAAGCCTTGAAAAAGCTATTACAAAAGGGAAAGAAGGAAAGGAAGAAACAGCCAAAGAAAAAAAAAGAGTGAATGGAGGTGATGATACCGAGTGAAGACACGACTTTCTTTCAGAGGCTGTCCAAGCCATCTCGCCTGGCCAACTGCAGGACAGCCAGGGGCGCGTGGGCCTTGGAGGTGAGGTCCACGTGTCCGAAGGTGCTGGGCCATCTCTCCCACCCCGACCGAGGTGAGCCTGGCCAGTTAAAAAAACATCATGGTTCTTGGCTTAGGTGGAATTTTATCCACTCCCTCATCACCAGCTGCTCTGAAGCTCTCCTGGGTAGTTTATAGCGTCAAAGATTAATTTTGCAAAAGAAGGAAGTAAATTAGCCATGCAAGCCTTTTCTAAACATGCTAGTCAAGACGAGAAAGGAGCATGTAGCTGAGGGATGCCTTGTAGGCGTTCACAAGTTCCGTCAGGCGGAACCGATCGACTGTGAGAGAGGCAGAGCGGTGGCTACCTCAAGGGGACAGCGAAGGGAAGGGTCGTGGGGAGCTGTCTGGGAGACGGTCTCCATCTCGACCGAAGCAGTGATTCCATGGGTACCTACTGATGGGGCCGAACTCTTCAAATCTGGATGCTTTCTACACACCTTATATAAGTTATACCTCAACAAAAAGGTTTTTAGCTCTACCCACTGTGGCCCAGTTTGTTGGGCATCATCCCACACAGCAAAAGGTCGCCAGTTTGATTCCTGGTCAGGGCTCATGCCTGGGTTGTGGGTTCGGTCCCTGGGTAGGGTGTGTACAAGGGCAACCGATGGATGTCTCTCTGACATTGATGTTCCTCTCTCTCCCTCTCTATCTCCCCCCTTCCCCTCTCTCTAAACATAAATAAAATATTTTTAAAAGGTTTTTAAAAGTAAAAACATATTATAGGGACCAATCTGATACATCACACACACGGTGGTGGACAGGTGAGTGACAGAGCAAAACCAGCAGGCGTCACTGGTGAAATCTGAGAGGCAGGGACCTGGCTGTACTCTCTGTAGGCTTTCAACTTTTCTGCACATTTAAAATTGTGGATAAACACGAAAGTTCACATGTTGTATGATTCCATTTATAAGTAAAGCAGATTTGGGGTTGCCAGGGGCTGGAAGGAGGCGTGACTGCTGAGGCGTGTGGGGTTTCCCTTTGGCTGAAAGGAACGCCTTGCACTACGCAAAAGCAGTGGCTGCCTGACGCTGCCAAAGTCCTAAATGCCACTGAATCATTCACTTCCGGTGGTTATTTTATATTATGCCAATCTCACTTCAATAAAAAAAAAGGGGAAAACTTCGGGGTACTAAAATCAATAATGATATTTATTCTCTTCTGAAAAAAAGAAAGGAAGAGAAAAAAGATTAGTCTTCATGCAGTCTTCAAAGCGTGGTCTCTTTTTTTGAGTTTGTTCATTCAAAATTAAGAAACAGTTCAAAATTATCTCCCAAATACACCCCTGTTAGTTTTGAGTTACTGCTCCAAGCAACTAAACCAAGAGTGAGCCTTATTGACATGCACACGAGAAAAGGTCAGACACACCAAAATGTTAATAGCCGGGTCTCTCTGGTGGTGGAATTAGGCATGACTTTAATTTGCTTCCTTATGCTTGTTTATCCATCCTGAAATGTCCACAGTGAACACATATTACTTTCATTAGGAGAAAAAAGGACACACCCAAAAAGCTGCTTCCATTTAGGAAAGAACACACCATCCCAGCAGCATGACTGCAGGAGTGGAGAGTCACGAGAGGAGCTGGGTGTGTTGCGGGGGGAGGCGGAGGGGAGAGAGGCTGGCAGGGTGGGCTGCGAGCAGGAAAGGCGGGAGGTGGCCCAGCAGCGGAGGGCAAGGAAGGAGTGGAGGGGAGGGTGCCCGGCAGGGAACAGACTTCCCACTTGTCTGTCTTTCCCCACTGCCACCCCCAGCCCACCCAGTTCCTCAGGTCTCTGGGCTCGGGTACGTGGACACCTGGGTGGTCAGAGGGAGGTACAGCCATGGCTGGCCCTGGGGACAACACTGGGACCTGCCAGACCTGTTCTCCTGCAATACCCACTCCTCTTAGTCACCCCCTGGGTAGGGAGGCAGATGAAATGCAGACCGCCCAGTTAAATTTGAATTTCAGATAAACGATGGATAATTTCGTAGTATAACTATTTTCCAAATAGTACATGAGACATACTTATACCAAAAACAATTTTTATTTCTGTTCTGAAATTCAAATTTAAGTGGATATCCTGTATTTTTATTGAATATCTGCTAAATCTGGCAACCCCACCTTCGGGATGCTTCTGGGGCCAGCTCTGTCACTGACTGGTCACCCGAGCCCTCTCTGAAGCTCAGTTTCTCAGTTTCTCCAAAATGGGTACGCACTCAACTGCACCGAGCTGGTGGAGTTTGCATTTCAGCAGCTCACAGTTTGAGCACGGCTCCAGTGCCCCACAGGGGACAGAATCCTTCGGAGAACCTACAGCTCAGGACCCCCATTTTCCAGAGAGGAAGAGGAAACTGAGGCACAGAGAGGGAAAGTGATTTTCCCAGCTACGTTCTCTCTCTTCTCTGAAACGGGAGGAGGACCCTGTGAGTCTGGGTAGTGGCAGTGGCTGTATGAGAAGAGCGATCGATGACACTGGTAATGATACTGAGCCCTGCACTGCACCTGCATGAGCTCATCGACTTTTTACAGCGGCCTGGACAATAGGGACGGTGACCCCTCCCTATCCCTACGGACAGGATCACATGCACAGAGAGGTTAGGAGACTTGCTCAAGGCCACCCAGTAAGTGGGGAAAAGGACCCTAACTATGAGATCCTGACCACGGGATCCTCCTGAGGCAGTGGTTCTCTCCCAGGGCCCACAGGCTGCAGGAACTTAGCGCCCAGGAGAGGGGCTAGTGTTAACCATAAGGAGGTTCCTCCTCCTTTTTCCACCTCAGCACTGTTGACATTTGAGTCACTGGGTGGAGGAGGGGTCCTGTGCACTGTGGGGTGTTTAGCAGCACCTACTAGATACCCAGCCACTGCGCTCCCCTAGTTCTGACAGCTAAAAATGACTCCAAATATGGCCACATGTTCCCTGGGGGCAGAATGACCCTAGGTGGGAACCTCTGGGTCAGACAAGACTCTGGTCCTGAGGGGGGGGGCTGGAGGCTCAGTGAGGGGGGGCACCCAGGTGGGAGGCGGGGGGCGCTCACGCTCTGCATCTTGGCCTCCGTGTCCACGATGTTCTTCTCCACCTGGTCAGCATTCTTCTGCAACTGATCGATCAGCTCCGACAGCTCCTTGTTGGAGATGCTGCAGGCAGGAGGGGAGGAGGTGAGCCAAAGGGCTGGGGGGCAGGGGCCACGGCGCCACCTGGGCCCTGGCTGCCCAGGTTGCCCGGGGACCCAGGCTCTGAGCAGCAACTGCCCAGTGAGCCTCAGGTGGAGCCAGGCTGTGTCCCAGGGTGAGGTCACTAAAGCCACAGAAACAGACGGCATCTGGTGAGGGAAGCCAGCCCACTCTGCTCATTCACTCTAAAGCTTCTGTTTTGCCACGTTCCATTCTTCTATGCTTTTTTATTGAGATACAATTCACATACTATAAAATCTACCCTTTTAAGGTATATAATTCTTTATATAACAGAATTATAAAGTATATAAAAGTGCTTTTTAGTATGTTCATGAAATTATACAACCATCATCACTGTCTAATTCCAGAACATTTTCATCACCCCCAAAGAAATCCCGTATCCTTTTGTGGCTGAATGTGGGCTCCCATTGCACGGAGAGCCCACACGGTATTTATCCATCCGTCGGCCAGTGCAAATCTGGGTTGTTTCCATCCTTGGCCATCACAAAGCATGCTGCTGTGAACAAGATTCTGTGCAGGCACCCTTATTGTTAAATACCTGTTACTCTTCTTTCAATCTACAGACTCTTTGTATTTAAATTTGCTAAAAAGATGAACCTGAGTTCCCCATTGTAAGCAGAAAACCAGAAACCCTTGCCATACATGGAAGCGACCACCAGGTAGAATGACAGCACGAGGTTCTGGCTGGATGCTGGGTGGCCTGCTCACCTCGAGGCCAAGCCCTGCCCGTTCTTGCTTAATGGCAGAGCTTGGCAGTTACCACAGCTGAGTCCGAGCTATGTTAGCACCAAGCTGAGACTTTCTCCTGGATGCTCTTAGAGCATCTGAGAGACTTGAAATCAGAATAACTTTCCTGAGCAGCATTTCTGTGCTCCCCCTGATACAGAAATCCCGAAATCCCATCCCATGCCACTCTGGCAACACTATCAGGGTAGGGAAGATCTTAGCCCTGGTATCAGATGTGGGTTCTGGCTACGTGACTTGGCCAAGCTGCTGTACCTCTCTCTCTGTGCCTCTGTTTTCACTGTGAGATGGAATAACCCTACCCGTCCTGGTGTCGGGGGGTGGTGGTTGTTATGAATGGGAGTGTGGTTATACAGGCAAAAAGCTGGTTTGCAACTGTCGTTGTTAAGGAGCCTTACCAATCCTTGTCCAGCCCCACCCCACCTTTGCGCTTATTTTCATTAAACAAAGGAAGAAACAAAGACCAGAGAGGGAAAGCAACTGGGTCAATGTCGCCCAGCCAGTCAGATGGTCAATTAGTCCCCAGTCTCCATCAAAAACCCTTCTGTACAGACTCCATGGTGGGGCCTGAACAGCCAAGCACCCAGAAGTTTCATTCTACCTGCACTAATTAAGCACCTACTGTGTGCCAGGCCCAGCACTGCACACAGACACAGCCTCACCTTCTGAGAATTCAGCCCCTAAACGGGAGGAAATCAGCATTTACAGCGGTAGTCACGATAGTCACGAGCCTGAGGCAGGCATGGTGGCTGGGGATGACCAGGGCAGCCTCCTAAGAGGCTGGGTGGGGAGGGGGGTGATCAGCAAAGGCTTCCTGGAGGGGATGGTGGTGGCTGGGTTCTAAAGGACAAGGAAGAGTTGGGTTCATGGGCAGAAGGCTCCAATGAGGGGAGGCCATGAAAGAGGTCCTGGGAGTATCCCTTCGGCTGGCCTAGGGCAGGGCTCTTGACCCTCAAGCAAAGGGGGCTGCCAGCATCTCAGAGTGGAATTCCTCAAATCAAGGCCTGCGACCCACCTCCTGTGGCATGAAACCTTCACATTCCCAGGGATAACCCAGACTTTCTGAACATGGATCTCCAGAGCTGGGCCCAGGAAGCTGTATTATTGCTGCTGTTGTTTCTACAGGTTCCCCAGGGGACCCTAATATCCTCCAGAGTTTGAGGTCCAACACTGCAGGTACTGCTGGGATGGGGGGACATCGGGAGGCAGAAATGGGGGCAGCAAACAGGAGCTGTGAGTCTGTCCATCTCTGTTCCAAACCTTGTCTGAGGGTCTGCACTGTGTCAGGCCTGGGCACACAGAGACGGGGCGGGGCAGGACAATAAGACCTGGGCCACACCCTCTGCAAAGTCAACCAAGGAGGCAGCCTTTCCCAAAGTGGGGTCCCAGGAATCCCAGTCACTCTTTCAGAATGAAGCCTTTGTCAGTCAAGGCAGTTAGGAAAACCCAAACCCGTCCATAAGTTCAGGAGTCAGTAAAGGCCCTGAGAAGTCCTGCAGTAGAGAAAGCTGGTACTCAGTGGAGTGGCCGGAAAGGCTGAGCAGAAGGGACTGTGGATGGAGGACCTGGGTAAGGAGGGGTGAGGGCGGGCTGCTGACCAACCCCCACTGCTCCCAGCCCCTGGCTAGCAGACCCCCGGGGAATGGGGAACGGAAGCACTTCCAGGCCCCTCAGCCCCACCCAAGCCACTGACCCCCAGCCTGGCCTGCTGAGAGGTGGCAAATCTCAGTACAAATATTTAACCCACGACTGTGGGCCGCCATCAGGAACCTGCAGGGTGGGTTAGGTGGGGGCCTTTGTCTCTCTCGGGCCTGTGCCCAGCCCAGCTCCCAGTCCAGCCCCTTCGATGGTTGGGGCAGATGTGAAGAAAGCACCTTCTGGATCCACGCTGACTGGCTCATTATTCTAGTTACAATCCAGCACCGGAAGGGGCGTGGGGCAGAGAAGGGGATGGAGACAGCCAGCCCTGGGACCTGGGCTCAGAGAGGAGAACAGAGCGGGGCTCGGCGGGAGCTTCCGGTCGCAAAGGCCCGGGCTCCTCCAAGTCCTGTTGGGCTGTTTAGTGTTTGAACCATCTCAGGCAAGCACTTCACCCTTCACGTGCCTCAGTTTCTCCATCTGTGTGATGGTAATCTGACACTTTCAGACATCAGATAGGCTTGAAGGCACCACCCCAATAGTATCCTTGCCCTAATTTCCCAGGGGAGGTTTGTATGCCCCTGTACAGGTGAGGAAACCAAGGCTGAGGGACGTCAAGGCACTTGCCCAGGGTTGCACAGCCTGTGAACGCAGAGCCAGGATCCTCTCCTAGGACCATCTTGCTCTAGAGGCCACATGATCAGTCAGTGGGCTAACAGCTACTTGTGGGAAAAACCACATGAGCCAACATATAGCAACAACCACCGTCACCATAACAGCGTGAGCTCAGATTTACCCTCCACATGCCAGGCTCCCCACCCCTTCTTCCTTAATCTCCATTATAACCCTGTGAGGTAGGCACTGGCCCAGTGGGTAATCCTTTTTTATCATCCCCACTTTACAGATGTGAAACATCAAAGATCAGAAAGGTATAGTAACTTTCCCAAAGTCACACAGTAATTAAATGTCGGAGCTAGAATTCCAACCCAGGCAGGCCCCTTGTCCAGGTCATTAACAATCCCGTGTGACAATAGTGTAAGGGCTCTCAGCACACAGTACGTATGTAACAGATAGACTTAGAATGCCCAGTGCCCCAAACCACAATTGGGTACCACTTCCACCCTTAGGACGGCAACAATCAAAAAGACAGACAAGAACAGTTGTCAAAAAAGGATGTGGAAAACCAGGACTGCCACACACTGCTGGAGGGGGATGCAAAATGGTGCAGCTACTTTACAAAATAGTGTAGAAGTTCCTCAGAAAGTTAAATATAAAGTTGCCATGTGACCCAGCAATTCCACTCCTTGCTACCTACCCAAGAAAAATGAAAACATAAGTCCACAGTAAAACTTGAGCACAAATATTCATAAAGCACTATTTACAAGAGCCAAAAAAGTGGAAACAACCTAAATAGTCATCAGCTGATAAATAACAAAATGTAGTCTAGCCCTGGCCCCTGGCTCCGCTGGTTACAACATCGTCCTATAAACCAGAAGGTCGAGGGTTCAATTCCTGGTCAGGGTGCATGCTTGGTTGTGGGTTCTGTTCTCAGTTGGGGTGCATATGAAAGGCAACCGATCAAATGTTTCACTCTTGCATCCATGTTTCTCTTCCTCTCTTTCTCCCTCCTCCCCCACTCTCTAAAAAAAATCAATAAGCATCCTTGGGTGAGGATAAAAAAAAAACATGTGGTCTAACCACATACGGAATACAATTCAGCCAAAAAAGGAATGAAATACTAATACGTGCCACAATATTAAGAAACCCTGAAAACACTGTGCCAGACACAAAAGGGCTCCTATCGTATGGTTCCATTTATCTGAAACGTCCAGAACAGGCAAATCCACAGAAGCAAAAGGTGGGTGATGGTTGGCAGGGGCAAGGGAGGGAAGCGACTGCTGCAGGGTGAGGGGTTTCTTTCTGAGGTGATGAAAAAGTTCTCACACTGATTACAGTGACGATCGTATGATTCTGTGACTACACCAAAAACTGTTGAATTGCTTAAGTGAGTGAATTGTATGGTATATGAGTTCTATTTCAATAAGGCTGTTTCCAAAAACAACTGGCAGCTGTCGTTCATGGGAGACAGGGTTTTTCCTGCTTCCCTCAGCCTCTCCAGTCAGCCCCTTCTAGGCTCTTTTGCGCGGAGGCTGGGCCAGCTCCAGCTGCACCCCACCCCAACCCCCTCAACCCCCGCTGCCTGGATGATGCTTGTTGACACTCAACAGAGGGTTGGCCATGTGCCCAGCTGGTGCTAAGCAAGTCACATACAGATGAGCTCATTTCATCCTATCACGGCCTGAAGTGGCACTTTCACAGAGGGGGAAACTGAGGCAGGGAGTGATTAGATAACTTGGCCATAGTCCATCCACCAGAAAGCAGGGCAGAGCTGAGGTCAGAACTCAGACCTCTGGAGCATGGTCCCAACACTTTCTCCCTTTGGGTTTCAGGTCCTGCATTCCTCCTGCAACCAGGCTAGCCACAGAGCCAGTGTGTCCCCATGACAGCTGCAGAGCCCCATGCCAGGGGTGCAGGAATGCAGGTGGTTAGGGAACCCACAGGGAAGGGGTGCAGATCCAGGAGGGCTGGGAACTGACTGGGCAGGTCCAGCTTTTCATCTCATTAATAAGTCACAAGGGGCAGCCAGACATGGCATCTGAGCGCCATCAGCCTGGCCGATGGGAGATCAAGATACAGTCCTTCCCCATCATCCTTGTCCCAGTCCTGTCCCATCTATGCACTCACCTGGCACCTCCACCCACTTGGGCAGGGAACCGGATCTAAGTGATATGTTGGATGAGGGACATGCCTAGCCCTCCCTCCACTTACTCAGAAGTTTAACATGGACACAGGTGATGTAGGTAGTGGCCGCAGGCACTGGAAGCAGCCTTGGAAGCCATCTAGCCCCACCTGCTCATTACACCGATGAGCAAACTGAGGCCCTCAGATTTGAAGGCACCTGCCCAAGGTCACACAGCGGGCAGTAGTGTCTGGAGCCAGACAGGTTCAAGTCCTGACTGCCCCAACCATTGGTGTAACCTTGCAGGGGCTATTGGTATTTCTGAGCCTCAGTTTCATCATCTGTAAAATGGGGGTGGCACATTCGACCTACTTCAGTGAGGCAGGTGGAGGAGGGGGAGGGCCACTTCTGGAAACACCAGAACTGACTTTCAAAGGCCACTTTGGGTTGAGGACTGAGCTGGAGGTTCAGAGCAGCATCTGAGGTCCCAGAGCAGGTCTGAGATCAAACTCACAAGTGTGGTGTCACTGCTGTTCCACCAGCTCCTAAGCAGTGTCAGTACACTGAAGGCACCAGAAAAGGACTCAAATCACCTAGCACAATGCAGGGGCTCCAAAATGGAGACACTGACATTTGTTCATGCAAGACATAGTCACTGTGAGAATTTTATTCCCCTCAGGGGTTGCCGTTCGCAACAGAATGAAGCCCTTACATTGCTCCTGGAACTGTGCATGGGGTTCTTCCCTGGGGACCCCGTTTCCCTCCTGGGGATCCCCACTTGCTTCCTTCAGAAAATCAGCAACTTCACAGTGAAGACAAGGTTAACATCAGCAGGGAGAAAGCGCATGGACGTGGGGACACTCCCGCTGCCGGGTACCGGGCAGCACACGGGGTCACGCCAACACCACCCTTCCCAGAACACACGCGCTCCCTCTCACTGCCAGGAGCCAACAGACAAACGCAAATGGAGGGCTGGCCTGCAAAACACGTCCCCAAAGCGTCTCGGTCACAAGAGACTGGGGGACCGTTGGACGGGAGAAAACTGAGGAGACATGACAACTGAATGGGACATGTGATCCTGGAATAGAAAATGGACATTAGGGGAAACGAGGGAATTAGAAAAAAGTTTAGCCCTGCTGGCACTGCTCAGTGGTTGAGTGCCTGCCTGCAAATCAAAGGGTCGCCAGTTTGATTCCTCAGTCAGGGCACATGCCTGGGTTGTGGGCAGGTCCTCAGTGGGCCACGAGCGAGAGGCAACCATGCATTGATGTTTCTCTCCTTCTCTTTCCCCTCTCTCTAAAAATAAATAAATAAAATCTTAAAAAAAAGAAAAAGTTTATAGTTTAGTTTTTTTTTTTAAGATTCTTTCTAGATTTCTAGATTTTCCAGCAAACCCCTATTGGAGCAGATGCTTCTCAGTGATGAGGCCGCCAGGGTGCCCACCTGTGGACAGGAATGGAGGCAGTGGGGTGCTATGGACTGAGACACCACCTGATAAAAGCTGATGCGACCCAGAACTCAGCTGTCCCCAGAAACGGTCCCCTTGGCCCGGCCCGGCCCAGGCTGCAGTCAAAGGCTGCAGGTAGGTTTCACACGCCAGGTGAAGTCACCACACAGGCAGATTGGGGTCATTTCTCCAGAGAACCAGCCTGGTTTTCTTCTCCCCGGCTGAGGAAGCCGGGGTCTGGCACGAGTCCAGGAGGGCCCAGGTCCTGACCAAATCACGACTGGCAACCCTGTTTTCTCAGCCTGGTCTGCGTACGAGACTCTAGACACAAGGAGGGAAAAACAGGGTGCAGGCTGGCCGGGGGTGCTGCCTGGCACTGCCTCACAGCCATGGGGCCTGGCTTGAGGACACACTCAGGCATAAACAAGGGCTTTTTGGGCCGGAGCCCACAGGTGCCAGCCCGGAACAGGCGCCTCTTTGTGTCCCGGGATGTACCGAGAGCGCTGGGACTGCAGGGAGAGCCTGGGGCCTCACATGGCATCAGGTAGCCCCGCTCTGTCCCTGGGAGTCAGAAATCCAGTAACCACAGTCTGACCTGCTTTACAGGTGGCCACTCACAGCAGCGGAGGTTGGCTGCAAAGTGGGGAGCTGGGACTGAACTCAGGGCCCAGGACAGCCCATTATCTGGCCATTAAACCCCAGGAATGCGGGGACAGAGATGGCACCCGAGGTCACTACGGATGCTTCCCATGGACAAAGAAAGAGAACACAGGTGTCTCGGGGGCACCTTTAGGGTCCTCTTCTCGCTTTAGTTTTCTGCGATGCCCTCGCCCTTTTCCGCACTGTGGCTATATGCAGTTATAACCTGGTGGTTCAGCACCCAGCCTCAAGGCAGACATCCCAGATTTGAATCCTGACTCAGTCCTTTTATGCTGTCAATTACATAGCCTCTCTGAACCTCGGTCTCTCCATTTGTCAACGGGGGTCAGGGCAGTGTCACACACCACAGGGCAGGGAGGTTGAGAGAACAGACAGACAGTGCTGCCTCGGGGGAGCCCAGGTGCTCTGCTTCCACCTGCGGTCACCGGTCACCGTTCAGGGATTGGGGTTCCTTTTAAGGAGCTGACAAAAGCCCACACCGAGGCCTGACGTCAGAACCCAATGGCATTGAGGAGCTACAACGAAGACCCTTGGCCACCGACATCATTCACGCTGATGTTCCTTCAAGCCCAGACATGCTCTGGGGAGTGGAGAATTCACAAGTAACCTCAATATTTGGAAATGTCTCTTCCAACCCCTGCAGGGCGAGGCTGGTGCACAGATATGGGTAATGAGGCTGCTGGGCAGATGAGGATCCCAGGCCCGGCCCAGCTGAACCATCTTCAGTTTGGGCTAAGGATTGCCTCTGTCGGTTTGGAGATTGGAGGGGTACAGGGTGTTTCCAGATGGGGTTTCTGCTGCTCTGAGAATGCTCCCCTGCCTGTAGGAGGGAACCGCAGAAGGCAGGGTGGGGAGGGCCTGTCTGCCCAGTTGTTCAAGCAGAACCTCGAGAACTGCCCTGATCTCCATCCCTCCTCCCCTGGCTCCACCTGGCTCCAGCTCTCCGTGCTTCCATCCTCCTTCTGCCCCTGTGGCTTCTGCCAGGTCAAGGTTGCCACCTCTCAGCCAGGCCAGTGCAACGGCCAGGCCAACCATCTCCCTGCACCCCGACTCTCACTGCCCTGAGCCGACTTCTGCACACTTGTCAGAGAGATCTTTCGACGGTGCGATCAGTCACACCACTGTCTGGGTTCCAACTCGCCAGTGCTCCCAAACACTCTCAGGACAGAGCCCACACTCCTGCCCAGGCCCACAAGGCCCCCAGGACCAGCCCCGCCTGCCCCCAGCCCTCGTCCCTGGGCCTGGCCTCACTGCCTGAGTGTGTGGAGCTCGTCCCTGCTTCTGGGCCTTTGCACTGGCCATGGCCTCTGGAGATTTCTGCTCATGGGTCACCTCAGGACCATCCTGGCCAAGACTGTCTTCCGACCACAGTGCCCATTGTCCCACTTGGTCTCTACGCCTCCTCCCTGGATTCTGCAGACACCTGAAGTACCTGCCCCCAGGAGAGACCCAGGCCCTCCAAGGACACCATGAATGGCCAACCTTCCAGCCCACAGCAGAGCCACCTTTGCTGGCTGCCTTTGGCTCTCCCTGTCCAAGTCACGCTGCACCAACTGGTCCATTCTCTCTCTTTGCCTGCAGGGAGGAAAGCTGAGTTAGCCTGGCATGTAGGCTTGGGCAACTTCCTTCACCACTCTGTGCCTCAGTTTTCTTGTCTGTGAAGTGGGGCTGAGAATCGATCCCACTCCATAGGATTGAGACAATTCAAGGAGCTGATCCTTGTAGAGCACCTAGGACATGGCTGTCACATCCCAAAGGCTCAGGATTGCTGGGGCTTTTGTCTGTTTCGTTCACTGCCATGTCCACAGCACCCAGCACAGAGTTTGTCCCAGCAACAGTCAAACGAACCACTGGTGTTTGGAGCAACAACGCACATTATTTCACTGCCTGGACAAGTTCCTCGTCCACACAGCAGGCTTATGGCATCAGCTGGCCGAGGAGCAAACAGAAAGACACAGTCAATAGGTGGGAAATGTGCTGGGGCAGTGGGCACTACGTCACTGAGTTCAAGGCTGCCACTGTCCAACAGAAATAGAATGTGCCACATCTGTAGTTTAACTTTCCAGTAGTCACATGAAAAAAAAAGTCAAAAGAAACAGGCATGCTTAACTTTTATAAGGTACTTTATTCAACCTAACATATCTAAATATTATATCGACAGGATATAATGAGATATTTTATTTCACTTCTCATTGGACATTATTTCACATTTATCGAGCGTCTACTATCTACTATGACCTGTACTAAACCCGGCAGACACAATAAATGATGAACAAGGCATACTATGATAATGCCTGACCTCATGGAGTTAACAATCCAGAGAAGTAATGAGATATTTTAGATTCCTTTTCTTATACTAAGTCTTCAAAGTCTGGCACGTAGTTTTCGCTTGCAGCACACCTACTGTGTTTGAAGCACAGCTCGCATGGCCAGCGGTTACTGCATGGAATGGCACAGCTCGAATGATTCTGAGGCCTCTGGACCCCTTTGCTCCAAGCCCATAGCGACTATCAGGTTTGCCCCAATGAAGCTGATACATGCTCAGAGCATCCATCTGCTTCGCTCAGTGCCTGGTACCTAGGGTCACGTAGTAAATGGTCATTCCTTCTGCTCCCTGCCACCTCCCTCCAGACCCACACAGGCTGGCCAGATGCCTGCCCAAGGCCAGGTTTTGGCTGCCTGACTTCAAAACAATCCACCGCTCCTATTTTGCCCAGTAGAGCACGGTGCCTGGGTGTGGCCTGCCAGGGAACGCAGAACTTAGCCAAAAGCCCAACCCCCTTTCCCAGACCCACAGAGCTTCAGCATCCTTACCCACAGGCCCCGGGGCAGAACTGGGGGCCCTTGGCTGGCTCTCCGGCACCCCTCCCTCCAGGCTGGAAGGGTGGCCCCTTTCCTGAACCGCCACTCTGGGCCACAGATCACACCCCAGTGCCTGCGCCAGCTGTTCCTTCCAGCCCCAAACTGTTCAACTTGCTCTCGTTTTCCGTGTGTAGGGATGGGAACCGGTAGGGACAGGGCATGTCTGGTGGGGACAGATCTGCCTCCCTGGCCAAAGCCACCTTGACTTCCAGGCCTGAGTCAGTCCCCATGTTCCAGCCTTTGATCACCTCTCCAGTTCCTCCCTCATGGGTTTAATTCTGCCTCAGTGGGTGTGCTCAGGAGCAGGCAGGAGCAGGAGGCATCAGCCACGGAATGTCTGGAATGTAAAGGAGTGCACACCTCTCCCAGGACCAACCTCGCCCCTCCCAGAGCCCAGAGAAGGGTCATAGTCTCCTGCTGGCCACAGTCATCCTCCTCTGGGTCCTGCCTGCCTCCAGGGCCAGCCAAGTCCTGAGCGGCTCCCTAGAAACCTCCAGACCTGGCCCCAGTCTCCACCATCTTTAAACACTATCTGGCTGAGAACAAAGGCTTGTCACTCCCGGACACGTCCTGTCCCCGATACAAAGGCCCACACAGCGGGCATTCAGGAATTGACTGGTGAATAAGAAGTAAACACTGAGAGCACCTACTAGGTGCCTATCGCCCACTCAGTCCTTTCATGCATCGTGCATTGAAATCACTGGCCCAGGAGGTAGGCACCCTACAGGCTATAAACTTGTTGACAATAAGGACTTACTCATCTTTTGGGGGCCCTTCTGTAGTCCTTAATTCCAGTTCTTGAATAGGCTCAGGGCTCAATGAATAGGTGTCGCATTGAGCAGACATTTTATAGCAGTCAACAATGCCTGTCTCCCCATTCTCCAGATGAAGATAACTGAGGCCACTCGGAGGAGTTAAGAAACTGCCTAAGGTCACACAGCTGGGAAGCAGTGGTGCCAGAATTTTTACAAGCTACAGATTCACCTCCTCAGAACACGGGAACATCAATGCAGACCCACAGAGGGGGAGACATTGGGGAGGCCTGAGGAGGGAGGATGCTGCGGCAAGGTGCTCACCACCCAGGAGAGACAGCGATTCCCATCTGGTTGACATCTTCATTAGTGCAATTAATCCCAGTGGCTGGGTAACAATCAGCGGTGGTGATGACTGAGGCTGAGTCATTTTCCTAAGGAGATACCAGGCTCCCACCTGTTCCTCTGAGCAGGCCTTTGCGGGGGCGGGGAAGGGACCGGCACAGAGGGAACGCCTCCCAGGGCCACGCCCTCCCCGGTGCCTGACCCAGGTTCCTGCTTTGATCCTGGCAACAACCCTTGGGTACTAGTCTTGTCCCACTGCAGATGAAGAAACTGAGGCCGGGGAGAAGGGGCGACTTGCCCAGGGTCACAGAGTTAGGCAGTGTCTATGCTGGTGACTGCTGCCACCCCGGATGGTGTTCTAGATCATCAACATTTTAAATGCGCTATTATTGCTGAATAAATTTTCACCCCCACCCAACTTCCTCTCCTACCTCTGCCCTTCTTATAGGCTCCGGGACAGGCCCTTCTCCATTACCAAGCCCATGCAGACAGGTGTTACGGAAGATGTGCTAGAAGTTATCTGTTTAACTTAGCATCTACTCACTGAGCCCCAAGCCTAGGCAAGGCCTGGAATTAAGGGCTGCAGAAGGGCTCTCCGAAAAGATGAGTGAGTCCTTATTGTCCAGGTTTATAGCCTCATACATAGGATTAAGAAGAGCATCCCAATAACTGTAAGTACAAAGATTCAAAAACACCTGGGTCAGGGTATTTTTTTCTCATTTGCTCTGTCTTTTCAGGCTTTATATCCTAATTTTAGTCGTGAAACTATAGCTCAATCCACTAAAATGCAAGAAAGGAGCACAAAAAAAAACAAAGAGGAAGCATAATAAAAAGAAATACAAAACAATATGTCAGGAGTAGGTCCAAACACATCAGTCATTACAATGCCGTAAATGAGTTACACTCGCCTGTTAAAAGATAAAGACTCTCAGGTGAGAACATGAAAGTAAAACAAAAGCCGGCTCTAGGCCACTTTATTTTATAAGACGTACCTGAAATAAGATGATATGGGAAGACTGAGAATAAAAGAATAGAGGGAGACAGACCGGGCAGCCGCTACTGAAAGGAGGAAGCACGGTGCACGTAGCTCGGGACGGACTGGGGCAAGGCGATCGGTGTGGATGCTGGGCTGGCCAAGAAGTCCATTGTGTTCTTCTCTGCACGATGGCTCTAGTAGTGCCTAGCTGTCTTTAACTTCATTCAAAACAATTCTGTTAGATTGTACTGTGACAGCTGTCACCTCAGAGTGCATTAAAAATAAACTTACCAAAATTGGTGAATTTTTGTGCAGCCGTTTTAATATTGAAGATGGAAGAAAACACGCAACATTTTCAGTGCACTGCGTTTTATTATTTCAAGAAAGGTAAAAACACAACTGCAGTGCAAGAAAAGATGCGGCATATGGAGAAGGTGCTGTGACTGACTGAACATGTCAAAGGTGGTTTGTAAAGTTTTTTCAGTACTGTTGACATTTTGCCCCCAAAAATTCCTTGTTGTGGGGCTGTCTCATGCATTGGAAGATGTTTAGCAGCACCCTTGGCCCCTACCCACTAAAAGCCAGTAGTGGGAGATAGCCAGCATACTCAAAATAGCCAAATCAATACCGGAAAAAACATAATGGACTTTTTGGCCAACCCAGTATGTGGTTTACCCCGCTGGCTGCCCATCAGTAGACTGAAGTCTGGGCCCTACCGCAGAGATCCTGACTCAGGTGGTCTTCAGCAGGGCCTGGCCATTGGTTTTTAAAGCTGCTCAGATGATTCTAATGTGCAGCCAGGGTGGGAGTGAGAAAACGACCCCCCAGCAACGTGTTACTGGACTAGGGGAGAGAGTGAGGAGGAGTCCTGGTCTCTACAGGAAGGAAGTCTTGTGAGAAAGCAGTACACAGGAAGGACCCAATAAATACCTGATTGATTGGCCAGTTGACTGATACTCTCCCTACAGAAACTTTCACGGTGATTAGGCAGTAAATTTCTCCACACCCAGCTGTTAGAGCTGCGGAAGTAGATCCTACATTGAGACGGCTGTTGGTGTAGTAAACATGACTCTGTGTCACAGCCTAGTCTGTGTCTGTCCAGGGAAGGCCACTCCAACTCTGGCCCGTGCCAGGCGTGTGCTTCTGGGCTCTTGTGACAGACACACACAGAAATTCAAGCCACTTTTGGTGACACTAGGGCATGTCTTAAAGATTTTTGCAAGGTTTAAATGGGGCTCAAGCTGATCTTGACACCCCTGGGTGTTAGGACAGCATTCTTGGCTTAAGACCACTGGACAAGGAGTAGAGGTCTCCATTTATTAAGCACCTATGACATGCTTGATGCTTTACACACATCATCCAGTCCTCTCCACAAGCCCACAAGCCTCCAATTCGCAGATTAGAAACAGACCTTCCACCACTGTTTAGTAAGCACCCACTATGTGCTCAGCACCATTCAGGGGATTTGGAAGCAACCACACAGCATGCAAAGTCCCTGCCTTCATGAGGTTTGTACTGCAGTGATGAAGAGCAAAGTCCAGAGAGGGGCAGGAATGTGGCCGCGGCACAGCTGACAAGGGGCCTGGAAGGCAGGTTCTTGGCTCCCACACCCAGGCTTTTCCTACTCTGTCCTCCTCGCCTGCCCCCATCCTTGTCCATGGGCCTCAGGTTTTCCCTCACTACCATGGGGGTTTGGTTGCTCATTTTGTAGTTGAAAAGAGTCAAGCTCCTTTTGCGGAGCAATAGAACTGGAGCTCTCAATGTTCTTAGTGGTACAGACTCAGAGTCTTCCTTAACCTTCAACAGGAATCCAAGTCCCCATACCCTGGATGGAGAAAACCTTAAAAGGTATGAGTGTGCAGTCTGAGCCCAGCCATCTGGAGTAACAAAGAATTCTGCACACGCCCTGGCTGGTGTGGCTCAGTGGATTGGGTGCCAGCCTGCGAACCAAAGGGTTGCCAGTTCAATTCCCGGTTGGGGCACATGCCTGGGTTGCGGGCCGGGTCCCCAGTGAGAGGCGCATGAGAGGCAACCACACATTGATGTTGCTCTCCCTTTAAAAAAGACTGTCTCCTGCAGCTCTGCAGCCTTGCAGAGTCAGCAGGCACGGGGTAGAGCTGCCGGCCACCGCGCTGGGTGTGCATTTATGTCACAAGACCTGCCAAAATTCCTCTGCCCAGGAAAGAATGGACCAGCGCCTTGCCTGTTCCCAGCTCAGAATGCCCAGGTCAGAGCAGCTGAGAGTCCCTGGGCAGGTTACTGAAACTCTGACCCTCACTCACCTGGAAAAGAGAGACGAGGGTAGTATTACCTAAGAAAGACAACAGTTATAATTTAGGGCAGTTGTACCAAGCTAGGACTCAACCTCAGAGATTCTTGTATATTCACACCTTTCCAAGTTCCCCTCCCCACCCCCCAAATTTCCATTTTCCCCCCATCCAGAACCTTCCTGCTTGCCCTCCATTCTTGCTCCTCCATGCCTTGGGCACCCTACCACCCTGAAGCCACTTCCTCCTCATCCCCCGGACCCTTTCTCGTCCTACTACCTGGACACTGAGATGCAGGACACTGGGCCCCCTCCTGGGTCTTGCCCATGCTGTCCCCTCTGCCAGCTCTCCTTGTCCACCCCACCCATCCCTATGAAAAACCCGAAAACCCAATGACCTAACTCGAACATGCAGAAAAGTTCTGAAAAGAATCCTATCATCATGATTCAGTTGATGTTCCCATGTTGCCAGATTTGCTTCAGATTTTGTTTAAAAAGTAATAAAATGTTATTGTTCATTATCTCTTAGCCCCCTCCTCAGGGATAGTGTAATTTTGGAGCTTCTGGTTGCTTCCTAAGCCTGTTTTACACTTTCAATACGTATCTGTGTCTGCATCCAGAAACAGTGTATGGAATTGTGTTGTATGCATGTTTTTAAAAGTGTACACAAACATACTCTGTGCCTCCCCATCAACTTGCTTTGGTCTTGCAGCGTGCCTTTTCAGGTTTATGCACATGGATGCATATCTCACTGTCTCATGCACCTCAGTGCTTTCTCTTCGGGTCCTGGATGCCCCCTCCTCCAGAAGCTCACCAGCCTGGCTCAGGGCCCCTTTGTCTCTAATATCTCAGCTTCTCACCCTTCATTGTTGCTGTTTACTAAGCTCACAGAGGTGACTGGATGGGGACAGGGGTCAGTAGGCACTTGTTTCTCTGGCCCTTGAATTTCCATCCACAGAGAAAGCTTCGCCCCACCTTGGTCAGGGTGTGGGGGGCAGTGTGTGGGGGGGCTGTGCACGCATGAGTGCACTCCAGTGTGTGTGTTCCTGTGAGATGTTTAAGGGGGAGAGCATCTTAGCTCACCCTCATTCATTCACTCAGCACGTGGACAGCACCAGCTGGTCTCTGGGGGAGAAAGACATTCATCTCCATCTGGCCACCAGAGTCCAAAGGCTGCTGAGATAAGAGCCACAAAGGAGATGGCAAGACCGTAGAGAGGTGGGTCTGCCCCACCAGAGAGGTTAGGGAGGGCTTCCCTGAGGAACAGCGGAGACCCATGCAAGAGGAAGGCAAGGAAGCCAGGGAAGACGGGTGGGAAGAGCATTCCAGGCAGGGGAACAGTGTGGGCAAAGGCCTGGTGGCTGGATGCGGTGTGGAAAGGTGAGGGTGAACAGTCCACATTCATGTTGTGCAGGGCAGCAGCTCCCAGGGCCTGGGCAGAGGTTAAAGCAGCAGGGGGACATAATCAGATTTGCATCTTACAAAGAGCTCACTGGGTGCCATGGGAAGAAGGGACTAGGGTGCTGAGATGGAAGCAGGAGCTGTGAAGAGACTACCACAGTGCCCAGGCAAGAGGGGCTGGTGGCCCAGTCTGGTCTGCTACCTCTGGAGGCAGAGAGAAGTGGGGGAAAGGGCAGGGCTCAGCCTGCACACAGCTCCAGCCTTCCTGGAGATCGAAAGCAGCACCAGGGACCTCTCTCCCCAGGCTCAGGAGGCTGCAACACAGAAGACCAACCAAAAAGCAGAGAGAACAAAGACCAGAGGCTATTTCCCTCTCCAGCTGCCTAGACAGGCCGGGACAGGTAGGCTGGAAGATGGCAGGTGGCGGTGGCAAGATGGGAATCCTGGGTCCTCCTTCCTTGACAAGGGACCTTGGAAATACTTTTGAGGCTGGCTTCTCCCCAGCCCCCAGGACCCTCCTGCTGCCCCTTCCTCTCCTCAGACTGTTGCCTAAGTGGTGTGAATTGAGCTAAGCTCCTCCCCCAAAACTCCCTGTCCCCAGATGATTGCCCCTGACAATGCCTGAAATGCCACCATTATAATGCAGCCATCCTTAGAGGTTCAGCTGGTTCTGTTCTGAATCTAATTTATCAGGCCTCATTCCCTCTGCCAAGAGAGGACTGGGCAAATGAGGGCAAAGCCAGAGAGATGAGAGGAGCAAAGGGCTGCTGGGGCGGAGTTATCGAACACAAAAGCCAATGGCTGGCCCAGGGCAGTGCCTAGTCAGCTGCCACCAGCCCCAGGTCCTGGTGGAGAGACCAAGCTTCCTTACCCAGGGACCCCTGAGCTCTCAGCATCAGCTATTGTGAGCTGTGAACCCAGGGTGAGTGCCTTTATTCCTGGCCTCAGTGTACCCTTCTGTGAAACAGGCTTGTCACCGCCAAGGGCAGGCACAGTGGCAGAATGAGATGCTGTAACACCCACGGCCATGCCAGGCATATAGTAGGAGCTCGAGAAATGGCTGGGCAGATCACTGCAGTCCACTTACTCATATGGTCGGAGGGAGGCTTTGTGGACAGGGAAAGCCTCCCTGTCAAATCGCTCAGGCTTTCCAGCTGTCACTAATAAATGTGTGCATGTGTGTCTTTCCGTGTGTCTGCTTAAGGGGGTGTGTGTGAAAGAGTCCATGTGAATGTTTGGGTGGGTGGGTGGGAGTCAGCTGATCGCATGCCCCTCGCAGGCTCCAGCCTCTACATTTGGAAGGAGACCAGCTGCCTGGTCAACTCTGGGCTGTGCATGATCATTACCCTTAACAGCAGTATGTGATTACTAATGTTGGCTGCTGTGGTTTGCTAAGCCCTCACCGTGAGCCAGGCCTGGGACTGGGTGCATCGCGCACATTTGACCTCACCAGCTGAAGGGTTTCTGTCATTGCTCCCATTTCACAAATGAGAAAACTGAGACTCGGAGATGTTAGGTGACCTACCCAAGGTCACACAGCTGAGGGGGGTCTTAAACTCACACCTGGCTATCAAATTCTGTGCTTTTAATCACCACGAGGCGCAGGGTACCCCAGCTGGCTTCCAAGAGGGCACAGGTCCCTTTCACCAGCCTACCACACCCTGCTTCCCACGGAGGCTCCCTGCATTGGGACCGAGCCATTCTTGCAGCAACCTGCCCAGGAGAGGTCAGGGGAGCAGGCCAGGCTGCAGGGTGCTTACTGGGGCCCAGGTCTGATTGGAAGAACAAGATTAGTCTCATTTTAGAGATGAGAAATCTGAGGTTCAGCAAGGTCAAAATTCTTTTCCAAAATCAAACAGGCAGAATTCAGCCTAATTCCAGAGCTGGATCTTAACCACTCCACTCCTTCCATGACAGGCTGGGCACCTTCCCCGGAAGTCCTCCCTGATCTCCAAGGTCTCTGCTCTGACAGTGCTCACTTCAGACCAGTCAGGGAGCGCCAGAGCCACTGGGCTAGAAATGGCTGTCCAGCTTCCTGTGGATAACCGTCCCTGCTGGGCTCCCATCACCCCCAAAACCCAGTCCTGTAACCGTACTCGTAATTAAACAACTCCATCAAGTGCAGGGAGATTGTCAACGTTTCCTCCACATCCACGCCCCCACCCCCAGGAATGGCAGCCCTGGAACTGTGCAGTGCATACCCTGTCCAGTTCAGGCACACAGTAGGTGCCTTATCTGCATTTGCTCAATAGTTGTATTCATTATAGCTGCCATGGATTGAGGCCTCCTATGATTCTTAACTCTTTCCTAAATTATTTCATTTAATCCTCATGCTGACCATATCACTAGGAAGGTAGTATGCTTGTGCCCATTTTCTAGGTAAGAGCACAGAGGCACAGAGAGGCCAAGCAGCTCCTCCCAGATTGCACAGCCAGGAAGTAAGGGCTGGCCGGGGCGGCACTCTTAGCCACGGAGCAGGAAGGTGGGAGATTTCCTCCTGACCCTCCCTGCTGGGTTGGACATTGTCCTCGGTGACCTGCACCACCAAGCCTGGCCCTGTCATTAGCTCAGGTGTGACCACCAGCTCCCACACCTGTCATTAGAACCAGGGTGACTTGAGCGGCAGCGTTGTTCACACCCTGTCCCAGCCCTCCCTGGTTTCAGCTGCCAGAAGGCTGACACACAGGGAGGTGCGGTTTCCTCCATGCAGGCGCTCTGTGCACTGGCTCGCACTTGTGCGGCTCAGAGCTGTGACTGCCTGTGTGTGACGGTCACAGCTCCTGGCTCCGGGGGCCTCTCATCTGGGGTGGTGATGCCGGCCCGCTCGCTGTCTGGGCACCTTCCGTGTGCCAGCAGCATTCTCTTTGTTGTCGCATTTGCTCCACCTCGTAACCCCTCGTAGGAGATATTAGCACCATTACCGCTTTGCAGATGAGGAAACTGAGGCTCTGAGAGATCCCCTGACTTGTCCACAGCAGATGTGGCAAAGCCAGGATCGGAAGCAAGGCACTATGCCCCAGGGCCAAAGCTCCTGCCCACCAGGCCATGCTCAATCTCACTGGCAAACCCACATGCCTCCACACAATGGAGAAGAACCCCAGAAACTCAGGTAAAAGAATCACTGCCCCATGACCTGAGACCACATCTCAGAGCAACAAGTACAGGGCTAAGCACTGGGTAACACTTTAAAGATTCTTGTTGAGTGAATGGGGCAAGAGGCTGTCCCCCACACCATGACCCAGTCCATGAACTTGACCCCATGTCGAGGAAGTAAGGGGCAGAGGGGTGCACCTGGCTGGTGAGACTACTTGAAGAAGCACCTGGCACCCACTCAGGGCTGTGACTGTGCAAGGCCATGGGAGCTCAAAGGAAGTCTTTCACTCCATCCTGGGGAGACAGTCAGGAAGGCTTCCCACAGAAAGACACCCTAAACTGAGCTCTGAGATCAATCAGATCAGTCAGCCAAGGGCAGAGGAGTATGGAGAGGAGCGGGACCTGGTGTCCTTGCCACCCCAGGTCCTCAGAGTCCTCCACAGCTATAAAGGATGGGAATCCTTTCTTCCTACCCTCTGCTGAAGAGTTCAAGTCCCTCTCAGCTTGTTAGGTCCAAGCCCAGGCCTTGGGGGACTGGAGGCAGGGCAAGGCCTGGCCCATCTCCTGGTGTGTGGGTGTGCGCATGTGTGAAGAACTGGAGGGGCCCTAGGCTTGATGGGGGTAGAACAGTACAGTCCTCCAGGGCTGGCACAGAGCGTGCAGTTGTGCAATGCCTGAGAGAGAGCGGCCCAGGGACTGGACAGGACCACAGCTGAGTTGAGAGCCAGCTGGACTCAGCCACAGAGGAACAGTGTACAGGGCCCTGCCCCATCTCTGGAATTGTGAAAGAGCAAGGAGGCCAGGGTTGGGGGAGCCTCCGACAGGGGGGAAGAAATGACTCTGATCTTGAAACAGCCCAAAGGAGAGGTGGGGGGGGCGGGGCTGGTAGGATAGATGCGCAGGGGAGTTTCTGAAAGGGCTGTGCCCACAGGCCTGCACCAGCACTTGTCAAACAGGTCTGCCTGGGCTGGACCACAGGGGCAGGGTGGGAGCCCTAGCCATTCTCCTTACCTTCCTTCCTCTGGGGCCTGGAAGGGAGTTAGGAGCTGCTAGTAACAAGGGGAGGTGGGGCGAAGGGTGAGTGCATCTGGGGGAGGATATCCAGGCAGGTGGGCTGTGCAATTCTGAGCCCTCCACCTGCCAGAAACCCCTTGTAGGAAGAAATTCCTCCCAAAGTGTCCCCTCCCTAGAGAGGGGACAAGGCAGACGTCGAAGTTCTGCCCCCTCCCTCATTCTCAGCATCTCCACGAGACTCCCCTAAACCGGTTATTAAGTGAATACATTAGGCTTATCAAAACGGACGTGGGCTGCCATCTCAACCCAAACACATCAAGACATGTCATTCCCTTCCCAAGCCGCCCTGGGAACGCCGGGCTCAGAGACGCCGCCAGTTTCGGGGCTGGTGGGGCGGGGGAGAGGGGGTGCGGCACGCCCCTGGCAAATCAGGCAGCCAGAAGGTCCGGACACCGCCCAGACGACGCCGCCAGCCGCAGTGGCAGCTGCTGGGGGCTAGGAACAGAGGGTGCTTCAGCCTGTGCCCCCCACCCAAGTGACCCTACACCCACCGGTTATTCTGGACGAGGCTCGAACGCAGAATGGCAGGTGCCGGGAAATATTGCCGCAGGTAGCACCCCCCAACCAGTGAGCCTTCCGCACTTCTAGCGTCCCCAACGCCAGAAGCACCTTAGAGCTCTCCAAGAAGCTCAGGAGAATGCCACCTCCCACACCTCAGCTCAATTTTCCCGCCCCCGTGCACTCCAAGACAGTGCTTCGTAGGTCGCCTGCGCCCGCCCCCGCCTCCCCCCCGCCCCCCAACTCCGGCCTCGGGTGTAGCGTCCCCAGGATACACTGCTCCCCACCTGGGCGGTGCTTCCTGGCCTGGGAGGACCCCTGGCGCAAGGACGACCCTGAGTTTCCCAATACTTCCAGCTCAGTTCCCCGCCCTCTAGGCGCTAAGTCAGTGCTCTCTGAGCTCCTTTAGAACTCACTGGTGTCAGATACAGTGTTTTCCCTGGGGCGCCCCTAGCCCATCCTCATTGCGGCAGGGCTTCTCGGCTCTAGGCTGGTCCTCGGGCCCCGCGTTCCAGTGTGAAGCGCACTCCTGGCTCAGTATCCCGCCCCCTGGGCTTCCCAGGACCTTGCTTCCTGGGCTCCCCGCAGCCTTCAAGGCCCGGCCGTTCACCCCACCCCCACCCCCGGTGGCGCTTCTCGACCTAGTGCGCCCCGCGGCGCGCAGGTTTCGCGGGGGCGTCTGTGAGCGCTGTGCGGACGCTTCCTCACCTCCGGGTCTGCACCGTGGGGCTGTATTTGCCTTTGTTTCTCTTCTTAAAGAGCGAGTTCATGGTGGCTCTCGGGGTGCGCTGGCAAGCAGCGGGTCGCGGCGCGGGACTGGGTACTGGGCGTCGGGGGTCCCCGCGCGCACCAAGGGGCGACAGTGGGTGCAGGTGAGCGAGCGACAGCGCGGGAGCCCGAGTGAGGCGCGTTTGAGGCGCCGGGTCACTACTCGCAGGAGGCGGGGCGCCCGCGGGCCAAAGGCTCTCCCGGCTGCTCCCGGGAAGGTGGTGCTTACCTTCCCGAAGGCGGAGCTACCGGACAGGCGGGGCTTCCAGATTTGTCCGACGAGCGCCTTTGGCTTTGAGGGAGCCGGTGGGGGACCTACCCAGCACGAGTTGGGGGTGGGGACACGGAATCTTTTCCGGATAGCCGCACCCCTGCCAATGGCTGGGCAGGCGGGCGGGGTCTCACAGGCCGCTTTCCAGAGCACCCTCAGCCCCACCCTCACTCCCCGGTCTGGCGCGCCCCCTGGCTAAGGGCCCTCGCCTAGCTCTCTGCTGCCTCTCTTGTTGGCTAACACACCCAGGTGGCCCCTCCAGCCAGGTGTGGCAGAAACCTGGACGGGTCTCTGTGCCTTGGATAGCTAGTGAATTACACTAGGGTGGTAGCAGCATCGATGGCAATTGAGAAAAGAGGGATCTGGAGTGCGCCTGCCAGAGCTCAGATCCTACAGCCAAAAATGGTCAACTGCTTCCAGCCTCAGTTTCCTTATTTGTCAAACAGTTGCTAATCACCCCCATCCCAAAAGGTTATTCCCAAGGAGAATAACCAAAAGGTTATTTCCCAAAAGGAAAAGATCCTTGCAGATAATTCACACAAAGCACTTAACAGTGCCTGGCCCAAATGTGCAGGAAGCTTCGCCATCATTATCATCATGCCATTTAGGGAGGACAAAAAATCCTTTGAAACTTGATAACTCCAGGCCCTGGCAGAACAGAACTACTTCATGGCTGGTCATAAAAGCTGCTGGATTCCGGTCCAGAAGAGCCACATTGCACAATTCTGCCAGCGGGTGCCCGCTTACACTGTGTGCGACAGAGAAGGCTGCATCTGGACAGTCGGTAAACCCACTCTGGCGGTGACCCTGAAGGAGGCCCTGAAAGCTGGGAGGGTCCAGTGCCACTCTGGAGGAAAGTGGGGGCTCTGAGCCTAGCTGGCAAGGAGTAGCTCACAGTCTCCCAGGCAGATTCCAGAAAGCAACAAGATAAATTAGGGCTAATAGGACTTGGATGGGAGCAATGAGGTCTGCAGGGGAGGAAGGCAGGGACCCACACTGGGCATCCACCCCACTTGTTTTTTGTTGATAAAATAAGGAGGTTGGTGGAAGTGGATTCCAAATGGCTTACCCTGGTCCAGACCCAGCAGCCTTTGAGAATACTTAGAATCCTTTGGGCCTTCTCTTGCTTCTGGCACCAAAGGACTGTGGTTCCACTGCTACAGAGAGTCTAGAAAACCTTATTGGTTTTTTTTTTTTAAAGACTTTATTTATTTATTTATTTTTAAAGAGAGGGGAAGGGAGGGAGAAAGAAAGGGAGAGAAATATCAATGCCCCCCCCATCTCCCTACCTACAACCCAAGCACGTGCCCTAAGTGGGAATTGAACCGATGACCCTTTGGGTTACAGCCCACACTCAATCCACTGAGCTATGCCAGCCAGGGAGAAAACCTCTTTTCTTTAGCCCATCTGTGCATGGGCTTAAGGGGTTTTGTGAATCCCCCTACACTTGCTTTCTTTCCATTTTTTTAATCCTCACCCAAGGACATTTTTTTCATTGTCTTTAGACAGAGAAGGAAAAGACAGAGAGAAAGAAGAGAGAGAGAATGAGAGATGTAAGAGAGAAACATCGATTGGTTGCCTTCTTCACACACTGACTGGGAATCGAACGTGCCAACTTTTCTTCGTCTATGGGAAGATACTCCATCCAACTGAGCCACACTGACCAGGACCTCCTACACTTGCTTTTAAAATGTGTGTCCATATATGCATTTTTCTGGGGGCAGGTATATCACTTTCAAAAGGTTCACTCATTCAATCATTAACAGATACTAACACGCTCCTGGCCTTGGCCGCCTCGTTCTGCTACACTGAGGAGAAAAGAGAAAAGGGGGATGGGGGACCAGCAAAGGACCTTTCTCTTGAGGGAGGTGAGAAGATACATACATACTAATAATTTTTAAAAATTGATGACCCTTAAATTAACTTTTTAAAAGGATCTGGGAACCTAAAAAGGATAAAGTGTCCTGAAAGATGCAATGGCTCTGAAGGTGGGCATCAGGGTCCCCATGGGGTTTATAAAAATGCAGATTCCAGGGTTTTGAACACTTGAGCTCCTGACAGGGGAGTAGTCCAGGAATCTGAATTTTTGGCAAGTCCCCCCTGTGAGAAGCCAGGAGCAAGGGGTCTTTCCTGCAACCCCCCAGCAGCTCAGGCGGGGGGCCCTGAACAGACCTTCCTCAAAATCTAACCCTGTCATTTCTCCTGTGAACTTGGCTCTGCCTGGATCCTCTCTCAGGCACCTTCCCCCCACCCTCTGGTGGGGAGTTCCTCAGTGGGCAGCTAAGGGCTTGAGTAATTCCCTTTGTCCGGAAGTGAATTCCTTCCGGACTCAGATTAAGACAGGACCTGGAGGGACCAAGGAACTCACCTCCAGCCAGCCTGTGATGCCAGCAGGTGTCAGGGAGGAGTCAAGGCTTCAGAACACAGGTGGGGACTGGTCTGGGACCTGCAGAAGCCTCAGCTCAGCAGAGCTTGGTCATGCAGGACCCCTTCCACACAACCCAAGTGGGTCACAGATGAGGCTCAGAAGGGAATCATGTGTGTCCCTCTGCTTTTGCCCATGTCACAACTCTGCCTGGAAACCCTTTCCTTACTCCCCCACCCCATTACCTTTCTGTAGGGGGCTCTCAGGTGGGGCTGAGCATGCCTCAGGGGATGTTCAGGGCAGGCTGGTGCTGGGGAGGAAGCCATCCGGTGGCCTTGGGAGGGGGTGGTTAAATAGTCCAGGGAGTGTTAACATCAGGAAAGACCCCCTCCCTGGAAAAGGATGAAAAGCCCTAGGGAGTGCTGCTGAGACTCGTAGTCAGGGGCCAGGAGCAAAGTGCAAGGGAGAGGGCCAGAGTGAGGATGTGCTCGTGTACCCGCACAGGAAACTTCTGGAAGGATCCACAGCAACTTAACCACGAGTGCCCTTGGGAGGGACTAGAGGAAATCTGGATTTTCACTGTATACCCTTTTATAGTGTCTGGATATTTATTTATTTATTTATTTATTTATTTATTTATTTATTTATTATCCTTGCCCGAGAGCATTCCCACTGATTTTAGGCAGAGAGGGAGGGAGGGAGGGAGGAGAGAGAGAGAAAGACAGAGAGACACAGATCTTCTGCCTCCCATACGGACACAGGCCTCTACTGGGGATCAAACCGGCAACTTTTTGTGCAGAGATGACACTCCAGTAAACCGAGCCACCGACCAGGGCTTGAAGTTTGTTTAAAAAAATTTTTTTTGGTATGTGTTTGAACTGTTTTTTTTTAATTGCTTTTTCCAGTTACTTTTTAAAAACTTGTTTAAAAATGACCCAAGTCTGTCATTCCCTCTTCCTAGAGCCTTTTCTCTGTCCCCTGGCCTGTCCCCCAATGTCATGCCCCCCACACTCTGTGGCTCCAACCTCTTTCCTTGTCAGAAGAGGACTGAGAGGTGCTGGCGGATAAGGGTTACGGAAGCAGATAAGGGTTACGGAAGACACAAAGTTCGGGGAAAAGAGAACCCATGCTGAGGAAGGTCGTTGCCGTACCGTTCAGTTGCCGAGAGTCTAATAGCCGAGACAAAGATACGAACAAGTACAAAGCCCATCAGGATGCATCTGGAAAGAAGAGCCTTGTCAGGCTCCAGAGATGGGGACTGGGGAGCAGCCTGGGGAGAACTGGGTTGGCGTCCTCGCTCAGTCCCTTTCAGCTACGTGAACGTGGGCAAGTCATTTTCCCTCTCTGAGCCTCCATTTTCCTCATGTGTGAAATGGGCACATCTGTAACATCCCCATCATAGGGTAAGTTCCCAGGTATTAAGCACTTAGTATGCCCCCTGGCAGTTAGTGAAGGCTCAGTAAATTCAGGGGTCGGGCATCTGTAGCTAGAGGCTGGATGCTAGTGAGGCTGAGGGGTTCAAGCAATTATAAGAACTTCAAACTGTCTCCAAAATCTAGACTTCTTTCAACTTCCAAATCTCCTTTCCCCACACCCCCTAGGAAAGTAAAAGTCCACTGAGGGGAGGGGACCAGACTAGGGACCAGACTAGGGACCTCCAAGTAAACAGGCTTGTTGCTCAGACGCTGAGTAACAGCCACAACATTGATGATATTAATGCCATTTCTCATTTATTGAGGGTGATTCTGTGCCAAGCAACATACCACATGCCTGACATACCTGAGCTGGTTGATCGTCACCAAGAACCCCCCTGCCCCACCCCACACCAGAGTAAAGCCAACCAGCCCTCCCCAGCTGGGAGGAAGCTCTTATCTCATGTACCAGGAAAGGGCACTGAGGTCCTGAGAGGTCTGTGCCCCACCAGCTGGTCCCCAGGTCAGCCTGCTTAAGTGCTGAAGCCCTTGGACCCCCACTCCCTCCACCCTCCCAGGCTCCTGCTGACTCAGTTGGGCCCCTCCCAGGAGCTTCAGAGAGAATTAGCAGGTTTAGGGAGGAATTTGCTGCACCATCCCTCCTCCCTCATTCTCCGGAAGCTGGGCTCTGAGTTGGTGTGGCTGTGTGTGCACACACACACGTGTGTACACACGTGTGCACACCGCTGGTCTCTGGGCAGGCCGGATGGGGTGGGAGCTGCGTTCTGGCCCTGTGCATCCTCCTCTGGGCAGATGGGATTTGTTTGGTTCTCCTCTTATGCCAAGTGACTCATCCCTCTGCCATGTGGGATGGGGGTTCTTCGGGGAGAGTGTTTGCTTTCCTGGCATTTGCTTGATGGTTAACCCCATGGAGATGGCACCTGCAGGGCCATCGGGTTCCCTGGCAAACAGGCCATCCTCAGCCCCTGAACCCTGTTCCTCTCTGTAGCTGGGCCCGCCTGCTGGCTCCCAGGAGGCCACCACTTTCCTGAAGGCTCAGGAAACAGTGTCTTTGTTTGCTGTCATTGTTTCCCCAGCAGCTGGAGAGTTGCTCACTCACTCTCTGGCTTGGGGTGTTTCTGTGAACCAGTTTGAAACAAGAAGGGCAGCATTCCCCTAGCCCCAGAGAGAGGGGAGTGTGTAGGACAGAGCAGCCTGTTTCTTACGAGAGCCTTCTCCTCCCAGGGCGTAGGCTGGCCCACCCTCTTGGGGACAGCCATTCTTCCATCTCCAACCGTAGAGCATCATCCAGACCTGAGGAGCATTTACCAATGCAGATCCCAGGGTCCTTCCTCTGAGATTATGGTAGGGTGGGTCTAGGCAGGGCCCAGAAATCTACATATTAACACACACCCCCAAACCCAGAGAAGCATGTCTGTGAACTGGAGGAGATGCAGCACAAGTTCAGGCCTGGTCTGCAACCCCCTGGGAAGAGCCCACAGGCTGTAGCTTGAAGCCAACTTGGGTTTAACTCCTGGCTTTGCCATGAAAATAGCTGTGTGACCTTGGGTAGGTGGCTTAACCTCTCTGAACCTTAGTTTTCCTATCTGTAAAACGGGGAAGAGCCAGCATACCTGGCATTGAGGGCCCTCTCTTTCCCTCTTTCCTGTCTACCAAAGGGACAGGAGGGGGCTGGCCTAGCTTCACCCTGTGTTTTGTAACACATATTTACTTTTCTAGCAGAACAATGCAAGGCATGGAAAATCATGCTGGCCCTCCAGCCAAGATGGGCTGACTCACACTCAGTCCTGGGGGGCCTGGTCGGCCCTGACTGGAGCCAGAGGGAAGGCTGGGCCCTGGCAACAGGGACAGGAGAGGGTCCATGATGAATCACCATTCGGCTTGCCCCTGAGTCATTCCCCAAGAATGTGACATGGGCCCACCCTCTGGGGGCACCCCTGCCAGACAGCCATGCCCTGCTGCCCCAGCCCCCAGGGAGCCGCTGCTCCGATGACCCCCAGCCAGCTCTCCCTGGATACGCTCTGCACCTGACAGCTATGTCTGTTATCAAAATATTGAAACAGCTCCCCACTAGTGGCTAAATAACAGCTGCTTTGAGCCTCAGGTACCCTTGGCCACCCTGGTCCTTCCCCCAGGACCCAGCCCCTGGTGGATTGACCCTCGGCTCAGCATGGGGCTCCTCCAGCCCTGCCTTGCCCACAGGCTGACACCCACTCTGACCCAGCCATACTACGCTGTCAGTCCATCTTGCAGATCCAGGCTTCACTATGAACCCTGGACCGCTTTCCAGCACAACCCGCCCTACATCTCCGGACACCTCATTTCAAACGCGTCCCTGGCCTCTCAGACCAGGCTGGGAGGGCCGACCAGCAAAGAGGTCATGCTGCCAGGGCATAGAGTGGAGGGAGCTGGGTGGGGCCAGACTGGCTCTGCCAGGCCAGGGATCCCTGCAGGACTGGCTGCCCAACCCCAAGCCTCCCGTCAGTCCTCCCCTCAATGCCTAAGCCTACTTCCTGCCCAAGCCTACTTCCTCGCACCCCGCCTGCCGCACAAGGCCCTGACAGGGCTCACGTCTGCCCAGACCAGTGGGGCTGCATTTCTGGATCTGGTGTCCTGGATGTGACAGCCCCTGGGGATGGCCCAGGTCAGGAGGTCAGGACTCCATTTCTTCTTGAGCCTGGGGGCCTGAGTAATGAACAGACCAGGTCACAAGGGACCAAACACAAAATCAAATCAGGTTTTAGCTTTAGCCAACCTGGGTTTGAATTCTGGCTCTGCCATGCATCCGACAGTGTGACCTTAGGCAGCTGGCTCAACCTCTCTGAAATTCAATTTCTCCTTCTGTAAAATGAAAACGAGTGAAGAAGGTTAAATGCCAAGTCCAACCTCTTCTATTCCCCATCTGTGTCAGCCTGGGGAAATAAATGTCTTCACCTCTCTGAACCACAGTTTCTCCATCTGCAAAAGGGGGACGCTGGCACCTGCTTCATGGGGCCTTGAAAGGACTCAGTGAAGTCAGACATGCAATAGGGCTCCGAGCACTTTTGCTGAGCATTTACTGTGTGCCAGGCCCTGTGCTGAGTGCTTGCCTTGGGGAATCGGCACTAAGTTCACCAGCTGTACCGAGGTATGATGGGCATACAATACAGTGCATGTATTTAAGGTGTGTCATCTGCCCTGGCCGGTGTGGCTCAGTTGGTTGGAGTGTTGTCCCGTAAACCAAAAGGTCCTGGATTCGATTCCTGATTGGGGCACATGCCTACATCGTGGGTTCTGTCCCAGGTCGGGGGAATGTTCCAGGGACCACCGATCACTGTCTCTCTCACATTTTTGCTATTTGCTATTTGCTCTCTCACATTGATGTTTCTCTTCTTCTCTCTCCCTCCCCTCCCTCTAAAATCAGTAAGTATGTCCTCAGGTGAGGATAAAATAAAATAATAATAAAATAAAAATAAAATGCACCATCTGATGAGTTTTGACAGAAGCACCCAACAATGAAACCACCGCCACAGTGGAGATGAAGAAGTGGCCCTCTTCTTCCCCCTATATTTTAGACATGGAAACTGAGGCTCCAAGACATTATGCACCTGCTCAGTTCAGTCGGGAGAAGACTCAGTATTTAAGCCCTGCAGTCTGAGCCAGCGCCCTTGTCCCTTCCTTCACCACCATTCAGCAGGGTGCCTGGCACAGAGTAGGTGCTCCATGTCATTGTTAAATGAATGAAAGAGTAAATACATAAACGAGAGGTCAGTGCACAATGGTGGTTGCAGGGAAGGTCCCAGAGGAGAACCAACCAAGGGTTACTAGGTCCTGAGTCAGAACTACGGTAGAAGAGAAAGTGTCCATTCATTCATTCATTCATTCAATATTTACTGAGCTCCTACTATGTGACAGATCCTGTGCGAGGCACTCAGGACACAGGTCAAGCACAACAGACACAGGTTCCTGCTCTCAGAGAGCTTGCTGCAGAGGACTAAGACCAGGTTAGGGGTAGGGGGACAGTATATGTCTGAGGCTGCCTGTGGATAGAAGATGGCACCTGTCCTGTGTTCCCAATGACAGAGCAGCCCAGGCAGGCAAAGTCATGGAGCAGGGGCCCGGGGACACTGCGAGGAAAGCCTCCAGACACCAGGCTGAGGGTGGCTGGAGCCCTGGTGAAGAAGGAGGGGTCCCGGTTCCCTGATCATCTTCCCTTCTGCACATCACTGACATTTTCGTGGGAATCAGCCTCCTTACCCACCCCGGGGGAGGATCTCCACCCTTCTCCTCACACTGTCCCACACATTTACTTAGCCATTTCTGAAGCACCTAGTGTACGCCTACCCCTGGGGTTACAGCAGCTAACAAGATACAGCCCTCATATTCCCAGTCTGGGAAGGGAAAGGGAGAGAAAAGCAATCAGACAACCACATTTTTAAGAAATGAAATAACCTGAGTGCCCATCAATGGGGGAGTGGCTCATACTGATGAACCTGCTATAGTCTGGAAGGGTTTACAGGGATCAGGAATGTGGTGAGCTTACAGCCTCACGGGGAAGGAAGCCTGGGTATAGTAAGCGAAAAAGAGGAAGTGGGCCACCAGTGGGTGTTGCATTTTTGCTATTTGTGATTTACAATAGGGCTGCCCTTGCTGGTATGGCTCAGTGGACTGAGTGCTGGCCTGCGAACCAGAGTGTCACTGGTTCGATTCCCTGTTAGGGCACATGACTGGGTTGCAGGCCAGGTCCCCAGTAGGGGGTGTGCAAGAGGCAACCACACATTGATGTTTTTCTCCCTCTCTTCCTCCCTTCCCCTCTGTCTAAAAATAAAATAAATAAAGTCTTAAAAAAATAAAAGTTTAAAAAAGACTGGCCCCCACATATTGGTGACTGCTCTCCTGCCTGCCTGCCTGCCTGCCTCAGTCTGGGTCTGCCTGGGTCCTTTGTCCACTTTATCTGCTGAGGTTGAACATTCCCGCCCATGACCTGGGTGGCTAAGCCCCCATGGGTTGCCCTCCCAGGCCACTTTCTGCTCATAGGCTCAGGCTTAATCCCAGGCCTCCAGGACTGATGAGTCAACACAAGCCAGCTCTGAACAAACACCCCCTCCTCCTGGCCTGGGATCCTTCCTCCACCTCCACCCAGCCCAATCCGTCCTGTTCCCCGGAAAGAACCCAACCTCTGCTGGTCTGGGTGACTCTAGAGCAGCCCCGTCCAATGGAACTTCCTGCCCCGGTGGAAACAGTCCACATATATCTGTGAGGCATCAGCCACCTATGGCTACTGAGCACTTGAAATATGACGAGTGCAACTGAGTTTTTAATTGTATTGTTTATATTTGCTATTATTTATATAAATATATATTCATACTTACTTAATTAATTTAAACAGCCACATGTGGCTGGTTGCTATTGCACCGGAGAGTCTCTGCCTGTGTCCATGCATGAAGGAGAAGTGGACATCCTGGGACCCTGGCCTCTGCCCCCAGTAGAGTCAGCCTGGGGGTCTGATTGAACAGCTGGGGCCTCAGGGACTGACAGGGCGTCCCTTGGGGTCTGCTGTATTGATGGGGCTGAGCTCAGCTGTGGGCACCTGTGGCCACCCGTCCACCTGCCTCGCCCCTGCGTCTGACTCCAGCTTCACGGGCAGGACCATGACCTGAGCTGACCCCTTCCTTACTGTTGGAGTGCCCAGCTCCAGCACCTGTCTAGCCTCCTTCATTCTCCCAGACCTCTGACTGATCACACACAGCCCTACCTCTCCTTCTGCCAGTTCCCATTTCTGCTCCCCACTCCAAGCCACTTCCAGAGGACCTGACCTAGAATGGGGTTCGGTGTCAGCTGACGCATCCAGTCTGCTGAAAGGCAATGGTGACATATCCCCCTTCCAACCAGGGGGACTCAGAGTCTACATCTGCCCTGGCCCGGTCTCCCCAATGTGCTTGGGTGTAAAGACTTTGCTTTTGAAGTAACCGCAGGGCACTTGATCAGGGCGTAAGGGAGAGATTGCGGGCTGGGGAAGGTCATGGGGAAGGGAAGGTAGGAGGGTAGGAGGCTAACCAGCCCAGAGTGCCGTGGCAAGGTGGGCCCTGCAGAGGGCTGATGGTGTAAGTCCTAACCCCCTGCAACCTGGGAATGTGACCTTATTTGGAAAAGTTTCTTTGCAGATGTAATTAAGTTAAGGATCTCAAGATGCCATCACCCTGGATTTAGGGTGGGCCCTGCAGCCAATGGCAGATGTTCTTATAAAAGAAAGGCAGCGGGAGATTTGAGACGCAGAGACTTGTGGAGAAGAGAATAAGGCCGTGTGGCCACTGACTGAGGTAGAGATTGGAGCGACATGAATTGAGGACGGAGAAGAGGCCACTGCCAAGGAGTGACTGCAGCAATCGGTGATTATATTGAAAACCCTGGACTTGCAGCCTACACACGAGTGGATTGTGTGGCGTGAGAAATACATTCAACGCAGCAGAGCCACCACTGTCCTACACCGCACCGTCTCACATGCCCCCCTCCGCAAGGCCCCATGGGAGAGGGTCCCTCCCCCCAGACTGGCACCATTTACCCCTATTTTTGTATAGTTGTGGTAAAAATATACATAACATAAAACTTAACCACTTTAAGTGCACAGTCCAGTGGCATTAAGTACATTCACATTCTTGTGCAACCCTCACTATCACTCATCTCCACAACTTTATCTTGCAAAACTGAAACTCCACACCCATTAAACACTAACTCCCCATTTCCCCTCTTCCTGTTCTGGCAACCACCATTCTGCTTTCTGTCTCTGTGAATTTGATAGCTCCAGAGACCTCATATCAATGAAACCATACAAATAACTGTCCTTTTGTTTCTGGCTTCTTCCACTTAGCATAATGTCCTCAGGGTTCATCTGTGTTGTAGCATCTGTTAGAATTTCCTTCCTTTTTGCCCTGGTGGGGCAGCTCAGTTGGTTAGAGTGTCATCCTGATACACCAGGGTCAGGGGGTCGATCTCCACTCAGGACATACAGAAGAAGCAACCAACGAATGCATAAATAAGTGGAACAATAAATCGATGTTTCTCTTTCTCCTTTCCTCTCCCTAAAAATCAGGACATAAAGTTAAAAAATTTTTTCTTCCTTTTTAAGGCTGAATAATTTCCATGTCACCCCCATTTTAAAGGAGGAGACATTGTAGCCCCGATCAGTGTGACTCAGCTGGTGTGGTGCCATCCCGCAGAGCAAAGGTCGCCAGTTCGATGTTTGATTCCCAGTCAGGACACTTGCCTGGGTTGCAGGTGTGTCCCTGAACAGGGAACATGCAAGAGGTAGTCCGATCAAGGTTTCTCTCTCACATCAATGTTTCTCTCCCTCTCTTTCTCCCTTCCCCTTTCTCTAAAAATAAACAAATAAGACCTTAAAAAAAATGCGGAGACACTGTGGCCACATACACTGCTGAGAAACTGGTAGGCGGCAGGAGGACCAGAGCCCACACCCAGGACACCCTGCTTCCAGCACGCACCGCTCACGGCCCTGCAACGCAGCCCCTTCCCGAGCACCACCAGACTCCCCTGTGCCACCCCACCCTTCTTCCTGCCTCTTTCCTTCCTCATTGAGAGCTCCCAGGGCTTAGAGGGCCTTTTACTCACCTTTGCACCCTGAGTACACATGCAGCTCCAGGAAGAGTCCAGAGGCAGTTCTAGAATCAGCATTTGTGGAAATGATTGGATTTGGAGGTGCACTGGGGGTCAAAGCGGGTGAGGTCCGGCTGTGCAGCCCCTGGGTCAGGCTCCCCCAGGCTCTGCCTCTGGCTCAGTCACAGCTGCCAAAGACCAGGGCCTTTGCATTGAGTTGTGCAGGCTACAACTTGCACACCTGTACACACCTGCCCTGCCAGTGACCTCTAAGACCCTCCAGGTTCCCAAATCCAAGAAGCCTCTGAGCTTCGCTCTGAGAAGGAGGAAGAAGGAACCTAAAAGCAGCCCTGGGACAAATGAGATTGGTGCATAAAACAGATTGGGGTTCCCAGGGGCTGGGGGAGGGAGTGAGGAGTGACTGCTTAATGGGACCGAGTTTCCTTTTGGGATGATGAAAATGTTCTGGAACTAGTGGTGCTGGTTGTACACCTTGTACATCGTGTACTTATAATTTGTTACATGACCCTGGCTGGTGAGGCTGAGTTGGTTGGGCGTCACCCCGCAAAGTGAAAGGTAGCCAGTTTGAGTCCCAGTCAGGGCAGCTGCCTGGGTTGCAGAGTGCATGCTAGAGGCAAATGACTGATGTTTTTCTCCCTCTCTTTCTCTCTCTCTTACCCTCTCTCTCAAAATAAATAAATAAATAAAGTATTTTAAAAATTGGTTAAATGGTAACTTTATATTATGTGTTTTTTACCACAATAAAAAACTGCCACACTCTCTTCAGCTTCAGCACTATCCCAGGGCCCTCATGTATTCTAGGGCCAGATGCAGGACCACTTGTGTCCCACAGGGGTCTGGACCCTGGACCCTCTCCGTCCATCCCCCTCTTCATCCCACCTGTTCTTGGAGTCACACTGAGCTATCCAACTGAGAACTTTCCGCTGCAGGACAACTTCCAGGGACCTCTGTGTTAGGATTGGTCCCAGTGTTTTACTCAAATAAATGCATCACTAATGGTTGAATTTCCTGCTGCAGTGGCCTATCTGCAGGAGAGGTATTCAAAGACATGGGGTGGTTTCTGGAGACTTCAAAACACACCTCACCAAAAGGCAGCTTTGACTTGGTCATTCCCACAGGGTAAGTAGGAAGCAGTGAGTAGGAAGAGGTTGAAGGTCCTGCCCCTGGGGCTGACTTCATGCCCCTGCCATTCCCATCAGTCATCCCATGCTTCTGGCTCCTCCTCAGTCCAGGGCCAGGATGCCTTGCTATCTTTCCAGCTCAGGCTGGGAAATCACATTCTGAACTTTAGTTCCAGCCCTGAGAAAAGAAGCCTGTGGAGAATCAGAGTCCTGGGTTTGAGCTCCTTACTAGCTGTGTGCCTTTGAGCAAGTTACTCAACTTCTCTGTACCTTAGTTTCCTTGTTTTTATTTTTAACTTATTGTTAAAGTTTGAATTTTAAAAATATTTTGTTGACTTTGAGAGAGAGAGAGAGAGAGAGAGAGATAGAGAGAGAGAGGGAGAGGGGGAGAGAGGGAGAGGGAGAGAGAGAGGGAGAGAGAGAGGGAGAGGGAGAGAGAGAGGGAGAGGGGGAGAGAGAGAGAGAGAGAGAGAGAGAGAGAGAGAGAGAGGGAGAGAGAGAGAGATGGGAGGGAGAAAGGTTGATGGGCTGCCTCCCTCAGTGCTTGGATACGACAGAACTGCAGCCTAGGTCCGGGAATCAAACACACAACCATTCGGTGCATAAGATGACATTCCAACCAACTGAACCACACCTGCCAGGGCAGTTTGCTTGTCTTTAAAATGAAGATTAACATAGCTGTGACCTGAAATTTTTTTTTAAGTTTAGGTTAAAGTCATATAACATAAAACCAGCGATTTTGATGCGTACAGTTTGGTGGCATGCTGTGCGTCAGAGTGTTGTGCCCAGCACCTCTCTGGAGTTCCAAAACACTTTCACCACTACAGGGGTTGCTTTTGAGGATTCAATGTGTAAATGCTTGTAAAGCCGAGAATAATACCTGGTAGAGCAAGTGCCAGTGAGTGCTCAATAGATGGCAGGAATAATTGGTAGAACGGGGTGGTCCTGGTGGGTGGTGGGATTAAGTCACTTCCCTTGGGCTGCAGGAGTTTAGTTCTCACTCCCCTCTGGGCCCCATTTTTCAGTCTGAGCTCTTTGTACCCACCCACTGTTGTACCCACTTCCTCTCTTCCCCCCAGAGTCATGACCTCACCAACTGGGGGCAGGTGCTGATGGAGCCAGGAAACCTGGAGCCTCTTCTGCAGTCTCAGGGGCTCTCCTCACTCCTTTTGGCTCTTCTTGGCCACTTCCTGCATCTCTTACATCTGCTGCTGCTCCCCTAAATGGTCATCTCCTGTGGCATAGGAGACACATGTGGGGTGCAGTGGCCAGGAAGACGCAGCCTGGGTGGATAAGAATGAATGGGAACGGAATCACGCCCACATCTGGGAGGAGTTCTTAGAAGCTCCTCACTTAGGAGCGCACCATCTCCTTCCCCAGGACCAGCTTTTACTCTGAGTATCCTGGGATCCCCTGCATCCAGCAGATCCCTGGAATCTGCACATTAATATGCACCCTGCTGAAGGGAGTCTTAGCTGGAAAGTTTGGGACAGACTATTGCTGCCTCATCCTTCCAGGTGTAAGTAAACGTCCGGCTCTGTGGTTGCTTCCTGCCAACTTAATGCCTTTTGTGCTGTAACGATAGCTAAGTGTTCATGCTCACTACGCAGCTGCACTGACACCCAGGAAAAGCATGCGAGGTTCCTTGATGAACCCGGGGTATAGCAAAACATCCCTGGACTCATCTCTTCAATTCCTCAACGTAGAGAGACCCAGGAGCCATAGACTATCACTTGCTGCCATCTTGTGGCAGGCACGGGAACTTTGTGCTCCCTTTCCATCCTTGATAACCCTAACCAAGATGACCCACTGAACCTCTACTGCGTGCCAGGTCCCCAGAAAGATCCTGGGGATCCAAGCCAGATAGAGAAAGATAAATACCATATGATTTCATTTATATGTGGAATCTAAAGAACAAAATAAGTGAATGAACAAAACAGAAACAGACTCATAGATACAGAGAACTAATGAAGGATTGCTAGATGGGAGAGGGGTTTGAGGGGCTGGGTGAAAAAAGTAAAGGGATTAAGAAGTACAAACTGGTAGTTACAAAATAGTCATGGGAATGTCATCTGCGGGTCTGGGGGCAGATGACTACACAGACATGGTCCCTGACCTTGTGAAGCTCCCAATTCTCTCAGAAGAGACAGTCAGTAACCCACAAATGAATAAAATGAATGAGTAATTAAGATAATTACAGAATGTGATACAAGCTAGGAAGAAAACAGGGGCTGGGTATCACAGGGTGAAAAGATGGATTTGATAAACCGAGTGTCTGTTTCCCTGCACAACCACTTCCTGCCCAGGACTGTGGGTTATTGCAAGGGTATGTGCGTCTGTCTGGCTCCCCCTTGTGAATGAGTAAAGTCACCCAGTGCTGGCACATAGTAGGTGTTCAGTGAATGTCGAATGAATACATGATGACAATGCTTTCCAGAGCCAGCTTCTTGGCTCCTCCTGACGGAACAGATGGGGAGAGGAAAGAGGGGCTTAAGGAAGGGAAGTGGGCTGTAAGGGTTTGGATGAGGATGATGGACAAATATCACCCTCCCACGGAGGCCCCAGTCCATCCTGTTTTAAATTGTACCCTCTCTCCACTTGCTTCTTGAACCTCTCCTTTGCTTATTTTTTTCACTTTGGCATTTTTCGCTATCTCACATACTATATATTTGCCTCATTTATTTAATGTAAACTCTACGATGGCAAGGATTTTTGTCTATTTTGTTCATTGATGACTCTCCAGCGCCTGGCAGTGCCTGACACTTAGTAGATGCTCTGTCAATGTTTGCAGAGTGAATGAATATGCGTGGGCGGGATTTGGAGGCAAGGTCATAAGGGCTCTGGGGTGAGGCCAGTGGGGCGGGCGGGGCTCAGAGCCCAAGCAACAGGTTGATCCGAATTAAGCAAGAGGCCAAAAGTAAATTGTACTAAGAGGGGCGGGGTTGGGACCGGCGTGGGCTCCCTTAGGGTCAGAACTAGCTTGCGGGTGGAGCCTTGGGGTCCAGTCTTCCTGGGGTTGGGCCATTCCCGAGATTGTGAGATTGCGTGCTTTAAGAACAATACCAGTATGAGGGCGGGGCCCAGCCGAGAAGTGGCCAATTTGGAGGAAGAGCTGGGCTGGGGGCGTGGTCAAGCAAAATACGTAAAACGAGGGGAGGGGCTAAGGCTTGGGCGTGGCCAAGGCTGGGAGCCGGGTGAATCTGGGCGGGGTCATGACAGGGGCGTGGGCGGGGCCATCCTGGGGCGGGGCCAGTTCAGGGACTGGGCCGGGCCAGGTTCTCTGCTGTCCCGGGTCCTGGAGCGCTCCCGCGGAGAAGGTCTCTTTCCCGACCCTCAGGTTCCTCCTTGACCCACCAGGCTAGACTGGGTCTAGACTCCCCAGGCTTGGCGACTGTGGTCCGGCCTTGCTTCATGTACTGCGCTCTGAGCCAGGCGGCTACGTGGCCCCTGTCCAGCTGAGCTCCTCACTACCCCGGGACTGCGTCCCTGGAGATTCCAAGGGCGAGGGTGAGCTGGCCTGTGTGTGCATGCATGTGTTTGTGTGTGCACGTGCGCATTGGTGTGTGTGTGTGCGCGCGCGCGCGTGTGTGTGCACCAGAGGAACTGTGTATGTGCGTGGCGTTGGTTAGGTGCATACTCCAGGAGCTGAGTGTGTGTGCAAAGTTATGTGCGTGTGCAAGGGTGGTTCCATGTAGGAGGAGAGTCGTGTGTGTGTGTATGTGAGACAGAGACAGTGCATATGAAATTTGGTAAAGACTGTGTGTATCCAGGTATCTTGGAGGAAATGAGAGAGAAGGTACAGTGATTCTTGTGGGACGTCTGTGGTGAGCTGTGGGGTGTGTGGGTGGTGAATTGTGGGAGTGGAAGAATTGCCAATGTGTGTGTTTCCATGCGAGTGGCAATGAGGGGTGTTTCTGGGAGCCTCCATGTGAAGGGGTAGGGACCAAGGAATGTTTAGGGGTACTGATTTCTCTTGGAGGGTGAGTGTGATCTGGTGCTGGGGGTAATGTATCCGGCAGGCGTTGGAGCCTGGCAGAGGGTAACTTAGGGATTACATCAAGTACCTTGCTTTGAGTACTGGGGAGATTTGTGCATGAGGGAGCAGTGGGTAGGGTTTATGCTTCACATGGAGGGAGCTGCTACCTCACCAGTCACCTGTCATCCAGGCTCTGTGTTCACTCCTACCTGAGTGGCTTCTGTTGGTGCTTCCGCAGGAACATGGTGCAGAAGTACCAGTCTCCTGTTCGCATCTACAAGTACCCATTTGAGCTGGTCATGGCGGTGAGTGACCCCTGATTCTCTGGACCCTGTGTGATGGCTGGAGGGTTGCTGGAGGGTTACAGAAAGTCATACATGATGGGAAGGAAAGAGAGCCCCTCAATCCCTGGATCAGAAGGAATTTTTTAGCTATTTGGTTGACCTGGTGGGTCCATCTTCCAATCAGTGACCCCTCAGCCTGGCCATCCTACCTTTTAATACAACTTCTGGAATCCTTACCCACTGAGCAAAGCACAAGGTCTTTCTTTGTTTTCCTTAAAGCTTACCTGTTCTCTTGTCTCAGAATCCTCTGACAGAAAAACAAGGATATCAGGGGCTAAGCCACTGCTGTCATTTTATGTAATTATAGTAACAGTAACAATAGTAAACACACTAATGACGATGGTGGCAGCCATTCACTGAGGGTGTACAGTAAATGCAAAGAATACATGTCTAAGTCTTTACACATATTCTGTCCTTTAATCCCTTGGCTCTGGCCACAGAGCTCAGCTGGTTAGAGGCCTGTCCTGATATGCCAAGGTTGTGGGTTCAATTTCTGGTCAGGGCAAATATAAGAATCAACCAATGAATGCATAAATATGTGGAACAACAAAAATCAATGTTTCTCCCCTCCTCTCTCAAATCAGTAAATAAAAATTTAAAAAATCCCAATAGGTCACATTATTCTCATTTTACCTCTACTAAACTGAAGATGGACAGGTGACAGGATGGCCCCAAGTTCTGTGGCTAGAAAGAGGTAGAACTGGGGGGACTCCAGAGCCATGATTTTAACCACAGCGCCCCCCAGGGCCCTGCTTCCATTCACACACCCTCTGTGTGTGTCCTGTCTGATCTTATCCTATGGTTCTACATGCATATGTGTTCAAGGTCACATATAGGGTTAAAAATATCACCCGAGTCTTCTATACATGTTGTGCCATTCAGTGTAAATGGTTCCAGGTCAGGAAAGAAGCAGGGCACGTATTGACTAGCTGGTGACCTTGGGCAAATTACTTAACCTCTCTGAGCCTTCACTCCTCATCTCTAAAATGAGGATTACATAGTTTCTAAATTTGGGCATCCTGTTGAGGATTAAATGAGTCAATATACATAAAGCTTTTCATGCTGGGTCTGGCATAGATCAAATGCTATTAGTGTTTTTGTTACTGTTATTGTCGTTGCCTGTGGCTGTGTGACATTTCTTCATCTGTAATGGGGGTGGGACACCAGTGGGCAATGAAGAGATCTGGGACATGCAGTCAGAAGCCCTGGGTCCCTGTCACTGCTTTGCAGTGCTCTGGCTGTGTATCTTTGGGAAGTCACTGAATTTTTCTGCGCCTTGATTTCGTAATTTGTGCAATGTGGATGGTTATATGCACCTCATAAGGTTGTCATGAGGATTAAAGGTGTGTGGGTGTGTGTGTACGACCCAGTGCAGGGCCTCGTTCATGCTAAGCAGACCAAAAATGGTGGCTAAATATACACAATTGTCCTCTAAGGCTCCAGGTAGCTCATATATTCTAAGACCCTAGGACTCATTTGTTCATTCATTCATTTACTGAATAGAAAAGAGGCACTCTCCCCACCCTTTTGGGACAGGGCAGTCACCTGTTGCTCTCTGCCATAAAGCGGAGACATATAACAATAGGATGGACAACTAATAATTTTTTATTATTGCATGTGCTTAATAAATGTAAATTTAATTTAGTATGTTTAGGATTTTCAAAAATATTTATGATTATTGCACTTTAAAATAAAACATAGCACTTAAGACCACATTAGTAGTACTAGTGATGTACTTGTGTGGCCTTTTTTGGACTATGTCACAAATATTTTGTAGGCTCTGTGGTCCATGAATGAAGGCAGGTCTTGGTTTGTTCCCTTAGGCGTTAACAGTCTCTAGGTGTTGATGTATGGATGCTGTGGGCACAGTAGGAAACAAAGGTTTTCAGGCATTCGTTATCCACATCTACTCCGATCCAGGTTCTTCACATCTTTCAAACAGCAAGTTATCTCCCTTACGGCTTATTCAGGGAAGGGGCTCCAAGCCACTTGCTGCTCATCCCTGACAAAGCCACTTTGCCGACTGTTTACAAAACATCATTGTCCCCAAAATAGCTGCATAACTCAACATAACTTGTGTGCTGTGTGGGCACAAAAGGGGTTTTCTGCACTTAATGTCCATCTTTGTTTCTCAGCTGAACACTTGCCCTCAGTTTGGGTCAGATGCCAGGGAAGTTTTGGGTGAACTCAGCTGTTTTTACCACTTCCGAGTGACCGGACCAACTGGCCTTTTGGTTTTTCTGTTTAACAAAACTGGCTTGAGAATCCAAGCTGCCCTCATGTCTTCAGAAGTTCCTCCGTAATGACAGAAAAGACTGAAATCAGACTCAGGGAATTGGTTATAAAACAGCCCTGAGGCAACTTGTCAAGACCCAGCTTAAAAACTTTTTTAAAAACACTTTTCTCTTTGATTTAAAAAATTTAACTGATCCAATGAATAGATGCCTCTTTCCTTGGGCCAAATCCCTTGACATGAATTCGGTTTCTGAGGGGTGGGATTTCAGGGGAATTTTGCTTTCTTCTTTCTCGACAGCACTCTGTATTGTTTGGCTCAAAGCAAACAGCTGGGATTATGTTGGTACATAGAGGAAAGTAATCAGGCAATGAAGGCAGCTGCCTTATCCAAGACGGGAGAGGGTCCTTGCTGCCTTTGAATGTGGGTACCAGGAAGTGTGTGCGTGTGGGTCTTTGTGGAGATCGCTGTGTGTAGAACACAAAGGCCTTGTCTTGGACCGTGGGCTGTGGTCATTTAAGCCCTGAAGGCCACTCTGGTTAGCCTACAGCCCGTCGTGAATGGATTCTGGGTTATCTTCAGTTTCTCACCTGGAAAACAGAGGTAATTATGGTCTGGCTCCTCCGAGAGTGGAAGTGACCGTTCAGGGAAGAAAGGCAGGTGCTCAGACAGGGCCTGGCACATTGTCAATGCTCGTGAAATATTACTTAGATTTATTATTGTTATTTACTGTTTCAACACCTTTCTTGAGCTGTGACTCACATACCATACCGTCCACCCTTTTAAAGGGTAAAAGTTAGTGGTTTTCAGTACATTCATGGAGGTGTGCAACCATCATCACTGTCAGTTTCAGAGCATTTCACCACCCCAAAAAAGAAACCTTGTACTCTTTGTCAGCATCCCCAGTTCCCCCATTCTGCCCAGTCCTACATAACCACTAACCTACTTTCTGTCTCTGTACATTAGCCTAGTTTGGACATTTCATATAAATGGAATCATAAAATATGTGGCCTTTTGGGACTGGCATAATACTTTCAAGATTCATCCACACTGTAGCATGCTTCAGAACTTTATTCTTTTTTATGGCTGAATACTATTCCATTGTATGCATGGGCATATTTATTTAGCCATTCTTCAGCTGATGTGCATTTAGATTGTTTCCAATTTTGGGCTACTGTGAATAACATTGCTATGAACATTCATGTATGAGGTTTTGTGTGGACACACTTCTTCCAAAGAAATTCCTGGTGTGAATAGTGGTGGTTATTTGGTGAGTTTCCGAAGATTCTATTTTAAATTTCATTTAATAGACACACACACAGTGCTTCCTGGGTCCCAGGCACTGTTCTGAGCTCATTCAAATATTAATTCATGAACTTCTCATAACCACCCCTCTGAGATAGGTTTGGTGGGTAGCCCCATGCTACAGATGAGAAAACTGAGGCACAGAATGAGTGAATGAATTACCCAGAACTACAAAGGGGACACATGGCAGGTGGGGATTTAACTGCAGGCAGTCGGCTCCAGAATTTGTATTTCCAACCATGAGCTCTGTCATCTGTCAAAGCTGAGGATCTGAAGTTATGGGGGTGTCACCTGGGCTAAACGAGTGGTCACACTGGGACAGTTAGTTACCATCAGGACTGTGTCCAGAATGCCTGCACCCCAGCGGGAACCTGCAAAAGGGAGCACAGCCAAACCCTGCAGCCCTTGGCTTCCCGGTGGGCAGCTGATGCCTGCAGAGCCTGGGAGCGTTTATGGAGCCCTTTGTGACCCCAGCCCTTTAGGCCAGCTCAGAGGCAGGTACTAGTACAGCAGCCTTAGCTGCAGCTGAAGAGGAAACTGAAGCTTAGAGAGGTCAAGGACCTTGTCCCTCAGTCACCGTCCTCATTTGCTTGGGCTGTGTAACAAAGTACTACACCGGCTAGCTTAGAACCAAACGAAGTTAGGGCCTCACAGTCCTAGAGGACAGAAGTCCCAGGTCAAGGTGCCAGCAGTGCTGTGCTCCCTCCCCAGGTTTTAGGAAGACTCCTCTCTGAGCTTCCAGTAGTTTCTTGGCTGTGACAGCATAACTCCCCTCTTCACATGGCGTACTCCCTGTGAGTGTGTCTCTGCATCCAAGTTTCCCCTTTTATTAGGGTACCAATCCCATTGGATTTATAAGGACACCCTGATGACCTCATTCTAACTTGATTGCCTCTGTTAAAGACTCAGGTATGGCCAAATAAGTTCACTTTCTGAGGTACTTGGGGGAACCTTTTTGGGGGGGGACACAATTCAGTCCATAACATTTAGTAAATGGCATCACCAGTAAACGGCAGAGGTTTGAACTTGGGGAATCTGGCCCCATAGCCTAAGTGCACAGCCAGACATTTTGGATTCTGGCTTGATGTTCAGTAAACATCTGTGCGCCAGTTACCTCTGTGGCTTCAGGAATGACCTGACCACCTTTTTTTCCTGCCCAGGGGTCCCTCAAAAGCCCCATGGCTTCATCTCAGATTCTGCAAACCTAAAGAAGGAAGATGGCACGGAGTAGAATTTCCTAAGCAATAAGCTTTTCACAAGGAGGAAGGGTTGAGGTGAGGGTTGTAGTCAGCAATTAAGTGTTAAAATATTTAAAGACCTGGCTTTCTGTGTTGATAAACAGCTTGTAATTTAGCAAATAGGTTATTAATAAGAAAAAGCCTCTGAAGGTAAATCTTTGCAGTCCAGGCCATGGGCAGTTATAGTTGAAATTGTTGTTATGGATGTAGTTTTAATAAAGCAGCGGGGGCCTTATTCAAGTGAGTTTAAATTAGTTCCCTGGAGCCTGTTGTCATCTGATCCGTTGCTAACAGATTAAGAGAAGCAATATTTTCTGCCCTGGACTGCTTACAGGGCTCTGTGGTGCTCTGATTTGGGCTGGGGGAACGGAGGCGATCCGCGGCCCAGGAAGGTGATCTTCTGCTTCAGGGGGCCCTGAATTAAACTGGGTCCCCATTCATTACTTTACATGTTCATTAACTCGTGCACGCACATGTGTGTGTGCCCCACAAATCCTCGAGTGTACATTGTGTGCCAGGTGCAGGGGCTGTGAAAGGGTTGATTCTTAGTACTTTTTGAATGCATCGTTATTCTGATAATTTTGTGTGAAATTTGTTTGTTTACTCTTTTATATGGGTCTTTTTCATTAAAGTAAGCTTCAGGAAGGTGGGGACCATGTCTGTCTTCTAGTTTTGTCTTGATCTGGTTTTCTTGACATGATCTGTTTTTGCCCACATAGAGCTTGCATTGGTGTGTGTGTGTGTGTGAGAGAGAGAGAGAGAGAGAGAGAGAGAGGGAGGGAGAGAGAGAGACCAGGCAAAGGCCATGAAGGATGACTTGTAATGGGAGAAGAACAAGTTGACAGCCAAGGGGTCCTTAAGGCAGCCAGGTAGAGCTTAGCTGTCAGGAGAAGGGCCTCCTGGCATCTGCAGGCTCAGTCGGCAGAATGTGTCCCTCTGAAGAAATGCATGTGGTGAGGTTGGGCCCCAGTGAGGGTCAGAAAGTGATTGGTGCATCAGTTTCTCTCTCCAAGGAATTTGGGAGTTGGGAAGGTTTTAAGCAGTGGGTGGCACGATCAGATCTAGGGTTTAGAAGGCTCCCCTGGCTGCTAAAAAGTGGATTGATGGGGGTTTCTATCCCAGAGCATGGGGAAACATAGGTGACAGAAATCGGGTGCATTCCTGAGACACTTGGGAAATCTAAAATAGCATCTCCCTCCCATTAAGATCTTGACATACTGCTAAATGTCAAGACTTGCTGGGCTGGCCTCACCTCTGCCTCATTCCTCTGGGAACCATCAGGGGTAACTGATCTTGGAAGTTCGTGGGCAGCAAGCGTGTCAGAGGAGGAGGGTTCCCCTGCCTTGCTCCCCACCCCTGGGTGAGATTCACAGCAGGATTTCTTGCAGCTGCTGGGCTTGGCAACCAGACTGTGTACTCCCTCAGTGCTGGAGAGCCTAGGCATTCTGATGGTGTGACCTCATGAGGACACAAGGTACCAGCCAGGCAAAGGGAGGACCCATCTTGTGAGGAGCAGATAGAAGCAGAAATGAACAATCACTAGGCTGTGCTAACTCTGCCCCACGCTGCAGCCTTGGGACCAGGAATCTGTGAGAAACAGGCAAAACTGCTCATCTGTGTCTTGTTCAGGATAATTCATTGGCCAATAGCTGCAGATGCACTGCTATTGGGACCAGAAGGGAACTGCTCAGGCATTTATTCACCTGTGCACAACGCAGCTTCCAGAACTTAGTTCTCTGTGGTAGACAAGGAATACCAATACACAGCCCCCAGAGGGTTTACTCTCTGGGCTGTGTGCCTGCTGCAGTGCACTGGTGAGTGTAGACAGAAGCCCACTTGTGCTGAGATGGGGGCACCTGCACTGCTCAATCTGCTCTTCTAGGTACATGTGTGATGAGGGCTCCAACTTCCTGCTCTTTCCACAGCACCTGCTCTCTCTCTCTCTCTCTCTCTCTCTCTCTCTCCGCCCCCCTTCCCTTCCTTCCTCCCTCCCTCCCTCCCTCCCTCCCTCCCTCCCTTCCTTCCTTCCTTCTTTCCTTCCTTCCTTCCTTTCCTCCCTCCCTCCCTCCCTCCCTCCCTTCCTTCCTTCCCTCCCTCCCTCCCTCCCTCCCTTCCTTCCTTCCTTCCATGCATCCATCTGCAAATATTGGCTGGATGTCTCCAGTGTCCCAGGTTGCATGAATGCACTGGGGAATCCAGTGATGAAGAAAACAGACATAGAGACAGAGGTGTTGACTATAAACAAATAAACACAGACAGGCTATCCTATTGCAAACCACGATCAGTGCTTCTGGTAGGGCTACAAGCCACCTAGGAGATGGTTTACTCTCTTTTTAAAAAATTGTGGTAAAATATGCAGAACATGAAATTCCCTATTTTAAGTGTACAGTTCGGTGGCATTATGTACATCCACAATGTTGTGTAATCATCATCACTATCCATCTCCACAAATTTTTCATCTTCCCCAGGTGAAATCCTGCACCCATTAAACACTGACTCCCTGTTTCCCTCTCTCCGCACCCAGCTCCTGGTAATCACCATTCTGCTTTCTCTCTCTATAAATCTGAGTACACTGGTACCTCATATGAGTGGAATCATATAGTGTTTGTCCTCTTGTGCCTGGCTTATTTCACTTAGCATCATTTCTTTTAATGGATGAATATCCCAAGGTATGGAAAAACCACATTTTGTTTATCCATTCATCTGTCAATGAACATTTGGTTTGTTTCTACTTTTTAGCTATTGGGAATAGTGCTATGAACATGGGTGTACAAATACCCATGTACAAGAAAAAAGGTCCCTGTTGATTTATAGCTCTAAAAACATCTACTATGTTCACTTAAAAATCTACTATGTGGTGTTTGACACTGCTAATTACTTTACACATATTATCTCCCTTTAATACTTAGAATAATCCTTATGAAGTAGGTATCATCACCCTTATTATCCTTTTTTTCCTGAGGAAACTGAATCTCAGAAAGGCTAAGTTGAGGTCACCAGGCTGGCAAGTGGCAGAGGCGGAGTCTAAACTCTGTGCTTTGTCTCTGTCACTCTGTCACACCCAAGACGTGCCCCTCCCTGTGTCTGGGTGCCCTGACCACAGGGCCCTCTGACCCTCTGTATTTGTCCTTTTTGTCTTGTGAGCTGGCTTTGACTACAATAGCAGTAGGTTTGTCAGCTACAGGGCCATCTGGGTATAGCTGTTTGCATAGACTGTACATGGCAGTGACTGCAGAAGACTTGTAGAATAGTGCCCGCTTCCCTTCATCAGCGGGGATGGCTGCCATTGGGTGTCTGATGGCACATTCACCAAGCTCCGATTAAAAACCTTGGTCAAGAGTTGGGATCCAGACATTACCCAGCCATGAAAAAGAATGATGCACTCACGCCTGCTACAACACGGATGAACCTCGAAAACATGACGCTCAGTGAAAGAAGCCTGTCACAAAAGACCATATTCCAATGATTCCATTGTGATTCCAATGATATGAAATGTCCAGAGAAAGCAAATCCAGAGATAGAAAGCAGATGAGTGGTCACCTAGGGCTGGGGTGGGGAGATTGGGGAGTGACTGCTAACAGGTATGGAGCTTCTTTTTGGGGTGATCAAATGTTCTGGAATTAGACACTAGTGACTGTTGCATAACTTCGTGAATGTACTAAAACTCACTGTACTGTGCACTTTAAAAGGGTGCATTTTATGGTATGAGAATTACATCTCAATTAAGAAAGAAGAGTTGAGAGAGCTAGAGGATTGATACTTGTCTGCCCTGGGGTCTCCCAGGCTTGCAGGGAAATCTGGTGGGTGGATAAGGGAGGCTTTTGAGGTGGCCACATGGTGGTCCCTTGGTGGTCAGTGCCCCGACTCCAGCCTGCGGCACAGAGAGGAAAGGTGGCGTATTGGGCTAGAATATCTTAGTGTGGTTTGGCTATTCTTTTCCACATTTGCAGTGGAAGGTTTAGGCTACTGGTTCCAGCTTCCTTTGAATTTGCATGAGGAAGAGCAGGAAGGAAGGAGGGAGAGGGGGAGGGAGCAGCTGTCAAGTGATTATCAGAAATAGCTTTCCTGTACTTTATAGAATCTCACCCTTTTTAAAAATTTAAATGTATTTAACAAATGCTTATGTAGAACAAACCATGTGTCAGGCTCTGTTCTCAGTACTTTACTAAAACAGACTCCTTTATTTGTCTGGACAACTCAGCAAGGTACTTTTCTATTCTCCTCTTAATAAATGAATTAAGGAACTGAGGAATGAATTAAGGAACTGAGAGCTTGATGATTTATTCATGTGGTCACAGAGCTGGTCAGAGGCTGAGCAGAGATTTGAACCCAAGCCCCGGAGTCCATGCCCTTAACAACTCTGCTGTACTGTCATTCACTTATTCATCATGTAAATGTCTATTGAGTGTCAACTATGAGCTAGGCATTTTTTCAAAGCACCATGGATTTATTTGGAGGTGAGCAAACCACTGTCAGGGTCTGACAACTTCTTAGTTCAGCATTGTGACTCACAAAGGAAGGAAACAGGTACAAGTGAGTGGTCTCTGGGAGCATCTACAATTACTCCACTTTACAGATGGGCCTGCTGTGCTAAAAGTTACCCAGCTTAGCTGAGAGTACAGGGCTCTCTAACTCTAGTCCCCCCATCTCCACATGCTAAGTGTGTCATTGTAGATTTTTTGCAGGATGGGGGGCACATGGGAGACATTCAGTGGAAGTTTACATTGGTCTCTGCCTGCCCCAGCCGAGGCTCTGCAAGGGCGAGTTCTGGACCTTGGACCAGCTTCCTTTCTGAGCCTGCAGGCTTGGGTGTCCCTTCCCAACCGCCTGGCAGAAGGACTGTAACTCAAACCTTCTACTGCCTTGTGTCCCTTAGGACAAACCACGTGTTTGTCTGTCAGGGAGAATCTCAGACCTGATTTGTGAGGACTGCAGTCAGCACCTGAGGCTCTCAGACAGGGATAAAAGTAGCCGTGAGAGCTGGTTTCCCATACAACTTGTGCCCTGTGAACTCTTTGTTCCTGAAAGATGCTGTGGTGTGCAGAAGGCAAAGGGCCCTTGATTTGTGGGTTTAGGCCAGGGGACTTGGCATCTCCAAACCACTGACATTTGTGTTTTTTAATCATCACCTGAGGATATTTTTTTAAAAATTGATTTTAGAGACAGAGGATGGGGGTGGGGCAGGGGGGAGAGAGAGAAACATTGATGGGAGAGAGAAACATTTATCTGTTGCCTCTGACTGGGGATCAGACCTGTTTTGGTGGCAACCTTTTGGTATACGATGCTCCAGCCCACTGAGTCACATTGCCAGGGCAAACCACCAACACTTGTGATGTAGCCTATGTTCCCCAAGAGGCAGGACAGGGTGGTTCAGGGCTGGGGTCTGGGTCAGCCAGGCCTGACTCCAATTCTGCCACTTCCAGCAGTCATGTAATGTCTTCCCAAGCCTCAGCTTGCTCAGCTATAAAATGGGGAAACACGAGTTCCTGTCCCATTAGGGCATGGTGAGGATGAAATGATGCAGTTAGTGTTTTGTAAATGTCAGTAACAACAGTGTCAGAATCGAGAGCTCACAACCACAGGGAATCTCCAGCTGACAGTCCTCTGACACTGGAGAACTGGCACAGCGATAGACTCCTTATTTCAGGGCCCTTGCCTTCCAGATGGAAACTGAGCTCTGGGGCCCCCCAACACCTGGGGTGGCTCTGTCATTGGAGCAGCCACCGCTCACTTGAAGAAGGCAGCACCTTCCCTTGCACAGGCAGGGTGAGTTGTGCCCAAGCATCCATCTATTGCTGATCAGCCCCCATGACTCCCCCCTGTTATCTGGGGGCACCAGATGGGGCTCTTCTAACAAGGTTTGTTATGACAGGAAGTTGGCCAATGAAGCTCGGTGCCCTCAGCTGGCTGTGTGTGCTGAGCCATGGCCTGTCATTCCTTCCAACACGTTCTTGTGGCTATCTGGGACTTCAGCAACTTTATTTTCTTTTTCTGCTCATTGGCATTTCTTTATGAGCCCCGAGTATGTGCCAAGAACTGAGATGGATGCAGGTATGATGTTAGTGCTGCTGAAAAGCTTGCAGCCCAGGCCTTTGGTGCACCACATGCAAGTAAGTAAGTACATATGGTTAAAAGTGCCATAGTGCTGTCAAGTAAATGAATGGGCTATAGGACAGAGCACGGGGGAGGAGGCAGCCTTGCAGGGGAAGTGGGGGAGGGTGTCTCAGGAAGAGGGACCAGCAGAGACAGACAAGTCCCTGAAGCGTAGAGTCTCCTCAGCCCCCATCCTTGTCCTCTACCTTCTGGGAGCTTCAGTGACTCCTGCCTCCTCCCACCTCACTGTCAAGTGAATTGATGAGTTTTCCAAGCAGGGGAAACAGCTAGTGCAAAGGCCCTGGGCAGGAACAAGCCTGGTGGGTGGATTTCCTGTTTCCTGTGGCTGACAGAGCAAAGCACCACACACTGGGGGGCTTAAACAGCAGCATTTTTAATCTCACAATCTGGAGGCTAGAAGTCTGAGATCAAGGTGCTGGCAGACTTGGTTCCTTCAGAAGGACAAACTGTTCCAGGCCTTTCTCCTCGCTTCTGGTGTTGCTGGTGATCCCTGGGGTTTCTTGGCTTGTAGAGGAGTCACCCCAGTCAGTGCCCTGGTCTTCATGTGGCGTTCCCATGTGTGTCTCTGGGTCCACATTTTCCCTCTTATAAGGACATCTTTAATATTGGAGTAGGGCCCACTCTACTCCAGAATGACTTCATCTTAATTAATTACATCTGCAACAAACCTGCTTCCAGATAAGGTCACATTCAGAAGTCCTGGGGGTTAGGACTTCAACACTTAAGTTTAATTGGAGGTAGGGGGCACAAATCAACTCATAACAGTGTGTTCTAGAAACAGTGAGGCTGGCGTGGCTAGAGCAGAGTGAAGGAGGCTGGGGTGGGAGGTGGGCTGGTGGGACAGGGCTCCCGGGGCCTGGGAGGCCACAGTGCGGAGTGTGGGATCCGTTCTGGGTGTCCAGTTCCTTTCATCTGGGGAGCAGGAGAGAGACTGAAAAGCAGTCAATGGAAGTGGAGAAGCTCAGGAGTAGTGTGGCCACTGCCTGGCAAGAGTTGAAAGACTGAGGGCAGAGAAAGGAGAAATTGTGACCATGCAGCCCCAGCGGACAAAGCCTGGCTGTTTCCGAGCTGCTGGGCAGAACAAGATCTGCTGCTGAGCAAGGGGCTCCTGAGGGAGCGGGGACTGAGCCAGCTTGAGATTCAAATCCAGATTCACCATTTTGCCCTGTGTGACCTTGGGTAAGTTACTTAGCCTCTCTGGGCCCCGATTTCCTCATTGTCAAATGAGATTCCATGCAGAGGGTTAAATGGAAGAACACACACAGCTGGAAGAGCAGAGTCGAGGCTTGATGAGTACCAACGACTCCCAGACACAATCTGGTGACGTCCTCACATTACAGATAAGGAAACGGAGTCTCAGAGAGGGCAAGTGACTTGCCCAAGGTCACCCAGTGAGAAAGTAGGGGAGGCTTGAACTAAGCCTGTCCAATTCTGAAATTTGCACCCTTTCCCTCCTTATACTTTCAAAACACGTCAGCATCCATCTGCCCATCGCAGAGGTGGGACCCAAGCTGGCTCCTCACGCTCCCCCTGCATTTGATGGCAGCAGAGTGGTCCGAAGGGGCTGGGCAGAAGCAGTGTTCTGTTTCTTGCAAACCTGTACTGTGCCACCATTTGAGTCCTGTTGCCTGGAGAGGGAAAATGCTGGGTGCCTGTGACGTGCCACACTCTACATGAGATATTCAACTCGGTTTGGTCTTCTGGGAGACAAGCTTGGTATACACCCATTCTTCCGGATGATAAAATGGACTGAGAGAAGGAAGGGACTTTTCCCACTGCTGGGAGTCGGTGGAGCTCCTCCAGCTCTCATCTCTCATCCACTTTGCTGTGAGGCTCCCTCCTTAGTGGGGAAACGCCTTCCTTGGAAAGAGGGTTCAGGGGCCTCCCTTGCCAGTCCTTAGAGCCCAGACCCCTGTCTGGGAGCCCCATGGTGCGCTTTCCATCCGGGACCAATATGCCTTATTCTAACGCTGGTGTGTTTATACAAAGTGACCAGTTTTGACATATGGCAAGGAGGCAATGCTTATCCTTCTGACCCTGGCGGAGGACGCGCTGGACTGGCCTTGTGGGGCTGGGATAACCCCCAAGGGCACCAGGCACGGTTTCATGTCTTCCTTTCCCCTCCCCTGCCTCTGTCACTCTGAGCTGGGTGGGTGACGCCTCTCCGCTGGCAGGGTTGGGGGTGGGAGTGCGTGTCCTCAGATGCCGGCACTATATTTGGAGCTCGCTTTGATCCTGATTCCGGGGCATGTGGGCTGTGACCGGCGCTTGGAGCAGACCCTGCTTGAATGCCGCCAGCCACGCATTCTCGCACGCCCCCCAGTGGCTCTGACCCTGGTACTTCTGGAAGTGGGCACAGACTCTTGCCTTCCAATTTGGATGCCTTTTCTTTCTGATTGCCTTCCCTGGCTAGAACCTGGCTAGAATCTGGCTAGAACCTCCAGGATGTTGAATAGAAGCGGCCAGGGCAGACAGCCTTGCCTTGTTCCCGGTCTGGAGGAAGAAGTGGTCAGTCTGTCACCACTGAGTGTGAGGTTTGCTGTGGTTTTCTGTAGACGCCCTTTATCAGGTTCAGAAAGTGTCCTCTCCTTGCTTGTTGAATTTTTGTCATGAAGAGGTGTTGAATTTTGTTCAAAAAAATTTTCCCCCCTGAAAGATGCTTTCTTTTAAAATATCCCTGGCAAGTCCACTCTCGTCTGAGGACGAAAGCCCAAGTGTAAAGCCAAAAAGTGATCTGCCAAGTTACTGCGCAGGCAAATGATGGTCTTGTCCGTAAGGCAGCAGAGGTCACTGCGCTCCCCAGGCGCCAGGAATGCTCTGCGCACTCTCCATACCACTCTGTCACATGAGAAACGAGAGGACATTCCCCCCAGGGCAGGAGCAGAGCTGTGCCGGTGGATCTCGGCCACGCCCTAGCACTCACCCCTCTACCCCCAGGCCTACGAGAAGCGCTTCCCCACCTGCCCACAGATCCCTGTCTTCCTGGGCAGCGAGATCCTGTGCGAGTCCCGTAGTGAGGATGGCGCGGTGCACGTGGTGGAACGGAGCTGCCGGCTACGTGTGGAAGCCCCGCGGCTGCTGCGGAAGGTGTGGGAGCCCAGGGCGCTGGGGAGCAAAGGGGGAGATCAGACGGAGTGGGGGGAGGCGGTCAGCACGGGAGGGGTACCTGGGGGCCAGGGGCGGGGCCCGGCGGTGGGTTGAGTGTGTGGACGTGGGCGCTGGAAGGGGTTTATGCGGTGGGGTCTGGGTCAGAGGGCCAGCTGGTCCGGAGGGACAAGGGCCGGGAGGCTGGGCTGGGACTGGGCGGGGTGTTGGGGTACTAGGGCCGAACGGGGGTCCCGGAATGGGGGGCTGGGGAAATTGAGTCGGAGATCCCGGCCCAGGAGGGTGGGCGGGAAGGCGTGGGGTGGGGGTCTCGGGGTCTGGGGGTTACCGGGCTAGCCCTCGGGGTTCAAGCACCCAGCCCCTCATCCTCTGCACACCCCTGCTGCCCCTTCCCTTGCAGATCGCTGGTGTGGAGCACGTGGTTTTCGTGCAGAAAAACGTCTTGAACTGGAAAGAGAGGACCCTCCACATCGAAGCGCACAATGAGACCTTCGCTAGCCGCGTGGTGGTCCACGAGAACTGCAGCTACACGGTGAGCACCGGCTTGGCGAGCCCCGCCCCTCCGCCTGGTCCTGGGCGCCAGGCCGACTCCCTCCCTCCCAGAGCCTTGTGGGATAAAATGCAGGGGCTCCTTACATCTACAGTTCAGGCACACAGCTGATTTTTTTTTTTTACAAGTTTAAGCAGTCTACAATATAGCTTGAGACATACTTACTAAACTATGTTACATTGTTTATCTTAAATTCAAATGCCACGGATCCTGCATTTTATGTTTAAATCTGGCACCTTGCCTTCTTCCTCCATTCTTCTCTCACCTACTTCCAAGAAACTGTGCCCCATTCATTCATTTATCTGCCTGTAAGTTGGGGTTAATGATGGTGCCTACCCCATAGATTGTGGTGAGGACTAGAGGAAGTAAAATATCCACACCCCTTGGACCAGTGCCTGGCATGTATTAAGACCTGTATATGTGTTACTTTTAATTTTTTTTAAAGATTTTATTTATTTTTAGAGAGAGGAGGAGGTGAGAAAGAGAAGGAGAGAAACATCAATATGTGGTTGCCTCTCATGCGACCTGTACTGGGGACCCAGCCAGCAACCTAGGCATGTGCCCTGAACTGGGAATCCAAATGGTGACCCTTTGGTTTGCAGGCCCACGCTCAATCCACTGAGCTATACCAGCCAGGGCTATGTGTTACTTTTTAATATAATCAAGGATAATTATTATTATTCTCCAGCACATCCATTCCAGTGGGAGACACAGACTGGGAGAGGGGGCGGCAAATCAGCATAGACATGTAACTTTGTCCAGAAAAACAGCAACAAAAAACACCCAATAGACTTACAACTTTGTCCAGAGAAAAACCAAATCAGTGTAGACAGAACTTTGACACACACTCCGAGATGGGATGGAGCAGCTAGAATTACAGAGAGTAAGAGGAGGGGTCCTGTCCTTATGACAGTGTTGCCTGAGGAGGTGCCATGGAAGCTGGAGCTGAGGGAGGAGAGGGCTGGGAAACAGTTCTGGGGGAGGGAACAGCAGGTGGGGAGACCAGAAGGAGGGCTGCGGGGGTCCTGCTGGCCTCAGGGATGGAGTGAGGCCTCTGCAGGCGTTTGGAACCCAGCTCTGCCACTTTCTTTCTTTCTTCTTCTTTTTTTATCCTCACCTGAGGACATTTTTTCATTGCTTTTAGAGAGATGGCAAGGGAGAGAGAAATATTGATGTAAAAAACATTGATATAAGAGAGAAACATTGATTGGTTGCCTTCTCCTATGGACCCAGACCAGGTATTGAACCTGGAACCTAGGCATGTGCTCTGGCTGGGAATCAAACCCTTGAGCTTTCTGTCTACTGGACAATGCTTCAACCACCTGAGCCACACTGGCCAGGGCTCTGCCACATTCCTGCTGAGTAATGTTGGGCATGTTGCTTCCCCTTTCCTGAGCCACCCTTCCATCTCTGTGAAAGGGGACCTTTCACGAAAGAGGGCAGTAGAACCTGCCTCATCAGCTGCTAGCGGGGCAAATCAGATGATGTAGCTGTGCTAGATCCCAAATGGCATTTGTGTGACGACTATGGCGCATTACAGGTGTTGCTGCTGTGTCTTTGCCTAGCCTCCCCCACCCCCAGGGAGACCTTGGTTCCTGCACCTGTCCTGTGGACACCCACAGCAGGTGTCTGGAGAATGCTTTTTTCTTTGCACACCTCCAGCTTTTCTTGGGGCCTCCTGGAAACTGGGCCTAAGATGTTCAGATGTTTATGTCTGGGGAGGTGCGGGTGGGAGTTTTTTAAATCCCACTTAGTGTAGTGGTTCTCAGAACAAGTTCCACTAACAACTGAATCAGCATCACTGAGGCTGCTTGTGACATGCAGATCCCTGGGCCCCAACCTGGATCTATTCCACCTGGGCCTCTGCATCTTTAATAGGCTCCCTGGTAGTGCTTCTGCCCGTGGGAGTTTGAGAGGCACTAAGCCTGGGTCTGCGTGGTAGCTCTGTCAACAAAGTTTGTCTTTGCTTACATATGTAAATATTTGGTTTTTATATATTATATATAAACACATAACATGCATTTTAAAGATATATATCTAAATGTGTATTTGGCTCTGACTGGTGTGGCTCAGTGGCTTAGGCATCATCTCATAAACTGAAAAGTCACCAGTTTGATTCCTGATCAGGGCACATACCTGGGTTTTGGGCCAGGCCCCTGGTTGGGGGTGTCCAAGTGGCAGTTGATCAATGTTTCTCTTGCGCATCGATGTTTCTCTCCCCCTCTTTCTGCCTCCCTTTCCCTCTTTCTAAAAATAAATAAATAAAATCTTTAAAAAGATAAAATGTATATTTGTGTATAATTTATTTTTATATATTATATATTATATTATATATTACCTATTTGTATTTATCATTATATACATATACTTTTTTAATTTGTGAGATCTTTATTTTTCTATTTTTTATTGTTGGTCAAGTAGTTTTCTGCCTTTCCCCCACCTCTCCCCTCTATTTTTTAAAATATATTTTATTGATTATACTGTTACAGTTGTCCCAAATTTTCCCCCTTTGCCACCTCCACCCAGTACCCCCATTCCCTCCAGCAATCTCTCCCTTAGTTCGTGTCCATGGGTCGTGCATACAAGTTCTTTGGCTTTACATTTCGTATACTGTTCTTAACTTCCCCCTGTCTATTTTCTACCTACCAATTTATGCTTCTTAATCCCTGTATTTTGCCCCCCATTCTCCACCTGGCTGATAACCCTTCAAGTGATCTCCTTTTCTGTCATTCTGTTCCTGTTCTGGTTGTTTGCTTAGTTTGTTTTTGTTTTTGTTTTAGGTTCAGTTATTGATCATTGTGAGTTTGTTGTCATTTTACTGTTCATAGTTTTGATCTTTTTCTCAGATAAGTCCCTTTAATATTTCATATAATAAGGGCTTGGTGATGATGAACTTCTTTAACTTTACCTTGTCTGGGAACCACTTTATCTGCCCTTCCATTTTAAATGATAGTTTTGCTGGTTAGAATCATCTAGGATGTAGGTCTTCGCTTTTCATCACTATGAATACTTCTTGCGAGTCCCTTCTATCCTGCAAAGTTTTTTTGAGAAATCAGCTGGCAGTCTTATGGGAATTCCTTTGTTGGTAAATCTCTGTTTTTCTCTTGCTGCTTTTAAGATTCTATCTTTATCTTCAACTTTTGGCATTTCAACTATGATGTAAGTTGGTGTGGACCTCTTTGGGTTCAACTTGTTTTGGACTCTCTGTGCTTCCTGGACTTGTATATTCTTTTCCTTCACCAAATTAAGGAAGTTTTCTTTCACTAGTTTTTCAAATAAGTGTTCAATTTCTTGCTCTTTCTCTTTTCCTTCTGGCATCCCTATGATTTGGATGTTGGTACATTTGCAGATATCCCAGAGGCTTCTTATTCTGTCCTTGTTTTTTTGAATTCTTTTTTCTTCTTGCTGTTCTGATTGAATGCTTTTTTCTTTTTTATGTTCCAAATCATTGATTTGATATTCAGCTCCATCCCCTCCAGTGTTAGTTCCCTGTTGATTTTTCTTGATCACCTCAGGCTCCACCCCACACAATTTACAGGTCTGCTCTTCTACAATAGGCCACACTACTAAGACAGGGAGCCAAAGCATCTCTACCTGTCAGATGCAGAGTTCAAAACACTGGTTATTAGGATGCTCAAAGAACTCCCTGAGTACAGCAACTTTTATTTGTTTGAATGTCAATATACTTCCATGGATTATGCATTCACTGGAACGCTGTGCTCCCAAGCACTCTAAGGATACAGAAACGGTCCAAAAGCTATAAAGAGTAAAAGACAGCTTATCAATGGACCAAGCTTCCACAAGCTGCACCACATCAGGATGATAGCTACAGCCTGGGCTCCGGCAAAGTGGGATGGGCAGAGTGGACCAGAGACACTTGAGAGGAGACTGGGGACAGTGGCTTTGGGGAGAGAACTGAAAGAGCAGATGCCAGCATCCTGGTGCTGGGTCATCCCCCATACTGCAGGAACCATCCTGCTCACACAGACCTACATACATATAATTTTTAAGTGACAGGAACACAGATATCAGATCCACTTTCTTCCTGCCCCTCCTGAGAAGGTTCTTTTCTCTCTAACACTTTAGACCTTGTGTTGCGCTCTGGGTAGGGGCTCTGGGCACTGCCGTTGGATGTCGCCGGCTGTGACTGTGCCATCCATTGCATGCTCTAGCAGGGCCCAGGTCACCAAGAGAGCCCAGGGGGAGGGCATGGTGCCTCCCACCCTGAGACTGTGTCATCACCCCTGCCTTGCTTTCAGGTCCACCCCGAGAATGAAGAGTGGACTTGCTTTGAGCAATCTGCCTCGCTTGACATCCGGTCCTTCTTTGGCTTTGAAAGTGCCTTGGAAAAGATTGCAATGAAGCAGTACACAGCCAATGTTAAGAAGGTAAGAGAGAGGTTCCATCAGTCACAGGGAGAATAGTGCACAGACCTCTGGGGTTGCCAGTCCTGGTTCGAAGCCTCCTCTGCCACCTGACAATCCATGTGACATCAGGCAAGATCTTTAAACTTCCTCATCCATAGGATGGGTATTCTAACAATGGCCATTTACAGGAGATGATGGACAGCAAGTCCGTAATGGAGGCATCATAATCACTGTCTTGGTTGTTCCCAGGTTGTTGTGTGAACTCTGTGGACACAGAAGCAACATTGTGTGGTTCTTTTTCCTGGTTAAAATTGCCTCTGCTTGGTTTAAAGATATCAGACCCATTGCTGAGTAGATGAAATTCATTTTAATAATATGTTTTGCCTAATGAATTATCAATATAAAACTTACATTCTTTGGTCTCAAGTCTTGCAGATTCGGTGTGTATTTAACATTCACAGCACATTTCCATTTGGTCCGGCCACATTGCAACTGCTCAGTAGCCATGTGTCAGGGCTGGGACCAGAGCAGGTGGGATGACTCCCAGGCTGGTGCTGTTACCCCACTGTCCTGCGCGGTGCTGATGTGTCTTCGTTCTCTCTGGCTTCCAGGGGAAGGAGGTGATTGAGCATTACCTGAACGAGCTCATCTCTCAGGGCACCTCTCACATTCCCCGGTGGACGCCTGCCCCAGTCCGAGAGGAGGACGCCCGCTCCCAGCCCAGGCTGGGGGATCCCAGCTCCCTGGAGGTTGATGGGCCTAGAAGCACTCAGGGCGCCGATTCAGAGATGGTTGGTACTGATGGTAGGTAACTGCGGCTGAAGGCTGAAGTCCGAGGAAGTCTGCATGGGGTTTGCTCCCTCTGTGGGGGGAGAACTGCCATGGATCCCCTCAGGGATGGGTTGGGGTCCTGGGATGATTCAGCTTCCTCCCTCCCGCGGCTGCTGTGCCCTCTCTGTCTCTTCCAGCCCCAGAGCCACAACTGGTTCATTTTTAGATCAGGAATTGACCTGATCTGGTGGCTGAGGGCTCCCCCTTTTTCTGGTTTTATTACTATTTTAAATTATATGAGTGATGCATGATCATGGTGGGAAAAAATTCAGATTGCTCAGAAGATGTCAAGTAGGAAGTAAGACTCCTTTGCTCTCCTTAACTATCTAGGCATCTATACACACACAATATGTACACACATGTACGCATGTGTATACACATGCACACATGCACACATACATGTATAACCTAGGTTGAACAAATGAGAGCACATGATATATTCTATTTGCTACTTTGTTTTTTTCACTTACTAATGTTTCTTGAATAGTTTTCTGTATCAGTGCTGTGTCTTTGCTCTTTGAAGTATTTAATGGTGTGGCTACACCACAGCTTATTTATTAATAAAAATTCATTGATTATTTCATTTGATCTTAGCCAAAAGTCTGAGAAGCAATTACTATTGATTATTTATTAGTTTATTTAGTTTATTTAGCTAGTCCCCTACTGATAGATATGTAAGTTGTTTCCTTGTTTTTTAGAAACATTTTTAAACAAATTTTATTTATTGAGTTTAAAGATAGGGAGGGAGGGAGGGAGGGAGAGAGGCATCAATTTGTTGTTCCACTCATTTATGCACTCATTGGTCGATTCTTGCATGTGCCCTGACCAGGTTGAACCCATGACCTTGGCATATTGGAACGATGCTCTAACCAACTGATCTACCTGATTAGGGCATGTTCTCATTTTTAAAAAATACAAATAATGTGGTATAACTGTGTTTTTAAAAATATTTGTGTGAGTATATACATAGCATATAATTTAAAAAGTTGAATTGATGAGTCAAGGTTATGTGCAACTGAAATTTTGGAAGATTTGCTAATTAGGCCTGTAAAGAAGTTGCACTAGGCAATGTTCCACCAAAAGAGTGTAGCTTTGTCTATTCCTGACTTCACCTCGGCTCCTCATGCAACTGTTGTTAAACATTTTAAGCTTCTGAAAGGCAAAAAGCGAACATTAGTAGATCAGTGATTACTTCTTTCGTATGAGGGAGGTCAAGTATATTTTTTCATGTTTAGTGACTCCAGTTAGCTTATTTGTGAATCCCTCCTCTTGCTTTTTGTTCATTTTCCTATTTGCCCATTAATTTCTTACTACTTTATGAGAGCTCTTTACATATTAAGGCAATTAGCCCTTTGTCATATTTCAGACTTTTACTGACATGGAAAATATTCACGATATGATGTTGAAGAGAAAAACCCAGGACACGAAACCACACACACCCCATGCATCCAGCTTTAACCATGTGCCCTTGTGCTCGCAACACGTCAGTTTCTCATGGGGGGACACAGAAGGGAGGGGCCTGCCTGACGTAGGGATAGGCCATGGAACTGAAACCACATCTGCGAATGTGTTTAGGAAGAACAAAATTCATCTGTTTAACAATGATTTATTCTGCACGAACTAGCTGCCCACTATTGTACATGCATTTTTAAAATACTAAAAATTTTTCTTACAGCCCTGGCTGGTGTGGCTCAGTGGGTTGAGCACTGGCCTATGAACCAAAAGGTCGCTGGTTCGATTCCTGGTCAGGGCACACACATGCCTGGGTTGCAGGCCAGGTCCCTGGTTGGGAGCGTGCAAGAGGCAACCAATTTTCTCCCACATATCGATGTTTCTCTCCTTCTTTCTCCCTTCTCCTCTCTCTAAAAAATAAATAAAATCTTAAAAAAATATATTTTTAAATAACACCACATTTCTACCCCTTTTCGTGCATACATTCTGTGGGCCATGTCCTGTGCCCTTCCTGTTTTACACAGGCCTTTCCTTCCTTCTCTGTCTGTGCTGTCCAAAGCAGAGCTGGTACTCAGGATGGCTGGTGGGAGGCACAGTCATGCCCCTTCCACCCTGCTCTGAATCACTAAGCCTTTGTGTTCAGGAGAAAGAGGCCTTCACAGCTGCCTGGAGGCTGGAAGAATGCTTGTATCTCCTGCCTCCTTTGTGTTTTCCACCTCAGCCCTTCCTTGCTCACTCCCGCCCCACATGGCCTCCCTTGCCCTCCAGCATCTCTGCTTCTGATTTTTCTGTGGGTGTTTCTGGGTCTGGACAGTTATCCGCTCCCAGCATCCCTTCTGCCTCTGGTTACTCAGAGGCCTCCTAGAACAGATGGCATGACCCCCAGCCGCAGGCTTCGTTTTGGAAGGAACCATTGTTTTCTTATTGTGCTATCTGCACACAGAAAATGAGCCATGCCCATGGGGCTGCTCTTTATAGTGTCTCCATCCATGACTGAGAGGCTAACACCCTGAGATGCCTCACCATGCCAGCATCTGCCACCCCAAAAGTTAAGGGTGGGCAACAGGACCTCAGGTTGGAGCCCAGCCTCTAAATGTTAGCACATGCAGACCCCAAACAGCCCAGTTGTGTGAGATGGGATTGAACAGTATAAATGATCTGTGCAGCTATGGGCTGTATTTTGGGGTCAGGGCTCTGCCTACCAAAAGCCTCACACTCCACAAAGGACCCGGGGTAGTCAGAAGGCGAAAGAAACTGGTATTTATCAACCACCTGTTATGCCAAGCACACTGCATGCAGTTACTCATCTGAGTTCACTTAACCTCTCTCAGCTTCAGTTTTGTCTTCTGTAAAGTGGGAACACCTCATAGGACTGTTGGGAGAACTCACTGAGACGAAGCATGAAGCATGTCATATTGTTAATAATCTTTACACCAATAGCAAATGATGAGGAGGAGAAATTAAGAAAACAAATAAATTTAACCAAAGAGGTGAAAGACCTGTACTCTATAAAAAAACTATAGGACAATGGAGAAGTAAATTGAAAATACAAACAAATGGAAGGATATATTTGCTCATGCATTGGAAGAATTAATATTGTTAAAGTGTCCTCACTATTCAGACTAGTCTACAGAGTCAATGCATTCCCTATTAAAATATTGGTGACATTCTTCTCAGAATTAGAGCAACTCATCCTAAACTTTATACAGAACCCCCAAAAGTCACAAAATAGCCACATAAACTTTGAGAAAGAACAAAGTGGGAGGTATCATGGCTCCTATATCAAACTATACTGTAAAGTTACAATAACCCAAACAGTATGACACTTTCATAAAAACAGATGTATAGATCAATGGAATAGCACAGAGAGCCCAGAAGGAAATCCTTGCTTATATGGTCAATTAATCTACAACAAAGGAGGGAAAGATATACAATGGGGTAAATGCAGTCTCTTCAATAAGTGGTGTTGGGAAAACTGCACAAATACTGGCAAAAAATGAAATTGGACCACTTTCCTGCACCATACACAAAATAAACTAAAAATGGATTAACAACTTAAATGTAAGGCTTGAAACCATAAAACTCCTAGAAGAAAACATAGGCATAAACTCTGACATCATTCTTAGCAATATGTTTTTGGCTATACACTCATACCTCCCTAAGCAAGGGAAACAAAAGAAAAAACAAACACATGGGACTTATATCAAACTAAAATGTTTTTGCACATCAAAGGAAACCATTAATAAAACAAAAGACAACCTAATGAATGGTAGAAAATATTCATAAATGGGCCCTGCCTGGTGTGGCTCAGTGGATTGGGTGCCAGCCTTCGAACCAAGGGGTTGGCTGGTTCAATTCCCAGTCAGGGCACCTGCCTGGGTTGTGGGCCAGGTCCCCAGTTGGTGGCGTGCAAGAGGCAATCAGTTGATGTTTTTCTCCCTCTCTCAAAAAATAAATTATATAAAATCTTAAAAATAAAAATTTTATAGAAACCACGATGAGATATCACCTCATGTCTGTCAAATGAGTATCATCAATAAATTAATAAACAAGTGCTGGCAAGGAATGTGAAGAAAAGGGAATCCTCGTGCACCATCGGTGGGAATGCAGACTGGCCCAGTTACTGTGGAAAACAGTATGGAGGTTCCTCAACAAATTAAAAATAGAGCAGCTATATGATCCAGCAATTCCACTTCTGGGTATCTATCTGAAGGAACAACACACGCTAATTTGAAAGGATAGATGCACCATGTTCATTGCAGAATTACTGGTCATAGCCAAGATATGGAGGCAACCTGCGTGTCTATAGGTAGCCAAATAAAGAAGATGTGGTACATATATACAATGGGATATTATTCAGCAATAAAAAGGAATGAAATATTGCCATTTATGACAAAATGGATGGATCTAGAGGGTATTACTCTAAGTGAAATAAGTCAGAGAAAAACAAATATGATTTCACTTTATGTGGAATTAAAAAACAAACAAACAAATGAGTAACAAAATAAACTAGAAACAGACCCATAGATATAAAGAACAAGCTGATGCTTGCCAAAAAGGAAGAGGGGGTGGAAAAAATATTCAGAGGGTGGAACAGCTCTAGAAGGTGGGGATTATTTCCATTTCTGAAGGTCTAAGGGGACATACCGCTTGCCACTGTGAGATCCAGGCTTGTCCCAGCATGAGTTTTCAGAACCACCCTGGATATGGATTGGAAAGACTAGAGGACCTGGAGTCCTTGGAGCTGTCATCTGGTAAAAGGGCTATCCTGTGGCTTGGAATTACATTTCAGATCCAAGGTGGCCAGTAAGGCATGGGTTCCAGAAAGGGTAGACATAGTGGTGAAGAGACACAGGATCTTCCTCTTGTCCTGAAGCTCCCCTTCTTCTCTTGCAGGGGACAAGCTGGATATAGACTACATTGAAAGGTGCCTGGGCCATCTCACGCCCATGCAGGAGAGCTGCCTGATTCAGCTTCGGCACTGGCTGCAGGAGACACACAAAGGCAAGGTAGGTGCAGGGCTGGGGCTTGAGGGAGTAGACATCCTCAGTTATAGGTGCCCAGCCTCAGGCACTGGGAGGAAGGGTCAGGGAAATAAGTTTGTGTAATTAGCAATGCTGGATACTTAGATTTTGCCTTCTTTTCATTATGTACTGTTGTCTCATTTATCTACAACATGTGCTGTGCATTATCACTGACTTGGCACTGGTGACATTTGAGGGCAGACAATCTTTTTTTATCCTTACCTGAGGACATGCTTATGGATTTTAAAGAGAGGGGGAGGGAGGGAGGGGGAGAGAGAGAGGGAGAAAGACATAGATGTGAGAGAGAAACATCGATGTGAGAGAGAAACATCTATTGGCTGCCTCTTGTATGTGCCCCAACCAGGTATCAAACCCACAACCTTTTGGTGTACAGGACAATGTTCAATAAACTGAGCCACCTGGCCAGGGCAAGGCCAGACAGTTCTTTCTGGTGGGGGCCATCCTGTTCACTGTAGGGTTTTGAGTAACATTCCTGACCTCCACCCACTTGTGAGCTCCACCCACGAGCTCTCCTTCCCCAGTTGTGGCAACCAAAAATGGCTCCAGATATCACCAAATATCCCCTGTGGGGCACAGTCACCCCCAATTGACAACTACTGCTGTTCACATAACCATGCACACTGTTCTTTTAAAAAGAGATTTAATGGCCCTGACCAGTGTGGCTCAATTGGTTGGAGCGTCGTCCCACAAACCAAAAGGTTGCCGGTTTGATTCTGTCAGGGTACATGTCTGGGTTGGGGGTACAGTCCATGGTCAGGGCATGTATGAAACAACTGATCTTTGTTTCTCTCTCATATTAGTGTTTCTCTCCCTTTCTTTCTGCCTCCCTTCCTCACTCTCTAAAAATAAATAAACAAAAATATTAAAATAAAAATAAATAGGAGATTTATTGAGTTGCAAGGGTTGATTTTCGATTGCATGTGGAGTTTGCTTTTAGACTCTAAGCCCCATCACACAAAGGTCCATAATGCATTTGGGTTCCTACCATGGACTTGACCTTCAACTCTGTTGAATAAGAACTTCCTGCTTGGTCATGAGTTGCTGGCCCTTTCTCCTTGCATCCCCTCCCCACTTTGGGGAGCAGACAAGGGAGTTAGTATTGAGCTGTGATGTAACCTGTCTGCCCCCGTTTCCTCATCTGTAAAATGGGGATAACATTAGCATTCGCCTCCCAGAGTGAATTAATGGGCATCCACATAAAGCGCTTGTCTAGAGCCATGTCTAGCTCAGACTGAGCACCCAGTAAACTGTGCTTTTGATTGGGATTGGCTTTCCCTTGATGGTTGCTATATACCCTAAGGAAGGAAGAAGAGCTTGTGGGGTCTTAGCTTGTCCCCTCAGCTATTAGGCTTTTTGGGTTATATATGGCAGGAATGCAGCTTGAACAACAGGAACAAAAAAGGGGGGCATTATTTATCAGCTTATATAACAGACTGTTAAGAGGGGTGTATTAATTTCCTGGGGCTGCTGAAACGAAACGCCACAAATTGGGTGGCTTAAAACAACAGAAATTTATTCTTTCTCATTTCTGGAGGCCAGAGGTCTGAGCTCAAGGAGAATAGGGTTGGTTCCTTCTGGAAGGTCTTGGGGAGAATCTATTCTATGTCTCTCCCCTGCTTCTGGTAGCAGCTAGTAATCCTTGGCTTGGGGATGCATTTGGTCTTTTCCCCAGCTAAGTATTTTTAGATGAGACAAGAGATTCATTTTCCATAATTTTATCTACTGGGTTAGGAAATACCGTTCTACGGGTTGCTCTTCCTTCTTCTCTCAGATTCCCAAAGATCAGCACATCCTTCGGTTCCTGCGGGCTCGTGACTTCCACCTAGACAAGGCCCGGGAGATGTTGTGTCAGTCCTTGAGCTGGCGAAAGCAGCACCAGGTGGATCTCCTCCTTCAGACCTGGCACCCTCCTGCCCTCCTGGAGGAGTTCTATGCAGGGGGCTGGCACTACCAGGACATAGGTGCGTTCCTTGACCTACACAATGGATAGTGCACACTTTGGTCACTGCCGAATGCACTTTGAATCCCACTTTTCATCCTTCTTACTTTTTCTTTTGACTTTTCTGGACATTTGGAGATGACAACCCAGCCATGAAGATGGCCGAGCTGGGCTTCAGGCAAATGGTGTCCTGGGGCTGCAATTGCAAATGGCCTCAAACTGGGTGGCTTAAAACAACAGAAGTTTATTCTCCCCCAGTTCTGGAGGCCAGAAGTCTGAAATCAAGGTGTTGGCAAGGTCGTGATCCCTCTGCAGGCACTAGGGGAGAATCCTTCCTTATTTCTTAGAGCTTTTCTGGTGGCCCAGGTGTTCCTTGGCTTGACAGCATCACTCCAGTCTCGGTCTCTGTATTCACATGGCCTTCCTCTTTGTGTGTCTCTCTGTGTCCTTTCCTCTTCTAATAAAGACCCCTGGTCATTAGATGTTGGTCTCACAGTGATCCAGTATGATTTCCTTTTGAGATCCTTAACTAATTACATCTGCAAAGACCCTATTATCAAAAAAAGCTACATTCTGAAGTTATGGGTAGGCATGAATTTTTGGGGATATTATTCAACCCACTATAAATATCTTTGATTTTTCTGTTACAATAAAGTTTATTAAGAAAACAGGCTCGTGTAGGGACAAGAGGACAGACAAGTATAGGTCGGGTGGCTCAGGTGAAATAGTGTGGCTTTTCACACTGGTGCCACCCACGCTTGCTGAGGGCAGGGTCCAAGTCTTCCATGGTTAGAGCATATTTGCAATTCTTGCTCTTTTGCCATTGGAGCCAGTGCCTATTATGATTTTCAATGTTCTGTATATAAAAATTCATATACAGTTAATCCTGGAACAATGCAGGGGTTAGAGATGCTGACCCCCCTCACATAGTTGAAAATCCAGGTGTAGTTTTTAACAGATTTTTATTTATTCATTTTTAGAGAGAGGGAAAGGGAGAGAAACACTGATGTGAGAGAGAAACATCAATTGGCTGCCTCTCACACGTGCCCCGACCAACCAGGGACCAAATCGGCAACCCAGGCATGTGACCTGATTGACAACCCTTCACTTTGGGGGGTGACACCTAACCAACTGAGCCACACTGGTCAGGGCTCCACATATCACTTTTGACTTGCCCGAAACTAAACTACAGCCATTCTTTGGTATCCACAGGGGGTTGTTTCCAGGAACCCCTGAGAACACCAAAACCCACAGATGCTTGAGTCCCTTGCACGTAGTTGGCCCTCTGCATGCACGGATTCCCAACAACGGACCATTGATCTGCTGTTGGTTGGCTCCACGGATGTTAAATGGAGGGGTAATTGTATATTGCTTGAAAAAATTCCACAGATAAATGGACCTGTGCAGTTCAAACCCGTGTTGTTTAGTGGTCAACTGTACGCTGATTACAGCAAATGCTTGACTCTCCTGAAGAACTGGCTGGGACACTTTCTTTTAACACACAGTCCATCCTCAGTATTCATGTGTTGCATAGTTGTGCATTTGCCTACCCACTAAAATTTACTTATAGTTTCCAAATCAATACTCAGGAAGCTTCTGTGGTTATCCATGGACATGCGCAGAGCGGCAAAAAACATCCGAGTTGCCCGACCTGCACTTCTCCAGCTGAGGGTGCACTGGACGTCTTTCTGCCTTCCCGTTTCAGCTCTCATACTGTAAACAAGCGTCCTTTTTGTGGTCCACTTAGTGCCACAGGTTTTGTATTTTTGTGCTTTTGGTCGGTGATTCTGCTGTTTACAATGGCCCCAAACATAGTGCAGATGTGCTGTGTCATGTTTCTAAGAGCAAGAAGGCTGTGATGTGCCTTACAGAGAAAACGTTATGGGTTAGATGCGATTCATTCAGACATGCTTTATCGTGCAGCTGGCTGTGAGTTTACTGTTACTGACTACACCACATGCTGAATAAGGTGTCCTTAAATAGAAACAGAAAACAAGGCTAGGTATTGATCAGGTGACAAAAACGTTATGACTAGAGGCTCGCAGGAACCTAACCCTGACCCTGTGTTTTTCCTAGAAGCAGTGGTTCTGTATTTGCTAATTCAGTGTTCAAGGTGACTTTATAGAACAACTAACATGAGTAACAAGAATTGACTGTATTAAGTGTATGATTCCTTATTTTTCCTTTTTTGCTTTGGCTGACAGAAAGCTAATAGCCAGCTTCTATCTATTCTCTCCATGTTCCTTCATTACATAGCTCATATCCTCTTTTTAAAAAAGTTTTTTAACTAAACTTCTAGTTTTGGGTTTTCAAAATAGCCGAAAGGGCATGCAGAGAGTTCCTGCATGCCCCTCACCCAGTTTCTGTTGTGGAGCAAACCCGAGTGCTTTAACACTGGCTGTGTCTCTTTCACCATAAGTGGTACCAGCCCCCCTGGGGAACAGGCAGGGTATTAGTAAGTAGTGGATGGACTGGGCCGCAGGTGAGCCGCACCTGGCGCCCTCATCTCTAAGGAGGGTAAGTGCTCATCATGACTTTGACCTGCTCTCTCACCTGCATTCCCTGAACAACGTCCTTTCTCTCTGCAAAGACGGCCGCCCCCTGTACATCCTGCGACTGGGACACATGGACACCAAAGGCTTGATGAAGGCCGTGGGGGAGGAGGCGCTGCTGCAGCATGTGAGTCGGGGTCCCTGCTTCCTGGAGCCCCTGGGGGCTGCCTGTGGTGGAGCAGCCACGTGCATGTTGACCAGAACATTCTCTACCTTCCAGGTTCTTTCTGTCAACGAGGAAGGACAGAAGAGGTGTGAAGGGAATACCAAGCAGTTTGGCCGTCCCATCAGGCAAGAACCCCTCCAAGAGACAAATCCCTCCGAGTAGTAAAAACAGCCAAGGCTCACAAAGCATGGCACTCCACAGAAATATCCTCACTTACTTCTCACAATGACCCTGTGAGGCAGGGGCTGTATCGTCCCTGTTCTTTATGGAGAGGGAAACTGAAGCTCAGAGTAGTGATACTCTTCCAAGGTTGCTAAGCTGGTTAAGTGGCAGAGGTGGGATTTGAGCCTGTTCCTGTCTGGCTCACGCTCAAGGACTTTGTCTGCCATGCCATTCACCCCCTGGCCTTTGCTTTTTGGGACCCGCCCCACCCCCTCTGTGACGTACCACCTTCACTCTGTCTTCCAGGCATGCAGGCTCGCAGCTGTCCTGGCACATCCAGGAACCTGCGTTCCTCTCTGCCTTCCCCAACTTCTATACCTGAGCTCAGTTTCCCACACCAGTGCTCACAGTGACATTGCCCCCAAGGCTCCCAACCGTTCCCCTTCTGTAAACAGTATCACTAGTTCTGGCGTGTCTTGATAGCTGATCAGAACCAGTGACGGTGAAGAGATGATGCAAATGCATATAGAACTTACTATGCAGCAGGCACTCTCCTGAGCCCCTTGATTCAGGCTGTTCTTGTCACCACCACAGGAAGGAGGAAAGGCAGGGCCTGCTACTGAAGCTTTCTCCAAAATTGCCCTGATCTTTGTGCAAGTTATGTTCCTTTGCTCTTTGGCACTTTCCTAAGGGGACATACACTGGGGTGGGGGATGAATCAATCAATCAGGGTCCTGGCCAGAAGCAGAATTCATCCCAGATGGCTCAGATGACAGGGTGTCACAAAGGGGCTCCTTCCAGTGGTTTGGCAGGGTGAAGGGAACGAACTTGGGATGGAGAAGCTCCCAGGGACTAGCACAGCAGTAAACTGGTCATTTTCCTGATGAATTCTTACTAATGAAATAGAGGCACGGAGAGGTTAAGTCACTTGGTCAAGGCCACACAGCAGGTGGCAAAGCAGGGATTTGAACCCAGCTCTTAGCACTTACGCTCTGTTTCATCATCAGCATCTTTTCAATGGTCAGTAATAACAACTGGCTTTTATTGAGTGGGTACCATGTGCCTGTCCTTGCAGAGACCTTTACACCTACCACCTCATTTAATCCTAACAACAGTTGCTTGAGCTGGGGACTGTTACTGTCATTGCTACTGTCCTGATGAGCAGGAAGTCACCCAGGGTGAAGGTGACACTTGAATTCAAGTGTTCAGCCTCAGAGTCCACACTTGGAGCCCCTTTGTCACGTGGCCTCACCATGGTGGCAGGATCCAGGAGTGTCCTGTGGCCCCTGCCCCTTCTGCTCCCAGACCTGCCTCACTGAGCCTCTTTGTCCATCCCTGTCTGTCAGCCCCCGGGTCCCTGCGGAGGGTGTTGGGTGTCCTGAGAGGTGGCCCAGCAAGGTGGAGTGAGAGGGCCCGTGTCTGCCACAGCTCCTGGACCTGCCTGGTGGACCTGGAAGGGCTCAATATGCGGCACCTGTGGCGGCCGGGGGTGAAGGCCTTTCTGCGGATAATTGAGGTGGTCGAGGACAACTACCCGGAGACCCTGGGGCGGCTGCTCATCGTGCGTGCCCCCCGAGTCTTTCCTGTGCTCTGGACGCTGGTAAGAGCAGGAGCCTGAATGGGAGGGGTCCCTCCGTGAGCTGCCCTGCCTGCTTGTCCTGTGTCGTTTCCTCTAACTCATATACCGTAAAGCTCACCCCTTTACAGTACACAATTCAGTGATTTTTAGTATATTTGCAGAGTTGTGTTACTATATCCACTACCTAATTCTACAACATTTTCATCACCCCAAAAGGAAACCACTAGCAGTAACTCCCTTCCCTCCTCCCCCCAGCTCTTGGCAACCATGAACCTACTTTGTGTCTCTATAGAATTCTGTATTCTAGATACTTCATATAAATGGACTCAAAAACGTTGACATTTTTGCATCTGATTTCTCTCACTTAGCATAATGATTTCCACATTGTAGCATATCTCAGCACTTCATTTTTTTTTGTCTGAATTGTATTCCACTGTATGAATAGAGCACATTTTATGTATCCTTTGTCCTGCTTTGTGAACACTAGAGTCACACTCAGAATTGTATAGGCTTCCGGAGATTCCTGTGAGCTGGTTCTGAGGAGTGCTGGGATGCTGTGCTATAGGGATATTAAAACATTTTGAGCCCTGGCTGCTGTGGCTCAATGGATTGAGCACCAGCCTGTGAACCAAAAGGTCGCTGGTTTGATTGCTGGTCAGGGCACATGCCTGGGTGGTGGGCCAGGTCCCAGTTGGGGGTGTGTGAAAGGCAACCTATCAATATATCTCTCACATATCTATGTTTTTCTCCCTCTCTTTCTCCCTCCCTTTCTCCAAAAATTACATAAATAAAAATCTTTAAAATTAATAAACCTATCCTTGGGTGAGGATTAGAAAAATATATATATTAAAACATTTTGCTCACAACCCACAGTAAGAAATACACTTTATGTTGCAACGCTCCACATGTCTGTATACACACACATGCACACAATTAGGTTAGTCACAGTGTACTGCTTTGAATTCACAACCCTGACAGGTTGTCTCTTGCAGCTGAGCACCACCGCCCTGAGGCCTTGCTATGGGTCCCAGGCCAGTGCAGTGTCAGGCCCCTCCCACTCCTGCAGACTCAGAGAGCACCTTGCCCAGTGCCAGGATGTGGGCGTGTGTGCTCAGTGCCCACAAAAGCATAAGAAGCGCAGCTGTAAGTAGAGGTTTGACCAGGACAGAGATTCAAGGGTCGAAAGTTAAATGGACTCAATGTTTTACTAAGCACCTACTGTGTGCCAGCCACGTTTCCAGGCCCTGGGGATTCAGAGTGCACAACAGCCAGCTACTGTTTCCATGCAACGCCTCCCTCCTCCCCCCAGTCATGGGGTGTGGAGAGAGAAGCCAGATAACCTCACACAAGTAAATGCTTCACGGTTTCCTGTGACAAGGGCATGAGGACATTCAGGGTTCTTGGAGAGACTAAGCAAACCAGGTAGGGGTTGATGCAGCGGGATACTTTAGATTGGGGAACAGAGGAAGGTCCCACTGAGAAGTCAACTTCTGGCTGAGACCCGAGGAAGGAGCAGGAGTCATGCAGGGAAGGGTAGAGGGAAGGGCACAGCAGGCAACCTGCTCAGTGTGGGGAAAGGCCTGGAGGCAGGACCGGGCTTTAGAGGAACTGAAACACCAGTCCAAGGGGTGGAGGAAAAAGGAGCAAAAAGGCTGGCTGCCCCGAGGAGGCTGGGAAGATAGATGGTCAGGAGCCAGCGCCTGCCGAGTCCAGGCTGTGGTGATGATGGGACCTTGTACTGGGTCAGTAGGTTGCCCTCGAGGGTTGACAGCAGGAGATTGGGAACATATTTCTGGGGCAGAAAGTTATCTGACTTCCGTGGGTAAGTCAAAGCTGAGCAGGGGAGCAGGAGCCTTGGAAGGGACAGGCAGATCTGCTACTGAAGCTTTTCATCCTGAAATATCCTGATCTTTGTAAAAATTACATTCCTTTTGCTTTTTGGAGATTTCCTAAGAAGATGTACTTTGGGTGGGATGGAAGGCAGTCAGCTGAGGTCCTGGCTGGAAGGAGGATTTGTGGGATAACATGAAAGAACTGTTTGCAGAGGTGTAGGCGGGATGGGGAGGCCCCTGGGGACTAGCCACTGCAATAAGCCCTGACCACCCGGGGCTGGAGGGACAAGCATAGGGGATAGCCTTGTTGCCAGAGCCCAGGCAAGCTGGAACAGGGGTGAGGGTGGGGGCTGCCAGTGGGAGCTGTGGCTTTCAGGGGCACTGAGGTGGGGAGGGATGGGAGAAGTACCCACCCCCCATCTCCTGCTGCTGCCCCCCTCCCCTGGCCATGTCAGATGGAGCAGGGGACTGTCTTCCAGAGTAGGGGCTGAAGGAGAATGACCACAGAGGTGGGATCCCAACTCCCAATCGGTCTTTTGCCTGTAACATTATTCCTTGCCGAACTGGCTTGCCTCAGTCCTTTCTTGTGTCCCTCCCTCCTTCCTTCCCTCCCTCCCTCCCCACCTGTTTATTGAATCAGACACCACATCAGCATTGAAGATGTTGTGAAAAAGCTGATTGACATGCAGCTTAGAGCTCGGTGTGGGAATTCCGCCTGGGGTAAACAGAGCATGGCTGTTCACGCAGTAGAGTTGCCTTCAGCCATAAAAAGGAAGCGCTGATAATGCTACACATGATGCACCCTGAAAACATGCTAAATGAAAGAAGCCAGACATAGAGGCCTCATGTCATGTCCATTTATACGAAATGTCCAGAATAGACAAGACCATAGGGGCAGAAAGCATATTGGTGGTTTCCAGGGGCTGGCAGGAGAGGGGAGGAGTGAGTGCTAGTGGGTGTGGGGTTTCCTTCTGGGGTGGTGAAAATGTCTTAGAATTAGAGGTGATGGTCGCACAACAGTAAATGAACTAAAACCCACTGAATTGTTCCCTTTACTATGGTTAATTCTGTGGAACGCAAGTTACACCTCAATAAAAAAGCAATATTTCCATCTTGCCTCATCTCCCTCATTCCAGATCAGCCCCTTCATCAACGAGAACACCAGGCAGAAGTTCCTCATCTACAGCGGCAGCAACTACCAGGGCCCTGGAGGCCTTGTCGACTACCTGGACAAAGAAGTGATCCCCGACTTCCTCGGGGGAGAGTGCGTGGTGAGGCTGCTGGAGCCCTGGCCTTGAGGAGGGGGCCTTCTGTGGCCTTTGAGGACCAGGGACTGCTGGGGCAGGGCCTGTTTTAGAAGCTGCCCAAAGAGAGGTGGCTCCTCTCTCTGAAGGAGGGTGGCTTTACCTTGGTTCTTTCAAACACAGGGAGTGAGAAGCAGTTTCCAAAAGTCCAGAGACCAGGCCAGTCAAAGCCTTACCCATCCGGTATTCCCCATCCAAGTCTAGGTTGCTAGGATACAGTCAGAGTTTACCTTTTGCACCCTCTGCTGCAGGGGAATGTGACTCAAGCGTCCCAGAGGCTTGGGCCCCAGAGCCAGTGTATCCAAAGGGACTTATCCCTAGCTCATAATCACAGGGTGTGGGACGACTGGGCAAGTGCTTCCAGGGGAGGTGACCCTAGCCCCCTTTTATTGCCCAGAAGGGTGAGATGATAGGCAGGGGTGACCCTGGTCATAGCTGTCTTATCACATCTGACTGTGGGAAGGCAGGCCCCTCTCCCTTCTCTAATAGCTATTCTAAAAAGCATGCTTGTGTGATTTTGGGGTTAAAAAACCCCAGATTTCCTAGGAATTTTTGCCAACCTTGCTTGTTTTCTCTATTGCCGTGATATGTATGCATGACAGAGGTATTTAGTAAATGGGCCTGCGAGAGCAGCATAGTGGTCAGGAACATGCGCCTGGCGGCCTGAGAACGTGGGCTTGCCCTGGCTCAGCCACTGCCTGCTGTGTCCTCTCTGCCTTACTTGTCTGAGCCTCCTCCATGTTCCTGCTCCTGAAATGGGAAGGATAATAGTTCCTACTGCATTGCTGTGGTTCTGGGGTTAAATGGGGTCAAGGAAGCCCAGTGCCGAGCTCACTGAGATCGCTGTTATAAGTGTGTTCAGGGGTCACACAGTGCCCTTCTTTGGGTCAGCCATGCCTGGCTGGGCCCTGACCTGCCACCTTCGTCTTTGTGTCTCAGTGTAATGTCCCTGAAGGAGGGCTGGTTCCCAAGTCCCTCTATCTGACGGATGAGGAACAGGAGCATGCAGATCAGCTTCACCAGTGGAGAGAGACCTACCAGTCAGCCAGTGTGCTCCGAGGGGCCCCCCACGAGGTACTGGGGCCCCAGCCTGGGAGGGCCCCCTGGGCTGGGGTGTCATTATAGGTCAGGGTCCCCCAGAGCAGAGCCTGAAATGAGGGTTCTCATAGGAGCGATTTGCTGAGGGCAAGCTCTCAGGAGAAACCCGTGTGGAGGGGTGTGGGCAGGAGGGGTGTGGGCAGGAATGGAAGCCGAGAGGTTGTTTCAGCCACAGCCAAACCCACCCTGACCCATGGGGAGTGCTGCATGCGCAGAGCCCGACAGAGTGGCTCTGCCAGCCTCCTGTGCCCTCTTGTCTGTCGGTCAGTGGCTGTGGGTCAGCCCCAGGGGTGGGCATTTCAAATAGAGGGGCCACTATTCTCAGACCTTGCCTGTCTCTTTGCAGGTTGCTGTGGAGATTCTGGAGGGGGAGTCAGTTATCACTTGGGATTTTGACATCCTACGAGGGGACGTGGTATTCAACCTGTACTACACCAAGCAGACACCCAAGCTGGGCCCCTGGGAGCCTGTGGCCAGGGCCAGCGGGCAGCTGATGGACAAAGCCTGTACCCTGGGTACAGATTACAGCCGTGTGGAGGCCCCCCTCATCTGTCGGGAAGGGGAGAGCATCCAGGTTCAAATTCCTTGATTCTTTTATTCATTCCTCATGCAGGACTGAGAGTTCACTGTGTTCCAGGGTTCTGGGGGCACAGCACCAGACAAACAGGACCTGGTCCTCTGCCTCAGAGACCCTGTGGGATGATGGGGGAGAAAGGCAGATCCTGGCAGTCCCAGGACCCGGACTCAGGACTCCAGCCTCAGAATCCCCTGGGACCCAAGTTAGAGATGCAGGTTTCCAGGAAGGGTGACTCAGAACCTCTGGGTGTGGGGCCTGGGGTCTGTAACCCTCACCCTCTCCTGGTGATCTCTGATGCACAGTCAAGTTCCAGGACAAGAAACTGTAGGTCTGGGAACAAAATGCAGACATGGTACCAAACGTGAGCCATCCCTGCTGACCTTATACCTTCCATGAGGCCAGTGCTTGCAAGTCCAACATCACAGGCCCCCAAACACACACTGACACACACATACATATACATGCACACACACATGCTCACACACACTCACACACATGCACACACATGCACATGCTCACACATACAAGCACTGGCAAGCACTGCAGATCTTACTGAAGGTTCCATGGGGAGTCTAGCACACCAGCAGGCCCCTGAGATCCCCCTGAATATCCCAGCCCTTCTCTGAAGTTGATCTTCTTATAACAGCTAACAGCCCCTTTTCTTGTTCTCTCTTGGTTCTCAAAAAACTAACCACCTGTGCTGCCCCACCCCCTTGCTCTGCCCCAAATCCCTCTCCAAAACTCCTCAGTGTGCAAAAACCCAACAAAATCCAGGCAGTTGAACAAACCATACCTCTGCTGCCCTGTAGCCATACCCCTCAGGCCTTGAACCCCTCCCCAAAATTCAAAGGGAGACTCTCAGCTGCCAGGGTTATGGAGGTACCAGTGGAGGGGAAGCAGCAAGGATGGCTTTGGGAGGCTTAGAGGAAGGACTTGCTGGTGGGCTGGTTTAGAACAGGGCTCTGTCCCCAGGAGGACCAGAGCCTGAGGCATGGCTACTGTTTCAGGGCTCCCATGTGACCCGGTGGCCTGGCATCTACCTGCTCCAGTGGCAAATGCATATGCCCCCTGGCAATGTGGTGGAGGACGTCCTGACGGCCCTGCACAGCCCTGGTGCCAGGTGCAAACTCCTCTACTACTACGAGGTGCTGGCTTCTGAGGACTTCAGGTAGGAGGGCCTGGGAGAGGGGCCTGGACAGAGAGGGCCCCCAAACTCCCCTCCAAGACATCCTGGGGGCATTGCATTCACTTCCTCTGCTTGCTTCTGAGCTTCTCCAGGTATGAGGCCCTGGAATTGCTAAAACTTTCCAGTGGTTCAGCACCTAAGCATGAGAAATTGCACACTGTGTCCAAACTCTGCTGCACCTACAGAACCTTACCCTGAAATGAAGCCGTGGACAGAAGCCCAACATACTAGATTGATTGCTGGGGGGAGTCTGAGGTCCTTCCATTTGGACCTCCCCTCATATCTAGAATTCCATAAAACAGCCTTTGGACTGTTCTAGAACAGTCTAGAATAGTGCTTCACAGACAATTCTTTCCAAGTGATGCTTTCAGAGAGACACGGAAATATAATAATTAAGATCTCCAGCACTTCCTGGTTGCTGTGTGACCTTAGGGGAGTCACTTCACCTCTGGGGAAGGAAACAGATATCTAGGTCCAGGAAGCACAGAGAGTTCCAACCAAGAAGAACCCAAGGAGGCCCACACCAAAGACATATTGTCATTAAAATGGCAAAAGGTAAAAATAAGAGACAGTCTTGAAGGCAGCAAGAGGTAAACAACTATTCATATACAAGGAAAAACCCCTTAAGGGTATCAGCTGATTTCTCAGCAGAAACTTTACAGGCCAAAAGGAAGTGGCAGGATGTATTTAAAGTGCTGAAATGAAGAAAACTACCACCTAGAATACTCTACCTGGCAAGGTGATCATTCAGGATTAAAGAAGAGATAAAGAAATAAAAACTGAAGGAGTTTATCACCACTAAACTTGCTTTATAAGAAATGTTAAAGTGTCTTCTTTAGCCAGAAAAGAAAAGGCCATAACCAGAAATAAAAACATATCATGAAAGAAAAAAGTCTCACAGGTAATGGCAGATATATAATAAAGAAAGCAAATCAGCCACTTAAAAAGTTAGTATAAAGGTTAAAAGTCAAAAGTAGCAAAATTAACTATAATACAATAGTTGGGAATACTCATCATATACAAAAACAAAAAGATCTCAAATATCACGTCAAAAACAAAGTGTGGGACTTCTGGCCAAGATGGAGGCATAGGTAGACACACTGTGCCCTCTCCCACAACCAAGATAAAGACAATGACAATTTAGAAACAGAATAACAACCAGAACTGACAGAAAATTGAACTGTATGGAAGTTGGACACCCAAGGAGTTAAAATACACAGTTCATCCAGACCAGTAGGAGGGGCAGAGTCAGGCAGCCAGGCACAGGTCTCGGAGCAGACTGCAGGGAGTGTTGGGACTGGATGCATAAGGCAACTGGGGCGCGCAAGGCAACCGGGGCACACAAGACCACAGTGGGCAGACCCTGAGTGCGCAAGCAGTGGCTGGCAGACCCCGGCTGAGGGGTGGCAACCGGCAGACCCAGCCAGGTGGTGATTGTGAAACAAGGAGGCGATTGTGAAGCAAGGCACTACATGCAACCCAGGATCCCAGCACCAGGAAATAGAGCCTTGGGGCACTAATTGAAAATACCTGTGGGGGTTGAGACACAGGGAGAGACTCCCAGCCTCACAGGAGTTGTTAGAAAGTCCCACGGGTGTATAAGCCCACCCACACGGGAATCGGCACCAGAGGGGCCCAGTTTGCTCGGGGGAAGTGGCGGAAGGGACTGAGGGCCGACGGAGAGCGGAGCAAGCACCATTGTTCCTTCTCAGACCCCACCCCCACATACAGCATCACAACCCAGCAACTGGGGTGCCCCACCCTGGTGAACTCCTAAGGCTCCGCCCCTCATACAGTACAGGTGCGACCAGACCAAAAAAAAAAAAAAAGAGAGAGAGATGGCTCAAACAGAAGAAGAATTGAAAGCCCCAGAACCCATCCTTTTAAGCAACCGAGAGATAGCCAACCTATCAGATGCACAGTTCAAAGCACTGGTGATCAGGATGCTCACAGAATTGGTTGATTTTGGTGGCAAACTAGATGAAAAAATGAAGGCTACAATAAGTGAAATGAAGAAAAATGCACAGGGAACCAATAGTGATGGAATGAAAGATGGGTCTCACATCAATGGAGTGGACCAGAAGGAAGAAAAAAATATACAACGAAAAAAGAATGAACAAATAAGAATTCAAAACAATGA